>CM026404.1:27022800-27155435 GCA_014843695.1 Archivesica marissinica
GTGAGATGGTAGTATGTGAGTGTTCGTAGGTGAGATGGTAGTATGTGAGTGTTCGTAGGTGAGATGGTAGTATGTGAGTGTTCGTAGGTGAGATGGTAGTATGTGAGTGTTCGTAGGTGAGATGGTAGTATGTGAGTGTTCGTACGTACGTGAAATGTTGTGAGTATATATATATATATTACATATATCTTAAAAATATAAAACAAAGATCACGTGAGTTTTTAATTGTTTTTACATCGATATGTTGCCAAATCGGTTTCGATTAATCGGAGATATAATAAAACTGCATCACCGTAATAATAACATACTGACACAAAAAAGAAAGAAACTGTGCACGTGCCGTAGAGTTAAAATGTATATTCTTTTAGGAACAAATATAGGCACACGTGGACGTATACGTGCTTAAATATTGGGTAAATTAGTGCAATGTGTGACGGATTATTTTCTTCACTCATGATAGTAAAATCGATAATTCTAAAATTTGTAGCGAAAAAGTAAAGCTCAATATAAAAAGTGCTCATTTTTTTATGGAGTACAGACGGATCTGTAGTCCAGTGGTAACACGCTGGACTGGTAATCCAGGGATCACAGGTTCGATCCACCGTCTTACCCTAATAAAATTAACAGTCTTTCAGATGGGACGTTATACCGAGGTCTCGTGTCGGTGCTTTACACCGTGCACGTACATGAACCAGAGGAGACTCTGGAATGGGTCTCTGTCTGTATCATGCACTATCCTCCAACAATCTAAAATGACTAATCTATTCAGGAGGCGTCGCTCATATGGACAACCGGTAGCGACGATAAATAAACGTAAAATAAAACAAAATGGAATCAGTATATATAAGAATTATTATATTTATTAATCAGATTATTGCCTTACATCGTTGCTACCGTGCGTATAAATCAAGCATGTAAGGCTACTAGAGGGAGTGTTCCTACTCCAACTAGTCAATGGACTGAGCACATAAATGGGGTTCCCCATTTGGGGCCCGAAAAGAAAGTTATCGTCTTAGCAAATTTAAATAGAGTAAATACATTTTGACAGTTTCAATGATAATGCCTCTGATTTGATTATTTAAAGGTTTGTCGTTTTTTGTTTAGTAAAGTATGCCAGGTATAGTAATATCTTTTAAAATACGTGCGTCTTAATTCAATATATTTAGGGCATATTAAGAGGAAATGAAATTCACTTTCTATTATTTTCATATTGCATAGAGTACATAATCGTTGGTGCCTCCGCACATTTTATGAATAGTCGCTTTTATATTTAAAAAAAATATAATGTGATGATGTCATCAATTTAGTTAGTATTCTACTATGTCTACTTTCGGTTATGATATCCAAAACTTATTCAAATCTAGAAGAAACATGTGTTCCTAAAATAAAATTGCCAAGATGAGTTGAAACCAGTTGGCAAGATATTGGTGCAAACACAGGTTATAGCATCATTACATCGTATGAAATAAAAGATATTTGAACAATTCAAATTTTACGTATGGGTAGCAATGCTGCTACACATTCTAACATTATACTTTGTATACTTATGTTCAATTGGTATACAGTGTTTGTTTGCGATATCACAAACTAGAAACCGAAAGTAGGATATTCCGAATCGATCGGTCACGCATTTGTTTACAACCGGAACGCATCGTCCGCACTTGTTTACATTCGGAATGCATCGTCCCCATTTGTCCCACGTTGTCTTTTTTAATTAAATTACTTAATGTTGATTCCTACCTCTGTGATCTAAGTCTTGTAGGGACATGTCTACATTCCCGTGAGGGGTTCGACATTAGAGGAAGGTAGATAGATAGCCTTTCATGTTCAAAATATATACGTTGTTCTACATCCTCTGTTGTTTCACGCATGCACGTTGTGCGTGTTTACATTTCGTGTGTTGATAAACAAATTCGCGTATACGACGGTTTATATTTATTGGAATTGTATCGTTTCTGAGCGACTATTTCGAATTTGGTAAACACATACACACATTAGTATTTATATTTTACCCAAAACATCCTTTATTACGATGCAACGCTGCTTTAACAATGTGATATTTGCTATATACTTTTTATATGTAGTATTCTTCTTCCGGGGGGGGGGGGTCTTAAGAGATTATACATGTATATATTACAGTTATACACAACCTCGTATTTCTCACTCAACGTGAAGGTGGAGCTAGACGTCACATACTCGCTACATGAATGTTTCTAATACAAAAAGAGAAGAATATAAAACTGTTTAGGAGTACTAGTATGTATCAGACACATTGTAACTATCTATTTGAATGATGGGTTAATATTCATGTTTCGAGGGTGATATTTTTCATATTGCCCACTCAGGGAATGCAATATTTAGTTTATTGTACCGAACCCAGGTACAAGTATTTGAAAATATTCGACTTGTCTCAGTAAATCTATATATATAATCTGTAAGTATCTAGAAGCTTTTATGTATATATTTCAATAAGCGTCTATTTATTAAGAGAGACGCTTTGTTTTTAGCATATCCCAATGAGCGTTTTACTGATTCAGACCGAAAGCAAAAAGTAGTCGGTATTATCGAAAATACTCACTGGTCGGGGGCGAATAGTAAATAATATTGACTGTTTGCCAATGGGAATTTTGCATTGAGTAGTCACGTAAGGTATACTATTATATTTTAATATATCTAGATATTCTGCAAAACGTAGAATTAGAACATCACAGTCGTTAGGTCGCGAAAAATGGATCCAACAAGACACTGGTATATATCTCAAATATCAAGCATATAATTATTTCTCCGCTGTCAATTATATTTATGTGATACTCATAAAGTCCTTATTCATCATTGTATTATACATTCATTTCTTTATCGTAATATGATCCCGTTAATAATTTAGTATGATGGCTTTCTAAGCATTTTCTAAGCAATTTCAAATGAAAAAAAGTGGAACATTGCTGTGTTTAATAATATTCACCATTTGATTGAGCACGTCTTAGAACAACTTGTTATGAAGATCGTAGATATATTTCTTTATTTATAGAGGGTGACCTACTTAGTTCTAAACTAATCATCCTTAGGGCCCTTGATAGGTGTATATCTCATTCAAGACCACTGACACCTATAATTTTCAACAGGATATTTAGATATGTGTAAATTGTGCCATCCGGCATTGATAATGTGTGCTTTTGACTATCATTTCATCATGGACCATGTTGATCGAATTCAAATTATGTGTACATGTTTATTTGAATGAAATTAACTACATGTTTATTTCAATGAAATAAACTACATGTTTATTTGAATGAAATAAACGTCCTTCGTCGAGTCCAATTTACAAGTGAAACACTCCAATTATGTCTCATTGTACTATGACGTCACTCGTCTCGGTATGGTGCATTGTGCATACCGGGATTCTAAATAACATTGCCAATGATACGATGTAATATGTGTTATATCAAATGAATCGTTTGCAGTATGTGCAGACGCGCAGCTACTATACGGCACTGGAAGTCGTGATAGCGCAGTGGATGTGCGTTACGATTGTGCCCTTAGGCAAAGCATTTAAATTCCACGTTGCCTCTTCTCTTCTCTCCCTCGTGGCGATGGATTCCATCAGGAATGAGGTCTCGAGAGTGATTTATATAAGTTGAAATAACTTGTTTCGCAATCGAGCTCAAATAAATTTGTATAAACTATACGGCACTGAAGCCCCGGGCCCGAGATTGTCGAAATTTGAAAATCCAAGACGTAAATTTAATTGCGCCAGAGTGCATCATTGACGTTCTCGGATTCAAAATGTTCCTTGGGGGGGGGGGAGCATGCCCCAAGAACAACTAGTATATTCTCATCCGTTGGTGCTCAATTTAATAGTCGGCCTACAAATTAAAAATCTATAACTACGCCCCTAATATGTATGAACCTAATTTGTTGAATAAAGTTGGAAATGAGATTTTGTTATATGTGTCAAACAGCCTCGAGATTTTGTATGAGTTAATGATTAGTGATGCTTCCGATCTCAATGTGGTTAATATGTCTATGGTATCTCATGTACATTCAGAATATAGTCAGACACAAATCCTATCAAAGGAAATCACCTGGTTGGATAAAGAACAAGAAAACATTTAGCACTCAGGCGGCAGATATAGTTGTTAACAAAAGAGATGCCACATCGACATGCTACTAAAAGCATAACAGAAATTCAAGACAGAAACAAATCCACAATAGTCTCTTTTCAGTGAAATGATAATAAATGTATTAAAATAATTATGTTCTTAGTTTGATCGTAAATGTATATGCAAGAAGAAAACAGCATTTTAAAAGTTCACACATTTCTAATAAATACAATACAACTGATAAATCTATAGAAGAATAAAGGTGTACATTTTCATTACCTTGGCTTTAGCCATCTCATACGCCTGGACAATTTAACAAAACAAAAGTCTTACATGCGAACTAATATGACGAATTCAGAGACAGTTCTACCTCCTACCGCGGTCGTGTCATGGTACGGTTGGGTTCGATCGTTCGTCAACTGCATCGTGTGTGACGAATAAACATTGTCGGTAAGGTCCGTAACTAATGTTGCTAAAATGTGTGGACCGACACGTTTGCACTTCTTTAATTTGTCATGTGTTGTATTCACATGTATATGTAAAACTAATCGAGCAATACAATATGGTTAAACTAAATTAACCTAGAACCAGACAAAATATAAAATCCACGAGGTACAATGCAAGATAAATGTGTCAGTAGTCCAGTGGTTAACATGTTTGACTGCGAATCCAGGAATCGCAGGTTCGATGCCCCGTCTGACGCTAATAATATTAAAAGTCTTTCAGTTGGGACTTTAAACAGAGGTCTCGTGACGGTGTTTTATGCGATGCACGTAAATGAACCAGAGGATACTCCATAATTCGTATCTGTCTATGTCATTACACTATCCTCCAAAATCTAAAATGACTAATCTCTTCAGGAGGAATCGCTCATATGGGCAACCGGTAGCGACGATAAATAAACGTAAAGCACACGCAAAATGCAAGCATAGCGGAAGTTGTATTTACGTCTAATTGTAATTTGTTCAACACAGACGCATTGGCAAATGATCGTTTCATATATTGTACCATGGTATGCCCGTAGTTAGTGGTGGAACTGCCCCTTTTAGTAAATATTAAACAGCACACAGGTAACATCACCATAAAACAGAAGGAAAACTGAATGGGTGACAACCATGCCTTAAACATGTCATACTTATGATATACATGCTGGTGAAATACAACTTAATGCATTAATGAAATGCAGAAAATACCAGTTACTCGATTACAGATTATTTGATTCAACCGCGTCGTTTAAGAAGCTTTTAACGTGTAATACATAGTCTTAAGAAACACATACATGTGTAACACATACACATGGATTTGTATGACTGGTAATATCTGACATTAACGGCGAATACATCGAGCTGTGAGATTTAGTACATGTATTAAGGAACACATCGATTTATAGCAATTGTAATACTCAAATATATACTATTGGAATAACATACATATAGTATATTAGAATGATATACGTATAATAAACATATACATGTATGCTTTTGATATTATTAAATAGCATAAAAGGACCAAAGGTAACATTTAATATTTGAAATGGATGCTCTAGATATTGGAAAAAACCCAACATATCTGATAAACTATTTCTGTGATATCTGATAAACTATTTCTGTGATATCTGATAAACTATTTCTGTGATATCTGATAAACTATTTCTGTGATATCTGATAAACTATTTCTTAAACATTAATATTGGCAGACTTTCTATAGATTCAATAATTTAGATTAAAATTTACCTCTTTTTCAAGCGCCATTTCTTCCTCGTCAGCCTTGTCTGCTTTCTGTTGTTCGTCATACGACATGGCGACAATAGCCAAAATAAGATTGATCAGGTAGAAAGAACCTAACAAGATGACTAGATCGAAGTATATACTATGCGGCAGACCCTCAGCTCGAAGAACCTATAAAGAAATACAGTGTTAGAGGTCACCTCTCGTAAACAGCAAACCTGTATTAAGCAGCCACTTTCCATTCCAGATTCCAATATGTTGTTTTATTATATATATGACCTCTATTATGCAGCCATCTGTGTATTAATACATTCTAATATTTAAATAATCATATTAATACATACAACTCACCGTAAGCATATTTATGCAGAACAGATCCTTGTAATTCGAACCTGATATATTTTCACAAGATTTTATTAAAGAGACCTCTTGGTAATTATGTGTGTGTATCCACTACAATGTGAAACTATTTTATTTGCTTTAAGCATCTTATAGATGTTTTACGCAATAAACTGTTGTTGTTGTTGTCGTCGTCGTCGTCGTCGTTGTCGTTGTCGTTGTCGTTGTTGTTGTTGTTGTTGTTGTTGTTGTTGTTGTTGTTGTTGTTGTTGTTGTTGTGTAACCACTTTCTGTGATTCCCTAGGCTGGCTGCTTAGGACAGGTTTGACTATAGTACCATATATATATTAGATAATGTATAAATTATATGTAGTACTTAGTACTACCAACACAAAGCTACTAACTAATTTTAAAGTAATGTATGGAGACTCATTCCATTAGTTCATGTTACAATTCCAGTCACAACTTAGCGGTGAGGTCGTTTGGTCTGTTAGTTTTTGTTTAAATGTGTGCGTGCCTACTTGTTTAAATGTGTGCGTACTCTACTTGCTAACTTCGATTTCAATTGTGTATATTTATACTATGCACTCGAATAGTTGAACGACCGAGAGGGATACGTCTGGGAAATAGTATTTCTTAGAAACATGTTGAAAGATTATCTAGTTTTATATAAATAGGGAGGCAATTTACTAATATATACTCACACGCACAAGAATGTATACACTTGGCTTGGTTAGAGGGCGAATTTTATACTTATAAATGTGGTATCAAAACGTGCACACATGTATTGGCTACGCGATGTTTTACTTTTAATTGAAATTTGATAATTATCAGAACATTGTTTTATGTATGAATATTAGTAGAACATTTTCCCTCGAAACAAGTGCACATTTTCTTTTTCGTGTGAGTATATAACGATTGGTACAACACTTCTTTCACTTCGTCAGACAACTTTACATCATTAACATAGACAGTATAACGTATAGTTTATCGTCATTTGTATTATCAGGAAGTTCCTGTCGCTTGTCAAGATATATAGTTGATGTTCAATGCCCTCTTACCAACATATAGAGATTTTCCCAGTAATCTTGGGTCATTAGACGAAAGGCACAGAGTAAAGCCCAACCAAAGTTGTCAAAACTTGTAAACCCAAAATTTGGATTGTCTCCTATATCCTCCATACACAGGAATCCGTCTGGGCATTTACTGAAACAGAATGGAAACTCTCCTATCAACGCTAATACTAGTACTGGTATACGAATTACAGATGCTTTCCGATTCCACACACGCGTTATATACTAGTATGTACCATTTCAAATATGGGGACACATTAACTGTATTGTCCGAGCATTCGATACACGTACATATGCACAATGCAAAACAATGAATTATTAATTTAATTTTTCTAAGCATTGTATTGATGCCAGCCCGGCTTTATGTGCATCAGTGGAGTCCGTTATATCACTTGATGGCATTGGTGAACGTCTGAAAACATCTGTAAATGGTTGAAGGTGTTATAGGATATTCAAATACATTAGTATGGCACCGTGTCCAAGATAGCTGATATGTGTTTACATATGAATATATTAGACTGCTTGATGACCTCTATTGCAGATAAATGATGCTAAATTTAGAAATGTCTACATCATGAATGTACACCTCCAGTTTATTTGCCAGACAACGATAGATATGCAATAATTGAAGCGATAAAATGAACAACATCCAAGGAAATCATTTCTTAAAATTCAACCCCTGTGTTCAGAGTCACATCAGTTTTCTGAGAATGCTCTCTTGGGCACGGTTTTATTTATTCATTACTAGAAGCGGGTTTCCCCAGTTGTAACACCTCCTAGTGAGTGCTTATAATACTGAGAATGTTAGTATTTTTAAAAAATTTAGTTCGAACTTTCTAAGGAATATTAAATTTATAATGTCCATCAAATTCTAACCATTTCAGCTTTCAACTGATTTAATTTGCATTAGAAACATAAACTATTCGATGCTAGCAAAACATAGTATATATATATTGATATATTGATATGTGCTAAATGTAACGTCAGCCCATGCGATACTAGCGGGGTTACATGCATGCACTAACATAACATTTAACCATACTTCGCATCCATATACTTTGAAACAACTTCCGTTATGGTGTGCGTGCGGAATAGCTGTCATGATAGTCACATTATTCCTTATGAATACCGATATCAACATAGTACATTTGGAAGTCTCTTTTAACATTTTAATATATTACAAAACATTTATTTTATATGTTAAATTTATATAGAAACGGGGTATCTAGTTGATACATTATAAACCCCTGTTTTAACTGAATTCCAAGAAAGATTCCTGTTAGTGTATCTACAGGTTTTAATATAGAATTACCAATATCCGTGTAATGTTTTGAAATGTTTGCAGTATATTCCAGTGATAAAGCTAGTTTTCAGAGAGCTTATTTACCTCTGAATGCACATTGCACTATTTCTAATAGTCATAGGATAAACTTGACTATGTGCATACGTATTCCAATATCACGCAGAGCATGTCAATACAAATAGTTGTTATTGATAGCGAGTATGTATACATCTCCAATTCTAATCAGTCTACACTCAACAAAAGTCCTATTCGGTCATCTGGTGTTTTATAATAATCGATCACTAAAACAGTTTCATTTGACGCATTTTGTTCCATATGATTATATAGCAAATCATTGTTTCATTGCGCATGCATCTGTAATAAAATGTATCAAATAATGATATGAATATTGATACTATATAGTTATTGGTTTGCTTCAAATACTGTTAGACCCCAGGTGACCGAGTAGCAATTTTGTTGAGTGTAGATGGCATTCGCTTTTTTACAATAATCCTGTTTACATAGACACCCAATCTGCCGTGGGTAAGTCGGGTGTAAATTATATTTTTGGGAGAGCAGTTTACTAATGCTGTTAGAACTTGTTGCCACCCCATATTGCTTTCTTTCTTGGCTTTGCCATGGGCTGTGTCATGGTTATGCATGTATGTAATGTAAATGAAAAAGTACATATACGATATGATTAAACATCAGGTGTAAATTGTGTTTGTCATTGGTAGATCAGGTACATATATATTCAACAGTCATCTACCTGTCACGCTATATCGCTATATTGGGATTTCCCGAGAATACAAGCGACATAGAAATGTAACTAAAGTTCACCTGCTCTGCACAATATTGTTATATGTATTGTAGTGTGCACGAGTTGATGTGTACATGCACGTGTGGTATCTCCAATACAAAGTTGTAATAGGAGTACCATTACAAATTAAAGTAAACATCCTTCATGCATTTAGTCAATGCATGTGGTTAGTGTGCATTATTTGAAGCAATGGAGGACACACATGCACAACTGCCTTCTTGCATATAGGAAACTAAACACAGACCCGTGGTCCAGTGGTAGAGCGTCGGATTTGGAATCGAACGGTCCCGGGTTCGATACTCGGTCAGGCCACGTATGTAGTGTCATTGAGCAAGGCACCTCACACACATTGCTTAGTACTGGTTAAACGCTTAGGTCGGCTAAGCCTGCCCAGCAAAACATGTCTATGTCCCCGCGAGGGGTTTGACATTAAAGGAACATACATACATACATATGGTAACAGCCAATGTGTTTGCTATGGGGGTTTGGACCAACAGCGTAGGTCAAATGGCGAATCTCCAGCTAATAATGGCGGAGGACGACACACGATACCTCTCCGAGCAGTATTTAATACACTAGCAAACACCAGGGTAGAACCACCGAACTTCCGCAAGATAGCTAGATTGCTTCCTCACTTCCTCACTTCCTCAGCATTCAACAACCCCATATTGGTATTCGAACCTACAGCGGTGAGAGGCAAGTGATTTGTGGTAACATGCAAACACTTTCAATTAATAATATGTTCACTACAATGTTATTTTGTTTGTTCTGATGTTGGGGTTTAATGTTGCACCAACAGCTGAGGTCATATGACGACATTTCAGACAGTATTGGTGGAGGAAGACCGGGTGTCCATCGAGCAGTATGTCAGGCACGGGCGGTAACCCGGATAGAACCACAGACCTTCTGCAAATTCATGCTATAATTAGTATGATAATCATACATATATAAACAATAACAAAAGACTAGCAGTAAATCAATAATTCAGATGTTATGCTAATAGATAATATGAAGAAAAACATATTATGAAATTTACGAAATGATTATAATATTAAGCGACAAAGCACATAAAGCATATCAAACGTTGCGAAATATGTCTCGTGGTGACTGTATCATCCTATTGTACACCTCAATGGGATATAATACGTGTGGGAAACAGGCTAATCAAACTGCTAATATACGTGAAGATATCTTAAAGGAAGTGTGTATATATGAATATGAACTGATATGTCTCTACCACGTGCAACAAGCTGGTGCCAGGTGGAATTTAGGGGTTAGCTAAATATTAGTTCTTATATCCATTCGTAGTAAAACGTATGTAATCATTGGCATTTATAGAATATAGCTACGTTCAAGAGTACTAGTATACATGACAACGTTAAGGAAGCGTATAATGTAATATGTGTGAGTTATGAAAACGTGATTACAAGGTATAGAACATGTTTAACACATATAGATGATAGTTCTAGCTCATTAACAGACACAGACTAAGTTTCTGTATCATCAATGACTCTATTATTGAATGATCATCGTGAATATCAAAGTGCACAATAATGTGGTGCGAACTACGTACGTATGTTATGAGAAAAAGAAAACGAAGAAGAAAAAAAGCCCCCAAATAATGAGTTTCTATGTATCTTGAAAATTATATTAAATTTGGATAAAGAACAGATAAGTAACGATCCGAATACACTCTACGAAGCATCACGCGAACTTGTAGAGTTGGAGGAAGATATAACTGTTCGTTGTTCAAACAAGTATGACTTAGTTGATGATATGAACATGACTAATGAATAGCCATAACAGAGTTATGGATATAATATATATTCAATTAAATCATGGTCGTAGTTCAAGTAAAATATATGAGATGAAGGTCATGTATGATCTAGTTTAACGACTATGTTAGGAGAACTAGAACGGACATGAACGTGTTTTGAAGATGATAATTTTGTAATATGGGGTTGGTTAAAGGGACCAGAAGCCAATATAGCTACGTACTGGTTGTTGTGATCAACAATTCATTTTGTAGTAACACGGGGAACTATTTTAGTCACCGGCAGTCCAATGGTATAGTGAAACCTTCCATATACTACACAGGGAACTAGTTTAGTCACCGGCAGTCCAATGGTATAGTGAAACCTTCCATATATTACACGGGGAACTATTTTAGTCACCGGCAGTCCAATGGTATAGTGAAACCTTCCATATACTACACAGGGAACTAGTTTAGTCACCGGCAGTCCAATGGTATAGTGAAACCTTCCATATATTACACGGGGAACTATTTTAGTCACCGGCAGTCCAATGGTATAGTGAAACCTTCCATATACTACACAGGGAACTAGTTTAGTCACCGGCAGTCCAATGGTATAGTGAAACCTTCCATATATTACACGGGGAACTATTTTAGTCACCGGCAGTCCAATGGTATAGTGAAACCTTCCATATACTACACGGGGAGCTATTTTAGTCACCGACAGTCCAATGGTATAGTGAAACCTTCCATATACTACACGGGGAGCTATTTTAGTCACCGACAGTCCAATGGTATAGTGAAACCTTCCATATACTACAAGGGGAGCTATTTTAGTCACCGACAGTCCAATGGTATAGTGAAACCTTCCATATACTACAAGGGGAGCTATTTTAGTCACCGGCAATCCAATGGTATAGTGAAACCTTCCATATACTACACGGGGAGCTATTTTAGTCACCGGCAATCCAATGGTATAGTGAAACCTTCCATATATTACACGGGGAACTATTTTAGTCACCGGCAGTCCAATGGTATAGTGAAACCTTCCATATACTACACGGGGAACTATTTTAGTCACCGGCAGTCCAATGGTATAGTGAAACCTTCCATATACTACACAGAGAACTAGTTTAGTCATCGGCAGTCCAATGGTATAGTGAAACCTTCCATATATTACACGGGGAACTATTTTAGTCACCGGCAGTCCAATGGTATAGTGAAACCTTCCATATACTACACAGGGAGCTATTTTAGTCACCGACAGTCCAATGGTATAGTGAAACCTTCCATATACTACAAGGGGAGCTATTTTAGTCACCGGCAATCCAATGGTATAGTGAAACCTTCCATATACTACACGGGGAGCTATTTTAGTCACCGGCAATCCAATGGTATAGTGAAACATTCCATATACTACACGGGGAACTATTTTAGTCACCGGCAGTCCAATGGTATAGGGACCGTCCATTATAATATACTAGCAAATACTAGCATATCGATATATAGTACCCTAACACTACGACCTTGTTTATATATACAGAAAACGCTGCGAATAGCGGTAGCATGAAGCATGCAAAGAATGTATCAACCCATACACCTCATACCCCTCCAGTCACAGACGTATTCACAACTTTGGAAAATGAACTTACCCATTTTTAAAGAGAAGGAAAAGCAATAGAAATATAGAAAGAGCATGCCAAGATATAAAAACAGCAATCCATCTCACTAGACTTGTTGTCTTCGCATATATTCAACAGCAAAAGAAACGTTCTGTTGTATTAGTTACACGTTTGAGTTTAACCCATTCAACCCCAAGTAACTGACATGGACTGGTGCGTGATATTTTCAGACCAATAAATTAATAAGAAAATTACCTTTGGACCAGTTCATTTATCAAAATGGGCAATTTTATCTAAAAATAGTAATAATTATTACTGGCAAAAAAGTGCAGATCCTGATGAGACGGCTTGTCACGAGCAGGCTCATCTGGATCTACACTTTTCATAAGCCTATTTAGAGGCCTGTGGGCTTGAAAGGGTTAATATTACCGTAAATGTATTTTTAGTTTTATTGTGTTGTATGGTTTCTGTTGCAGTCGTGGTTTCCAATAAACCACTATACAGTACTGTATGATAGCACGTTGTAAAATGACAAGTTATATTCGGAGTAAGCTCTTGTCAAACAGAATTGCCACCATTCATGTAATGCCATTCATGTAATGTCTCTAAATAAACTGTTCAGGCTAAAATCAAGTTTCTTGAATGGAATTTGATACAAACATGGTTTCCTCTGCTTTTGAATATAGTAGTACTTTTCATGTATTGCCCTTCTCAGGGCGTTGTTTAGAAATAATTGTTTATGTATTTTGACTAATCATAGTAAGGCAGGTATCTTTTGTCATGGCAATTAGGGTAACTTTATTGCTAATAATGTATTATACTGCTAACAGTTTATAATATCCCCACACCACTGTTTCACGTTTTGATTTATGCAGTTCGGTGTAATTTTGAAAAGAATTTACTTGAACCCAACTCCACCGCTTCGAATGGTCTTCCAAGACAGAAACAAGAATACAATAATTCAACTTATCCATATCGAAAACTGTACCATTAACAAAAACAAACTGTTTTTTGCAGGATAATAATATATTTTAGCAATGTCATATTTCTAAGAATATGACGTCATATTTACAGGACCATACTATTATGACATCATAACTTCTAGACGAGATGGATCGTTTCGTATTAGTGTAAATGATCAAAGTCTACCGTTGGCAGTCCACTACAATACGTTAGATCAAGAGAAGATTATTACACAAAATGCACAACTTATGGAACGAACGAAAACAACATTAACATCTTCACTATTGTTTCTGATCACAGACACAGCAGATGGTGTTATTTTTTTGTAATTAACTTGAATACGTTGTGTTGTTTTCGAACCCCAAGCAATCGTGCATTACATACCCCGCGGAACTTGCATTTCCACACATAGTTTTTGTATCCGAATCTATAGGGTCCCAGTTGCCTACAATGGATTATCAGTGTCAATGTAAATGATTTATTCTATGCTTGTGTACTAAATGAAACAATGACCAATGAATTTATGATTATTTATCTATGTCATGTGACGACATAATGACGTCAGTGTTACGTCATTTACTCACCCTCCATAAGTAGACATGCTGCAGACAAGAAATTCACCATTGTCCAGCCGATACAAGTTGCCTTAACAAAAGATGAATTTGAATAATTAAACTAGGTCTCATTCAGAGCCAATAAAAACGCAGATATGTAAATGTTTCATAACTCTCTGTATGACTGCAGTACAACACACCACCATCATCTACTGTACGCTAAAGCAGCTCACATAATGCTCAGCAATAATCTCGTCAACATTTTAAAGTAATTTTATATTCTGTGTAGTTAATGCTAATAATAGTTCTAGTAATGTATCAAACAATGATGCAAATTAAATGTTTGAAAGCATCTACAAACATACAGTCCCATAATTGATACATGACCAAGTTAGTTTAACTCTTTCAGCGCCGAATAAATTCAGAGCATGTGCAAACAACATAGATCCAGATCAGCCGCGGCGTAACGCCGCGTCTGATCAGGATCTATGTTATTTGCTATTCGGACAGGTGCTTCAGCTCCACTGTCTGGAGAGCATTCAGCATATAGCCTCATCAGACGGCATGTTCTGTTCTGTCTGATCGGGTTCTCTACTTTTTTTTTTACAAAGTCGCTTGTATGCGACATTGGCGGTGAAAGAGTTAAACATATTTATTGTCTGTCAATACATGATTATTTACAACAACTGATATAAGGAATTGGACAGAAAGCTGTATAGCTTATGATTGTCCTCTCCTTTGAGATGACCAAGTTAAAGATATAATTTCTTACTTAGATCTGTTTGGTTGGTAGAGTTATTTCCAAGAACACACAATTGGTATGTCGTACCGATTATTGCTGTTTTTATTGACTTTAAATATATTTTGTTGGCAAAAAGGTTACATTTATTTGTTTATCCATTGATCAGTATGTTCTCTTGAAATTCAACAGATGTTAATAATATGGCTTATTGCATTTCAAGTGTTGCCTATCTCACGTCTGGGCTTGTGGTGGGGGTGTAATGGTCGAGTGGTCAGATCTTATAAATACTCGACTAGGTGATGCGGATTCTACATATACCTATATAATTGTATTGAATAAACATGACATAGTTGTAAATAAACGGCCTGATAATATGTAGAAAACCAGTATTAATAACAATAATATTAATATTATTAATGTAAACATTTAAAAATCAGTTCAGCCGGCACATACATTTTATATAAACAATAGCACATGCGTTCTGATCTGGAAGAAAGATACAACATTTCTTTTATGCTTTCCAATGAGTGATTGAGTTTTCAAACAGTGGGAGATGGCATTTTCTCTGTGACTGCTTGTCTTTTGTATTCCTCCGCGGTTGGATGTATCCTGAACAGTTAATTATAAAGCAATTCTAATGAGTTTGTTTTTGTCTGTAGTTTTTAATTTTAGCAGCAGACAGAAACGAACTGTATACAGGACATAGTTGTCTTATTACGGGCGTTCACACTAACATAACTGATTGTGCGGTTGTGTATTGTAGTGAAATGAGGCACCCGACAGGATCAGTTAAAATTGATAAAACACATATTGTATTAGCCAAAATCATTGGAACTCATAAAAGAAAAAGAAGATTTGTGTTTATTAGTGTAAGCTAGTATTATATTTCATCTCGTGATCACCAACATATGTATTAACGCCACATATAGAAATACAAATTTCACTGAGAACTCGATGAGATAAAATAAATATCCTCTATCTTGTAAATATTTGAGCAATTGAATTTCTATAAATACATTTTATTGCGTACAGTAATCGTAACAATGGGAATGGTGAACATATATTATATTGAGTTTGTATGTATTTATCACGTAATATAGAGCTATGAAGAGTGGCACACCGCTGTAGCAGATACACTACTCATAAAGTATACAATAATAGTCGCTTCTTAACATACCGCTGGTCTTGACACACCGCGGTAAACACATTTATTTTCAGAACGAGGTAAAATAGCGCCACCTATCCTTCATTCCATTGGATCAGTTGACCCAGACAGAAAAAACATTTGTTGATAAAGAAGAAATCGTAAACTGGGAAGTAAGCCACTTATGAACGATGTTAGCCATATAGCATCACCCCCACCATCTTTATCCGAAAACATGCTGCAAATGTCCTTCATATATAGTTGTGTTCATTATATATTGCAAATAAATATTCGTCTGCCATCTGATATTATGAATGACTGTTTTGACCACGTTTTCAAGCTACTACGTACTTCCGGTGGATACAAAATATGTAGATTATATAAAAGACAGTTTTTTTCGTATTTTAGTTTTCATTTTTTAAAAATATTATTGAATGTTCACATCTTTGGAACTTTCAGCTGTGATGTACGTAGGTAACGTATTGTATTATTCATAAAGAGGTACGCCCATGTTAGGCCTAAAACTGCTTGTTGTTCTCTGGTGGGAGAATACGCTATATGTTAAACTTTACATTTATTTGTGTATCCATTTTCCGCGCTATTCCCGGAAGCGACGATTACCTGACTGTTTACAAGATGGTGAACACAAGTGATTCCCAATTGTATTTCTTCTTTATGTCGTTGTAATGTTCAAGTGGAGAAGTCATAGGATGAAACAAACCGAGAATTAAATTCAGGAACATAATACTATTTCTGTATTTTAGTTTTGAATAGCTATTACCGCGATATACCCACACTCCATCCTAAAAACAATAACGCTGCCAACATGCCGCGATAAGCCCGTCATTGTTCTCATTCTATTTGTTTTCCAGATAATGTTTACCGATCTCTGTAGAAAAATGATATCAAATACAGATTGTTACCGTGTGTTTACTTATACATAGTAGATAGGACGAATGAATGGCAGCATATGCCATTACCATTGTCAATTTGTTCGCACGGACACAACGTGCAAAAGGTTTACTTAGATTCGGTTTTGTGCGGAAAGAAAATATTACAGGAGCAGTGTTTAATACACATAATGCGTAAAATGCGTAAATATCTGCTCTTCAATACATCTTCATATTATTGGCTGCTATGCCAACTTCAATGCTACAATTAACAATATGCACACTTAGTCGGAATAACCGAATAACATCATGTAGGCCTACATTGACGGCCGATTATTTGATATAATACACATGATGATATGTGTCATCTGATTGTTCAAACATTGTCAATTAATGACATCACCCACAAACTGCTTAGCTTAATTGACGTCATGTGACGTCACATTAACGTTTTCAAATATATTCTTGAATTGTCAAACTACAACAGTTACTGGTACCATGCAAATTAACCGCCTGGGAATACATTTTCATTAGGTTCATTTCAAAGCCTCTTGATGTTCACCTATGCAGACATGCGTACGAGTAATGAATACATACTGTTTAGTCTAAATATAGTAACCACAGCATTGTTTACTAACGCAATTATAAGGTTTTTAAATGAGCAACTGATGAATAAAATTCTCACTACAATGAGAGACATCGGTGAGTTACTGCCCTTGAATACTCTCTAAAAGTAGATTGGTCCTATTAAGTGTGTTCCTCTGTTTTTATCGTTGTTTCCTTTGCACAACATGCTAGCAATTTTAATCCTCGTCTTATATTTATTAAATTTCCATATATCAACATCTATCTCCTACAGTATATGCAATGGGTACTTATTTGTAAAACAATCAGTTGATTAATGCAATATTTGATTAGGGAACAACAGTAAAAACAAAGGATTCCAACTAAAAGAACCGATTTACATCTTGGGATAAATCAGACATTATCTGCCAAGGGAGGTAATAGAGAGTTAGCGATGTCTCTCATTGCTACAGGCAGTAAACAAGCGTCTGTGTTGCATTGATAATTAACGCTTGCTTTTGTGAATAGGTAAATACTCCCAATATGAAAGCAATATAACCCTAGAGAAGTTTGGTATGGTTTTGGGGTTTTTAGATCCGCATCAACACCATATGTCATTATTGTTCGACTCTCCAGCTATTATTCGTGCCCCACCGAGCACGGACACCTGGGTAGAACCACTGACTTTCTGCAAGCCAGCTGTATTGCTTCCTCACTTGAACGAATTAGACATCCCAGGTGGGATCCGATCCTGCATCGGTGAGGGGGGCACGTGATTTGAAGTCAACGTCCGCAACCACTCTGCCACGGAGGCCAATAAACAACGAACATGTGCTCGGACTCGGAGTACAAAAACTAGAATCACAAATGACAAGTTGAGCCATTAGACATGCGACATTTTTGCTGCGCCATTACGCTTGAGTTAATTAACAACGAATGCGGAACAAATTACTATAAGAACTTATATTAATCGGATACAAGTGTAGTATATTTGGACAGACGGATCTGTAGTCCAGTGGTAGCACGCTGGACTGGTAATCCAGGTATCGCAGGTTCGATCCCCCGTCTGACCCTAATACAATTAACAGTCTTTCAGATGGGACGTTAAACCGAGGTCTCGTGTCGGTGCTTTACACCGTGCACGTAAAAGAACCAGAGGAGATTCTGGAATTGGTCTCTGTCTGTATCATTCACTATCCTCCAAAATCTAAAATGACTAATCTCTTCAGGAGGCGTCGCTCATATGGGCAACCGGTAGCGACGATAAATAAACCTAAAAACACACAGTATATTTGGTCCTTCGTGGGGTGGGGGACGGGGCGGAGTACCCGGAGAAATCTCATCATGTCCGTTCTGGTGACCTGTATTAATAAGTACTGCCAACGAGATAAGTTCATTATATTTTGAGCCAAATCGGCGCAATGTTTCATGTTTATGCGTGTACATATTTATATATAGTTATGTGATATGCCAAATTAATTAGAATTTGTTTAGTTGCAAAACATACTTGTAATATTATAAAAATATATTATAATAAAAGATATTTACTGCTGTTTTCGGTGAAATTATACCATTCTTCATCGGTAAGGCTCACATTTCCGATATCCATAACACATTTGTTGCGTAACCTTCCACTATATAACTGCATACCGATTAGGGCAAATATCGACAACACAAATGACGTCAGGATACCGACGTCACGTAATCTAATAACGGCTTCCAGTAAGGCACCCACGATTGTTTTAAGACCTGCAATTGAAACATACAAATAGGTACATACCTGGAAACAGCAAAATAAAACGTGAACAATAATTATTATACAGACATGGTGATAGCAAAAGTAGACTTATTCATAGATAGCATATGGTTATTTGGAGGGAAAGAAACAATACAGCAAACGACAGCTGTAGGAACCAAGTGCTTAAGTTTAAACGTTATTTATTTTACAACGATTGTGATGCAAGTTTTAACAACTTATATTAATCACTTTCGTTGACGCGGATGAAAGAGTATATGTGGTCATTCATGTTGGAGCAAACCGGAGTACCCGGAGAAAACCCACCTGTCCGATCTGGCGACCACTGTACCATCTCACATACTTCCCGGTCCAAGGATCGAACCCGGGTTGCATTGGTGAGAAGCGAGACACTTTGAAATGCTATATTTGTAAGCGCGAGAAATAAAAAATACATATTCTGATTACTAGCATAGAGTAGACAAACAAAATCAATAAAAATATATATTCTAGCATAGAGTAGACAAACAAATTCAATAAAAATACATATTCTGATTACTAGCATAGAGTAGACAAACACAATCAATAAAAATATATATTCTAGCATAGAGTAGACAAACAAATTCAATAAAAAATACATATTCTGATTACTAGCATAGAGTAGACAAACAAAATCAATAAATATATATATTCTAGCATAGAGTAGACAAACAAATTCAATAAACAATACATATTCTGATTACTAGCATAGAGTAGACAAACACAAACGTGGAACCAAACTAGACAATGAGAGACATTACTGGTTTTTCTATTACCTCCCTTGATGGATAAAGTCAGATTTATCTCTAAATGTATATTGGTCGTTTTAGTTGGAATCCTTTGTTTTTACTGTTGTCGTCTAAACAGATGTTGCGTTAGGATAAGTGTAATTTTATCAAAATCGTGTTAATAAATTGAACCAATTTTTACAGTAAGGTATCCATTGGACATGCTAAAGGATATCTGTCGAGATATAATAATTTCATAATTATAAGTTGAGAATACAGATAAAAATGGGAAATATGTGGTGCAAAGGAAACAGCGATAAAAACAAAGGAAACCAATTAAGAGGACCAATATACTTTGAGGAGTATTCAGGGGCAGTAACTGCCTAATGTTTCTCATTACAGTCAATACATGAAGTTTAAAACTAACATTATTATATTATTAACATAATATATCTATTTCCGGTGATATGACAAAAACATTGAGATTTCTAAAATATGTCTATTTCTGGTAATGTGGGCAGACATGAGTCAGTTTCTTGTGATAGTCTAAAAATGATGTCCACTTCCGGGATATTATTGGTGAAAGGTGTATATAATTTGGGAAATTTTCAGGGGAACTATGCTTTTTATGCGTTAATAACAATTTCTCTATGAAAGTTTGTTAACCTATGCTCATGCCATGGAAATCATGATAGCGCAGTAGTAGCGCGCTCGCATTAGGCGCGAGAGGCACGTGATTCGAGCCCAACTACAGCCGTTACGATTATGCCCATAGACAAGGCACTTAAATTCCACATTGACTCTTCTCTCAATATAATGTTACAAGAACTTGTTTCGCAATCGAGCTAAAATAAACTAAGCTCAACATGATCTTTGTAAGCTGATTTTGTTTTAATTTAAAACCACTTTTGAGTTTGAGGCCAACTTTTAGCTGATTTGACAGGTGATTAGAGACAGATAGGTATCACACGACTTGAATATTGGCGAGATTTCATATTTCACTAATTTTCGCGATCCTTATTCTCGTGAATGTAGAGTTGTATCCGTAAATATGTACATTTAATCAAAATGTTGAAAGACAATACAATTATAATCGATTACATAAACAGTCAGTCATCTTTCGCGATACATCACTGATGCGCGAATTCAAAACATCACGAATTAATTTTAAATGTTCAAAATCGTGAAAATCGCGAAATAAACTGCTCGCGAAATTATAGTATGTTACAGTAATATGCTATACGGTGATGACAACAACGCCTATCAGCACGGGGCTACAGTTTATAGTGGTACCCTCCGTGTTAAGGTATACCCTATATCGCACTTACCAGGTACTGCAGCTACGGTTTATAGTGGTACCCTCCTTGTTACGGTATACCCTATATCGCACTTACCAGGTACTGCAGCTACGGTTTTTAGCGGTACACTCCGTGCTAAGGTGTACCCTATATCGTACTTACCAGGTACTACAGCTACGGTTTTTAGCGGTACACTCCGTGCTAAGGTGTACCCTATATCGTACTTACCAGGTACAACAGCTACGGGTTATAGCGGTACACTCCGTGTTAAGGTGTACCATATATGTACACCTATATCGTACTTACCAGGTACTACAGCTACGGATTTTAGCGGTACACTCCGTGTTAAGGTGTACCCTATATCGTACTTACCAGATACTACAGCTACGGTTTTTAGCGGTACACTCCGTGCTAAGGTGTACCCTATATCGTACTTACCAGGTACTAGAGCTACGGTTTATAGCGGTACACTCCGTGTTAAGGTGTACCCCGTATCGTACTTACCAGGTACTACAGCTACGGTTTTTAGCGCTCGTAACACCCTAAATGTTCTCAGAGCTGACAGGTTGCCCAATTGCTTAATAAACATTGTCATATACCTGAATAAGAAATGAAAATATGCTGACATTATAATGTTGGTTTAAACAATAAATTATTGCAAAACATTAAACCACATAATTATAGTATACAGTGACATACATAATACTTACTGCAAAGGATCAAGTAGGAAAAGCTAAACGTAGCTTTTATAAAAACTGTTTCCTTTTTTCATAATACTAATTACATGATTTCATATTTGTCTTCAACGATTATTGGGATGAAGCGAGTGATATTGGATCGAGGTCAGAGGCCAAGGTCAAATATGACAGGTTGAATACCAATAACAAGGTCAATATAAACTCACTTAATTAATGTTAATTTTATTAATTGACTATAGGTATAGGATATAAGCCAAAAACGATCCAATATGTAAAATAGGTGACTGTGTGAGGCGCATAGCGTAGAAGACAGTACTACTATGTTACATATTGCATCCGTTTGAGGCTTATATCTTACTTAAAACACACACTTATATAACCAAGATCTAACTAATTAAAATTGTTAATTTCGTACATGTACGCCTAGGATTTAATATAATACTTTGACAGCAGTCCAATATTAATAATAATAAGTAACTATATAACGAGAATCAGGGACTGTAGCTATATCACGAGAATCAGGGACTGTAGCTATATCACGAGAATCAGGCAATGTAGCTATATCACAAGAATCAGGCACTGTAGCTATATCACGAGAATCAGGGAATTTAGCTATATCACGAGAATCAGGGAATGTAGCTATATCACAATAATCAGGGACTGTAGCTATAACACGAGAATCAGGCACTGTAGCTATATCACGAGAATCAGGGACTGTAGCTATATCACGAGAATCAGGGAATGTAGCTATATCACGAGAATCAGGCACTGTAGCTATATCACAAGAATCAGGGACTGTAGCTATATCACGATAATCAGGGACTGTAGCTATATCACGAGCATCAGGGAGTGTAGCTATATCACAAGAATCAGGGACTGTAGCTATAACACGAGCATCAGGGAATGTAGCTATATCACGAGAATCGGGGACGGTAGCTATATCACGAGAATCAGGGAATATAGCTATATCACAAGAATCAGGGACTGTAGCTATATCACAAGAATCAGGGACTGTAGCTATATCACGAGAATCAGGGACTGTAGCTATATCACGAGAATCAGGCACTGTAGCTATATCACGAGAATCAGGGACTGTAGCTATATCATAAGAATCAGGGAATGTAGCTATATCACAAGAATCAGGCACTGTAGCAATATCACGAGAATCAGGGAATATAGCTATATCACAAGAATCAGGGACTGTAGCTATATCACAAGAATCAGGGACTGTAGCTATATCACGAAAATCAGGGACTGTAGCTATATCACGAGAATCAGGCACTGTAGCTATATCACGAGAATCAGGGACTGTAGCTATATCACAAGAATCAGGGAATGTAGCTATATCACAAGAATCAGGCACTGTAGCAATATCACGAGAATCAAGGACTATAGCTATATCACGAGAATCAGGCTCTTTAGCTATATCACAAGAATCAGGGACTGCAGCTATATCGCGAGAATCAGGGACTGTAGCTATATCACGAGAATCAGGGACTGTAGCTATATCGCGAGAATCAGGGAATGTAGCTATATCACGAGAATCAGGCACTGTAGCTATATCGCGAGAACCAGGGACTGTAGCTATATCACGAGAATCTGGGACTGTAGCTATATCACGAGAATCAGGGACTGTAGCTATATCACAAGAATCAGGGAATATAGCTATATCACGAGAATCAGGGACTGTAGCTATATCACGAAAATCAGGGAATGTAGCTATATCACGAGAATCAGGGACTGTAGCTATATCACGAGAATCAGGGACTGTAGCTATATCACGATAATCAGGGACTGTATCTATATCACAATAATCAGGGAATATAGCTATATCACGAGAATCAGGGACTGTAGCTATATCACGAGAATCAGGGAATGTAGATATATCACAAGAATCAGGGACTGTAGCTATAACACGAGCATCAGGGATTGTAGCTATATCACGAGAATCAGGGACTGTAGCTATATCACGAGAATCAGGGACTGTAGCTATATCACAAGAATCAGGGAATGTAGCTATATCACGAGAATCAGGGACTGTAGCTATATCACGAGAAACAGGGACTGTAGCTATATCACGAGAATCAGGGAATGTAGCTATATCACTAGAATCAGGGACTGTAGCTATATCACGAGAATCAGGTACTGTAGCTATATCACGAGAATCAGGGACTGTAGCTATATCACGAGAATCAAGGACTATAGCTATATCACGAGAATCGGGGACTGTAGCTATATCACGAGAATCAGGGAATATAGCTATATCACAAGAATCAGGGACTGTAGCTATATCACAAGAATCAGGGACTGTAGCTATATCACGAAAATCAGGGACTGTAGCTATATCACGAGAATCAGGCACTGTAGCTATATCACGAGAATCAGGGACTGTAGCTATATCACAAGAATCAGGGAATGTAGCTATATCACAAGAATCAGGCACTGTAGCAATATCACGAGAATCAAGGACTATAGCTATATCACGAGAATCAGGCTCTTTAGCTATATCACAAGAATCAGGGACTGCAGCTATATCGCGAGAATCAGGGACTGTAGCTATATCACGAGAATCAGGGACTGTAGCTATATCGCGAGAATCAGGGAATGTAGCTATATCACGAGAATCAGGCACTGTAGCTATATCGCGAGAACCAGGGACTGTAGCTATATCACGAGAATCTGGGACTGTAGCTATATCACGAGAATCAGGGACTGTAGCTATATCACAAGAATCAGGGAATATAGCTATATCACGAGAATCAGGGACTGTAGCTATATCACGAAAATCAGGGAATGTAGCTATATCACGAGAATCAGGGACTGTGGCTATATCACGAGAATCAGGGACTGTAGCTATATCACGAGAATCAGGGACTGTATCTATATCACAATAATCAGGGAATATAGCTATATCACGAGAATCAGGGACTGTAGCTATATCACGAGAATCAGGGAATGTAGATATATCACAAGAATCAGGGACTGTAGCTATAACACGAGCATCAGGGATTGTAGCTATATCACGAGAATCAGGGACTGTAGCTATATCACGAGAATCAGGGACTGTAGCTATATCACAAGAATCAGGGAATGTAGCTATATCACGAGAATCAGGGACTGTAGCTATATCACGAGAAACAGGGACTGTAGCTATATCACGAGAATCAGGGAATGTAGCTATATCACTAGAATCAGGGACTGTAGCTATATCACGAGAATCAGGTACTGTAGCTATATCACGAGAATCAGGGACTGTAGCTATATCACGAGAATCAAGGACTATAGCTATATCACGAGAATCAGGGACTGTAGCTATATCACGAGAATCAGGGACTGTAGCTATATCACAAGAATCAGGGACTGTAGCTATAACACGAGAATCAGGGACTGTAGCTATATCACGAGAATCAGGGACTGTAGCTATATCACGAGAATCAGGGACTGTAGCTATATCACAAGAATCAGGGAATATAGCTATATCACGAGAATCAGGGACTGTAGCTATATCACGAGAATCAGGGAATGTAGCTATATCACGAGAATCAGGGACTGTAGCTATATCACGAGAATCAGGGACTGTAGCTATTTCACGAGAATCAGGGACTGTAGCTATATCACGAGAATCAAGGACTATAGCTATATCACGAGAATCAGGCACTTTAGCTATATCACAAGAATCAGGGACTATAGCTATATCATGAGATTATGGGAATGTGGCTATATCACAAGAATCAGGGACTGTAGCTATATCGCGAGAATCAGGGAATGTAGCTATATCACGAGAATCAGGCACTGTAGCAATATCACGAGAATCAAGGACTATAGCTATATCACGAGAATCAGGCTCTTTAGCTATATCACAAGAATCAGGGACTGCAGCTATATCGCGAGAATCAGGGACTGTAGCTATAACACGAGCATCAGGGAATGTAGCTATATCACGAGAATCGGGGACTGTAGCTATATCACGAGAATCAGGGAATATAGCTATATCACAAGAATCAGGGACTGTAGCTATATCACAAGAATCAGGGACTGTAGCTATATCACGAAAATCAGGGACTGTAGCTATATCACGAGAATCAGGCACTGTAGCTATATCACGAGAATCAGGGACTGTAGCTATATCACAAGAATCAGGGAATGTAGCTATATCACAAGAATCAGGCACTGTAGCAATATCACGAGAATCAGGGACTGTAGCTATATCGCGAGAATCAGGGAATGTAGCTATATCACGAGAATCAGGCACTGTAGCTATATCGCGAGAACCAGGGACTGTAGCTATATCACGAGAATCTGGGACTGTAGCTATATCACGAGAATCAGGGACTGTAGCTATATCACAAGAATCAGGGAATATAGCTATATCACGAGAATCAGGGACTGTAGCTATATCACGAAAATCAGGGAATGTAGCTATATAACGAGAATCAGGGACTGTAGCTATATCACGAGAATCAGGGACTGTAGCTATATCACGAGAATCAGGGACTGTATCTATATCACAATAATCAGGGAATATAGCTATATCACGAGAATCAGGGACTGTAGCTATATCACGAGAATCAGGGAATGTAGATATATCACAAGAATCAGGGACTGTAGCTATAACACGAGCATCAGGGATTGTAGCTATATCACGAGAATCAGGGAATGTAGCTATATCACGAGAATCAGGGACTGTAGCTATATCACAAGAATCAGGGAATGTAGCTATATCACGAGAATCAGGGACTGTAGCTATATCACGAGAAACAGGGACTGTAGCTATATCACGAGAATCAGGGAATGTAGCTATATCACTAGAATCA
This sequence comes from Archivesica marissinica, assembly GCA_014843695.1. Taxonomy (NCBI): domain Eukaryota; kingdom Metazoa; phylum Mollusca; class Bivalvia; order Venerida; family Vesicomyidae; genus Archivesica; species Archivesica marissinica. The sequence continues at coordinate 27,049,686 of CM026404.1, forward strand.
GGGACTGTAGCTATATCACGAGAATCAGGTACTGTAGCTATATCACGATAATCAGGGACTGTAGCTATATCACGAGAATCAAGGACTATAGCTATATCACGAGAATCAGGGACTGTAGCTATATCACGAGAATCAGGGACTGTAGCTATATCACAAGAATCAGGGACTGTAGCTATAACATGAGCATCATGGATTGTAGCTATATCACGAGAATCAGGGACTGTAGCTATATCACGAGAATCAGGGACTGTAGCTATATCACAAGAATCAGGGAATATAGCTATATCACGAGAATCAGGGACTGTAGCTATATCACGAGAATCAGGGAATGTAGCTATATCACGAGAATCAGGGACTGTAGCTATATCACGAGAATCAGGGACTGTAGCTATTTCACGAGAATCAGGGACTGTAGCTATATCACGAGAATCAAGGACTATAGCTATATCACGAGAATCAGGCTCTTTAGCTATATCACAAGAATCAGGGACTGCAGCTATATCGCGAGAATCAGGGACTGTAGCTATAACACGAGCATCAGGGAATGTAGCTATATCACGAGAATCGGGGACTGTAGCTATATCACGAGAATCAGGGAATATAGCTATATCACAAGAATCAGGGACTGTAGCTATATCACAAGAATCAGGGACTGTAGCTATATCACGAAAATCAGGGACTGTAGCTATATCACGAGAATCAGGCACTGTAGCTATATCACGAGAATCAGGGACTGTAGCTATATCACAAGAATCAGGGAATGTAGCTATATCACAAGAATCAGGCACTGTAGCAATATCACGAGAATCAAGGACTATAGCTATACCACGAGAATCAGGCTCTTTAGCTATATCACAAGAATCAGGGACTGCAGCTATATCGCGAGAATCAGGGACTGTAGCTATATCACGAGAATCAGGGACTGTAGCTATATCGCGAGAATCAGGGAATGTAGCTATATCACGAGAATCAGGCACTGTAGCTATATCGCGAGAACCAGGGACTGTAGCTATATCACGAGAATCTGGGACTGTAGCTATATCACGAGAATCAGGGACTGTAGCTATATCACAAGAATCAGGGAATATAGCTATATCACGAGAATCAGGGACTGTAGCTATATCACGAAAATCAGGGAATGTAGCTATATCACGAGAATCAGGGACTGTAGCTATATCACGAGAATCAGGGACTGTAGCTATATCACGAGAATCAGGGACTGTATCTATATCACAATAATCAGGGAATATAGCTATATCACGAGAATCAGGGACTGTAGCTATATCACGAGAATCAGGGAATGTAGATATATCACAAGAATCAGGGACTGTAGCTATAACACGAGCATCAGGGATTGTAGCTATATCACGAGAATCAGGGACTGTAGCTATATCACGAGAATCAGGGACTGTAGCTATATCACAAGAATCAGGGAATATAGCTATATCACGAGAATCAGGGACTGTAGCTATATCACGAGAATCAGGGAATGTAGCTATATCACGAGAATCAGGGACTGTAGCTATATCACGAGAATCAGGGACTGTAGCTATATCACGAGAATCAGGGACTGTAGCTATATCACGAGAATCAGGGACTGTAGCTATATCACAAGAATCAGGGAATATAGCTATATCACGAGAATCAGGGACTGTAGCTATATCACGAGAATCAGGGAATGTAGCTATATCACGAGAATCAGGGACTGTAGCTATATCACGAGAATCAGGGACTGTAGCTATTTCACGAGAATCAAGGACTGTAGCTATATCACGAGAATCAAGGACTATAGCTATATCACGAGAATCAGGCACTTTAGCTATATCACAAGAATCAGGGACTATAGCTATATCACGAGATTATGGGAATGTGGCTATATCACAAGAATCAGGGACTGTAGCTATATCGCGAGAATCAGGGAATGTAGCTATATCACGAGAATCAGGGACTGTAGCTATATCACGAGAATCAGGGACTGTAGCTATATCACGAGAATCAGGGACTGTAGCTATATCACGAGAATCAGGGACTGTAGCTATATCACGATAATCAGGGAGTGTAGCTATATCACGATAATCAGGTACTGTTGTTATATCACGAGAATCAGGGACTGTAGCTATATCACGAGAATCAGGGACTGTAGCTATATCACGAGATTCAGGCACTGTAGCTATATCACGAGAATCAGGGAATGTAGCTATATCACAAGAATCAGGGACTGTAGCTATAACACGAGCATCAGGGATTGTAGCTATATCACGAGAATCAGGGACTGTAGCTATATCACGAGAATCATGGACTATAGCTATATCACGAGAATCAGTGACTGTAGCTATATCACGAGAATCAGGGAATGTAGCTATATCACGAGAATCAGGGAATGTAGCTATATCACGAGAATCAGGGAATGTAGCTATATCACTAGAATCAGGGACTGTAGCTATATCACGAGAATCAGGTACTGTAGCTATATCACGAGAATCAGGGACTGTAGCTATATCACGAGAATCAAGGACTATAGCTATATCACGAGAATCAGGGACTGTAGCTATATCACGAGAATCAGGCACTGTAGCTATATCACAAGAATCAGGGACTGTAGCTATAACACGAGCATCATGGATTGTAGCTATATCACGAGAATCAGGGACTGTAGCTATATCACGAGAATCAGGGACTGTAGCTATATCACGAGAATCAGGGAATATAGCTATATCACGAGAATCAGGGACTGTAGCTATATCACGAGAATCAGGGAATGTAGCTATATCACGAGAATCAGGGACTGTAGCTATATCACGAGAATCAGGGACTGTAGCTATATCACGAGAATCAGTGACTGTAGCTATATCACGAGAATCAGGGAATGTAGCTATATCACGAGAATCAGGGACTGTAGCTATATCACGAGAATCAGGGACTGTAGCTATATCACGAGAATCAGGGACTGTAGCTATATCACGAGAATCAGGCACTTTAGCTATATCACAAGAATCAGGGACTGCAGCTATATCGCGAGAATCAGGGACTGTAGCTATATCACGAGAATCAGGGACTGTAGCTATATCACGAGAATCAGGGAATGTAGCTATATCACTAGAATCAGGGACTGTAGCTATATCACGATAATCAGGTACTGTAGCTATATCACGAGAATCAGGGACTGTAGCTATATCACGAGAATCAAGGACTATAGCTATATCACGAGAATCAGGGACTGTAGCTATATCACGAGAATCAGGGACTGTAGCTATATCACAAGAATCAGGGACTGTAGCTATATAACACGAGCATCATGGATTGTAGCTATATCACGAGAATCAGGGACTGTAGCTATATCACGAGAATCAGGGACTGTAGCTATATCACAAGAATCAGGGAATATAGCTATATCGCGAGAATCAGGGAATGTAGCTATATCACGAGAATCAGGGACTGTAGCTATATCACGAGAATCAGGGACTGTAGCTATATCACGAGAATCAGGGACTGTAGCTATATCACGAGAATCAGGGACTGTAGCTATATCACGATAATCAGGGAGTGTAGCTATATCACGATAATCAGGTACTGTTGTTATATCACGAGATTCAGGGACTGTAGCTATATCACGAGAATCAGGGACTGTAGCTATATCACGAGATTCAGGCACTGTAGCTATATCACGAGAATCAGGGAATGTAGCTATATCACAATAATCAGGGACTGTAGCTATAACACGAGCATCAGGGATTGTAGCTATATCACGAGAATCAGGGACTGTAGCTATATCACGAGAATCAGGGACTATAGTTATATCACAAGAATCAGGGAATATAGCTATATCAGGAGAATCAGTGACTGTAGCTATATCACGAGAATCAGGGAATGTAGCTATATCACGAGAATCAGGGAATGTAGCTATATCACGAGAATCAGGGAATGTAGCTATATCACTAGAATCAGGGACTGTAGCTATATCACGAGAATCAGGTACTGTAGCTATATCACGAGAATCAGGGACTGTAGCTATATCACGAGAATCAAGGACTATAGCTATATCACGAGAATCAGGGACTGTAGCTATATCACGAGAATCAGGGACTGTAGCTATATCACAAGAATCAGGGACTGTAGCTATAACACGAGCATCATGGATTGTAGCTATATCACGAGAATCAGGGACTGTAGCTATATTACGAGAATCAGGGACTGTAGCTATATCACAAGAATCAGGGAATATAGCTATATCACGAGAATCAGGGACTGTAGCTATATCACGAGAATCAGGGAATGTAACTATATCACGAGAATCAGGGACTGTAGCTATATCACGAGAATCAGGGACTGTAGCTATATCACGAGAATCAAGGACTATAGCTATATCACGAGAATCAGGCACTTTAGCTATATCACAAGAATCAGGGACTATAGCTATATCACGAGATTATGGGAATGTGGCTATATCACAAGAATCTGGGACTGTAGCTATATCGCGAGAATCAGGGAATGTAGCTATATCACGAGAATCAGGGACTGTAGCTATATCACGAGAATCAGGGACTGTAGCTATATCATGAGAATCAGGGACTGTAGCTATATCACGAGAATCAGGGACTGTAGCTATATCACGATAATCAGGGAGTGTAGCTATATCACGATAATCAGGTACTGTTGTTATATCACGAGAATCAGGGACTGTAGCTATATCACGAGAATCAGGGACTGTAGCTATATCACGAGATTCAGGCACTGTAGCTATATCACGAGAATCAGGGAATGTAGCTATATCACAAGAATTAGGTACTGTAGCTATAACACGAGCATCAGGGATTGTAGCTATATCACGAGAATCAGGGACTGTAGCTATATCACGAGAATCAGGGACTATAGCTATATCACAATAATCAGGGAATATAGCTATATCACGAGAATCAGTGACTGTAGCTATATCACGAGAATCAGGGAATGTAGCTATATCACGAGAATCAGGGAATGTAGCTATATCACGAGAATCAGGGACTGTAGCTATATCACGAGAATCAGGGACTGTAGCTATATCAGGAGAATCAAGGACTATAGCTATATCACGAGAATCAGGCACTTTAGCTATATCACAAGAATCAGGGACTGCAGCTATATCGCGAGAATCAGGGACTGTAGCTATATCACGAGAATCAGGGACTGTAGCTATATCGCGAGAATCAGGGAATGTAGCTATATCAAGAGAATCAGGCACTCTAGCTATATCGCGAGAATCAGGGACTGTAGCTATATTACAAGAATCAGGGACTGTAGCTATAACACGAGCATCAGGGATTGTAGCTATATCACGAGAATCAGGGACTGTAGCTATATCACGAGAATCAGGGATTGTAGCTATATCACAAGAATCAGGGAATATAGCTATATCACGAGAATCAGGGACTGTAGCTATATCACGAGAATCAGGGAATGTAGCTATATCACTAGAATCAGGGACTGTAGCTATATCACGAGAATCAGGTACTGTAGCTACATCACGAGAATCAGGGACTGTAGCTATATCACGAGAATCAAGGACTATAGCTATATCACGAGAATCAGGAACTTTAGGTATATCACAAGAATTAGGGACTGTAGCTATATCACGAGAATCAGGGACTGTAGCTATATCACAAGAATCAGGGACTGTAGCTATAACACGAGCATCATGGATTGTAGCTATATCACGAGAATCAGGGACTGTAGCTATATCACAAGAATCAGGGAATATAGCTATATCACGAGAATCAGGGACTGTAGCTATATCACGAGAATCAGGGAATGTAGCTATATCACGAGAATCAGGGACTGTAGCTATATCACGAGAATCAGGGACTGTAGCTATATCACGAGAATCAGGGACTGTAGCTATATCACGAGAATCAGGGACTGTAGCTATATCACAAGAATCAGGGAATATAGCTATATCACGAGAATCAGGGACTGTAGCTATATCACGAGAATCAGGGAATGTAGCTATATCACGAGAATCAGGGACTGTAGCTATATCACGAGAATCAGGGACTGTAGCTATATCACGAGAATCAGGGACTGTAGCTATATCACGAGAATCAGGGACTGTAGCTATATCACAAGAATCAGGGAATATAGCTATATCACGAGAATCAGGGACTGTAGCTATATCACGAGAATCAGGGACTGTAGCTATATCACGAGAATCAAGGACTATAGCTATATCACGAGAAACAGGCACTTTATCTATATCACAAGAATCAGGGACTATAGCTATATCACGAGAATATGGGAATGTGGCTATATCACAAGAATCAGGGACTGTAGCTATATCGCGAGAATCAGGGAATGTAGCTATATCACGAGAATCAGGGACTGTAGCTATATCACGAGAATCAGGGACTGTAGCTATATCACGAGAATCAGGGACTGTAGCTATATCACGAGAATCAGGGACTGTAGCTATATCACGATAATCAGGGAGTGTAGCTATATCACGACAATCAGGTACTGTTGTTATATCACGAGAATCAGGGACTGTAGCTATATCACGAGAATCAGGGACTGTAGCTATATCACGAGATTCAGGCACTGTAGCTATATCACGAGAATCATGGATTGTAGCTATGTCACGAGAATCATGGACTTTAGCTATATCACGAGAATCAGGGACTGTAGCTATATCGCGAGAACCAGTGACTGTAGCTATATCGCGAGAATCAGGGACTGTAGCTATATCACAAGAATCAGGGAATGTAGCTATATCACGAGAATCAGGGACTGTAGCTATATCACGAGAATCAGGGACTGTAGCTATATCACGAGAATCAAGGACTGTAGCTATATCACGAGAATCAGGGAATGTAGCTATATCACGAGAATCAGGGACTGTAGCTATATCACGAGAATCAGGGACTGTAGCTATATCACGAGAATCAAGGACTATAGCTATATCACGAGAATCAGGCACTTTAGCTATATCACAAGAATCAGGGACTATAGCTATATCACGAGAATATGGGAATGTGACTATATCACAAGAATCAGGGACTGTAGCTATATCGCGAGAATCAGGGAATGTAGCTATATCACGAGAATCAGGGACTGTAGCTATATCACGAGAATCAGGGACTGTAGCTATATCACGAGAATCAGGGACTGTAGCTATATCACGAGAATCAGGGACTGTAGCTATATCACGATAATCAGGTACTGTTGTTATATCACGAGAATCAGGGACTGTAGCTATATCACGAGAATCAGGGACTGTAGCTATATCACGAGATTCAGGCACTGTAGCTATATCACGAGAATCAGGGAATGTAGCTATATCACAAGAATCAGGGACTGTAGCTATAACACGAGCATCAGGGATTGTAGCTATATCACGAGAATCAGGGACTGTAGCTATATCACGAGAATCAGGGACTGTAGCTATATCACAAGAATCAGGGAATATAGCTATATCACGAGAATCAGGGACTGTAGCTATATCACGAGAATCAGGGACTGTAGCTATATCACGAGAATCAGGGACTGTAGCTATATCACGAGAATCAGGGACTGTAGCTATATCACGAGAATCAGGCACTTTATCTATATCACAAGAATCAGGGACTATAGCTATATAACGAGAATATGGGAATGTGGCTATATCATAATAATCAGGGACTGTAGCTATATCGCGGGAATCAGGGAATGTAGCTATATCACGAGAATCAGGGACTGTAGCTATATCACGAGAATCAGGGACTGTAGCTATATCACGAGAATCAGGGACTGTAGCTATATCACGATAATCAGGGAGTGTAGCTATATCACGACAATCAGGTACTGTTGTTATATCACGAGAATCAGGGACTGTAGCTATATCACGAGAATCAGGGACTGTAGCTATATCACGAGATTCAGGCACTGTAGCTATATCACGAGAATCATGGATTGTAGCTATGTCACGAGAATCATGGACATTAGCTATATCACGAGAATCAGGGACTGTAGCTATATCGCGAGAACCAGGGACTGTAGCTATATCGCGAGAATCAGGGACTGTAGCTATATCGCGAGAACCAGGGACCGTAGCTATATCGCGAGAACCAGGGACTGTAGCTATATCGCGAGAACCAGAGACTGTAGGTATATAGCGAGAATCAGGGAATGTAGCTATATCACGAGAATCAGGGACTGTAGCTATATCACGAGAATCAGGGACTGTAGCTATATCACGAGAATCAGGGACTGTAGCTATATCCCGAGAATCAGGGAATGTAGCTATATCACGAGAATCAGGGACTGTATACAATGTTTTGTATCGTCCCACACATGTTCAACGTCAATACACCGTGACCCAAGAGTTGATTTCCTTATATATATATTGCATGGCCTAACTGTGTACTTTGGTTATAAGTATTGTGTATGCGCATTAATGCTATAATGCTAAGAACTTTAAGAGGGCCATAAGGAAGATTAGTTCAGAAATAATTATTTCCCCCTCTATAAATAAAGAAATGTATCTATTTATTTTCCGAATATTTTTCCTTTCGGGCCCCATTAGGGCTAACCCCATTTATTACTCTCCGTAATATATATGGTAGTGTCCGAGACATATAGCGCATACTCTAACATACGTGTGTCCCCTGTTTGGCCTTAGAATATCTGGTTATCGTGTTATGGTAAGTTGGCAATAAATGCTTGCTGTTGTTTGTTTGTTTGTTTTTGGGTTTTGAGTTTTAAGTCTCACCAACAGCTTAGATCATGCGGTGACTCTCCAGCTAGTATTGGTGGAAGACCCTGGGCGCCTCTCTGTGTAATATTGCAGGCACGGACGGCCACCCGGGTAGAGCCACCGACCTACCGCAAGCCAGCGAATGCAGTTTAGTTTAATCATATTTCATTGCAAATTAATAGTATATATGTCATACACATACAGATCAATACATAGCATGAAAATGCAAATGGTTTGGGTCACAAGTTTGATCAACATTAGACAACGGCCCGCACCAGTAGATTGTACACCCCCCCCCCAAACAGCAGACTCGTTAAGTCCAAGAATGTCGTTATTAAGTAGGCTATATTGGATCATTGATCTTCCTTTCAACCTCTGCACATCTGTGTGAAGCTTTATGTCAAGTTGTCTATGTATTATACCTCACAGTGCATGACTATCTGATGGCTGATTTCTGCAATGTCCAGTGTTCGTGTTACCTGTGCGAATACATGTCGAATATCTCGACCTAACAACACATTTATAAGTTGGCTAATGTTCGTACTGTCGTATTGGCGAGCGAAGACACGGCAACGTGACACATTTTAGTCGCCAACTCGACATGTTCTTATCGGCATGAGCGACAGTTCGTCAACTCGACATGTTCTTATCGGCATGAGCGACGGTTCGTCAACTCGACATGCTCTAACCCGCAAGAACAACAGTTCGGCACCTAAATATATCGTTTTGGGGCTCTAAAATTAACAGTTGATGTCTAATATGCGTTTAGTCCGTGTAGTCGTGTCTTGTTTCACCGATGCTATAACTCTGCATAGCAAAATTCTTTTTTTATTTAAGTTTATTTGTCGTCGCTACCGGTCGACCATTTGAGCGACGGGCAGTTTACCTAACACACCCTTTCCTGAGAAGGCTCCAGCGGTTAATCGGTATTTGGTACACCAACCGCCGTAAGAAACTGACACCTTAACCATTAACCTGCCGAATAAATTTGACGGAATATGCAAACAACATAGATCCAGATCAACACGGCGTAATACCGCGTCTGATTAGGATATATGTTGTTTGCTAAATGAATAAATAAATAAATAGCTCCATTATCCGAATAGCAAACAGCAGAGGAGCCTGATCAGGCAGCACATTATGATCTGGCTCTATGATGTTCGCAAATGCGACTTTAGCTGATCAGACAGCACATTATGATCTGGCTCTATGCTGTTCGCAAATGCGACATTAGCTGATCAGACAGCACATTATGTACCGTCTGATCTGGCTCTATGCTGTTCGAAAATGCGACTTTAGCTGATCAGACAGCACAGTATGTACCGTCTGAGCTGGCTCTATGCTGTTAGCAAATGCGACTTTATTTGTGATTGACAGGTTAAGGGTTAACCATTCGACCACAGAGGCGGACTCGTTAACATGTGTTTCATGATACAATTAAATATAATATGATACACTTACGCTATGGCTATCACACCAAAGTCTAACCAATTCCACGGATCTCTGAGATATGTAAACGGTTGCAAAACATAACCCCTTGCGGTCATCTTTACTAGCGATTCTACTGTATATATAGCCGTGAACACGTATCTGCAAGGAATAAGTATCAACATATAGCCGTGAACACGTATCTGCAAGGAATAAGTATCAACATATAGCCGTGAACACGTATCTGTAAGGTATACGTATCAACATATAGCCGTGAACACGTATCTGTAAGGAATAAGTATCAACATATAGCCGTGAACATGTATCTGTAAGGTATACGTATCAACATATAGCCATGGACACGTATCTACAAGGTATACGTATCAACATATAGCCGTGGACACGTATCTGCAAGGTATAAGTATCAACATATAGCCGTGAACACGTATCTGTAAGGTATACGTATCAACATATAGCCGTGAACACGTATCTGTAAGGTATACGTATCAACATATAGCCGTGAACACGTATCTGCAAGGTATAAGTATCAACATATAGCCATGGACACGTATCTGTAAGGTATACGTATCAACATATAGCCGTGAACACGTATCTGCAAGGTATAAGTATCAACATATAGCCGTGAACACGTATCTGTAAGGTATACGTATCAACATATAGCCATGGACACGTATCTACAAGGTATACGTATCAACATATAGCCATGGACACGTATCTACAAGGTATACGTATCAACATATAGCCGTGAACACGTATCTACAAGGTATACGTATCAACATATAGCCGTGAACACGTATCTGTAAGGTATACGTATCAACATATAGCCGTGAACACGTATCTGTAAGGTATAAGTATCAACATATAGCCGTGAACACGTATCTACAAGGTATACGTATCAACATATAGCCGTGAACACGTATCTACAAGGTATACGTATCAACATATAGCCATGGACACGTATCTACAAGGTATAAGTATCAACATATAGCCGTGAACACGTATCTGCACGGTATAAGTATCGACGAATATGGATCAGTTTCGTTTAATCATATTATATTGTATACATGTATACATACACATATACATCACAATCATGCAGGTATTACATACATACACATATTGGTTGGACCACAAGTTATACCGACGCTAGATTCGGCCCTCCACATGGAAGTCGTGCTAGCGCTGTGGTAGCGCGTTCGTTTCAGGTGCGACATGTCCGGAGTTCGAGCCCCATTTGAGCCGTTACGAGTGTGTCCTTATGCAAGGCATTTAAAGTCCACGTTGCCTCTTCTCTCTCCCTCGTGGCGGTGGATTTCATCAGGAATGAGGTCTCGGCAATGATTAATATAAGCTGTAAGAACTTGTTTCGCAATCGAGCTAAAATAAATTTGTATAAATCATTCTCAAATATATATAAGGGGCGTAGAAGTACCAGGTACCATAATATGTACGGGAAAAGTGCTTAATAGAAGAAATGGTTTCCGTTATCGAATTCTTTTTGCAAGCAATAACACTAATGTGGTCAAAATATTAGAATTTTCTGAAAATAACAGCTCTACAAATATATGGTATTTTCCAGACACAATTTTCTTTCCTTAAATAATGAACATTCTAATAAATATGAGATGGTATTGAATGTTATGATAATCTTTGTATTGCTGTTACAGTTAATCACACATATCCTGCAACAAAATGTTTTTAAATATATATATATACACATCTTGTATATATATAGTGGTTTAAAATCAGAAGAAAAAAATATAATTTGGTAAGCTTTTTCAGGTTATATCGTATATGATGACGTATTTTAGGATATATCGTATATAATGACGTATTTTAGGATATATCGTATATAATGACGTATTTTAGGATATATCGTATATGATGACGTATTTTAGGATATATCGTATATAATGACGTATTTTAGGATATATCGTATATAATGACGTATTTTAGGATATATCGTATATAATGACGTATTTTAGGATATATCGTATATGATGACGTATTTTAGGATATATCGTATATAATGACGTATTTTAGGATATATCGTATATAATGACGTATTTTAGGATATATCGTATATAATGACGTATTTTAGGATATATCGTATATGATGACGTATTTTAGGATATATCGTATATGATGACGTATTTTAGGATATATCGTATATAATGACGTATTTTAGGATATATCGTATATGATGACGTATTTTAGGGTATATCGTATATAATGAAGTATTTTAGGATATATCGTATATAATGACGTATTTTAGGATATATCGTATATAATGACGTATTTTAGGATATATCGTATATGATGACGTATTTTAGGATATATCGTATATGATGACGTATTTTAGGGTATATCGTATATAATGACGTATTTTAGGATATATCGTATGTATAATGACGTATTTTAGGGTATATCACCCCAATATTCTCAAAAGAAACTATATAAATCGATTAATAAACAAACGTTATATACGACATTTGTTGACAAACCAAATTTATGTAAACAAGCTCAACACCATGCGTGAAATAAGAAGTGTATTATGTATAAAACAAGCGGCCAAAGCTATGTGTCCAATGATCGCAACGAGTTTTGCTACATATATATACCATTATAGTTCGCATTATCCACGCCTAATTATTTATGGACTAGGCTGAAATAAAGTATCTCTAAACGACAGCATTGTAATGTTTACATTCACCGAAGAGTAGACTCCAATAACAAACATATGTCGCTACCGGAAAGTGACTGACTATAGTTCCCGAAACGTAAACAAACATGAATGTGACACTACTAGAGAACCTTAAACAAACATGCGTGTGACATGACTAGGGAACAGTAAACAAACATGTATCTGACACGACTAGAGAACCGTAAACAAACATGTATGTGACACGACTAGAAAACCGTAAACAAAGATGTATGTGACACGACTAGGGAACCGTAAACAAACATGTATGTGACACGAATAGAGAACCGTAAACAAAGATGTATGTGACACGACTAGAGAACCGTAAACAAACATGTATGTGACACGACTAGAGAACCGTAAACAAACATATATGTGACACGACTAGAGAACCGTAAACAAACATGTATGTGACACGACTAACGAACCTTAAACAAACATGTATGTGACACGACTAACGAACCTTAAACAAACACGTGTGTGACACGACTTACTCTGCTAAAGTAGACACTTCCTTTGTATGGTTAAACATCATGAAGACGCAGTTAGCTAGAATGGTGATCATAACTAAGATAGTAAATAACGTGATAATAGGTTAAGGAAAGAAGGTGCACAAATAACGTGATAATAGGTTAAGGAAAAAAGGTGCACACATCTCAACAGAAAGTGACAAAAGAGAAAAAAACGCATTATTCAGAAATATACTGACACCAGAATGAAACTGTGTACTTGCCTTAGAGGTATAATTTATGTCTTTTTAGAAAATAAAATAGGACAATTTGATTGTGGTGATTACATATCATATGCTTATGAAACTCCTATCACAAGATATGGTATGACATCACAACTCATACAAGATCTCTACACCACTCTCTAAAACAATACCTATGCACATAAAAGAAACTGTGCCCTTGCTTTAACCCTTTCAACACCACAGACCTCTAAATAGGCTTACAAAAAGTGTAGATCCAGATGAGCCGGCTCGTGACGAGCCGTCTCATCAGGATCTGCACTTTTTGCCAGTGATATGACTATTTTTAGACATAATTACCCATTTTGATAAATGAACTTGTCCAAATGTGATTTTCTGATTCATTTATTGGTTTATGAATATCATGGACCAGTCCATGTGAGTTACTTGGTGTTGAATGGGTTAAAGGTAAAATTTAAATCCTTAAAAAAAAAAAAAAAAAAAAATAGGCACATTTTGTTTCAAAATGTGCGAAATATTGGGTACATTAGTGCAATGTGTGAAGGATTATTTTCTTCACTCGTGATAGTAAATTCTATAATTCTAAAATGTGTAACGAAACAGTAACGCTCGATATAAAAGTGCACATTTTTGATGGTGTCAGTATAAATGTGGTGCAATAGATATTCCGAACTATCGGTTTTTATACAGCAATTCAAGTATGTTCTTGCGTGAATTTTGAAAACATTTTTCTGACCAGAAACGTTGGTTAATTCCTGAACATTGTTGTCACGCCAAACACAAATATCCCATTCTCTGTTGAACATACCACAGTATGACGTATGAATATTTAATATTTATTTTATGAATTTTACTCGAAAGTAAGTATTTGACTATATAATAATTATGGCTGTAATTAAATGATCGTCTAAACTAGTGTTTAGCGTATTACACGAACGTATAGTTCAGAACGGACAAACAACACAAACACAAACTACATGTAACAGTTCAGGAAATAATATGTATACGTACGTGCGGCAAGCATTGCAGAACGTACATACATGCATGCACAGTCTACAGCCGTTATGTCAAAGTCGGTTATGTCGAATTCTCCAGTTATCTCTAAGTCGGATCAAATCCCGTTTCAGACACTATCATTGTACATATAACAACCCCTTTATATCGAATTTCGTTAAGTCAAATTTCGGTTATGTCAAAGTATTTTGTTCGGTCCGACGGAATTCGACATAACGGATGTAGACTGTATTAACAATGTGTTTGAGTAAAACCATTGAAAACTAGGAAATATGTAAGCATAAATATGATATAAGATTTAGTATTCATATTAAAGCTATATTCCGGTAAATAAAAAACAAAGTATGCGAATGTCCATTTGTTTACGCCAGCACTACTTTTTAAAAAACATGCTATCAGTAATTTCATTGAGTACTATTATGATTTATTACAGAGAATTGGAGCTAAGAAGTGAGTCGAATGAAAAAAGGCTATCCATGTAAAAATACAATTATATTTTTCAACAATGTTCAAAGTACATTACAAATGTTAAAAAGGATGGTTTCTTTACGTAATAACTTGCGTACTACTTATTTTTATGACGAATTCAATTGTATGATAGCAACATTTTTGGAAATTGTGACGATCAGTTTCAAACGGAATAATCATGTCATGTCAGTCTACAATAAGCATCAGGTAGATCTCATCCTATTAGACTTCAGTAAGGCTTTCGATAAGGTCAATCACGAGAAAGTACTACTAAAAATGCATGAATATGGAGTCAGAGGTCAAACATTAAGGTGGATTAAGAGTTTTCTAGATAATAGACTCCAGTCAGTTGTCCTTAATGGTATTAGTTCAGAGGCCATTCCGGTGTCCTCTGGAGTCCCACAGGGATCCGTACTTGGACCCCTGCTTTTCCTAGCCTACATAAACGATCTCCCACAAAACATCAGTTCCAAAGTCCGTATCTTTGCAGATGATACTGCAGTCTATCTATCATCTGCAAATGAATCGGTCACACTCCAAAACGATCTTAAGAGATTAGAAGAGTGGGAGTTGGAGTGGGACATGGAATTTAACCCCTCCAAATGTCAAGTTATCCACGTCACCAGAAGGAAACATCCTATTCCCAGCAAATATAAATTCCATGGAGTCCTACTTGAGTCGGTCACCTCAGCCAAATACCTTGGCGTGGATATCTCAAATAGCCTGGCGTGGGACACCCACATAAAAAGGTCAACAAAGAAAGCAAACCAAACATTAGGATTTCTACGTAGAAACCTCCAGGTCAAATCTGAACCCCTTAAGACCATGGCTTACCAGACACTAGTGAGACCCCAGCTTGAATATGGCTCCGAGATCTGGTCGCCCCATACCCAAACATTGATAGACCAAATTGAAGGTGTCCAGCGAAGAGCAGCCCGTTGGATAAAGGCTGACTTCTATCGTACCTCTAGTGTTACAGACATGCTACATTCCCTAAATTTACGCAGACTAGAACAACGGCGTATTGACAATAGGTTATCCCTTATGTATAAAATTCATAATGATCTTGTTGCTATTCCTATTGAAAATTACCTAGTTCCCCTCTCCCGTCCTGCTCGCCATTGCCATTCCTTAAGCTAGTGGTTAATTACAGCAACTACAGACTACTACAAGTTTTCCTTCTCTCCAAGAACAATCTATCATTGGAACCATCTCCCTCCTGACATTGTCCATCTCCCTACCATAGAGCAATTCAATACGGCAGTTTGCCATATTGAACATGCCAGTCCCTAGTTGTTCTGCGTAGCTGCTTTTAAACTTTTACCACAACTTATTTTCATTACCTTCTTAAATTATACTTCTAACTACTCATATTTTAAATTTCTTTGCGGTTTTTGACGCGCAATATGTCTACGTCCCCGCAAGGGGTTCGACATTAACGGAAGATAGATAGATAGATGAAGTTATATTACAATGCCGAAGTGAGGTAGGCATATTGTTCATTTTGACATTGTCCCACTTGGCTGCTAATTTGTCATGGCTCATGTCATGTTTAAGGAAACTAACTGTCTTATCGTGCTAATACCCTAATACCTATCATTTTGAGTTCGACACACATTTGTTTCAACATTGCTGGTTATTCTCTTGGCGGATAAAGTCCGATTTATCCCGAAAATGTATATTGGTCATCTAGTTGGAATCATTTGTTTTTACTGTTGTTCCCTAATCAGATGTTGCGGTATGATAAATGTGACTTTATCAAAATCGTGTTAATTCATTGATAACATTATTTACGCCACATCACTGTTTTTTCTATTATTTCCATTCACCAATAAAGTCCGAAATATTGCGAAATTTGGACAAGTGTTCCTGAACCAGATAGTGCGGTATGTTATGGTATGGTTTGGTATGGTATGGTATGGTGTGGTATGGTATGGTATGGTATGGTGTGGTATGGTGTGGTATGGTATGGTATGGTATGGTATGGTATGGTGTGGTATGGTGTGGTATGGTTTGGTATGGTATGGTGTGGTATGTTATGGTATGGTTTGGTATGGTTTGGTATGGTATGGTATGGTTTGGTATGGTGTGGTATGATGTGGTATGGTATGGTATGGTTTGGTATGGTGTGGTATGGTGTGGTATGGTTGGTATGGTATGGTATGGTATGTTATGGTATGGTATGGTATGGTATGGTATGGTATGGTATGGTATGGTATGGTGTGGTATGGTTTGGTATGGTATGGTATGGTATGTTATGGTATGGTTGGTATGGTTTGGTATGGTATGGTATGGTATGGTATGGTATGGTATGGTATGGTATGGTATGGTTTGGTATGGTATGGGTGGTATGTTATGGTATGGTTTGGTATGGTTTGGTATGGTATGGTATGGTATGGTATGGTATGGTATGGTATGGTATGTTATGGTATGGTATGGTATGGTATGGTATGGTATGGTATGGTTGTTATGGTATGGTATGGTATGGTATGGTATGGTATGGTATGGTATGGTATGGTATGGTGGTATGGTATGGTATGGTATGGTATGGATGGTATGGTATGGTATGTATGTTAGGTATGGTATGGTGGTTGTATGTATGGTGTATGGTATGGTATGGTATGATAGATGGTATGGTATGGTATGTATGGTATGGTATGGTATGGTATGGTATGGTATGGTGTATGGTATGTGTATGGTATGGTATGGTATGATATGGTATGGTATGGTATGGTATGGTATGGTATGGTATGGTATGGTATGGTATGGTGTATGGTATGGTATGGTATGGTATGGTATGGTATGGTATGGTATGGTATGGTATGGTATGGTGTATGGTATGGTGATGGTATGGTATGGTATGGTATGGTATGGTATGGTGTATGGTATGTATGGTATGGTATGTATGGTATGTATGGTATGTATGGTATGGTGTATGGTATGTATGGTATGGTGTATGGTATGGTGTATGGTATGTATGGTATGGTGTATGGTATGGTGTATGGTATGTATGGTATGGTGTATGGTATGGTGTATGGTATGTATGGTATGTATGGATGTATGGTATGTATGGTATGTATGGTATGGTATGGTGTATGGTATGGTATGGTATGTTGTATGGTATGTTGTATGGTATGGTATGTTGTATGGTATGGTATGTGTATGGTATGGTATGGTGTATGGTATGGTATGTATGGTGTATGGTATGGTGTATGGTATGGTGTATGGTATGGTATGGTATGGTATGTGGTGTATGGTATGGGTATGGTATGGTATGGTGTATGGGTATGGTATGGTATGGTGTATGGTATGGTAGGTGTATGGTATGTATGGTATGGTATGGTGTATGGTATGGTATGGTGTATGGTATGGTGTATGGTATGGTATATGGTATAGTATGGTGTATGGTATGGTGTATGGTATGGTGTATGGTATGGTATGGTGTATGGTATGGTGTATGGTATGGTATGGTGTATGGTATGGCATTGTATGGTGTATGGTATGGTGTATGGTGTATGGTGTATGGTATGGTATGGTATGGTAAACGTGATTTAGTAAAATCGTGTAAATAAATGATACAATTTTTACAATAAAGTATTGATTATACTGTAGAATATCTGGCGATATTCAATAATCATAAGACGAGAAAACGGATGACAATTAATAGCTTGTGGTGCAAAGGAAACCACGACGAGAACAGAGGAAATCAATCAACTAAAATGACATATCCTGCTTAAAGAGTATTAAGGAGAGGACAACCGTAAGCTGTATAGCTTTCTGTCCAATTCCTTGTTTTAAACTGTTGTAAATAATCACGTACATGATAGAAAGTACATATATTTAAACTAAAGAGTATTCAAGGAGGCAGTAACTGACCAATATATCTCATTCGACTGGACGCATGTTGTGATGTTTAGTCAATTAACGGATTTGAAACAATGCAATGCTGGCAAACGTCAAGAAAAGTGTTGCATTATGGGATAGAGAATCTTAACTTGTTGCATTATGGGATAGAGAATCTTAACTTGTTGCATTATGGGATAGAGAATCTTAACTTGTTGCATTATGGGATATGTTTATGATGTTCCAATGAGTAATTAGCTTGCAATTATCTCCCAGGTTATGCTAGAGTGCTGCAGAACTAAATTACCGAAGAACCATGACATTAATTTAGTTCTATATTCCCAGTAGTGTGTTTTAAAAAATAATGTTTAACTACTTAAAACGAGTATTCTACACACATCTAGATACATTATATTATCAGTACTTTCTTGTGGGTTAATCACATACAATTGTTATACTTTCATTGTATACAGATATGTTCCACGGTGCTATATTGCAGAGTTGCTATTAAGCCTCATGACTTCTTGTATTTTTCAGAAAAACAGTGGTTAAGACACAAACAATAGACACAGCAACACATATAACTGAAGGCCCTCACTTCCGGTGATACACAATGATACGAAACAACAACAAAAACGTGCAATATCTATACTCTAATAGTACATGCACGCGTGCAGCTCGTGCAGTGGAGAGTGGAAGGTGACGAAACGGTGTTCTTGTTAACTTACTCCGTGTAATCTCCACCCGGCGTATTGGTAAACGTCATAAATATACAATTGACAATGATAGTCAGTATAACCAACACGCTGAACAATGTGTATATAGTTAAGGAGTATACATAGCTACAGCGGAATACATCAAGCCCGATGAAAATAATGCTCGTGTTCCGCTATAAATATCTGAAATGTTCGGGTTCCACTTTAAGCACTAAATCTGTAAATACTGTAAATGTACATAATATATATATATAAATAACGTATTTCGCTATTGAACTAATATAAACCTCCGTGGTCGAGTCGTTAAGCTCGCTGACTAACACAATGGTCACGGGTTCGAGCGCCGCTCAAACCATGTCTCTTTATATGAAAAAGTTGGCAATGTCTTACGGAGGTTGGTGCACCAAGTACGGGTTAACCGCTGGAGCCTGCCCAGGAAGGGTGTTATTGGGTAAACTGCCAGTCGCTCAAATGGGCAACGGGTATCGACGTTAACAAAACTTAAATAATAAAAAAAGTCCTGCATTCATAATAATACAAAATAATATAATTTAATAAATTAATAATGATAGCGATAATTCATAACAAGAGAACTCATTTGAACAATTCAGTCAATTTGCCATGAGGCTCTCAACGCATTAAAACATCAAGTAGCACAATGCAACATAAGATATCCCGGCGTGACGAGTTTTCGCCCAGAACTGATTTTCGCCTAACTGTGGGAATAGCAAGACGCGAGAGATCACACAATATTTCACGCTCCAGTTACCGGAATTATAAACAAACATACCTTGTGCACTTCCAATCTATTTCTAACTGATCATAATATATCGGACAAGGTAAATTAGCGGTGAAAACTTTAAACCTACCCCAGTTTTCACTAATTTCACTATATCCGTTTTATGTCACCATATAAATATCATTTTTTAAAGAAATTGGCAATTTTTTCTCCAAAATGACATATGCATCGTCTGCCACGCCAATATATTTACGAATAAAAATGTCATTATAGTATACATTATAGTATTACAGTATAAACTGCTCCGTGTTTACGAGTTCTGTCCGTTATTACACACAAGGGGTCCTTATGCATACTATCGATTTTCACCGTTTTTCGCCTTCAGGTTCATGTGTTTTCACAGAGATTCTCCAACTGATATACATGGTTGTGTAAACCTAGTTATTCTCTGTTAGGCACCGTGTGATGTGTTCGATGGATGGGTCCAGTTACGGTTCTGCACCCAGTCAGAGTAATTAGGAGGGGCGACGACTTCTTATGCCCCGTGTGTTTGTCTAAGTTAAACTAAATTAGTGTTTTAGATACAGTATATAGACAAAATGCTCTCCAACAAATGAATTTTGAGTGAAAATGATAAATTAAGCCTATTATTAAAGTAAGTGTTCCTTATTTATATTGGTTTGCTAAACAAAACTGTTGCTTACATACTAATGCTCGCGCTGTAGGCAATTTCCACAGTTAGGCGAAAACATGTGACGTCATTCCGGATTACTGAGAATGAGGTACCGCTATTTTGTCAACTTTTCTCAATAAGTAAACAATCTGTTTTCTTCGATATTTTGGGGAATGAAAGGTAAAATATTGTTTATTTGGTGACATAAATTGCTTGCAGTGTATGACAATTCTAAACCTATAGGAGTCCGTTATGTACTACGTCGTCGAAAACCAGTAACACCGGGATATAAGCTGCAAGAACTAATACTTAATATATACATGTATAATTATAGTTCAAATTGGAATTATTTTTTTAAATAAATAAATTACTTGTTATAATTTATCAGTTTATTAGCTTAACGATTCCATACACTGAATAAAAATATGTACGGTTAAAAATAATAGCAATATTATACGAAAAAATGTACAGTTAAAAATAATAGCAATAGTATACGAAAAAATGAACGGTTAAAAATAATGCTAATATTATACGAAATAATGTACTGTTAAAAATAATAGCAATATTATACAAAAAAATATACGGATAAAAATAATAGCAATATTATACGAAAAAATGTACTGTTAAAAATAATAGCAATATTACACGAAAATATGTACCGTTAAAAATAATAGCAATAATATACGAAAAATTGTACGGTTAAAAATAATAGCAATAGTATACGAAAAAATGTACGGTTAAAAATAATAGCAATATTATACGAAAAAATGTACAGTTAAAAATAATAGCAATAGTATACGAAAAAATGAACGGTTAAAAATAATGCTAATATTATACGAAATAATGTACTGTTAAAAATAATAGCAATATTATACAAAAAAATATACGGATAAAAATAATAGCAATATTATACGAAAAAATGTACTGTTAAAAATAATAGCAATATTACACGAAAATATGTACCGTTAAAAATAATAGCAATAATATACGAAAAATTGTACGGTTAAAAATAATAGCAATAGTATACGAAAAAATGTACGGTTAAAAATAATAGCAATATTATACGAAAAAATGTACAGTTAAAAATAATAGCAATAGTATACGAAAAAATGAACGGTTAAAAATAATGCTAATATTATACGAAATAATGTACTGTTAAAAATAATAGCAATATTATACGAGAACATAAGTAATGGTTCCGAGAATATACTGAAACTACTGCGCAAGAAGTTTGGAATTAGTAGCTGGTCCTGTAGAATATATAGGCACTGTTGGAATTGCATTACACACCCTAGGCAAGCATTCTATATACTGTCACAGACGCTTGGGGGTCTGGACAAATGGTTTTTTTAAGAACACTATAATACACCATAGGCTTGACACATTACATACAATATTTAGGCCATATCCGAGCATGTTTTAAAATGACACCCAGTCACTATCAACGCCATATACTGATAGAAGCCTATAGTGTATCATAGTGTTCTTAAAAACATGTTTATTAGTTTTGTGGTTTTGAACCCGAAACCATTTGTCCAGACTCCAAGCGTCTGTGTATACCGCATGTACACCATGCATATACATAATTTGACGAGAAGTTAGCGCTCTAAATACACCAAGCTTACAGACAGCATTCCCTTTCAGTACTCACACATCGGGTATATAAACGTAATGAAATGTAACGAAGCCCCTTAAATAAATGACTTTATGCACGTTAAGATCTATGCGTACAATACAAACATTCTTCAATTACACTAACAAGAATAGTTTGGTTAAGACATTGGAAAACACACATATGTGACCGGAATAAAACAAACAGAGAAACACGTTGCGTTTGGATCTCCAATGTGGCGTCCGTGGTGCTGTGGTAGAGCGGCGGATTGGATTCATAGCGTCCCCTGGTTCGATACTCGGTTAGGGCACGTATGTAGTGTCATTGAGCAAGGCACATCGCACACATTGCTTAGTACTGGTTAACCACTTAGGTCGTTAAGCCTGCCCATATAACATGTCTAGGTCCCCGCAAGTGGTTTTAACATACATACATGTGTATTCCGGAACAGTGGATGAAGTCGTCTCAGATATTTAAATGCAATGGTGCATAAGATGAAAATGGTGCACATGTTTAGAGAATTATTTAGTCTAGGTATCTCTAGGTATCTCTAATGTTATGTTTCCAGCGATTATAAGTGATACACATGAACACTAGTCTTAGAAACCCTCGATTGAGATACTGGGAACAATACAATAGTCTTACAAACCCTCGATTGATACACTGAGAACAATACAATAGTCTTACAAACCCTCGATTGAGACATTGGGAACACTACAATAGTCTTACAAACCCTCGATTGATACACTGGGAACAATACAATAGTCTTACAAACCCTCGATTGATACACTGTGAACAATACTAGTCTTACAAACCCTCGATTGATACACTGTGAACAATACAATAGTCTTACAAACCCTCGATTGATACACTGTGAACAATACAATAGTCTTACAAACCCTCGATTGATACACTGGGAACAATACAATAGTCTTACAAACCCTCGATTGATACACTGGGAACAATACAATAGTCTTACAAACCCTCGATTGATACACTGGGAACAATACAATATTCTTACAAACCCTCGATTGAGACACTGGGAACAATACAATAGTCTTACAAACCCTCGATTGAGACACTGTGAACAATACAATAGTCTTACAAACCCTCGATTGATACACTGGGAACAATACAATAGTCTTACAAACCCTCGATTGATACACTGGGAACAATACAATAGTCTTACAAACCCTCGATTGATACACTGGGAACAATACAATAGTCTTACAAACCCTCGATTGATACACTGGGAACAATACAGTAGTCTTACAAACCCTCGATTGAGACACTGTGAACAATACAATAGTCTTACAAACCCTCGATTGATACACTGTGAACAATACAATAGTCTTACAAACCCTCGATTGAGACACTGTGAACAATACAATAGTCTTACAAACTCTCGATTGATACACTGTGTACAATAGTCTTACAAACCCTCGATTGATACACTGTGAACAATACAATAGTCTTACAAACCCTCGATTGAGACACTGTGAACAATACAATAGTCTTACACACCCTCGATTGATACACTAGGAACAATACAATAGTCTTACAAACCCTCGATTGAGACACTGGGAACAATACAATAGTCTTACACACCCTCGATTGATACACTAGGAACAATACAATAGTCTTACAAACCCTCGATTGATACACTGTGAACAATACAATAGTCTTACAAACCCTCGATTGATACACTGTGAACAATACAATAGTCTTACAAACCCTCGATTGATACACTGGGAACAATACAATAGTCTTACAAATCCTCGATTGATACACTGGGAACAATACAATAGTCTTACAAACCCTCGATTGATACACTAGGAACAATACAATAGTCTTACAAACCCTCCTAAGCACATGTCATATTATATTTACGTCACAGCATAACATATAGCTGACGTATGTTTATGACGTCATTTCTGTGCATAGCATCATGCACCCTACTTGTACATTTACCACGTGTGAGATATATAAACTTTGGTAGTAAAAGTATTATTAGTTTAGAACATTCAAATCTAAAATCCGAATGACGCAACATAACAGCAAGAAATGGTACACATCCTATTGCGAGATTTGTGGAAGTCGTGATAGCGCCATGGATGCGCGTTCGCTTCAGGTGCGAGAGGTCCGGAGTTCGAGCCCCGTTGGAGCAGTTACGATTATGCCCTTAGGCAAGGTATTTAAATTCCACGTTGCCGCTTCTCTCCCTCGTGGCGATGGATTCCATCAGGAATGAGGTCTCGAGAGTGATCAATATAAGTTGTTAGAACTTGTTTCGCAATCGAGCAAAAATAAATTTGTATAACCTAGATTCCTATTAAATCTCATTCGTGTTATCTATGTAACGTTATTGCTTGAGTAAATTGTGTTAGGTTGATATATCTCTGGTCTTAACTAGGCCTATAGTGTGTCTAGTACAACATGCTGCAATGTTTAATTTCTCAGTACAATAAAAAGGATATGGATGAACGAGAATGTAGAGTGCAATTCGGCGGAAGATGTTGAATGGACTAAGGATGAAGAACCCATTTGTGGCACTGAATCTAAACACGGTCTTGTCTCTTCCTATCACACAGAATGTCTGCAAAATAAAGTTGACGTAATACTACAAGGGTAAGCTATGGAAGCATCTACAACTGATCAGGACATGGGTAACCCCATACAAGCAGGTTGCGTCCTACACTTACAGTCTACAACCGTTATGTCAAAGTCGGCTGTCCGATTAGCGCAGTGGTTAGCGCGCTCGCTTCTCACCAATGCATCCCGGGTTCGATCCTCGGACGGGGAAGTATGTGAGATGGTACGGTGGTCGCCAGATCGGACAGGTGGGTTTTCTCCGGGTACTCCGGTTTCCTCCCACACAAATGACCACATTTACGCTTCCATCCGCGCCAACGAAAGTGATTAATATAAGTTGTTAGAACTTGCTTCGCAATCGTTGTAAAATAACTAAGGTTAAAAACAGTCGGTTATGTCGAAATATACGGTTATCTCGAAGTCGGATCAAAGTCCCGTTTCAGACACTATCATTGTACATATAACTGACTCCGTTAATATATTGAATTTCGTTAAATCAAACTTCGGTTATCTCGAAGTTTTTGTTCGGTTCGACGGAATTCGACATAACAGGTGTAGAATGTATGTACATATTATTTATACTTGACTAAGTTTATATTGTTTGAACTAACAAGTTATCACATATATTTGCTTGTATTAAATTTTAATACACAATCACATATTTTCTTGTATGTACACACGTGTAATACAACCTGGAATGATTATGATTGGTCGCGGCATGACATCTTTTTCACCACTCGTTTCATAAAATATGGTATGACATCACAACTCTCTATATATGTAGGCGATCTCTGGACTTTGCATTATTCTAATGTATAGTTTTCTAGATAATGTTAGACGCACCCAATTCATTTCTATTAAAGTCATATTCATGTGACAAAATTGTACTGTATACGAGTGTCACGTGTATACGAGTGTCACGTGTATGCTAGTGTCACCTGTATTCGAGTGTCGCGCGTGTATGTGAGTGTCACGTGTATGCGTGTTTCACGTATATGCTAGTGTCACGTGTATGCGAGCGTCACTTACATACGAATGTCATATGTATGCGCGTGTCACGTGTATGCGAGTGTCACGTAAATGCGAGTGTTCTGTGTATACTATTATCACATGTATGCTAGTTTCACGTGTATACGAGTGTCACGTGTATGCTAGTGTCACCTGTTTTCGAGTGTCGCGCGTGTATGTGATATTGTCACGTGTATGCGTGTTTCACGTATATGCTAGTGTCACGTGTATGCGAGCGTCACTTGCATACGAGTGTCATATGTATGCGAGTGTCACGTGTATGCGTATGTCACGTGTATGCGAGTGTCACGTTTATACGAGTGTCACGTGTATGCCAGTATATGACATCAATTATAATAAGTCACACTAAAGGTGACGTGGATGTTGCTATAGCGCAATGGCAGCGTGTTCGCTTCAGGTGTGAAATGCCCGGAGTACGAGCCCAGTTGGAACCGTTTCGATTGTGTCATTGGGCAAGGCACTTAATTTCCACATTACCACTTCTCTTTACCTCATGGCGATGAATTTCACCAGTAATGAGGTATCGAGAGCGATTAATATATTATGGTAAAAACTTGTTTCGCAATCGAGAAAAAAAAATTCTCATTGGCTTAGTACAAACCTCCTTGTTTTGATAATATTCGTCTATATCTTCTAATGGTCGACCCACGTGTTCTGATTCGAAGAAGTCTTCTAGCGTAGGAGGCAACTTTTTCCCAGCCTCAAGTTTAGTATTAGGTTTCAGCTGGTCGTCCTGATGCACTGGTTCGTCGTCATCGTCGGAATCTGCGGCAGCATCTTCGGCGGCCTGAACATATCAAAACAACATTGTTATACACATGGCTATATACATACACATTGTAATAGAGCAGACTGCACCAAGTCGTCTGCTGAACAATATTGTTATACACATGGCTATATACATACACATTGTAATAGAGCAGACTGCACCAAGTCGTCTGCTGAACAATATTGTTATACACTTGGTTATATACATACATACTGTAACAGAACAGATTCCACGAAGTCGTCTGCTGAACAATATTGTTATACACATGGATATATACATACTGTAACAGAACAGATTCCACGAAGTCGTCTGCTGAACAATATTGTTATACACTTGGCTATATACATACTGTAACAGAACAGATTCCACGAAGTCGTCTGCTGAACAATATTGTTATACACATGGATATATACATACTGTAACAGAACAGATTCCACGAAGTCGTCTGCTGAACAATATTGTTATACACATGGATATATACATACTGTAACAGAACAGATTCCACGAAGTCGTCTGCTGAACAATATTGTTATACACTTGGCTATATACATACTGTAACAGAACAGATTCCACGAAGTCGTCTGCTGAACAATATTGTTATACACATGGATATATACATACTGTAACAGAACAGATTCCACGAAGTCGTCTGCTGAACAATATTGTTATACACTTGGCTATATACATACTGTAACAGAACAGATTCCACGAAGTCGTCTGCTGAACAATATTGTTATACACTTGGCTATATACATACTGTAACAGAACAGACTCCACCAAGTCGTCTGCGGAAGTGTGTGAATGTGATGTTCAAACTGTTGAACATGCTCTTTCTGATGAAAGCACAGCAAACAAATGTGAGAACAAACGCAAGTGATAGGTCACTGTGTGTAGCTGTGGTTTGAAGACAAGGATATCCGAAATGCACCCAATAAATCAATCATTAGTCCCTATATGAATGTTGCGCATGCGCATATTACAATGTATATTTTTTTCTTAATTGATGATATATCTTATAAATAAAGCATAGTTTGCATTGATTCACAATATAGATACTGTCATTAGGAATGTATTATTCATTAGGTTAATGCGACATTACATCTACGAAAATGCAAATTTCTACAGTACTTTCCTATTATATGGTATAATTATTTTCCAAATAATTGCCTCAAAAACTGAGTATTTCAACTAATAATCAAACGTCGTATACGCGGTTTGTTGACATAACAAAATGATGTTAATAGTGCCATCCGTTATACAACGTGTGTATAGCGCAGTGGATGCGCGTTTGATTCAGGTGCGAAAGGTCCGGAGTTCGAGCCCCGCTGGATCCGTTACGATTGTGCACTTAGGCAGGGCATCTAAATTCCACGTTGCCTCTTCTCTCTCCCTCGTGGCGATGTATTCCATCAGGAATGAGGTCTCGAGAGTGATTAATTTAAGTTGTAAGTACTTGTTTCGCAATCGAGCTAAATAAATTTTGTATAAAAGCGTGTATCTAGAATTACACGATTTATGATATAGATTTACCGCTATAAATGTAAAAGTAAAGTGTTTGCTTATTATAGTGTCACTCCTATTTAAAGGGCCAGCCATTTCTGACTTATGAGACACCTCTTTTTATGAACACCAGTACTTCCCGAATCCTATGCTTGTATGCCTGGTGCCAGGCTGGTAGGCAATCGGTAACCATTATTTAACTAGCTGGCGGCTCACCAACCGGCCATATTAGAACGAACCCCTGACGAGGTTCGAACCTTCGACCTCCCGCTATATCTCACATGTGTGCCTATGCATATTAATTGTTAATACTAATCAGACTGCACAACAGTATCACGCGTTTCATGTGTTGAATAGATAGATTCCAATAATAAACAAACATCAATTCAGGAGCGTGGATGACCGTTATATGAAATCATACTTTCACTTTTGTGAGTATGTAGACCGAAAAAATGAGGGCATATTGATTGTAAGTTAATGCTCCACTTATTTTTGAACAATTTATTGTAACATTGCTAAAAATGTTTCCTTTGTGTTTTGCGATGTAATGTCGCTTTAAAGCGACACTATATCGGTGAAAACACAACTTTCTATAACTTGTAATTTCTTATTATAATGGTATAATTGTGTCCAAATATTGGCCACAGAAGCCGAGTATTACAAACATATAAATAAACGTCGTATACGACGTTAGGCTACATAACAAAATAATGTAAATAGGGTCAACATCCACGCAACATCCCGTGTCTCTTTAATACCGGTAACGTATGGTACATATTTACCGTTGATGATGATGATTAAGCTTATTTACTCTCGCCGCCGGCGAACCATGTGGGCGAGCGTCATATTTATCGTTACATTTCCCATGTATGTCTATGCATATATATTCTCTACAGTAGAACCACTCATAAATATGACCCTTATTAGCTATATTAAGACCACCCCTCTAATAAAAACTGAATTATTTCTTCTATATTTCAATGGTCGCAAACCCCTATAATAGTACCACACCGTTATTCAATCAGTATTAAGACCACCCATGTCAGTCCCAAATGATACCAGAACTCCAGTAATACTAATAAGACCAGTGTGGCACTTACTAAGAGCACTTCTTAATCCGGTATATTGTGTTATCTCATAACTTTTTTCATACAATAAGTGTGTATATAAACATGAACAACCAACACAGATCATTAAGACTGGTAATCCAGGGATCGCAGGTTCGATCCCCCGTCTGACCCTAATACAATTAACAGTCTTTCAGGTGGGACTTTAAACCGAGGTCTCGTGTCGGTGCTGTACACCGTGCACGTAAAAGAACTAGAAGATACTCTGGAGTGGGTCTCTGTCTGTATCATTGCACTATCCTCCAAACATCTAAAATGACTAATCTCTTCAGGAGGCGTCGCTCATTTGGGCAACCGGATAGCGACGATAAATAAACGTAATACACAAAGACCATTAAAGCATTATGCTGTAAAACAAGCAGCACATTATTTAATGACATAGTTAACTGTACATAGAAACATGTCAAAATAATATTACTCTTGAAAATAACATTATATAGCATATCACACATTATGTATGCATGTTGCCGAATGTCCATATCCCATATGGTATGTAATTATATTACATCAGTATCGTCCCTCTATGTTCAAATTTATTGAACTGGTAACCTCGATCAAAAAAGTCGATATATTAAACTTGGCGAAATATATAAAAGAAGCCATTGTACTAAGAAGTACTATTGTAACTGCTAACAATTAATTATGTTCATCCTCTATTCCGTAAATTGAATCATCATTATTATAATACTACATGTCAATCGATTTATGTGAATATATGAATGTAAAATCTATTGTATTACGTGACCAATATGTAATTGTATATTTGTATGTTTATGACGATGTACCATGTACAAGTCTTAAAATAAACATCTGTTCTGTTCTGTTCTGTTCTGTAATTATATTGTACATTGAAATCATTTCATATGAAATCTGTAACCTTCTGTATTGAAGTCAATCATGTGCCCTGTATGAAATATTTACTATATTTATTTGTTAATTCACTATTCGTCTATAGCATACAGATAGTGAGTGTCCTCATGGGCCTTTTAACCTAAAGGAATTTAAAATAAATATTGATAATGTAAAGTGCACTTTCTTAAATTTATTTTTTCCATTTATTTCTCTGAAATTATGAATGATCCTTTTCTCTGCAGTTTTAATGAAAGTTATTCCTGGTAAATATAGCATATTTTCTATATTTTAGTTGTATGTATATTAATCTTCATAGAATAGGGATATTTAAATTTATAATAATTCTTGTAAATGGCGGAGAAATCAGTAATAAGACCACTCTTTAGAAGTCCTCTGATTTTATTATAGGGGATTTACTGTAATCTGGTTAAATTATCTCTAAACGACAGTGGCACGCGTAGCATAGACGCCAATGATAGACAAACGTCAATTCAGGAACGTGGCTACCTACTTTAGCTGCTGAGAGTGTGTATACTAAGGTAGCCTGGGTAACAGTCTGTCGATATTTCACTAATTTACTTCTGGCAAAATGACATTATCAGAAACTCAATACGGCTCAATTAATGATCTCCGTTTTAACAAATATTTATATGACTGACCAGACAAAATATATTTAAAGTTGATTTATTTTACAACGATTGCGAAGCAAGTTCTAACAACTTATATTAATCACTCTCGTTGGCGCGGATGAAAACGTATAATTGTGTGGTCATTCGTGTGGGAGGAAACCGGAGTACCCGGAGAAAACCCACCTGCCCGATCTGGCGACCACCGTACAATTTCACATACTTCCCGATCCAAGGATCGAACCCGGGTTGCATTGGTGAGAAGCGTACACGCTAACCACTGCGCTAATCGGACAGCAAAATATATCAACGCCTGTTTCCCACTGAAAAACACTGTTTAAAGTTAATGTTTGTATTTATGTTATTGTATACGAAGAAATGCATTGTTCTTGCTTTTTGCGATGTAAGGCCATAATAAAATAAATCCTAGATTTTCATCCAAATTTTTTTGAAAATGGGGGC
This sequence comes from Archivesica marissinica, assembly GCA_014843695.1. NCBI lineage: Eukaryota > Metazoa > Mollusca > Bivalvia > Venerida > Vesicomyidae > Archivesica > Archivesica marissinica. The sequence continues at coordinate 27,081,271 of CM026404.1, forward strand.
GGGGGGTGAAATTTTATTTTTTATTTTATATTTTCAGGATATCGATATTTATGCTGATAAAATGGTGTTTTGACAAGATTCAACTTGACATATTTTTTTTTTTTTTTTCAAATAGTAATAAAAAAAATCGGGGCGGGCCCTAAAACGGGGGCGGGCGGGGATGAAAATCTAGGAAATATTTTATTATGGCCTAATGTCGCTTTAATATTAAAAGACGCCGTTTCATCTAATTTATTGAAATGATGATTCTGTAATAATACGAAAGTTATTAACTTAATATTTGTAATACAATTTCGCAACAAATGATATGGACAGCTAATACAAGGCTCCGTATAGCTGTGAAAAGCTGTGATACGAAGGGACGTTTGGTTTATAAGTAGCAGTACTTGAAATAATACGATAGATATGTCTACCACGTAATTGCCTCGAATCATGCAAACCATGAGCTCAATGTGTGTGTTTTATATTTCTTTTATGTTTACAAATGTTTTGAATTATTATTTTATGTTATTTATTTATATTATATTAATTAAAATATCAACTCTATTGAAATATGTACTCACGTTTTAAACATTGTCTCAAAAACGGGAGTATATTTATTTCCGGAACTCAAGGACATACTTAATACCCGTTTCTCAGGAACTTCAGAACAGAAGTGAAAATATGTTCTCAGGAATTCTAGTGCATATATAATCATTTTCGCAGTAAAGTCAACACATACATAATCCATTCTCAGTATATTTAACACATACATACTTATTATCTCGGTAAATGCAACACATACATACTCATTTTCTCAGTAAATTCAACACATTCAGAATCATTTTCCCAGTAAATTCAACACATACATAATCCTTTTCTCAGTAAATTCAGCACATACATAATCCATTTCTCAGTAAATTCAGCACATACATAATCTTTTTCTCAGTAAATTCAACACATACATACTCTTTTTCTCAGTAAATTCAACACATACATAATCCATTTATCAGTAAATTCAACACATACATTATCCATTTCCCAGTAAATTCAACACATACATAATCCTTTTCTCAGTAAATTCAACACATACATAAAATCTTTTTCTCAATAAATTCAACACATACATAATCTTTTTCTCAGTAAATTCAACACATACATACTCTTTTTCTCAGTAAATTCAACACATACATACTCATTTCCCCAGTAAATTCAACACATACATAATCCATTTCTCAGTAAATTCAACACATACATTATCCATTTCTCAGTAAATTCAACACATACATAATCCTTTTCCCAGTAAATTCAACACATACATAATCCTTTTCTCAGTAAATTCAACATATACATAATCTTTTTCTCAGTAAATTCAACACATACATAATCTTTTTCTCAATAAATTCAACACATACATAATCCTTTTCCCAGTAAATTCAACACATACATAATCCTTTTCTCAGTAAATTCAACACACACATACTCATTTTCTCAGTAACTTCAGCAAGTACTTAATCCGTTTCTCGGTAACCATATACGTAAACATATAAACACAATCATAAACATCCAGGGGCCTAATAGTCATTGTTTCAATGAGGTGACAGTTGGGTTAATTGTTTTTAAAATGTTAAATAATTTTATAGTTCATTAAAAGTAAAACACAAAACCACCATACAGTTGGCATAGAAGCATGTGCATCGAAATGTTATCTCAAGAGCTCTAACACACACACACACCTAAGCAATGTGTTAGGAACTCTAGAATCAACGTAACCATTAACCGAATAAATTGGACGGAATGTGCAGGATCTATGTTGTTTGCTATTCAGACAAGTGCTTTAGCTCTACTATCCGAATAGCAAACAGCATAGATTCTGATCAGACGGCGCTTTCTGTGCACGTTCTGTGTCGTCTGATCTTGGTTATATGCTGTTTGCAAAAGCGACTATAGTTGTGATTGGCAGGTTAAGTGTTAAAGTCATAGTCATGACATAAACGAAATTTCACAGCATGTCCAGTTTCTTCTGCGAGCAATTTTATCTAAATATGCTAAACGTGAGGTAGGTATACGTACATTAATTCCATTGCTAGTATAGTTTGCTATGGAGAAACGGAGCTACGAAAAGAGCGGAATGAAAAAAACTATGCAAGTCAAACTATGTTTGTTTGTGTGTTTTGGGGCACAGGAATTCGGCACGTTTGGGGGTACTAGTATATATATTTAAGTACAGGGATTCTACTCTGTGGGATGTCAGATTTCGCATCGATCAGTACATTTTTCAAGCGGCGCAGTTCGCGTTGAAACGAGCGTTCTGATTGGATTATTAGAATGTAACTAGATGTTTGTTTATTTGGGGGGGGGGGTTTCAATGTCGCACAAACAGCATAGGTCATGTGGCGACTATTATTGATGGCGGAAGACAGCAGGTGCTCCTCCGAGTAGTATTGCTGGCACGGACGGGCACCCGGGTAGAACCACCGACCTTCCTAGCTTTAAAGAATTTGACACCCAGTGAGATTCGAAGTTACAGCGGTAAGGGCAAGTACTACTACTACTAATAATAATAATAATGATAATAATAATAATAATAATAATAATAATGATAATAATAATAATAATAATAATAATGATAATAATAATAATAATAATAATAATAATAATAATATATAATAATAATAATAATATAATAATAATAATAATAATAATAATATAAAATAATAAATAAATAAAAAAAATAATAAAAAATATATAATAATAATAATAATAATAATATAATGACTTTATTTAACGAGATAACTCATTTGAACAATTAAGTCAATCTACCATGAAGGCCTCAATGATTCGAGGTCAGCAACAGTAACTACACGGCTACGGGTGGGGGGGGGGGGGCTTTATTCAACATTATACTATATTTTTAATAGTTTTCTAATGTTGCTAAAACGTGTAGCCCAAACAATTTGTATTATCATGCTATATTTTTGTAGCATTGTGTTGTATATTATATCATGATGAATTCAATAAAATATGATTAAACTAAAAGATATTTTTACATTTAAGTACATGTACATTAAAAATGTTACAAATGATGGATTTCTTTAAGGCAAAATTTATGTAAGACTGGTTATGTAATAAATCAACTACACGATAGCAACTTATTTTTAGAAATTGTGACACAGTCTGTTTGAACCGGAAATGACGTTAAGCATTGTTCAACGGGACAGGAACTACGACCGATGTTCATTGGAGAAAATGTACTTAGGTTGTAAATATATGCCTTGACACTATCACTTCCCATTCTCAGCAGGTCAATGTAGTGTTATCGATATTTCTCTGAAGAAAACTATATTTCCCCTGTATGTATGACGCAAATGATAAACATTGTGCGCGTGCCTTGTGAATCCTTTCATAGAAATCTATATATGCACTCGAAACAAATGCCAAAATAGCAATTCCATTAGCACATTGTATCTACCGGGAAACCTGTGATTCCCGGGCATATGTATTAAGCAGCCAACCTGTATTAAGCAGCCAACCTGTATTAGTTTATACAAATTTATTTCAGCTCGATTGCGAAACAAGTTATTTCAACTTAGATTAATCACTCTCGAGACCTCATTCCTGATGGAATCCATCGCCACATAACCTGTATTAAGCAACCAACCTGTATTAAGCAACCAACCTGTATTAAGCAACCAACCTGTATTAAGCAGCCAACCTGTAGTAAGCAGCCAACCTGTATTAAGCAGCCAGTTTCGAGATTTCCAATAGGTTGCTTTATTATACATTTGCCCTCTATTAACCAGCCACCTGTTCTAAGCAGCCACTTTCTGTGAGTCCCTTTGCTGGCTGCTTAGCATAGGTTTGACTGTATATAAATTGTACAACAGTTCATGATATCAGAACAGTCTTAATAGCTGCACGGGCTTAAAACAGCGGGTGACATGTCCCCCACACACTGTTAGGACTAAGCGCAGGTATATTTTGGTTTTCATAAAAAAATAAAGAATAAGAACGCAAGTATACAAGTATCCAATACATTTTCTATAGTGGAATGATACTTTTCTTCAGAAATATGTTGAACAATAGTGTTTATGTGGGGGGGGGGGCGACAACCGTAAACAAATAGTCAAGTGGCAATCTCTATAACACGCACACTCGGCCCGTGTTACATGTGTTGTAAGTTAATTGACCTCTTAGCAAATGTGTTAGCTCTTCTACCTAGAAAAAGATCCATTGTATTCATAGTTCCAATAAATGTATATTAATGTATGCATGACGTATGTATGACGTAGGCATGACGTATATTGCATGAATAGTGATGATAGAAACACAAGAACGGTTTGGTATTTCATCATCACGATTTGACTTTACAATGATCACAATTAATATTATGTAGGTTTCGTGTTTGTTCTATATATGCTTGTTGTTTTCGTGTTTGTTCTATATATGCTTGTTGTTATCGTGTTTGTTCTATATATGTTTGTTGCTATCGTGTTTGTTCTATATACGTTTGTTGTTTTCGTGGTTGTTCTATATATGCTTGTTGTTTTCGTGTTTGTTCTATATATGCTTGTTGTTTTCGTGTTTGTTCTATATATGCTTGTTGTTATCGTGTTTGTTCTATATATGTTTGTTGTTTTCGTGTTTGTTCTATATATGCTTGTTGTTATCGTGTTTGTTCTATATATGTTTGTTGCTATCGTGTTTGTTCTATATATGTTTGTTGTTATCGTGTTTGTTCTATATATGTTTGTTGCTATCGTGTTTGTTCTATATATGTTTGCTGCTATCGAGTTTGTTCTATATATGTTTGTTGCTATCGTGTTTGTTCTATATATGTGTGTTGCTTTCGTGTTTGTTCTATATATGTTTGTTGTTTTCGTGTTTGTTCTATATATGCTTGTTGTTTTCGTGTTTGTTCTATATATGTGTGTTGCTATCGTGTTTGTTCTATATATGTTTGTTGTTTTCGTGTTTGTTCTATATATGTGTGTTGCTATCGTGTTTGTTCTATATATGTGTGTTGCTATCGTGTTTGTTCTATATATGTTTGTTGTTTTCGTGTTTGTTCTATATATGTTTGTTGCTTTCGTGTTTGTTCTATGTATGTTTGTTGTTTTCGTGTTTGTTCTATATATGCTTGTTGCCATCGTGTTTGTTCTATATATGTTTGTTGCTATCGTGTTTGTTCTATATATGCTTGTTGTATCGTGTTTGTTCTATATATGTTTGTTGCTATCGTGTTTGTTCTATATATGTTTGTTGTTATCGTGGTTGTTCTATATATGTTTGTTGTATCGTGTTTGTTCTATATATGCTGTTGTTTTCGTGTTTGTTCTATATATGTTTGTTGTATCGTGTTTGTTCTATATATGTTTGTTGCTATCGTGTTTGTTCTATATAAATTTGTTGTAGCGTGGTTGTTCTATATATGTTTGTTGTATCGTGTTTGTTCTATATATGCTGTTGTTTTCGTGTTTGTTCTATATATGTTTGTTGTTATCGTGTTTGTTCTATATATGTTTGTTGTATCGTGTTTGTTCTATATATGCTTGTTGTATCGTGTTTGTTCTATATATGTTTGTTGTTTTCGTGTTTGTTCTATATATGCTTGTTGTATCGTGTTTGTTCTGTATATGTTTGTTGTTTTCGTGTTTGTTCTATATATGTTTGTTGTATCGTGTTTGTTCTATATATGATGTTGTTTTCGTGTTTGTTCTATATATGTTTGTTGTTTTCGTGTTTGTTCTATATATGCTTGTTGCTATCGTGTTTGTTCTATATTTGTTTGTTGTTTTCGTGTTTGTTCTATATATGTTTGTTGTTTTCGTGTTTGTTCTATATTTGTTTGTTGTTTTCGTGTTTGTTCTATATATGTTTGTTGTTTTCGTGTTTGTTCTATATATGTTTGTTGTTTTCGTGTTTGTTCTATATTTGTTTGTTGTTTTCGTGTTTGTTCTATATATGCTTGTTGTTTTCGTGTTTGTTCTATATTTGTTTGTTGTTTTCGTGTTTGTTCTATATATGCTTGTTGTTTTCGTGTTTGTTCTATATATGCTTGTTGTTTTCGTGTTTGTTCTATATATGCTTGTTGTTTTCGTGTTTGTTCTATATATGTTTGTTGTTTTCGTGTTTGTTCTATATATTCTTGTTGTTTTCGTGTTTGTTCTATATATGTTAGTTGATTTTGTGTTTGCGCCTTGTTCCGTCATAGCGTTCTTGTACCGCTATATCTCGAGTGAGCGCCTCGTGCCGTCATAGCGTTATTCTACCGCTATATCTCAGGTGTGCGCCTCGTGCCGTCATAGCGTTATTCTACCGCTATATCTCGAGTGAGCGCCTCGTGCCGTCATAGCGTTCTTGTACCGCTATACCTCGGGTGAGCGCCTCGTGTCGTCATAGCGTTATTGTACCGCTATATCTCGGGTGTGCGCCTCGTGCCGTCATAGCGTTATTGTACCGCTATATCTCGGGTGAGCGCCTCGTGCCGTCATAGCGTTCTTGTACCGCTATAGCTCGGTGAGCGCCTAGTGTCGTCATAGCGTTATTGTACCGCTATAGCTCGGGTGAGCGCCTCGTGTCGTCATAGCGTTATTGTACCGCTATATCTAGGGTGAGCGCCTAGTGCCGTCATCGCGTTATTGTACCGCTATATCTCAGGTGTGCGCCTCGTGTCGTCATAGCGTTCTTGTACCGCTATATCTCGGGTGAGCGCCTCGTGCCGTCATCGCGTTATTGTACCGCTATATCTCGGGTGAGCGCCTCGTGCCGTTATCGCGTTCTTGTACCTCTATAGCTCGGTTGAGCGCAACGCGCTATTACTCTGCTTAGTATCAGGCGGGTCCAAATGATTATCATGGACCTCTTGTTGTTTTCACTAGTTAATCATTTAAATGTCGCAATAAAAGTGCTTATTGCTTTTTTAGTGCCAATAAGCTTTATGGTGTTTTCTTTTTATTGTGATGTGAACTATATATGTACCAGTAGCATGGTATCCGGTCTACAATGTACATGTCAGTTAAAGAGACTATTGGGGCATTCTCGTCTAATGTAGATGAATACAGACCACATTATGGTTATGGTATAATGAAATCACATTTACGTTTGATGAACTGGCTCTATGCACTAGTGAATCAACGTCCGAAATTTATGCACGCGATCATTACAATTAATGATTAATACAGATAACTATATTTGATGATATTACGACCTAATATGGGTAAGTCTGATTACTACAGGGATACAACTGACTGGGCTCCAAAAACGTAGCAGTAATACTTATTTGAATATCTATAGTTGCTTCACCCGTATGGTGTCCATGGTCCAGTTTGGCCGGGTTCGATACTCGGTCAGGGCACGTACGTGGTGTCATTGAGCAAGGCATCTCATATACAATGAATAGTACTGGTTAACCACTTAGGTCGTTTAAGCTTGCCCAGGAAAATATGTCTAGTACATCGCAAGATGTTTGACATTAATGGAACATTCATACATACAGGACGTGTCTGTAACTAACCGATTTAATTATATTATATTGCGCTTTGACATATATGTGTAAGAATATACAAATCCGCATCAGTTTTAGGCTTATATCTTACTTAAAACACCCATTTATATAACAAAATCCTACTAATTAAAATTGTTAATTTCGATCATTTACGCATAGTATTTAATATAATACCCTGGCCTTTTGAAAGCAGTCCAATATTAATATAACAGTTTTTTAAAACATGGTATTCAGATTCAATATCGTTTCTGTTGCAACATTTACATATTCTATTTACACGATGAATTACAACTGATTGCATTGTGGCGATGTATGCAATAGTATAACTGCATGGTATAGATACGTTACTTGGCAAAGCAAAACATGTCTATAGAATGAATTCCATTGTAAGTACCATCACTCCAATATCACACCCTTACCTTTATGGCTTTTTCTTCTGCAATTCTCCTCTTAACATTGAAAAGGGAATCGCGAGTAAATCGTCTGAAAGGGGTAAACTCCTCATTTCCCTCCTCGTCATCCATCGTGCTTCCCGTGGCGGCACTGTCCGGATCTACAGTATAAAATATAACACATATATTGGCTTAAACCGTATTGCAGCTTTCAGTCTGTATACTAGTCTACCCTCACATATCCATTTCTCTTTCCGACGACGATCCGACCAATATGGGGCGAAAGGGTCTCTAGCACAAGCTGAAGTTCTATCCGTTGCCTTTCCGACCAACAAGTATTCCCCAGCATCCGCCTATAGTTCCCTATAGTCCTTAGTTGCTTTCGTTTAACGTTAGAGTGTTCCGATTGCAGCTCTGACCAAATGCCGTCTGGGAACTGTTGCAGCGATTACTGGTGTGATGCTAGCTAGCGAGTAGATTTGTTTATAGTCGTCTCCAGTATGTGGGCGACTGGGTGCTCTAAAACAGTTAAACTTCTTCCTAGCTTCTTTGATATCCGGAGTAGGCTTCTTATCTCCATCCAGTGTTTGTGTTTCTCTTTCGAAAGGGTCATTTCGAGGGCCACACTCCTCGCTGTTGGTCATCTCGCAGCAGCATATAAACCGACCATGCAGTTAGGTATCAGCTGGACTGGTAAGCCAGGAATCGCAGGTTCGATCCCCCGTCTGACCCTAATAAAATTACAGTCTTTCAGATGGGACATTAAACCGAGGTCTCGTGTCGGTGCTTTACATCGGGCACGTAAAAGAACCAGAGGATACTCTGGAATGGGTCTCTGTCTGTATCATTGCACTATCCTCCAAAATATAAAATGACTAATCTCTTCAGGAGGCGTCGCTCATATGGGCAACCGATAGTGACGATAAATAAACGTAAAACACACACATGTATCAGCGCGTCGTATGTCGCTTCCCGGTCTGCATGCGTTGTTCTTATTGAATGCAGTGACTACTCGTTACATCCAAAACGACCCAGTAATGCTCGGGATATACGTTGTGTACTTGTATGGTGCTAGGATTGAACACAGCGGTAGTACATATGTAACCACGTGTGCTATCAGGGTTTCGGTTTGACGAGATAGATAATCAATATGACACTGTGTAATATTATCTCTTGATCTGTTAAGAACGATATATTAAATACTACAGTCTAAATTCAACAAGTTCAAAATGTATACAAACTTATATACATGAATTACATAAACTTAGAAAGAGATCAACAGTAGTGTTTAAGAAACAATGTTCCCCTACCATATATATTACGGAGACTACACAATGGGGTTACCTCAAATGGGGCCCGGAAAATACCCCCCATAACAACAACAACAACAACCATTTAAGGCAAGCCATTTAAATTCCACGTTGCCTCTTCTCTCCCTCGTGGCGATGGACTCCATCAGGAATGAGGTCTCGAGAGTGATTAATATAAGTTGAAAGAACTTGTTTCGCAATCGAGCTGAAATAAATTTGTATAAACTAACCATTTATCCTATTCAGTATGTGTCCATGTATGTTCATATGTGGTACAACCTCATCATGATTAGATACATAGGATCTTACATGAGTTGTTATTACCATATTACCGCAGTAACAACAAACATAATTGTGAAGAAAACATACGTCTCTGTTTGCCAGTATTTTGAGCATTATTCCATTAAGCTGCATCCGTACGTCGTGATAATCACACAGCTTCACGCTTATCAGCGACAAAATATATTTAATGACTGTATCCTGCTAGTTCATATATAGCATTTTATTGATTTAGCAGTTGATTTTCAACAAATAAAGCTTGAATACAAACACCATGTAATGTCTATTGCAAGCTGTCAATGTCATGCCGCGACCAATCAGAATCCTTCCAGGTGTTATTAAACGTGTGGTCATACAAGAAGTTATGAGATGACTGTATTACACTGAATACAAGCAAAGTTATGTGATAAATTATAACTATGTATTATATGTATATTTTGTAAATATGCTTAAATGTTACTGACTGTAACTGTACATATTAAGTCTTAGATAGGAGCTCCACTGGAGCTCTTACGATTGGGCCCTTAGGCAAGGCATTTAAATTCCACGTTGCCTCTTCTCTCTCCCTCGTGGCGATGGATTCCACCAGGAATGAAGTCTCAAGAGTGAGTAAGAAGTACAAACTTGTTTCGCAATCGAGCTAAAATAGATTTGTATAAACTAAGACTTAAATAAAGCATTATTATTCTTCTTCATTTTCTTCTTTAAAGCCATTTCTTGAACAAACTCTCATTTCAGTCTAGAAACCTAAATGTGATTCATGTGAAGTATCAATAAAATCGAGTCATGACTTGGCATACAAAATAAGTATTACGTAACCATTACACAGTTATGATTTCTCCATTCCACAATGCTTTCAACATTTACCATCACCACAATACCTTTCTCCATTCCACAATGCTTTCAACATTTACAATCCCTCATCCCTGTTTCTGCCCTCCCAACCATGATCTAAAGCATTCATTCTATGTACAAAATCTTAAACAAGCACTGTAGTATATTTGTCTTTGGACATTCACTTATTTGTTATTTGTTAATTAATCATTGTAAATATCATCTCAAAATTCACCAGCGACGACACATAATCCTCAATATTGAGGGAGTGCCGAAATCACCAAGAAGAAGAAGAATCACCATAATACCTTTCTCCATTCCACAATGCTTTCAACATTTACAATCACCACAATACCTTTCTCCATTCCACAATGCTTTCAACATTTACAATCACCACACTACTTTTCTTTTTTATTTAGGTTTATTTAACGTCGCCCATTTGAGAGACGGTCAGTTTACCTGACAACACATTTGCAGTACAGACTCCGGCAGTTTAGTTTATATAGTTTATACAAATTTATGTTAACCAGTCAACCCGTATTTGGTGCACAAACCGCGGTAAGATACTGCCATCTTTTTCAAATAAAGAGACATGGTCTGAGTGGGGATCCAACCCGTAACCATCAGTGATGATAGGTTACATCAATCGGACATTTTAAAAGTATATGTATTCTCAAGAACTAGAATGATGGTTAGCGTAATAGTTATACCTGTAGCTAAAAGGATATTGTTTGTTAGTTTATACAAATTTATTTTAGCTCGATTGCGAAACAAGTTCTTTCAACTTATATTAATCACTCTCGAGACCTCATTCCTGATGGAATCCATCGCCATGAAGGAGAGAAAAGAGGCAATGTGGAATTTAAATGCCTTGCCTAAGGGCACAATAGTAACGGCCCCAATGGGGCTCGAACTCCGGACCGTTCGCACCTGAAGCGAACGCGCATACACTGCGCTATAACGACTTCCACATTGTTTTTTTGAAAACAGATTCTATCTATGTGGAAGTGTGGAATGCAATCACGCGTCAAACACTGAGGGACATTGCATATTATTTAAGCAGGATATGTTATCTTAATTGAATTCCTTTGTTTTTATCGTTGTTTTCTTTGCAAAACAAACATGCTAGCAATTTTCAGCCATTTTCTCATCTTACAATATCTACATTTAAATATATTATATCTATAAATATCACAGGTAGGTGATGGATGCCCCCGCCATAGCCAAAGAAGTTACAGCCTGGACTGGACATATTGATTCGGCAGGCTGGCCGGACGGACACACAGACAGTTGGAAAACTATATGCCTCCCTTGGGGGGGGGGGGGTACAACTATGCATATCACTTATCTAACATGATTTTGATGAAATCACATTACCGATACCGCGCAATCTGGTTAGGGAACAACAGTTTGAATTTCGGGATAAATCGGACTGTACCTGCCAGGGATGTACAGTCAAACCTGTGTTAGTGGTCACCTCTATTAAGCAACCAACCTGTATTAAGCAGCCAGTTTCAGATTCCCAATATGTTGTTATAATATACATTTTTCTCTGTTAAGCAACCACCTGTGCTAAGCAGCCAGTTTCTCTGATTCCATTGGCTGGCAGCTTAAGACAGGTTTGACATTAATAGAAAAAAACAACAATGCCACTGATTGGCATTGTGCCCTATCTAAGCAAAACTGCCAACTTTATCCCAGTGTATTGAACTAAATGCAGTCACTACATGGATGTAATCTGTCTCGTCATAACCCGCGAGTGTACTCAATCATTGGCCGCCATTCAACTAGTATATGTCCGGATGTATCATGCATATAGCATGGTATGTATACTAGAGGACATAGAAAACGCACACTTCCGATAAGTGTGTTATTACATGAAAAACAATAACTATATAAATACATAGTTTTAAACATTTTGGAATATTTTTAGTTGTTACGTTTGTGTTTTGTAATAAAGATGTGATATATCTTTGATGGAATCCTTCGTGTTTCGTTTTCATGTAATAATACTCATATAATGTAGGTGTGCGTTTTCTATGTCCTCTAGTATATAATGTAGGTGTGCGTTTTCTATGTCCTCTAGTATATAATGTAGGTGTGCGTTTTCTATGTCCTCTAGTATATATGTAGGTGTGCGTTTTCTATGTCCTCTAGTATATAGTGTAGGTGTGCGTTTTCTATGTCCTCTAGTATATAATGTAGGTGTGCGTTTTCTATGTCCTCTAGTATATAATGTAGGTGTGCGTTTTCTATGTCCTCTAGTATATAGTGTAGGTGTGCGTTTTCTATGTCCTCTAGTATATAATGTAGGTGTGCGTTTTCTATGTCCTCTAGTATATAATGTAGGTGTGCGTTTTCTATGTCCTCTAGTATATAATGTAGGTGTGCGTTTTCTATGTCCTCTAGTATATAATGTAGGTGTGCGTTTTCTATGTCCTCTAGTATATAATGTAGGTGTGCGTTTTCTATGTCCTCTAGTATATAATGTAGGTGTGCGTTTTCATGTCCTCTAGTATATAATGTAGGTGTGCGTTTTCTATGTCCTCTAGTATATAATGTAGGTGTGCGTTTTCTATGTCCTCTAGTATATAATGTAGGTGTGCGTTTTCTATGTCCTCTAGTATATAATGTAGGTGTGCGTTTTCTATGTCCTCTAGTATATAATGTAGGTGTGCGTTTTCTATGTCCTCTAGTATATAATGTAGGTGTGCGTTTTCTATGTCCTCTAGTATATAATGTAGGTGTGCGTTTTCTATGTCCTCTAGTATATAATGTAGGTGTGCGTTTTCTATGTCCTCTAGTATATAATGTAGGTGTGCGTTTTCTATGTCCTCTAGTATATAATGTAGGTGTGCGTTTTCTATGTCCTCTAGTATATAATGTAGGTGTGCGTTTTCTATGTCCTCTAGTATATAATGTAGGTGTGCGTTTTCTATGTCCTCTAGTATATAATGTAGGTGTGCGTTTTCTATGTCCTCTAGTATATAATGTAGGTGTGCGTTTTCTATGTCCTCTAGTATATAATGTAGGTGTGCGTTTTCTATGTCCTCTAGTATATAATGTAGGTGTGCGTTTTCTATGTCCTCTAGTATATAATGTAGGGTGCGTTTTCTATGTCCTCTAGTATATAATGTAGGTGTGCGTTTTCTATGTCCTCTAGTATATAATGTAGGTGTGCGTTTTCTATGTCCTCTAGTATATAATGTAGGTGTGCGTTTTCTATGTCCTCTAGTATATAATGTAGGTGTGTGTTTTCTATGTCCTCTAGTATATAATGTATGTGTGCGTTTTCTATGTCCTCTAGTATATTACCATGGATGCCCGATGTTTCAGAAATGTATGTCTGCGTCTATGTAACGTTTACAATAGGCTGCATACATTGACATGCTTAGAATGCCTAACATACATTCTATAGCAAATCACTGCACTGGCAACATCACGGTTGTCAGTCTTGCGGCGGTGTTTGGGTCTATGGTTCATATTGCCACTTTTCTCGCGAATCCAATCACTCACTTATATACTGTAATGGTATAGATGGTTTGATATACTATGTTCTTAACCAATTACTAGAATCCTAGCTATATATATGTATACATTTTTATTTATATTTCCATATATTATTGTCATGTTTAAAATTGCATCTGTAATTGTGAAGTGCAATATAATAATTTTTAATTTTTGCGCTATATAAATGCTATGTATTTGTATTTAGTTTAAACATATTTTATTTCCCAATATAATACGCATTGAACAATGCATACATCACACATAATCAAAATACAGAAAAAGTAGTGTGTTTTACGTTTATTTATCGTCGCTACCGGTTGCCCATATGAGCGACGCCTCCTGAAGAGATTAGTCATTTTAGATGTTTGGAGGATAGTGCAATGATACAGACAGAGACCCATTTCAGAGTCTCCTCTGGTTCTTTTACGTGCACGGTGTAAAGCACTGACACGAGACCTCGGTTTAACGTCCCATTTGAAAGACTGTTAATTTTATTAGGGTCAGACGGGGGATCGAACCTACGATCCCTGGATTACCAGTCCAGCGTGTTATCACTGGACTACATATCCGTATGTAAGGATTAGACAATGAAAGACCGGGTCTTATATCATTCTTGTATTTGTATAGTTCTACGTTATTATCTCTCCATATATTCTGACACAACACAACGTGAGAAACTATTGCATAAAATATCCAGACTGACAAAGGAAGCATGTAGACATGTTCAAACCAATCAGACAAGTCAGATATAAGAATACTATATTCAGTTTCGCCACAAAAAGTATTCAAACACGATCAAATACTAATATGGAAATCGTGATAGCGCAGTTGAAGCTGCAGGTGCGAAATGCCCAGAGTTCGAGCCCGACTGGAGCAGTTACGATTGTGTCATACTAGCCAAGGAACTTAAAATTCCATAATTGCCTCTTCTCTCTCCCTCGTGGCGATGGATTCCATCAGGAATGAGGTATCGAGAGTGATTAAATATAAGTGGTAAGAACTTGTTTCGCTATCGAGCTGCACTAAATTAATAAAACTAAGTACTACATCATGTGTCGGTGCTTTCATTATTTAGCTGTGTTTATTTTCTCAGACCACACCACTGTTCGTCATGAACTCATATTACTGTCAAACAAATGCATGGAAAAGAATGCATCAAATCAGCGATCTCTCCATAAATGCTAGCGTTATCTTAAAGCGACACTACATCGGTGAACATGCAAATATCTACAGAATGTATTTTCCTATTATATGGTATAATTGTTTTCCAAATATTTGCCTCAAAAGCTGAGTATTTCCACTAATAAACAAACGTCAAATACGCGGTTTGTTGACATAACAAAATAATGTAAATAGGGTCGACATCCATGCGTAATACAACTAGTGTATCCTGAATAACACGATATATGGTACAGAGTTACCGTTGTGTCTCACATTTGTGCCTGTGCATATTTATTTGTCGACTAATCTTAGCTAAATTATCTCTAAACGACATTATCTCGCGTTTAGTATTGACTCTGATTAACTCCAAACAAACGGCAATTCAGGAGCATGACCGTTATATGAAATTCTACTTTCAAGTTTATAGACCACAAAAACACTGTTTATTGATTCAATGTTAGTGTTCGAATGTTCGGAAGTATTTGTAACAGCAATGCATTTATACGTGAACAAATGCATTGTATTTGTTTTTTTGCGATGTAATCCCGCTTTAAATAGAACTATCTTACATTTCAATATATCTTGCAGGTTGTTTTCCCTCAGTGTGTTCCACGCGCCTTCGATATATCGGAGACACGTCACTTCATGTGAAGTAGCACTTCTTGCGGGGCGAATTCGGAGCAAGCCGTATATACAACTATACAATGCTAAGACAGAACTACTATAGAAACTGTAATAGGATTTTATCGTTGCCAGCCAGATATAGATTGGTCTTTTGTTCCGTTAAAATGGAGAATCTTTGGCGGAGAACAGTTTCTTACTGGCCATAGAATACAAACACTGCTTCAAAAATAAACGATGAATTATATACCGTTATAACTTAGGATCGTTAACTGAGTGAACGCAGTTTGGTATATATCTACCATAGCCGTAGCCTGGGTTCCAGCCTGTCGATTGTTCACTTGTTTTACCCGGTCGATCTCCTCACGACGTGCACGTCGTGACCGGGGCACATCCCGCAGCAGCAGCGTAGGATTCTGGGATCTTCTGGTCGTCGATCTTGCGAAGGGGGAGGCTCGCCCACGGCTATGGCACATTAGGACAGATCCGCCGTCTCTTCTAGATAGTGTTAAGTACACACTATATCTTTGTTGGCTTCTTAGATCTTTCTCCTCCTTTTACTTCTCCAGCGGATAGACGAGACAGCGGACCTGAGAGAGCGGCAACGGTCGTGGCATCCACGCTCCCCTGAGTGACAACCGACGACCATATGTCTAACTGCCAGATCCGTATAAATGCTGCTGCGGGGTGACCAACAGTGAGGAGGGTGGCCCTACAAGGGACACCTTCGAAAGAAGATACAGGATTTGTCACCCTGCGAAGAATGAAGATGCCTTCCCAGCTGTCTACATAAACAACTTAGATGTATACTAATCGTCGTAGTGCGCTCGCCCATATGGTTCGCCGGAGGCGAGGGTAAATAAACGCAATCATCATCATTACTTTGTTTACTTCTTGTAAAATGACAGTTGATATTATCAGAAACTCAATACGGCTCAATTAATAGTCTCGGTGTTATAAATATATTTATATGACTGACAAGGCAAACTATATCAACGCCTGTTCCCAGAATCAGTAGTCGGTCAAACACCATTTTGTATTATGTGGTGATAGGATTATAAATAATGCAGATATGTGCATATAATCAAGAAACAGGTTCACTCGAATCGGTGTATTGATAAGGAAAATGTAAAGTACCAGTATATTTCACAAACAAAAAAGTTAATAATGAAGAGGATGTTCTACTATGCTGATATGTATTAGGCAAATCTATGCAGAAGTCCAAGGACTAAAAGCTGAATTAAATAGTAAGAAATGGAAATGAGACAATCTATGACGATAACTCTATATATCAATGTGCATATGACTTATAGCGGTATCTTGAAAATAAGTATGAAATCAGCTCTGGTCAGAATTTAGTAAATATAGCAATGGTAATGCATAAATACACTAATGACTGTGTACATATATAATTTTCATTACAGGGAAGGGCTTAATATAATGTTGTTATAACTTGCTGCCCAGCCCATTTGCTTTTGTTTTTTTGTAATATTGTGTGGGAAATAATATATCGTTAAACTAGAAAATAAATGTATAGACTTATTTCAGTTTGTGCCGTCTGATCTGGATCTATGCTGTTTACTAAAGCTACTTTAGTCGTTATCGGCACGCTAAGAGTTAACAAAAATGACATGCGATCTCGCCACCATTCTCATGCTGTATTATTTACTTGTTGCTTGTAAATGTGTGTTTTACGTTTATTTATCGTCGCTACCGGTTGCCCATATGAGCGACGCCTCCTGAAGAGATTAGTCATTTTAGATTGTTGGAGGATACATGTAGTGCAATGATACAGACAGATACCCAATCCAGAGTCTCCTCTGGTTCTTTTACGTGCACGGTGTAAAGCACCGACACGAGACCTCGGGTTAAAGTCCCATCTGAAAGACTATATCGAGCTAAAATAAATGTGTATAAGCTAAAGACTATAATTTATATTTTATCCGGGACAGACGGGGGGTTGAACCTGCGATCCCTGGATTACCAGTCCGGCTGCTTGTAAATGACACAGATGTGGGTTTATATACATATACAACTTCTCCGTATCCCTCTTCAAGTCCAATCAGCACCAATGGAGGTTTGAGATATTGTCCAAACTCTGACCTACTTTTGTGATCTAATTAGGCCATATAGAAATAGCATAATAACTATCCAAGTATGCACCAAGGCATACAATTTTGCAAGAGATACATGGTGGAGGCCCTGTCAGATATAATTCCCCATGAAGGGCATCGATTGTTATTACTTACCATCAGATGAACTGTACGGTATCTTGTGTTTATTTATACTAGATCTAGCCCACTTTAGAAGGTAATAGAGCATATATTCCGCTCTGCTTGCTGGTGTGTGTCCAATATGTACTCAAGTCAATGTCCAGTACGGCAGCTACTGGCATGTATAACTGATGATGAATATTGTCGGTTGCTTGCAAGTCAATGTGCAGGACGGCAGCTACTGGCATGTATAACTGATGATGAATATTGTCGGTTGCTTGCAAGTCAATGTGCAGGACGGCAGATGCTGGTATGGATAACTGATGATGGGTATCGTCAGTTGCTTGCAAGTCAATGTGCAGGACGGCAGCTACTGGCATGTATAACTGATGATGAATATTGTCGGTTGCTTGCAAGTCAATGTGCAGGACGGCAGATGCTGGTATGGATAACTGATGATGGGTATCGTCAGTTGCTTGCAAGTCAATGTGCAGGACGGCAGCTACTGGCATGTATAACTGATGATGAATATTGTCGGTTGCTTGCAAGTCAATGTGCAGGACGGCAGATGCTGGTATGGATAACTGATGATGGGTATCGTCAGTTGCTTGCAAGTCAATGTGCAGGACGGCAGCTACTGGCATGTATAACTGATGATGAATATTGTCGGTTGCTTGCAAGTCAATGTGCAGGACGGCAGATGCTGGTATGGATAACTGATGATGGGTATCGTCAGTTGCTTGCAAGTCAATGTGCAGGACGGCAGCTACTGGCATGTATAACTGATGATGAATATTGTCGGTTGCTTGCAAGTCAATGTTTCAGACGGCAGCTACTGGTATGTATAACTGATGATGAATATTGTCGGTTGCTTGCAAGTCAATGTTACAGACGACAGCTACTGGCATGTATAACTGATGATGAATATCGTCTGTTGCTTGCAAGACAATGTGCAGGACGACAGCTACTGGTACGGATAACTGATGATGAATATTGTCGGTTGCTTGCAAGTCAATGTTCAAGACAGAAGCTACTGGCATGTATAACTGATGATGAATATCGTCTGTTACTTGCAAGTCAATGTTCAAGACGGCAGCTACTGGCATGTATAACTGATGATGAATAGTGTCGGTTGCTTGCAAGTCAATGTGCAGGACGGCAGATGCTGACATGGATAACTGTCACGATGTAAGGACGGATCGTGTCACGATGTAAGGACGGATTGCGTCACGATGTGAGGACGGATTGCGTTACGATGTAAGGATGGATTGCGTCACGATGTAAGGACGGATTGCGTCACGATGTACGGACGGATTGCGTCACGATGTAAGAACGGATTACGTCACGATGTAATAACGGATTGCGTCACGATGTAAGGACGGATTGCGTCACGATGTAAGAACGGATTGCGTCACGATGTAATAACGGATTGCGTCACGATGTAAGAACGTATTGCGTCACGATGTAAGAACGGATTGCGTCACGATGTAAGACCGGATTGCGTCACGATGTAATGTCTCCGATTGTATTGTTCTCTATTGATTGAATAGATTACATTGACTGGGGGAACAATGTTTGGAACTAATACGTGTCTGACCGTTGTTTATCGGTGAATAAAACACTGTGTGTCATTCTGTTGCGTAGGAATTAACCATTTAGGCCTACGACAAATATTATTTCCATTCTAACATGACCTAAAATAATGCTATTAACGAATAAATGTGTGTTATTTTGTCGGCGTGCAGCCTAATTTCTCTACTTTATGTGATGTGCCTGATTGCTTTACAAATTACCTCCCTGAAATAAAGAACTTCGAAAATGCTCATTCTAATTTCAATATTCTCAAGTCTCCGCGTAAACTGTTTGCAGGGCACATTGCACATATACTGCAGGCAGCTGTGAATCTGTAACCATTTCTCCAGGTTTAGCATTTAGTGTGTGTAAGTGAGGGGCAAGTGATTTGAAGTCAAAATCCTTAACCACTCAGCCACGCCGTTCTAGATAACAGTCCGGAAGAGCTGCAACCCGGTTTAAAACAAAGATATTAATAGTTTTCTATCAATTTAATTAATCCTTCGTTCTCTTTCAAATATTGGTATAAATTATTATTCATGAATTTTGGGATTCTAGAGCTCATCAGATTATCGATTTTTTGTAGTGTGGCAACAATAATTTTTTATGGCTTAAAAATGTCCAGGTAAACTAAAAGTTATACTATTTTGGACAGACCAGTAGGAAGTGAAACTCATTTTCGATTTCATTCATAGTACATTGCAAACATTTGCGATCTTCTCTGGGAATATTAACGTGCCTGCCTGTTTCTATCGCCAAATTATGTGAAGATAGCTTGCATTTTGCAGACTAATTCTGTATTTATTTATAATTATGATTTTTAGATAGTCAGTAATCTAGTATGAATTCATGTTTGTATACACTATATGTAGATAATCTATTTGAGTTATTAATACTGGAGTACCATACTTGTTTATACATATCCAATATTCGAAGTTTGATCATTTGAAAATTAAAATGAATAATTGGTTTGATTTAGCCATAAATCAGACATTCATATTTCATTCAATATAGTTTTTACCTGGTATGCCCAGTTATTTCCATTGTATGGGTTATTATTATCAGCAGCGTCGCTCAGCGTATTATACATATGCTTAATTAATGTGTCATCATCATCATCTAATTTTAATATTTTTAAATTTACGTTATATTTTCATTGGGCGTCTTCCTAATTCCCCGTATCATCATGATTTGTAGATTTTTTTAGCACATGGTACTTTTCGCATGAATCTACAATATGCAAGTTCTATACTTTAACATCCATGATATATTCTGCACTATAGTTTAATATTGAACCTACCATACTGTACGTATTCACGCATGTTCTGTATATAGCATAGATAACAATGAATGTAATGTTCAAGTCAAAAATGGAATAAAATTCTAATGAGAGGCATTTTTAATTTTCTATTACCTCCCTTAGCAGATAATGTCTGACTTATTCCAAAATGTGAATAGGTCCTTTTAGTTAGAATCCTTTGTTTCTAACCAGATGTCGCGGTATGATAATTGTGAATTTATCAAATTCGTGTTAATTAACTGATAGCATTGTTTTACAAATAAGTACCCATTGCATATACTGTAGGAGGTATGTCGAGCTATAGTAATTTATAATCATATAAAGCGATAGTGGAATAAAATTGCCAGCATGTTGTGCAAAGGAAACAACGATAAAAACAGAGGAAACACTTAATAGGACCTATCTACTGTTAGGGAGTAGTTAGGGGCAGTAACTGACCGATGTCTCTAATTGGTTGAATACTACTAATATATTATGTAAAGCAAATAATGAATGCTGCGCAAGCTTTTGTTTGCATAAGAAACCAATATCCGTTTTTAAACAATTTTATACAAAATATTTAAACGATTTTACTACTTCTAAAATTATATCATTAAGAATAAAATCATGAAATGTATGTCGTCCTAGTTCATATAATTATCATAATCATTGTCTCTAAAATATTGCAGCATCATCTGAAAATAATAATTTATACATTTTCGATCATCTAACGTAAATAAACCGTCCATGTTATTATTAATATTATTTACAAGATCATTAACAAAGAATAGAAATAGCAAACTCCAATATTTGAATCGAAAAATGGAGAACTATTTTTTATTAAACCTGACAGCTCGCTATGCATATTCTGTACATCCTTTGCATATTTATAGCTAGCTTGTTCACGTGATAATTTATTCAATATAAACGATCGTGCTTGTTTGTAAAAACAGTATTCGAAATCGACAAAGGCTACATAGAGCTTCTTGTGAGAATTAAGTGTTTTTGCAATAATGCACTTTTATAATTATTGGCTACACGTTTAAGCACTATGCATTTTACTATCATGAGTGAAGAAAATAATTCTTCACACATTGCACTAATTTACCGAATATTTAAGCGCGTATATTTATTTCTATATGGATATATTTTTTACCTCTACGGCAAGTGCACAGTTTCTTCTTAATGTTAGAATACACAAATGTAGAATGTAACATGAATATGCAGTCTGCAGTCGATTTCCCCTTTTGAAATCCATATTGGTTATTCATATAGTCTTGTGTTTAATAGACCATTTTGTTAAACGGTTTAATAATAAATGTGAGTACATTTTTATTAGTATTATACATCTATAATTTTTAAAAGCGGAACTATAATATTCAACGCCCAAGAAGAAAGAGTCAATAAATGCTCTAAGACATTGTAAACAATTACGCCGTTCACTCAACCAAGAACACATAGTCGGAGAGTCATCCAATGATGTAAACAGTTGTAAACAATTAATTCGTTCACTCAACCAAGAACACATACTCGGAGAGTCATTCAATGATGTAAACAATTGTAAACAATTAAGCCGTTCACTCAACCAATAACACATAATCGATGTCAGTCAATGATGTAAACAGTTGTAAACAATTACGCCGTTAACTCAACCAAGAACACATACTCGGAGAGTCATTCAATGATGTAAACAGTTGTAAACAATTAAGCCGTTCACTCAACCAAGAACACATACTCGGAGAGTCATTCAATGATGTAAACAATTGTAAACAATTAATTCGTTCACTCAACCAAGAACACATAGTCGAAGAGTCATTCAATGATGTAAACAATTGTAAACAATTAAGCCGTTCACTCAACCAATAACACATACTCGGAGAGTCATCACTGATGTAAACAGTTGTAAACAATTAATTCGTTCACTCAACCAAGAACACATAGTCGGAGAGTCATTCAATGATGTAAACAGCTGTAAACAATTAAGCCGTTCACTCAATCGGGGAGTCGTTAAGTGATCTACGCAATTGTAGACAATTAAATCGCTCACTCAACCAAGTACATATCATCAGAGAGTTATTAAAATGCTCTAAACAATTGTAATTAATTAAGTGAAAACCTAAACTATTGTGAATATGTCAATTGTTTCGCTCTTGTGTTGGTTCATACAAGGTTACATCTACGGATTTTATAAATCAAATTGACAGAATCAATTTAAAGTTTTGTAAAAGCCTTCTTAATGTTTTGACAATATACTTATTATGTAGTTGTGTACTGTGAACTAGGACGTTTTCCGCTGTGATATGATATAAGTAACACAAGAAGTAATTAACACATATATGCAATGACACATACATGCAATGACACATACATGCAATGACACATACATGCAATGATACATACTGGCAATGATACATACGGGCAATGATACATACTGGCAATGATACATACATGCAATGATACATACATGCAATGATACATACATGCAATGATACATACATGCAATGATACATACGCAATGATACATACGCAATGATACATACATCAATACATACTGGCAATGATACATACATGCAATGATACATACATGCAATGATACATACTGGCAATGATACATACTGGCAATGATACATACTGGCAATGATACATACTGGCAATGATACATACTGGCAATGATACATACTGGCAATGATACATACTGGCAATGATACATACATGCAATGATACATACTGGCAATGATACATACATGCAATGATACATACTGGCAATGATACATACATGCAATGATACATACATGCAATGATACATACTGGCAATGATACATACTGGCAATGATACATACTGGCAATGATACATACTGGCAATGATACATACTGGCAATGATACATACATGCAATGATACATACATGCAATGATACATACTGGCAATGATACATACATGCAATGATACATACGCAATGATACATACATGCAATGATACATACATGCAATGATACATACATGCAATGATACATACTGGCAATGATACATACTGGCAATGATACATACTGGCAATGATACATACTGGCAATGATACATACATGCAATGATACATACTGGCAATGATACATACATGCAATGATACATACTGGCAATGATACATACATGCAATGATACATACCACAACCAAAACAACGCAATGATACATACATGCAATGATACATACTGGCAATGATACATACTGGCAATGATACATACTGGCAATGATACATACTGGCAATGATACATACTGGCAATGATACATACATGCAATGATACATACATGCAATGATACATACTGGCAATGATACATACTGGCAATGATACATACATGCATGATACATACTGGCAATGATACATACTGGCAATGATACATACTGGCAATGATACATACATGCAATGATACATACTGGCAATGATACATACTGGCAATGATACATACAGCAATGATACATACTGGCAATGATACATACTGGCAATGATACATACTGGCAATGATACATACTGGCAATGATACATACATGCAATGATACATACATGCAATGATACATACTGGCAATGATACATACTGGCAATGATACATACTGGCAATGATACATACGGCAATGATACATACTGGCAATGATACATACTGGCAATGATACATACATGCAATGATACATACATGCAATGATACATACTGGCAATGATACATACATGCAATGATACATACTGGCAATGATACATACATGCAATGATACATACTGGCAATGATACATACATGCAATGATACATACTGGCAATGATACATACTGGCAATGATACATACTGGCAATGATACATACTGGCAATGATACATACAGCAATGATACATACATGCAATGATACATACTGGCAATGATACATACATGCAATGATACATACTGGCAATGATACATACTGGCAATGATACATACATGCAATGATACATACATGCAATGATACATACATGCAATGATACATACATGCAATGATACATACTGGCAATGATACATACTGGCAATGATACATACTGGCAATGATACATACTGGCAATGATACATACATGCAATGATACATACTGGCAATGATACATACATGCAATGATACATACTGGCAATGATACATACATGCAATGATACATACTGGCAATGATACATACTGGCAATGATACATACTGGCAATGATACATACATGCAATGATACATACTGGCAATGATACATACTGGCAATGATACATACTGGCAATGATACATACTGGCAATGATACATACTGGCAATGATACATACATGCAATGATACATACATGCAATGATACATACTGGCAATGATACATACTGGCAATGATACATACTGGCAATGATACATACTGGCAATGATACATACATGCAATGATACATACTGGCAATGATACATACTGGCAATGATACATACATGCAATGATACATACTGGCAATGATACATACTGGCAATGATACATACTGGCAATGATACATACTGGCAATGATACATACATGCAATGATACATACTGGCAATGATACATACTGGCAATGATACATACTGGCAATGATACATACTGCAATGATACATACTGGCAATGATACATACTGGCAATGATACATACTGCAATGATACATACTGGCAATGATACATACATACATACTGGCAATGATACATACTGAATGATACATACTGGCAATGATACATACTGGCAATGATACATACTGGCAATGATACATACTGGCAATGATACATACATGCAATGATACATACATGGCAATGATACATACTGGCAATGATACATACATGCAATGATACATACTGGCAATGATACATACTGCAATGATACATACTGGCAATGATACATACATGCAATGATACATACATGCAATGATACATACTGGCAATGATACATACATGCAATGATACATACTGGCAATGATACATACTTGCAATGATACATACTGGCAATGATACATACTGGCAATGATACATACTGGCAATGATACATACTGGCATGCAATGATACATACTGGCAATGATACATACATGCAATGATACATACATGCAATGATACATACTGGCAATGATACATACATGCAATGATACATACTGGCAATGATACATACTGCAATCATATGGCAATGATACATACATGCAATGATACATACTGCAATGATACATACATGCAATGATACATACTGGCAATGATACATACTGGCAATGATACATACTGGCAATGATACATACTGGCAATGATACATACTGGCAATGATACATACATGCAATGATACATACATGCAATGATACATACTGGCAATGATACATACATGCAATGATACATACTGGCAATGATACATACTGGCAATGATACATACTGGCAATGATACATACATGCAATGATACATACTGGCAATGATACATATGCAATGATACATACTGGCAATGATACATACTGGCAATGATACATGCAATGATACATACTGGCAATGATACATACTGGCAATGATACATACTGGCAATGATACATACTGGCAATGATACATACTGGCAATGATACATACTGGCAATGATACATACTGGCAATGATACATACTGGCAATGATACATACTGGCAATGATACATACTGGCAATGATACATACTGGCAATGATACATACATGCAATGATACATACTGGCAATGATACATACATGAATGATACATACATGCAATGATACATACTGGCAATGATACATACTGGCAATGATACATACTGGCAATGATACATACATGCAATGATACATACATGCAATGATACATACTGGCAATGATACATACATGCAATGATACATACTGGCAATGATACATACATGCAATGATACATACTGGCAATGATACATACATGCAATGATACATACAGCAATGATACATACTGGCAATGATACATACATGCAATGATACATACTGGCAATGATACATACATGCAATGATACATACTGGCAATGATACATACATGCAATGATACATACTGGCAATGATACATACATGCAATGATACATACTGGCAATGATACATACATGCAATGATACATACTGGCAATGATACATACATGCAATGACACATACATGCAATGATACATACATGCAATGATACATACATGCAATGATACATACTGGCAATGATACATACTGGCAATGATACATACTGGCAATGATACATACTGGCAATGATACATACTGGCAATGATACATACATGCAATGATACATACTGGCAATGATACATACATGCAATGATACATACATGCAATGATACATACTGGCAATGATACATACTGGCAATGATACATACATGCAATGATACATACTGGCAATGATACATACATGCAATGATACATACATGCAATGATACATACTGCAATGATACATACATGCAATGATACATACTGGCAATGATACATACAGGCAATGATACATACTGGCAATGATACATACTGGCAATGATACATACATGCAATGATACATACATGCAATGATACATACATGCAATGATACATACTGGCAATGATACATACTGGCAATGATACATACATGCAATGATACATACATGCAATGATACATACTGGCAATGATACATACTGGCAATGATACATACATGCAATGATACATACTGGCAATGATACATACTGGCAATGATACATACATGCAATGATACATACTGGCAATGATACATACTGGCAATGATACATACTGGCAATGATACATACTGGCAATGATACATACATGCAATGATACATACATGCAATGATACATACTGGCAATGATACATACTGGCAATGATACATACTGGCAATGATACATACTGGCAATGATACATACATGCAATGATACATACTGGCAATGATACATACATGCAATGATACATACATGCAACGATACATACTGGCAATGATACATACTGGCAATGATACATACATGCAATGATACATACATGCAATGATACATACTGGCAATGATACATACATGCAATGATACATACTGGCAATGATACATACTGGCAATGATACATACATGCAATGATACATACATGCAATGATACATACTGGCAATGATACATACTGGCCATGATACATACATGCAATGATACATACATGCAATGATACATACTGGCAATGATACATACTGGCAATGATACATACTGGCAATGATACATACATGCAATGATACATACATGCAACGATACATACATGCAATGATACATACTGGCAATGATACATACTGGCCATGATACATACATGCAATGATACATACTGGCAATGACACATACATGCTATGCTACATACTGGCAATGATACATACTGGCAATGATACATACTGGCAATGATACATACTGGCAATGATACATACTGGCAATGATACATACTGGCAATGATACATACATGCAATGATACATACTGGCAATGATACATACTGGCAATGATACATACTGGCAATGATACATACATGCAATGACACATACGGGCAATGATACATACATGCAATGATACATACATGCAATGATACATACTGGCAATGATTGATAAAAGGAATACAGTAAACAATATATACATACTTGCAATGAACGGGCGTGTAGGGAGTCAGTATATACGGGGACACGGTCGTGTAGGGAGTCAGTATATACGGGGACACGGTCGTGTACGGAGTCAGTATATACGGGGACACGGGAGTGTACGGGGTCAGTATATACGGGGACACGGAAGTGTACGGAGTCAGTATATACGGGGACACGGGAGTGTACGGAGTCAGTATATACGGGGACACGGGAGTGTAGGGAGTCAGTATATACGGGGACACGGGTGTGTACGGAGTCAGTATATACGGGGACACGGGAGTGTACGGAGTCAGTATATACGGGGAAACGGGCGTGTACGGAGTCAGTATATACGGGGACACGGGAGTGTACGGAGTCAGTATATACGGGGACACGGGCGTGTACGGAGTCAGTATATACGGGGACACGGGTGTGTACGGAGTCAGTATATACGGGGACACGGGCGTGTAGGGAGTCAGTATATACGGGGACACGGGCGTGTAGGGAGTCAGTATATACGGGGACACGGGCGTGTAGGGAGTCAGTATATACGGGGACACGGGAGTGTACGGAGTCAGTATATACGGGGACACGGGCGTGTAGGGAGTCAGTATATACGGGGACACGGGCGTGTACGGGGTCAGTATATACGGGGACACGGGCGTGTAGGGATTCAGTATATACAGGGACACGGGCGTGTAGGGAGTCAGTATATACGGGGACACGGGAGTGTACGGGGTCAGTATATACGGGGGACACGGAAGTGTACGGGGTCAGTATATACGAGGACACGGGAATGTACGGAGTCAGTATATACGGGGACACGGGCGTGTAGGGAGACAGTATATACGGGGACACGGGAGTGTACGGGGTCAGTATATACGAGGACACGGGAATGTACGGAGTCAATATATACGGGGACACGGGAGTGTACGGGGTCAGTATATACGGGGACACGGGAGTGTAGGGAGTCAGTATATACGGGGACACGGGAGTGTACGGGGTCAGTATATACGGGGACACGGGAGTGTACGGAGTCAGTATATACGGGGACACGGGAGTGTACGGGGTCAGTATATACGGGGACACGGGAGTGTACGGAGTCAGTATATACGGGGACACGGGCGTGTAGGGAGTCAGTATATACGGGGACACGGGAGTGTACGGGGTCAGTATATACGGGGACACGGGAGTGTACGGAGTCAGTATATACGGGGAGACAAGAGTGTACGGAGTCATTATATATGGGGACACGGGAGTGTACGGGGTCAGTATATACCGTGTACGGGGTCAGTATATACGGGGACACGGGCCTGTAGGGAGTCAGTATATACGGGGACACGGGAGTGTAGGGATTCAGTATATACGGGGACACGGGAGTGTACGGAGTCAGTATATACGGGGACACGGGCGTGTACGGAGTCAGTATATACGGGAACACGGGAGTGTACGGAGGACGTATATCTGATGACACGGAAGGGTACGGTTCTGTATATGAACACCTTGTACATGTAAGCTTGCTCTAACAGACTCCGTATATTACGGTGTATGAACCAGCTTCCCGCAGTGTGTCTGTTTGGAAAACGTTTCTGTGAACAGATGAAATATTAGCATTCTAGAGCAATGTTACGGTGTACTCGTGGTGCATGTATTGATCTGAGCTTAAGATACAATCGATTTGAGTCGATTAAGCTATTGAATTTTAAGTTGTAGGTTATTTGGTTCTTCCGCAGTCGCTTATTGACGCTGATTCATTTGTGTTGCGTGACTTTCGACTATCAATTTGATTTGAATTTCTAGCAGAATCAATACACCAAGAACGGCCGGTTCAAAACTGCATATGTAGTTGAATGCTCTTGTATTCAATGCACGCTTGCAATTGGTTGTTTGTTCTTGGCAAGTGCTTGCACATACTTCGTAGGCGATATTTCTTATTCAAGAGTTATAAAGCAGTCAGGTGTAGCACTGGAACCAGCTGACAATCTCTCCAGGATTAAGTGACGTTAGAGATAGTGTATAATTATAGATTTAATTAAGGTATCGCTTTGGGTAAGGTCTGACGTATGCAACGAGAACACATACAGAATGGAAATATATTTGGGGAGAAAATATATTAAGTTGACACTAAACACATGCTTATATATGTTTCACGAGACTAAATGGAGAATTTGTAACGAGTTTTCACTTCATGTATTAACCTTTATAAAAAATGTTTTTCAGAAAAAAAAGTTATTAAAGCGACACAAAACACACATTTCTACAGAATGTATTGTCCTATTATATGGTATAGTATTATTGCCTCAAATACTGAGTATTTCAACTAATAAACAAACGTCGTATACGCGGTTTGTTGACATAACAACATAATGTAAACATGCATGCGTGATACAACTAGTGTATCCTGAATAACACGACTTATGGTACAGATTTACCGTTATATCTCACATGTGTGCCTATTTATTTGTTGACTATATTCTTAGTTAAATTATCTCTAAACGACATTATCTCGCGTTTAATATTGACTCCGATGACAAACACACGCCAATTCAGGAGCATGGGTGGCTGTTATATGAAATCATACTTTCAATCCACACAAACACTGTTTATTGATTTATTGTTAGTGTTCGAAGGTATTCGGAAGAATTTGTAGTAGCAATGCATTTATACCTGAACAAAATGCATTTTATTTACTTTTAGCGATGTAATGTCGCTTTAAGCGAGTTTCTGTAAACTCTGTTTGGAAGGAAAACGAGTCACAAAGTGTTTAGATACATGCGCAACTGCTCGTAAACCAGTTGAAATGACTTTCCATTGATCTTGCTAAATTCATTGACCAAACAACTTGAACATGAGTAAAGTATTTCCAAATAAAGGTACAATTTTTTGTCATTTTAAGATGTGTTCATCAAAACTAAAAAAAGCTATAAATTGTAGTCTTCAAAGGGAATACTTGTGAAACACATTAACTACAATCGTGTGTTCGTTCAAGTTTGTGTGTAAACACCTTTCGTCCAAGTTTGTTTGTATGTAACCAAGTTTCGCCCATGCTTGTTTGTTTTTAACCACACGTTTCGCCCATGCTTGTTTGGTTTTAAACACACATTAATCCATGCTTGTTTGCTTTTAAACACACGTTTCGTCATTGCTTGTTTGTTTGTTTGTGAACACGTTTCATCCATGCGTGCTTGTTTGTGAACACGTTTCATCCATGTTTGTTTGTTTGTTTGTGAACACGTTTCATCCATGCTTATTTGCTTGTTTGTGAACACGTTTCATCCATGCGTGCTTGTTTGTGAACACGTTTCATCCATGCCTGCTTGTTTGTGAACACGTTTCATCCATGTTTGTTTGTTTGTTTGTTTGTTTGTGAACACGTTTCATCCATGTTTGTTTGCTTGTTTGTGAACACGTTTCATCCATGTTTGTTTGCTTGTTTGTGAACACGTTTCATCCATGTTTGTTTGCTTGTTTGTGAACACGTTTCATCCATGTTTGTTTGCTTGTTTGTGAACACGTTTCATCCATGTTTGTTTGCTTGTTTGTGAACACGTTTCATCCATGCTTATTTGCTTGTTTGTGGACACGTTTCATCCATGCGTGTTTGTTTGTGAACACGTTTCATCCATGCGTGCTTGTTTGTGAACACGTTTCATCCATGTTTGTTTGTTTGTTTGTGAACACGTTTCATCCATGTTTGTTTGCTTGTTTGTGAACACGTATCATCCATGATTGTTTGTTTGTTTGTGAACATGTTTCATCCATGCGTGCTTGTTTGTGAACACGTTTCATCCATGCGTGCCTGTTTGTGAACACGTTTCATCCATGTTTGTTTGTTTGTTTGTTTGTTTGTGAACACGTTTCATCCATGCGTGCTTGTTTGTGAACACGTTTCATCCATGCGTGATTGTTTGTGAACACGTTTCATCCATGCGTGCTTGTTTGTGAACACGTTTCATCCATGTTTGTTTGTGAACATGTTTCATCCATGCGTGCTTGTTTGTAAGCATAGTTCGTCCATGTTTATTTGTGTGTAAGCATTGTTCATCCATTATTATTTGTCTGTAAGCATTGTTCGTCCATGATTATTTGTTTGTAAGCATTTTTTCGTCAATGCGTATTTGTTTGTAAGCATTGTTCGTCCATGATTATTTGTCTGTAAGCATTGTTCGTCCATTATTATTTGTTTGTAAGCATTGTTCATCCATTATTATTTGTTTGTAAGCATTGTTCGTCCATGCTTATTTGTCTGTAAGCATTGTTCGTCCATGATTATTTGTTTGTAAGCATTGTTCGTCCATGTTTATTTGTCTGTAAGCATTGTTCGTCCATGTTTATTTGTCTGTAAGCATTGTTCGTCCATGAGTATTTGTTTGTAAGCATTGTTCGTCCATGATTATTTGTCTGTAAGCATTGTTCGTCCATGATTATTTGTTTGTAAGCATTTTTCGTCCATGAGTATTTGTTTGTAAGCATTGTTCGTCCATTATTATTTGTCTGTAAGCATTGTTCGTCCATGATTATTTGTTTGTAAGCATTGTTCGTCCATGCGTATTTGTCTGTAAGCATTGTTCAGCCATGTATATTTGTATGTAAGCATTGTTCGTCCATGAGTATTTGTCTGTAAGCATTGTTCGTCCATGATTATTTGTCTGTAAGCATTGTTCGTCCATGAGTATTTGTCTGTAAGCATTGTTCGTCCATGATTATTTGTTTGTAAGCATTGTTCGTCCATGAGTATTTGTTTGTAAGCATTGTTCGTCCATGATTATTTGTCTGTAAGCATTGTTCGTCCATGATTATTTGTTTGTAAGCATTGTTCGTACATGAGTATTTGTCTGTAAGCATTGTTCGTCCATGATTATTTGTTTGTAAGCATTATTCGTCCATGCGTATTTGTTTGTAAGCATTGTTCGTCCATGATTATTTGTTTGTAAGCATTATTCGTCCATGCGTATTTGTTTGTAAGCATTGTTCGTCCATGATTATTTGTTTGTAAGCATTGTTCGTCCATGAGTATTTGTTTGTAAGCATTGTTCGGCCATGCGTATTTGTTTGTAAGCATTGTTCGTCCATGAGTATTTGTCTGTAAGCATTGTTCGTCCATGAGTATTTGTCTGTAGGCATTGTTCGTCCATGAGTATTTGTTAGTAAGCATTGTTCGGCCATGCGTATTTGTTTGTAAGCATTGTTCGTCCATGAGTATTTGTTTGTAAGCATTATTCGTCCATGCGTATTTGTTTGTAAGCATTATTCGTCCATGCGTTTTTGTTTGTAAGCATTGTTCGTCCATGCTTAATTGTTAGTTTAGTGATACAAATTGCGTGTAAAATAAGAATTCTTCATGGCGTCTATATTGGTTAGTCTATACAAATTTATTTTAGCTCGATTGCGAAACAAGTTCTTTCAACTTATATTTAATAACGATCGAGACCTCATTCCTGATGGAATCCATCGCTACGAGGGAGAGAGAAGAGGCAACGTGAAATGTAAATGCCTTGCTTAAGGACACAATCGTAACGGCTCCAGCGGGGCTCGAACTCCGGACCTTTCGCACCTGAAGCGAACGCGCATCCACTGCGCTATCACGACTTCCATTGGTTAAGCATACTTTATTTCAAACAATGATACAACATATAGAAATATATATTTAGACATGTACATGTATGGAACTGTGTCAGTACTGAAAGCTATAGCTTATTATAGATATTCTCCTATAGTACGCTACTTATTGTAATTATGGTATTACAGTATTGTAATCTTGTCTAAACTATTAATTACAATTTGAACAAAGGGTAAGTATATTTTAATCAGGATTTGTATCTTAGAATATCAATAAGATAAAGATATTATTAGTTTATACAAAATTATTTTAGCTCGATTGCGAAACAAGTTCTTACAACTTATATTAATTACTCCAGAGACCTTATTACTGATGTAAACCATCTCCAAGAGGTAGAGATAATAGGCCATGTGGAATTTAAATGCCTTGCTTAAGGACACAATCGCGACAGTTCCAGCAGGGCTAGAACTGATGGCCTTTCGCACATGACGCGAACGCACTACCACTGCGCTATCATGACTTCCACCAGATGTATATATTGAATAGAATACGAACTGGTTCGTGTGGGTAATTACTACAGTACCGGTTCGGGCACATAAAACAACGAGTGTTCAGCTAAATGAAAAGGAAACAATGGGTTTATGGGAATCTTCCTTTTGTAATGTCATGATTTTTAACGCCATCATAAAATAAATTAATCTTTATGCAAAGCAGAATACATAATAATGTTGCCGTAGTAAAGATGGTTGGTATAATTCCCAGTGGAATCAATTAGTGGATGTTTTGTTGATATAAAGCATGGAAGTATTGCAATGTATCTCAGACATGCACGAGCTTGTGTTGTATGCTGGACAAGATTAATAAAACGCCGAGTTATATGTAATCACGCAAACATCATGTTTTATTTTACCCTACAAACCCAATGCTATATTTTATCGTACTCACCCAATGCTATATTTTACCGTACACACCCAATGCTATATTTTATCGTACAAACCCAATGCTATATTTTACCGTACACATCAAATGCTATATTTTATCGTACAAACCCAATACTATATTCTATCGTACAAACAATATGTTATATTTATCATACAAATCCCGTGTTCTATGTTACAGTACACAACCAATGTTATATTGTGTCGTACAAGCACAATGTTGTATTATATCGTACATACCCAATTTAACACCATGTAATGATTTATGTAAATATGTATATGATAAATATAAAAATGAAAAATGAGTAATATTGTGTGTAACATGCATAAACCGTTACCTAGCAACAAACTTTCAAACTGCTGGGTTAATATGTCCGAATTTTGAAATAATAATGTTATGAATTATTTCAATGTATACTGACACCAAAAAGAAACTGTGCACATGACTTGGAGGTAAAATGTATATCCTTTTAGAATAGAAAAATATATAGGTACATTGTGTGTGTTTTACGTTTATTAATCGTCGCTACCATATGAGCGACGCCTCCTGAAGAGATTAGTCATTTTAGATTTTTGGAGGATAGTGCAATGATACAGACAGAGACCCATTCCAGAATATCCTCTGGTTCTTTTGCGTACACGGTGTAAAGCACCGACACGAGACCTCGGTTTAAAGTACTATATGAAAGACTGTTAATTTTATTAGGGTCAGACGGGGGATCGAACGTACATTTAGACGTCCACGCGCTTAAATATTGGGTAAATTAGTGCAATGTGTGAAGGATTATTTCCTTCACTTATGATAGTAAAATCCGTAATTCTAAAATGTGTAACGAAACAGTTACGCTCAATATAAAAGTGTACAGTTTTTATGATATCAGTATACTAGTAAATCTTGCAATGTAATGCATATATGTTTCTTTAAACGTAGTACAATAAGAATTGAATACTATTATACAATGGAAAATAGATGACGACAGCCTGTGAAGTGCGAACGCCCATTCCAAGAAAGAGATCACGGACGGACGACGCCAAAACAATATCCTTCGCCGAAATTGTGGGGGATACTAAATTTATCAATTTTTAGTCAATTAATGGGAAACAACTCCGGTGTTACTGGGCCGATATCCAGGAAAAAATGCATGTGCATCACAACATTATAAATGGTGATACATATTTATTTTAAGCTTCATAAAATGTCACGCATTGGTTGCTGAGAACTGGCTCCGCGCGGACAGACGGATGAACGAAGGCAACATAATATCAATCACCGAAATGGCGGGGGCTAGAAATAAGTATTCAAAATTAATTGGACTTACCAGAAATCAAGATGTATTAACGAGGACTAAGGCCAGCGCTCAGGCTATGCCCCACGGCAACATGTACGCAGCACGGCCACCAACATCCACCTCTGCAAATAGAAGAGGTACACTTATATAATATGTCTTATACCACCAATATATACACATATATTTTGTTTCCATGTCAGAATCTTAAAAAAACAGTATTTTAAAAAGTTTTAGTGTTATGACTAGCGATTTTACATAGTTTGTACAAAGTAAAACTTGTCTCGGTATTGTAATAAAATTATGATATTGTCTCTTATAATTCTCATTTGTAGAATTGTTATGTACAATGTATGTGTTATAATATAAATTGAAATGTATGTACTGTATGTACATAGATGAGACAGAAATAAAGGTATAATAACAAAACGCCACGTCTGATCAGGATCTATGTTGTTTGCTATTCGGACAGGTACTTCAGCTCCACTGTCTGAAGAGCAATCCGTATATAGCTTGATAAGACGTCACGTTCTGATCTGTCTCATCGGGTTCTCGGTTTTTTGCAAAGGCGCTTTTGTGCGACATTGGAAGGTGAAAGAGCTAAGTAACTCCAAATGTACGTTTCTATATGACAACGCGATACGTTAGTATACAGATTAGCGCATAGACAGAAGCAAAGAGCTGTTAGTTTATACAAATACATGTTAGCTCGATTGCGAATCACATTCTTTTAATGTATATGAATCGCTCTCGAGACCTCATTCCTGATGGAATCCATCGCACCGAGAGAGAGAGAGAAGATGGAACGTGTAATTTAAATGTCTTGCACAAGGGCACAATCGTAACGACTCCAGTGGGGCTTTAACTCCTG
The DNA here is from genome assembly GCA_014843695.1 of Archivesica marissinica. Classification (NCBI taxonomy): domain Eukaryota; kingdom Metazoa; phylum Mollusca; class Bivalvia; order Venerida; family Vesicomyidae; genus Archivesica; species Archivesica marissinica. The sequence goes on from CM026404.1 coordinate 27,118,166, forward strand.
GCAGTTGGCACCTGAAGCGAATCCACCACCACTGCGCTATCACGACTTCCTTACAGCTGGTACAGAATTCTTCTCTATTTATTTATTTTTTAAGCTTTGTATCCTTTCTAATCCTGATCATTTAATTTCCTCGCGTTAAAATATATAGTTATTACAGTACACATCGGTATTGTCATTTATTAACGTCAATCTGGTTTATTGGTGAGGGCACTAGCTTGTGTTGGTAACATTTGTTGTCCAACCCATTTGCTTCTAGAGTTTTATTCTCGCAGTGTTCAAGTATAAACATAGCAGTGCAGTTGTATCATTGTGTTCATATATTTATCATGTTTATATTTGTAATTGTATTGTATGCAGTCAAACCTGTGGTAGTGGTCACCTCTATTAAGCAGCCAACCTGCTTTAAGCAGCCAATTTACAGTTCCCAGTATGTTATTTTAATATATAGTTGACCTCTATTAAGCAGCCACATGTGCTAAGCAGCCAATATCTGTTTTCCCTTGGATGGCTGCTTAAGACCGGTTTGACTGTATAAAACAAGCAATAAAATATGATTAAACTAAACACATAGACATTACATACCTATAGCGCATGCGCTATACTGCAACCAGTCGCATCAGCAAACAATTGTGCACAATTAGTGCTAATTATATTGGTATGTTTTCTGGTCATAAAAAATAAATGGATATAGCGCTTTCGCCAGTAAGAGGAATGAAATTACGATTAATTTACTAGTATTATATCCAATATTGATATGATTCTGCAATTACAATACATGCATGTTATCGATTTTGAATGATTGATTACTTTGGCCATTAAGTGTACCGAGTTTGTTAATTAATTATATATAACGATGATTGGAAACTGTTGTCTCAGGGTGTATTGGGTACATCTAACACGTGCTATAGCATCATTCGGTTGATATCTAAAATGTGAGCGAGTGAGTGAGTGACTGTGAAAGTAGGTATTGGATTTACGGCGCATCGGTACAGAGCAGGCTATATCGCGTCTGGTTAAATATAGTGTATGCAAAACTATATGAGTAAGTGTGTACGTTAGTATTTGATTTACGGCGCATCGGTACAGAGCAGGCTATATCGCGTCGGGTTAAATATAGTGTATGCAAAACTATATGAGTAAGTGTGTACGTTAGTATTTGATTTACGGCGCATCGGTACAGAGCAGGCTATATCGCGTCGGGTTAAATATAGTGTATGCAAAACTATATGAGTAAGTGTGTACGTTAGTATTTGATTTACGGCGCATCGGTACAGAGCAGGCTATATCGCGTCGGGTTAAATATAGTGTATGCAAAACTATATGAGCACATATCGCAGCAGCGTAGGATACTGAGGTCTTCTGGTTGTCGACCTTGCAACAAGGGACACACGCTTCACCACCACTGTTCTACGGAGGTGCTGGAGGTATGAACAGACCCTGGAGCGACGGAGACGACATGTGTCTAACTGCCAGATCCGTTTATATGCTTTTGCGGGATGGCCAACAGTGAGGAGGGTGGCCCTAAACCGGACAGTTTTGGAAAGAAACTACCAACACCTTCGGATTGGCCACCCTGTAAGGAAAGAAGAAGCCGCCCCAAGATGTCACTCCACTCTACAACTATCACCCATCAACATCTACACGAATACACGAATACTCGACGGGGCAAGGCACGTAACAGTAATCATCTTGGAACGCTCGCCCACATGGTTCACCAGGAGGCGAGGATAAATAAATTGAAGCATCATCATCAGCAATGCTAAAAGCAAACGTATAACCACAACGGCACCCATAATTTAGCTATATTAGACCATTATTTATATCCATTCTTTGTTTCATAATTATAAAGTAATCAACAGACCGTCATTTCTGCCCTCGTCTTCTGCTCGATCTACTAGATAAGGATGCTTTTTCCTAAGCGAATTATCAGGACAAGTTATATACAGAAATAATGGAAATCAAAGGAAACATAAAAACTGCGGACCATTTCCTAGATGTATAGTTTTTTCCAGTCAATGAGAGTTAGTGTATACACATTTATTTAGCTCACTTTCGAGATCTCATTTCTGATGGAATCCATCGTCACGGGGGAGAGAAGAGGCAATGTGGAATTTAAATGCATTGCCGAAGAGGCACAATCGTAACGGCTCCATCGGCGCTCGAACTCGTATTGGTCATTACGCACCTGAAGCGAACGCTCTACCGCTGCGATATCACGACTTGCACTGAGAGTTATGAGAGTTGAATGAGATAGTTATGGCTTAGCCTTGAAAGCAAGAAAGTAACACGGGAAACAAAATATATATGAAGCTTCTACTGCAGCAACAGCTCTGTCATTACTGTTGTAAGAAGGATTACTGAAGGATTACAGTATGAAATCGCTCTCACGAGTTCCTACTTCGACACTCTACGAGCATTCTTGTAATACATTGATCCGCAAAGGACACACATTGCTGGTACGACGAGTCACATGTAAGTGTTGGTTTATTATAGTGTCACCCCTATTTAAAGGGCCAGACATTTCTGACTTATGAGACACCCCTTTAACTTTGCTTATCAGCCAGTGACAGTCTGTCGAGTTTTCACTCTTTTTCGATACGGCTCAATTAATGGTATTTTTTATTCAAGTTTATTTAACATCGCTACGGGTTGCCAATTTGAGCGACGAGCAGTTTACCTAACAACACCCTTCCTAGGCAGGCTCCAGTGGTTAACCAGTACTTGATGCACCAACCTCCATAAGAAACTGCCAACTCTTTCATATGAAGATACAGGGTCTGAACGGGGCTCGAACCCGTGACCATCAGTGATGATAGGTTACATCACTCGGACGATTTTAAAAGTATATGTATTCTCAAGAACTAGAATGATGGTCAATGTAATAAATAGTTATACCTGTAGCTAAAAGGAAAAAGGACATTGTTTTTTGAAAATACATACAAAGGATAAAACATACATTAAGGTTACACGAGTAGTATGGTGACCAGCCACTCAGTTCAGCCACTCAGGCCCGGAGTACGAACCCCGCTGGAGCCGTTACGATTGTGTCCTTAGGCAAGGCATTTATATTTGCAAATAAATTATAGTATTATTTGAAACTGAAGAAAAAGTGTGTGTTTTACGTCTTTACCGGTTGCCCATATGAGTGACGCATTTTGAAGAGAGTAGTCATTTTAGATGTTTGGAGGATAGTGCAATGATACAGACAGAGACCCATTCCAGAGTCTCCTCTGGCTCTTTTACGTACAAGGTGTAAAGCACCGACACGAGACCTCGGTTTAACGTCCCATCTGAAGGACTGTTAATTTTATTAGGGACAGACGGGGATCGAACCTGCGATCCCTGGATTACCAGTCGAACGTGTTAACCACTGGACTACAGATCCGTCTGTATGAAGAAGAAAAACGCACGAGAGACTTTAATTAGTTGAGGTTCCGTGTAGGTATTGGATGAATGTGGTATAAGCGTACCAAGTTATTTCCGATATTGTATAGGTATTCGTCAATATTCAAGAGTTTGCCAGTTCAGGGAACCATTTATTTTAATTACGCTGTTAAATAAATCATAGTGTTTTATTTTTAGATTTAGAATTATGTTTATTCTTAGACGATCACTAGTAACAGCACACATCTTGACAAAATATTAAGTGTAGATTTACTACTGTGTTATTAAAATAAACATGCACGTTCGTATGTATTAAAATTGTTATTATCTTGGAAACTTAATACTCATCGAGAATTAAACCGCTTGAGGAATTGTATTATTACAGGATAGAGGGTCTGTAAGTTGAGATCAATCGGATGTCGTGAACAAGTCCAAGCGGTGACATAGTGTAATTGATATCAACTGTGAGAAGTGATCGGTCCATGGAGAATTATTTGGTGCATTGTAAATTTGAACAATTGATGTGTACGCTTTATGTCCTTATGTATAGTTTGTCTACACATGTCTCGTACATGCTATATACACGTGTCTCGTACATGCTATCTACATATGTCTCATACATGCTATCTACATATGTCTCGTACATGCTATCTACACATGTCTCGTACATGCTATCTACACGTGTCTCGTACACGCTATCTACACATGTCTCGTACATGCTATCTACACATGTCTCGTACATGCTATCTACACATGTCTCGTACATGCTATCTACACGTGTCTCGTACATGCTATCTACATATGTCTTGTACATGCTATCTACACATGTCTCGTACATGCTATCTACACGTGTCTCGTACATGCTATCTACACATGTCTCGTACATGCTATCTACACGTGTCTCGTACATGCTATCTACACATGTCTCGTACATGCTATCTACACAGGTCTCGTACATGCTATCTACACATGTCTCGTACATGCTATCTACACAGGTCTCGTACATGCTATCTACACATGTCTCGTACATGCTATCTACATATGTCTCGTACATGCTATCTACACATGTCTCATACATGCTATCTACATATGTCTCGTACATGCTATCTACACGTGTATCGTACATGCTATTTACACGTGTCTCGTACATCTATAGGAGGTACAATGAGGTAAGCTCAAGCTTTACCAGTATATATAAATACATATCTTAAAAGCAATAAATAAAGACCACGATTATAAAGTAGTATCTAGCCCGCTTGTACCCTAATTTATATAAACGTTACTAATTGTGTTGGTTTCATCGTCCAGTTGTTCGTGTCTATATATTTAGAGTTATTCTGTTTATGTTCTTACGTACGTGAATACATAGCATTGCTTGGATATGCTTAGTTATCTGTGCCCCTTGTTAATCGTGGAAGTCGTGATAGCGCAGTGGATGCGCGTTCGCTTCAGGTGCGAAAGGTCCGGAGTTCGAGCCCCGCTGGAGCCGTTACGATTGTGCCCTTAGGCAAGGCATTTAAATTCCACGTTGCCTCTTCTCTCACCCTCGTTGCGATGGATTCCATCAGGAATGAGGTATCGAGAGTGATTAATATAAGTTGACATAACTTGTTTCGCAATCGAGCTAAAATAAATGTGTATAAACTATTAATCGGGGCGACGCCTCCAAAAGTATCTTAGACAATTAATTGTGTTGGTGGAAAGTGTAAGATACAGCAGACGACCCGATTCTAGAAGCATCCGGGTTCTAGGTCATGTCCGGTGTATTGTAATGATACATGAGATACAGTGTTATAGTCCAATTTGAAAAACCGTAAAAATCCATATCTATGACACAGATGAGATATATATATATGTATCACCATAGCGACACCTGATCACAGAGCAATAATTGAATTTGAGAAAGCGGGACAATCATGTGAGAGCGTAAGTAGACACTGAATGACATCCTGGTTGCAACACTCCAGTGTGTGTGTGTTACGTTTATTTATCGTCGCTACCGGTTGCCCATATGAGCAACGTCTCCTGAAGAGGTCGGTCAGTTTAGATTGTTGGAGGATAGTGCAATGATACAGACAGACACCCATTCCAGAATTTCCTCTGGGTTTCTTTTACGTGTACGATGTAAAGCACCGACACGAGACTTCGGTTGAAAGTCCCATCTGAAAAACTGTTAATTGTATTAGGGTCAGACGTAGGATCGAACCTGCGATCCCGATCCCATCCCCGGATTCCACAGTACATCGTGCTAACCACTGGACTACGCATCCACAGTGACATATACATTCCAATATATGCTTTCCAGTACATGGACAGCAAGAAACACAGTCAAACCTGTATGCAAAGCACTACATACCAAAATGGCTAAACGTTGTCTTTGTTAAATAGGTTGTCTCCATACCTACATTGCTCGCTGCTTACAGTATGCTTGTTTGTTGGTTATATACAATCGCCAGTGAATCATTTAAGAAATAGTATTTCTCTTTCAGTTATTTATTGGCGAATAAAACATTGGTTTTGAGTAATGACGCGTAGGAATTAACCATGCGTATGCGTAAATGGCGTGCTGACAAACCATGTTTTATTCGACAATAAATAAAACAAACTACAAATAATGTTTCTATTCTAACAAGATCAAACTATCTAAAAAAAGCGCAAATATAGTTGGTGTTACTTTTTAGATTGCGTAAATGAGATGCTGGTAAAATGACGCGTAGGAATTAACCACATAGACCAATAGGCATAATTTCGTCGCTCATGTATTGTTGTTAGAACTTGTTGCCCAGCCCATTTGCTTTTGTTATGTTGTATTAGTATTGTGTAGCTATATATACGGTGTGCTGTGTTTACAACTTGAATAGGGATGTGTGTTGATCATTCTCCAACCTATAAGCGTTCCTAACGTTAAATGGTAAAGATGCTAATGGTCCATTCATCAAGTATCTGTGCACACACCCACACACTGCAGATACAGAGATCGTGCGATTATGGCCAGTGTATTTATTGGAATTTGCCTGTATGTACCTCGTGATATAAACACAAGACACAGAATATTTCATGAACAGGACTGTTTACATCGATAATTATGCTTCCGCTGGGACAGGACTATCTATACAGAATGTCAATCGTTATATTACAAATGGGTGTGAACTCCAGGGAATAACACTATCACGAGCAAAAGGTCAAACCAATTATGAAGCAGAAGACACGCCATTTGATCCATAAGCCTAAACTGCTAAACTCGGTGCACCTCGGTTAATGTGGTGTTTTAAACCTTCGAACTTTGCAATCAGTTAACATTGTTCCCATGGCGTAGGAATATATAAACTACACATATACATAGTATTCACACACATCTATAGCATAGAATGCAACCCGGGTTCGAACCTAGGACCGGGAGGTATGTAAGATAGTCGGACAGGTGGGTTTAGTTTAATAATATTTTATTGCACTATTCTCCAAAATCTAAAGTGACTAATATATTCGGGACGAGTTGCTCATATGGGGGCAACCGGTAGTGACGATAAATAAACGTATAATACACACATACATTCTATAAGTACATTGTAAATAGTTTTCTTCGAACTCACGTCATTTATAATGGTTAATTGAACACATCAATATAATTATTTTTCTTTTATGCTTTCCAATTAATGCTAGAGTTTTCAAACAGTGACATATGGCATTTTCTCTGCCACTGGTTGTGTTTCGTATTCCTCCGTGGTTAGATGTACTTTTGTATCTTAGCTATTTTCTATCATGAACAGTTATTTATATAGTAATATATTCTAATGAATTGTTTTGTCTGTAGTTTTTAATTTTGACAGCAAACAGAAACTTGAACCTTCTACCGGAACTATTTCTGATTACGGACGTTCACATTTAAAGTGGTTGTGGAATGTAGTGAAATAAGGCTAAAGCTCCAGATAAGAGCAGTAAAAATGAATTAAATTTGATAGCAACTACTATATTAGCCAAACTCATTGGAAAATAAGATGTGTTTATTAGATTTTATTTCATCGAGTGATCACCGACATTGGTATTTCCGCGAGTAGCGTTATCCTCTTCTGGGTAACTTTTGGACTCCGATGAAGGAGTGCTGACAAATAAGATAAAATGTACGACCGTGAAATGACACAAAGACGACACAGAACTCCTACGCACATTGACTCCAGACTAAACAAACAACATGTTACGGATATAAATGGGGATTTTGTCTCTTTATATATTAAAAACACAGTAATTCAGATGGCGCCGGAAAATATTAATAGAAACGAATTGTGAAGGAAGTAGAAATGTATGACGAAGCGTCAAGAGTGTCAACTTGAGAAATAACACTAGAGTTAGTTGTTTCAGAATCTCGATCGATTGTAAGCACTCTACAAAAGCTTGGAATGTGGCGGTGGCGGAGGTGATTGCGGTGTCAGAGTGTGGCTTGGAATGTGGCTGTGATGGTGGCGGAGGCGATAGCAGTGATGGTGGCGGAGGCGGTGATGGTGGCGGAGGTGATTGCGGTGTCAGAGGCGGTGGTGGTGATGGTGGCAGAGGCGGTGGCGGCGATGGTGGCGGAGGCGGTGATGGTGGCGGAGTTGGTGGCGGTGATGGTGGCGGTGATGGTGGCGTAGGCGGTAGCAGTGATGGTGACAGAGGCGGTGGCGGTTATGGTGGCAGAGGCGGTGGCGGTGATGGTGGCGGAGGCGGTGATGGTGGCGGAGGCGGTAGCAGTGATGGTGACAGAGGCGGTGGCGGTTATGGTAGCAGAGGCGGTGATGGTGGCAGATGCGGTGATGGTGGCGGAGGTGGTGGCGGTGATGGTGACAGAGGCGGTGGTAGTGGCGGAGGTGGTTACGGTGGCAGAGGCGGTGGCGGTGATGGTGGCAGAGGCGGTGGTGGTGGCGGAGGCGGTGATGGTGGCAGAGGCGGTGGCGGTGATGGTGGCGGAGGCGGTGATTGTGGCGGTGGCGGTGATGGTGGCGGTGGCGGTGGCGGTGGTTGCGGGATTTTGGAGTTGGATTTTACAGTTCGCATCTTGTTCTCATTTCAAACGTATTCATTTGTGACAAAATATTGATGAATTAGGCAGAACATTATATATGAACCACATATCAGTCTACCATATGGTCCATATCCCAGTTTACCATATGGTCCATATCCCAGTCTACCATATGGTCCATATCCCAGTCTACCATATGGTCCATATCCCAGTCTACCATATGGTCCATATCCAGTCTACCATATGGTGCATATCCCAGTCTACCATATGGTCCATATCCCAGTCTACCATATGGTCCATATCCCAGTATATCATATGATTCATATGGTCACAATAGGCCAGTCTTTCATATGGTCCATTGGACATCAGGTCTTCCATATTGTCCATAGACCAGTCGTACATATTGGCACAATAGTGTAGTTTTCCACATGGTTGTGTTCTTCGTATTTTATATACCAAATGCAATACACTACTGAAATAATGATTCAATCCGGATATACAGCTAATTCACCAGATAATACAACCGATTGCTATATATCATGACATTGTTAACAAGATAGAGTTGTAACACACGGGGTAACAACATGCTAGATATGAACACATTGCAACAAGCACATGCTAGATATGAACACATTGGAACAAGCACATGCTAGATATCAACACATTGGAACAAGCACATGCTAGATATCAACACATTGGAACAAGCACATGCTAGATATCAACACATTGCAACAAGCACATGCTAGATATCAACACATTGGAACAAGCACATGCTATATATCAACACATTGGAACAAGCACATGCTAGATATCAACACATTGGAACAAGCACATGCTAGATATCAACACATTGGAACAAGCACATGCTAGATATCAACACATTGGAACAAGCACATGCTAGATATCAACACATTGGAACAAGCACATGCTAGATATCAACACATTGGAACAAGCACATGCTAGATATCAACACTTTCAACAAGATAGCCGGCGTATCACATAACATCATCCGGTATTAGGTATCGATTCATTGCAACAAGATAAATGGCGCACCAAGTAACATCATCCGGTACTAGGTATCGATTCATTGCAACAAGATAAATGACGCACAAATTAACATCATCCGGTATTAGGTATCGATTCACTGCAACAAGATAAATGGCGCACAAATTAACATCATCCGGTACTAGGTATCGATTCATTGCAACAAGATAAATGGCGCACAAATTAACATCATCCGGTATTAAGTATCGATTCACTGCAACAAGATAAATGGCGCACAAATTAACATCATCCGGTACTAGGTATCGATTCATTGCAACAAGATAAATGACGCACAAATTAACATCATCCGGTACTAGGTATCGATTCACTGCAACAAGATAAATGGCGCACAAATTAACATCATCCGGTATTAGGTATCAATTCTTTGCAACAAGATAAATGACGCACCAAGTAACATCATCCGGTACTAGGTATCGATTCATTGCAACAAGATAAATGGCGCACAAATTAACATCATCCGGTACTAGGTATCGATTCATTGCAACAAGATAAATGACGCACCAAGTAACATCATCCGGTACTAGGTATCGATTCATTGCAACAAGATAAATGACGCACCAAGTAACATCATCCGGTACTAGGTATCGATTCATTGCAACAAGATAAATGACGCACCAAGTAACATCATCCGGTACTAGGTATCGATTCATTGCAACAAGATAAATGACGCACCAAGTAACATCATCCGGTACTAGGTATCGATTCATTGCAACAAGATAAATGACGCACCAAGTAACATCATCCGGTACTAGGTATCGATTCATTGCAACAAGATAAATGACGCACCAAGTAACATCATCCGGTACTAGGTATCGATTCATTGCAACAAGATAAATGACGCACCAAGTAACATCATCCGGTACTAGGTATCGATTCATAGCAACAAGATAAATGACGCACCAAGTAACATCATCCGGTACTAGGTATCGATTCATTGCAACAAGATAAATGGCGCACAAATTAACATCATCCGGTATTAGGTATCGATTCACTGCAACAAGATAAATGGCGCACAAATTAACATCATCCGGTATTAGGTATCGATTCACTGCAACACGATAAATGGCGCACAAATTAACATCATCCGGTACTAGGTATCGATTCACTGCAACAAGATAAATGACGCACCAAGTAACATCATCCGGTACTAGGTATCGATTCATTGCAACAAGATAAATGACGCACCATGTAACATCATCCGGTTCTAGGTATCGATTCATTGCAACAAGATAAATGGTGCACCAAGTAACATCATCCGGTACTAGGTATCGATTCATTGCAACAAGATAAATGGCGCACAAATTAGCATCATCCGGTATTAGGTATCGATTCACTGCAACAAGATAAATGGCGCACAAATTAACATCATCCGGTACTAGGTATCGATTCACTGCAACAAGATAAATGACGCACAGAGTAACATCATCCGGTACTAGGTATCGATTCATTGCAACAAGATAAATTACGCACCAAGTAACATCATCCGGTATTAGGTATCAATTCTTTGCAACAAGATAGATGACGCACCAAGTAACATCATCCGGTACTAGGTATCGATTCATTGCAACAAGATAAATTGCGCACCAAGTAAAATCACCGGTACAACTATTGATATTTTGCAACAATCTAACCTGTTACCAAGTAAAACCTACTTGTTATAATATACTACTGTATACTAATGCCTACTTGTTATGATATACTACTGTATACTATTGCCTACTTGTTATGATATACTATTGTATACTATTGCCTACTTGTTATGATATACTATTGTATACTATTGCCTACTTGTTATGATATACTATTGTATACTATTGCCTACTTGTTATGATATAATATTGTATACTATTGCCTACTTGTTATGATATACTATTGTATACTATTGCCTACTTGTTATGATATACTATTGTATACTATTGCCTACTTGTTATGATATACTATTGTATACTATGCCTACTTGTTATGATATACTACTGCCTACTTGTTATGATATACTATTGTATTCTATTGCATACTTGTTATGATATACTATTGTATACTATTGCCTACTTGTTATGATATACTATTGTATACTATTGCCTACTTGTTATGATATACTATTGTATACTATTGCCTACTTGTTATGATATACTATTGTATACTATTGCCTACTTGTTATGATATAATATTGTATACTATTGCCTACTTGTTATGATATACTATTGTATACTATTGCCTACTTGTTATGATATACTATTGTATACTATTGCCTACTTGTTATGATATACTATTGTATACTAATGCCTACTTGTTATGATATACTATTGTATACTATTGCCTACTTGTTATGATATACTATTGTATTCTATTGCATGCTTGTTATGATATACTAGTGCCTACTTGTTATGACATAATGTTGTATACTATTGCCTACTTGTTATGACATAATATTGTATTCTATTGCCTACTTGTTATGATATACTATTGTATACTATTGCCTACTTGTTATGATATACTATTGTATACTATTGCCTACTTGTTATGATATACTATTGTATACTATTGCCTACTTGTTATGATATACTATTGTATACTATTGCCTACTTGTTATGATATACTATTGTATACTATTGCCTACTTGTTATGATATACTATTGTATACTATTGCCTACTTGTTATGATATACTATTGTATACTATTGCCTACTTGTTATGATATACTATTGTATACTATTGCCTACTTGTTATGATATACTATTGTATACTATTGCCTACTTGTTATGATATACTATTGTATACTATTGCCTACTTGTTATGATATACTATTGTATACTATTGCCTACTTGTTATGATATACTATTGTATACTATTGCCTACTTGTTATGATATACTATTGTATACTATTGCCTACTTGTTATGATATACTATTGCATGTATACTATTACTATATGATATACTTGTCTGACATGTTCCCCTCACTCAAAGACGTGTTGTAGACATAATTTCCGTGGCTTCGTCTGCTTCAGGAAGGTTATTGGGTCAGTCTTAAGTTCCAAAACACAACCAACATCCAATGACGCTAATATGATCAAGTTACAGTAGCAATGGCTTTGGCAATATGAGACACGGATCGTTGAAATCATTAGCTGTATGATATTGACATTACCGTGTAGCAATGCCATTGCATGTCAGTAAGTGTAAGACATTCGATGTTATATTGCTGTCATGCCGATAATTGTCAGTATGTAATATATAGGTCAATGTGTGTCGATGCTATATGGCTGCCATGCCGATAATTGCCAGTATGTAATATATAGGTTAATGTGTGTCGATACTATATGGCTGCCATGCCGATAATTGCCATTATGTAATATATAGGTTAATGTGTGTCGATGCTATATGGCTGCCATGCCGATAACTGCCATTATGTACTATATAGGTCAATGTGTGTCGATGCTATATGGCTGCCATGCCGATAACTGCCATTATGTACTATATAGGTTAATGTGTGTCGATGCTATATGGCTGCCATGCCGATAACTGCCATTATGTAATATATAGGTCAATGTGTGTCGATGCTATATGGCTGCCATGCCGATAACTGCCATTATGTAATATATAGGTCAATGTGTGTCGATGCTATATGGCTGCCATGCCGATAATTGCCATATGTAATATATAGGTTAATGTGTGTCGATACTATATGGCTGCCATGCCGATAATGCCATTATGTAATATATGGTAATGTGTGTCGATGCTATATGGCTGCCATGCCGATAACTGCCATTATGTATATATAGGTCAATGTTGTCGATGCTATATGCTCCATGCCGATAACTGCATTATGAATATATAATGTGTGCGATGCTATATGCCATGCCATAACTGCTTATGAAATAATGTGTCACTAGCTGCCATGCCTAACTGCCATTATGAATATACATGTGTCATGCTATACCATGCCATAACTGCATTATGAAATATACAATTGTCGATGCTATTGCTGCCATGCCGATAATTGCAGTATGTAATATATAGGTTAATGTGTGTCGATACTATATGGCTGCCATGCCGATAATTGCCATTATGTAATATATAGGTTAATGTGTGTCGATGCTATATGGCTGCCATGCCGATAACTGCCATTATGTACTATATAGGTCAATGTGTGTCGATGCTATATGGCTGCCATGCCGATAACTGCCATTATGTACTATATAGGTTAATGTGTGTCGATGCTATATGGCTGCCATGCCGATAACTGCCATTATGTAATATATAGGTCAATGTGTGTCGATGCTATATGGCTGCCATGCCGATAACTGCCATTATGTAATATATAGGTCAATGTGTGTCGATGCTATATGGCTGCCATGCCGATAACTGCCATTATGTAATATATAGGTCAATGTGTGTCGATGCTATATGGCTGCCATGCCGATAACTGCCATTATGTAATATATAGGTCAATGTGTGTCGATGCTATATGGCTGCCATGCCGATAACTGCCATTATGTAATATATAGGTCAATGTGTGTCGATGCTATATGGCTGCCATGCCGATAACTGCCATTATGTAATATATAGGTCAATGTGTGTCGATGCTATATGGCTGCCATGCCGATAACTGCCATTATGTAATATATAGGTCAATGTGTGTCGATGCTATATGGCTGCCATGCCGATAACTGCCATTATGTAATATATAGGTCAATGTGTGTCGATGCTATATGGCTGCCATGCCGATAACTGCCATTATGTAATATATAGGAACACAACCCACCAAACCAAAAAAAAAAACACTATATGGCTGCCATGCCGATAATGCCATTATGTATATATAGGTAATGTGTGTCGATGCTATATGGCTGCCATGCCGATAACTGCCATTATGTACTATATAGGTTAATGTGTGTCGATGCTATATGGCTGCCATGCCGATAACTGCCATTATGTAATATATAGGTCAATGTGTGTCGATGCTATATTGCTACAATGCCGATAACTGTCAGTGTACACTATATAGGTCAATGTATGTCGATGCTATATTGCTACCATGCCGATAAGTGTCAGTGTACACTATATAGGTCAATGTATGTCGATGATATATTGCTACAATGCCGATAACTGCAAGTATGCACTATATAGGTGAATGCGTGTCAACGCGTCGTACAATGGGTTCATAATAATAAAATACAACCATAGCACAAAATATATAACGGTACAAAACTAATGGAATGTTGCAAAGACCTCCAACGACACCAAACTGGTGGATGTTCCAATAACACCCAACGGCACCATAATGGTGGAATGTTCCAATGACCGCCAACGACAACAAACTACTGGAATGTTCCAATAACACCCAACGGCACCAAACTACTGGAATGTTCCAATAACATCCAACGGCACCAAACTACTGGAATGTTCCAATAACACCCAACGGCACCAAACTACTGGAATGTTCCAATGACCGCCAACGACAACAAACTACTGGAATGTTCCAATGACCGCCAACGACAACAAACTACTGGAATGTTCCAATAACACCCAACGGTACCAAACTACTGGAATGTTCCAATAACATCCAACGGCACCAACCTACTGGAATGTTCCAATGACCGCCAACGACAACAAACTACTGGAATGTTCCAATGACCGCCAACAACAACAAACTACTGGAATGTTCCAATAACATCCAACGGCACCAACCTACTGGAATGTTCCAATGACCGCCGACGACAACAAACTGCTGGAATGTTCCAATAACATCCAACGGCACCAACCTACTGGAATGTTCCAATGACCGCCAACGACAACAAACTACTGGAATGTTCCAATGACCGCCAACGGCACCAGACTACTGGAATGTTCCAATGACCGCCAACGACAACGACAACAAACTACTGGAATGTTCCAATGACCGCCAACGACAACAAACTACTGGAATGTTCCAATAACACCCAACGGCACCAAACTACTGGAATGTTCCAATAACACCCAACGGCACCAAACTACTGGAATGTTCCAATAACACCCAACGGCACCAAACTACTGGAATGTTCCAATGACCGCCAACGACAACAAACTACTGGAATGTTCCAATGACCGCCAACAACAACAAACTACTGGAATGTTCCAATAACATCCAACGACACCAACCTACTGAAATGTTCCAATAACATCCAACGGCACCAACCTACTGAAATGTTCCAATAACATCCAACGGCACCAACCTACTGAAATGTTCCAATAACATCCAACGACACCAACCTACTGAAATGTTCCAATAACATCCAATGACACCAACCTACTGGAATGTTCCAATCATACTCAACGGCACAAGTAGTTGAAGTGCTCTATATAACTGAACGCTAAGCGTACATGTATATATTCTTATAGACATTAATACTACATGTAAATTTACACAGGCCTAACGCTTATTGAACATTTGTACTACAGGTTACAATGTAATATACATGAGTAAACAGGTGGCTGCTTATAATAGAGGTCAAATGTATAATAAAGGAACATATTAGGGATCTGGAAACTGGCTGCTTAATACAGGTTGGCTGCTTAATACAGGTGACCACAAAAAATATAAGATAATCTCAATAAGCTATAGGCTTTCGATTTAATTCTACTTTCGTTTTGTATACAATATATATGTACTGTACATTGCATGCTATTTTCACAGCTAGCGTGCAATGAGTTAACATGTTTATTATTATTACTATCGGCGATTAAGAGATATATGTAATATTTATGTAGTAATACCAAATTATGTAATAAGTGTATGTATGAAAATATCGTTTATTTATCAAGTGACGACACAATTCTAATGAAATTCCATGACATATTTCCAGAGCTGGCAGTGTTACAAATCAGAAAAACACATTAATAAATTGCCATCTACTACAATCATGGAACTATTATGAACTATTTATAGCCTTTATTTTACCCAGCATGCAAAACGACTGAGCTGTCAGCTACTTGCTGAATGCGGACTGCAATTCCCAAAGCACATGCTATATATGTAGAGACAGTGTGTGGCTGCATCATCGACTATGTGACAGAACGTTATATAATATCCCCAGTGCGTATGACGTCGCGATGTATTGTGATGTTTTCAATGTCTGATAAAATAGTGCATTTACTGACATGGGACATATTTGCAGCACTATGGTGTAGGTCACACACCGCTATTGAAATCCTCATATGTCTCCATTATAACACAAAGTGACATTATATGTCCCCCAAAAATAGTTTGCCACAAAATACTGTACTTGTCAATAGACTTACCTCTGAAGCAGCCGAATATGGCTCCCTTCAACAGGGTTAAATTGAGTTTATTTTAATTTCCCATTAAAGGCACCCACCCCCTAAAGGCACCCACCCCCTGTGATTTAGTGGTGCATGTTATACTGACACCTATACTTATAATATGTTGTTTATTTGCCACCAAGCATTTTGCAAAAAAGCTAAAATATTCCAAAATGAAGTTGATACATTTTATTTTAATATTTTGAGGTTACTTTCATTATTGTTGACAATAACTCCTCAGCCAATCAAATTATGTCTTATTCAATTCTACGGGGTTTCCTGCACATTTACAACCAATCAGAGGCCACTATTACAATAACAACATTAGAACGGTACCATGTATCAAAACTATTAACACTCGAAAACGTTTAATTTTCATGTTTCATAATGTAGGGTTATGGAACTTTTATCAACCGATTAAGGCGACAGCAACACTGTCTGTCTGGAAGTCGTGATAGCGCTATAGTAGCGCGTTCGCTTCAGGTGCGAAAGCCCCGAGTTCGCGCCCAATTGTAGTAATTACGATTGTGTTCTAAAACCATCCACATTGCCTCTTCTCTCTCCCTCGTGGTGATGGATTCCATCAGGAACGAGGTCTCGAGAGAGATTAATATAAATTATATGAACTTGTTTCACAATCGAGCTAAAATAGATTTGTATTTTATTCATTTAATAATATTTTGCATACATTACATTATAATTATACATACAATGAAATACGAGGAAAACAATTAGAAATTAAATTAGGATTAATTATTATTGTCATATACGATTTAATCTCGGGGGAAAATGCAAATAGGTTGAGGCTACGCGTTATGACAACATTATTTACAGCCATCCCCATAAATGTGTAGAACTGAAGGCGGCAGTAAACAAAATAGAATGTAATTATGTAGATGACTTTGTGCCTTGTTACCGTTTACGGGAATCAATTTCCTTTGAATAATAGCATCGTGTTGACATAATTAACGATGCTCGAGAAAGATGTAGCATCTCAGTATTAAGTATGTCATCAACTGTTCAAAGGGTTGACACTTCGATAACGTTGAGGAATTTGGAAACATAGCTGCACTTCAGTGTCGCTGGGATTCCTACCGTTACATGTATACTAATATAGGATTCCTTACGTTACATGTATACTAATATAGGGTTCCTTACGTTACATGTATACTAATATAGGATACGTTACGTGTATACTAATATAGGGATTCCTTACGTTACGTGTATACTAATATAAGATTCCTTACGTTACATGTATACTAATATAGGATTCCTTACGCTACATGTATACTAATATAGGATTCAGTACGTTACATGTATACTAATATAGGATACGTTACGTGTATACTAATATAGGGATTCCTTACGTTACGTGTATACTAATATAGGGATTCCTTACGTTACGTGTATACTAATATAAGATTCCTTACGTTACATGTATACTAATATAGGGTTCCTTACGTTACATGTATACTAATATAGGGATTCCTTACGTTACATGTATACTAATATAGGGTTCCTTACGTTACGTGTATACTAATATAGGGTTCCTTACGTTACGTGTATACTAATATAAGATTCCTTACGTTACATGTATACTAATATAGGATTCCTTACGTTACGTGTATACTAATATAAGATTCCTTACGTTACATGTATACTAATATAGGGTTCCTTACGTTACGTGTATACTAATATAGGGATTCCTTACGTTACGTGTATACTAATATAGGGGTTCCTTACGTTACGTGTATACTAATATAGGGATTCCTTACGTTACGTGTATACTAATATAGGGATTCCTTACGTTACATTTATACTAATATAGGGATTCCTTACGTTACGTGTATACTAATATAGGTTTCCTTACGTTACGTGTATACTAATATAGGGGTTCCTTACGTTACGTGTATACTAATATAGGGATTCCTTACGTTACGTGTATACTAATATAGGTTTCCTTACGTTACGTGTATACTAATATAGGGGTTCCTTACGTTACGTGTATACTAATATAGGGATTCCTTACGTTACGTGTATACTAATATAGGTTTCCTTACGTTACGTGTATACTAATATAGGTTTCCTTACGTTACGTGTATACTAATATAGGGGTTCCTTACGTTACGTGTATACTAATATAGGGATTCCTTACGTTACGTGTATACTAATATAGGTTTCCTTACGTTACGTGTATACTAATATAGGGATTCCTTACGTTACGTGTATACTAATATAGGTTTCCTTACGTTACGTGTATACTAATATAGGGATTCCTTACGTTACATTTATACTAATATAGGGATTCCTTACGTTACATTTATACTAATATATAGCTCTGCCAACGGATTGCAGCAATAACCCTAAACCTGCTGAATAAACTGGACGGAATGTGCAAACAACATAGATCCAGATCAGCCGCGGCGCAACGCCGCGTCTGATCAGGATCTATGTTGTTTGTTATTCAGACAAGTGTCCGAGTAGCAAACAGCATAGATCCTGATTAGACGGCACCTGCCGTCTGATCTGGCTCTATGCTGTTTGCAAAGGCAATTTTGTAGTTGTGATTGGCAGGTTAACTGTTAAGCAAAACAACATCAGCAATGTTCACTTAGCAAATGAACAGTACATACACAAGTCTAATACCTACATGTACAGTATGTGAGTGAATTCATTTCTTAGGGCTTATGCGTCCGGTAAATATTTACATAGTTCAACAATAAGTTTGTTTTATTAGACGACTTGGGTTATTAAACTTGATAGTTTAATCATATTGTATTGCTCTTTGACATATTGTATACACAAAATATAAATTAAGACAATGAAAGATATGAATATCAAAAAAACAAAATGGTTGGACACGAGTTCTTGCAACATTAGATATTGTCCTCCCCCAATGCTTTAAAGAAAAAGATTTACGAACATTGACGAACAATTAAGAGCAATAGGTAATAATTAAAATTATTCATGCTGAATTACCCCTTATTGTTGTTGTCGTCGTGTCCGATCCAAATGACCCCCCCCCATGCCACAATCAACGAACAATGGGCCTGTGATTCATAATTATATTTGGTAAACATTTGTAACCTATATTCGATTCTATATTGACATGTCATTAATAAATGGTTCTCTGTATCGACAGCATTCGTATTACATCATTAACATATTATATTTTGCAGATCAGTATCATTGCAATCAGCATGACGATTGATCTTAAATATGAGTGAAGTAGATTATGCTTACGTGGCGATTTCTGATCAGCCGATTTTTTTATCGATTTTTATTATCTGTAATGCAGCTTTCCTCTGTGACGCTATGTTCTCAGAAATAACTTGATCCAAATTGACATTATTATTAATGATGTCATGAAATTCGTATTTTGATTTCTGTGAGCGAGAGACACGGATCTGAGAATTGGAGCGAAAATCGATGGTTTGTGTTGTTGAATCCCACTCGTACACTGTCAACAGATCCTCTGCTCTGGTAGTTGGTTCCCTGCTTGTGTACTAAGCAGACATAGATAATTACAATAACACAATGAAGCAGAGAATCAAATGCCGCAGAAAAACAGTTGATACTGAATAATTTAAATGTATGCGTCAGCTGATATGAACAACTAATTGTTTATTAATAGAGACATAATTAAATGTTTACGAAATATACATGTACTGGCCCATACCCCTCCCACAGTACAGCCGTAACAGCTTTCACACAGAGCATACTAACTAACTCTTACGTAAGCATGTATGCATATTCATTGATTGATTGATTGATTGATTGATTGATTGATTGATTGATTGATTCATTGATTCATTGATTCATTCATTGATTCATTCATTGATTCATTCATTCATTCATTCATTCATTCCCGAGACTACCTCTATATAACCAATAGTTCATATTACTTTCATACAGACGGATCTATAGTCAAGTGGTAACACGCTGGACTGGTAATCCAGGGATCACAGGTTCGATCCTCCGTCTGATCCTAATAAAATTAACAGTCTTTCAGATGGGACGTTAAACCGAGGTCTTGTGTCAGTGCTTTACATCGTGCACGTAAAAGAACCAGAGGAGATTCTGCAATGGGTATCTGTCTGTATCATGCACTATCCTCCAAACATATAAAATGACTAATCTCTTTAGGAGGCGTGACTCATATGGGCAACCGGTAGCGACGATAAATAAACGTAAAACACACACTTTACTTTCATTATTAATAAATATCATAACATGCGCCATTAAATCTTATTTGCACACAAAAGAGTCATATGCGTACGTTAGGCATACCGGAATGTGACGGGACAAACTAGTTTTAAACTTGTACTCAAAGGAGTCGCGTTGCGGGATAGTGATAACATATCTTATTTTCGTAACAAACCACCATTTTTATATTATCTTTCCAATAAAGCAATGCGCCGTTTAGAAATTGTGTACATGTACGTATATCAAGACTGAAATTAAACAGTAGATATCATTTCTTAACCAACATTTGAAGAACAAACACGGCTAGAATAGCATGAATGTGGTCTTCGGATCTTGTCGAAGGTGCAGTGTCCATGTTCAATATAAAGTGTCTCTATGGGATAACTTATTAGATCTCCCTCCAAGCGGCGTGGGAGGCCATGCTCTGTTTATCCCATCACAGTTATTCTCGTGATACATTGAGTTACACCCTCTCCCCCCTCCCTCCCTCCCGCCCCTCCCTCCCTCCCTCAATTGTTATACAATTGATATATCATATAGCAGTACATTGACAATACATACTATCTTTCCTCCGAATTGTTTAAACTTTATTTATTTTACAACGATTGCGAAGAAATCACTCTCTTTGGTGCGGATGAAAGCGTAAATGTGGTCATTCGTGTGGGAGGAAACCGGAGTACCCAGAGAAAATCCACCTGACCGATCTGGCGACCAACGTACCATCTCACATACTTCCCGGTCCGATGATCGAACCCGGGTTGCATTGGTGAGAAGCGAACACGCTAACTAACCACTGCGCTAATCGGACAGCCTCCGAATTAAATTATGGGTTATAATTACAGGTCACGTGACTATTGTTATTCAAAGTAAATCCGATTTGCTTACAACATCATTCCAACACTTATAGTAAGTATGTATTAACTCTTTCAACACCAAGTAACTGACATGGACTGGTCCATGATATTCTTAGACCAATAAATGAATAAGAAAATTACATTCGGACCAGTTCATTTATCAAGATGGGTAATTTTGTCTAAAATTATAATACTACTTGCAAAAAGTGCAGATCCTGATGAGACGGCTCGTTACGAGCCGGCTCATCTGGATCTATACTTTTTGTAAGCCTATAAATAGAGGTATGTGGTGTTGAAAGGGTTAATACTGAAACCCACTCGCTAAGTTATACCTAGTACACC
Source organism: Archivesica marissinica (assembly GCA_014843695.1). Taxonomy (NCBI): domain Eukaryota; kingdom Metazoa; phylum Mollusca; class Bivalvia; order Venerida; family Vesicomyidae; genus Archivesica; species Archivesica marissinica. The sequence continues at coordinate 27,140,308 of CM026404.1, forward strand.
GTGCAAAGCAGGCTTAAATCTCGTATATGTATAATAACTTATCTAACTAAGTACAAGCAATGACCAATGTCATCACTAATTCTAAATCGATAATATACATGTACGTTGTTGCAGACTCAAATCACTATGCAATAACCGTATAATCGTAGCATAATCAATTGCTTTGAAATGTGTCAGGAAAATGTAGCTTTATAGAGGGAAGCATGTTTTTGGTCAAATATATTTCTCCTAAATGTTGTTAAGCTTCTGGATCGCGTGCAGCGTATTGCAGTTACTGCAGAGGCATTGACGTTGTCGATAGCCAAACTGCCACAGAAAACCATTGGTATCAGAAATACACTAATGTTTCTTGTCTATAAATATTTTATATACACCGAATAGAAAAGTGTGTATGAATGCTACTAATACAGGGACGGGTCGATACTGGGTATTATTGTAGCAGTCCCCGAAGCACAATTTTCTCGCATTGTCTATAAAGCAGGAGTCCCATGGTATATTCTTGGGTATCTATGGTAGTAATTGACTCCGACATTCCTGGTATTTTGCCGGAATAAAACACGTCTTATACATGCATATAAGTGGATAGAAAGAGAACTGAATCGACTGGAAGTCTCAATTGAATAACGTGTTATACTACGGTTATAAGGAGTCTACAACAATGCAGGCCAAAATGAAACGTCTGTTTCTTGATCTATTATTAGTATTTTTTTATAAACAATTTTATTTTAGCTTGATTGCGAAATAAGTTCTTACAACTTATATTAATCACTCTCGAGACCTCATTCCTGATGGAATCCATCCAAGATACACTGTAGAATTTAAATGCCTTGCCTACTGGCACAATCGTAACGGCTCAAGCGGGGAGCGAACTCCGGGCCCATTTCGCACCTGAAGCGAACACGCTACCATTGCGCTATCTCTACTTCCGGTCTTTAGATCGACCTTTAACTATTGACGTCCCTTAAAGACATATTCTTGATATAAAAACCGAAATTGTGCTGTATGCGAGTGCATGTTTTTATGCTAGCAACTGTAATAAAACATAAAACACCTTTGCGCGTTCGCTTCAGGTGCGAAAGGTCCGGAGTTCGAGCCCCACTGGAGCCGGTACGAGTGTGCCCTTAGGCAAGGCATTTAAATTCCACGTTGCCTCTTCTCTTTCCCTCGTGGCGATGGATTCCACCAGGAATGAGGTCTCGAGAGTGATTTATATAAGTTGTAATAACTTGTTTCGCAATCGAGCTAAAATAAATTTGTATAAACTAATAAAACATACTAAAAGCATTGTACGCACAGTTATGATTGGTTACTGATAACGTAGGAACGAAAAGTCCAGAATGAAAAATACTAACCCAGTCTAAGTAAGATTATATATATTAAAAAATGTTCAAGTACACATTAAAAATGTTAAAAAGTATGGATTTCATTACTGCAAAACTTGTGTAATACTGATATCGTGACGAATACATTTATCTTGTAGCAACATTTTTGGGGATATTGTGACACTAATTTCGAACAGGATGGGACATTAAAAAACCCGCAGATGTGTGATTTGGAAATATGACTTATGCATACTTCATAAATATATGTTTCATATTTAGTGTATATTGTGTGTGCTACGTTTATTTATCGTCGCTACCGGTTGCCCATATGAGCGACGCCTCCTGAAGAGATTAGTCATTTTAGATTTTTGGAGGATAGTGCAATGATACAGACAGAGACCTATTCCAGAGTCTCCTCTGGTTCATTTACGTGCACGGTGTAAAGTACCGACACGAGACCTCGGTTTAAAGTCCCATCTGAAAGACTGTTAATTTTATTAGGGTCAGACGGGGGATCGAACCTGCGATCCCTGGATTACCAAGTTGTAAGAACTTGTTTCGCAATCGAGCAACAACTAAATGTGTATAAAGATTATATATTATATATACATTTATGAACAATCGGCGATTATGAGATACACGTATTATGTAGTAATACTAAAATATATAATAGTTTATACAAATTTATTTTAGCTCGATTGCGAAACAAGTTCTTTCAACTTATGTTAATCACTCTCGAGACAAATAAAATATATAATAAATGTGTGAACAAATAGTGTTTTGTCAATTGAAAAACTAATAAAAAGGGCAGGGGCTAGAAAGTGGTGAAATAACAAAACAGTTAAAATTTCCAAAGCAACCAAACAATAAATGAAAAATTAAACAAATAAAATACAAACAATATCCCATTGCTGTATAGAATGTTGACTGCTAGAGAGCTGAACGGTCAGTACATAATAATACGTCTAATCTCATAAATCAGAAAATGCCACAACAATTTTAAAGGGGAACAAGCCCCCGGACCCTCTATATTGCCTTGGTTGAAATTTGCCCCCGGCTACGGTACTGCAGTGGACTAGCTACGCTCCGTGATACTCTTCTTAGATGTGAATGAATTCTTGGGCTATCGATCCTCGTACTATCTGTACTCATGTATCGACGTTTAGTGTTCTTCTCTCGGAGATTGAATGCTTTATTATCATACGGAACTTGCGTGCGTGCGTATAAATGTACTTTCTTGGAGAATGGGTGAGGGTATATAAGGCTTATTAAGTGTAGATTGCTGTTTTGAGAAGTTTCTCTATATATTAGTTCTATCATCTGATTTGCTATAACACAAACATGTAGCGTATGTTTGTATGGTATATCGCCTGAACGCACGTAGCCCATACAGATGTTCAGTTGATTTGTTCTGCATACAAATTATGACATTCGCTATTTACATTTGATTTGTATATATGTTGAGGGTCTCTAGATTAACTTGAGTTCTCTCATAACATAAAGTATTTTATTATTATTATTAGTTTATACAAATTTATTTTAGCTCGATTGCGAAACAAGTTCTTTCAACTTATATTAGTCGCTCTCGAGACCTCATTCCTGTTGGAATCCATCGCCACGAGGGAGAGAGAAGATGCAACGTGGAATTTAAATGCCTTGTCTAAGGCCACATTCGTAACGGCTCCAGCGGGGCTCGAACTCCGGACCTTTCACACCTGAACTGTTATTATTAGTATTATTATTTAGCGCATTAAGAAGCATATAAACATGGTTTATGGTTAGCCACTCTACGTCCGCTTCCGTAGTCGAGTGGTTAAGTTCGACTTGCATACCGCTGTAACATATCATCACTGATGGGCACGGGTTCGAGCCCCGTTCTAGCCGTGTCTCATTTATACGGGGGAAAAAGTTGGCAGTTTCTTACGGAGGTTGGGACACCAAGTACGGGTTAAGAGATAGAGCCTTCCCAGGTAAGGTGTTGTTAGGTAAAGTGCCTGTCGCTCAAATGGGCAACCGGTAGCGACGTTAAATAAACTTAAATTTATATGGACCATGGAACCAGAAATACATTGTTTTGGCCTCACATAGCGAAAGGTATTGATCAGTTTGAAAATAAATGTCTGGTACTTTTGGCTGCTATTGCTCGTTCAGAAATAATTGTAAAACGCAAGTATCCCGTTTTATCCACACACTGTCAAAAATAAACTGAGTACTCTATATATAAATGTAATAGTTTCACTTTTACTTCAAATTATGATTTTATAAATCGTGCATTTCCATTGACAAAATTAAAGAATAAACTTTATATATGTTTACGCTTCTCACTAATATAACCGGAGTTGGATCCTCGGAACGGGAAGTATGTGAGATGGTACGGTGGTCGCCAAATCGGACAGGTGGGTTTTCTCCGGACACTCGGGTTTCCTCCCACACGAATGACCACATATACGCTTTCATCCGCGCCAACGAGAGTGATTAATATAAGTTGCTAAAACTTGCTTCGCAATTGTTGTAAAATAAATAAAGTTTAATTCATATATTTTATATACAGTGTACATCCGCTATGTCGAATTCCGTCGGACCGAGCAAAATACTTCGACATAACCGAAGTTTGACTGAACGAAATTCAATATAAACGGAACCAGTTATATGTAAAATGATAATGTCTGAAACGGGACTTTGATCATACTTCGAGATAACCAGATCATTCGACATAACCAACTTTGACATAACGGATGTAAACTATATAAATATTTTTAAAACCATCACAAAACAAGCTTTAATAGCATAATTATAGTAATCACTCTCGTTGGCGCGGATGAAAGCTTATATATGGTAATTCGTGTGGTCGGAGAAAACCCACCTGTCCATCTGGCGACCACCGTACCATCTCACATACTTCCTGGTCCGAGGATCAAACCCTGGCTGTATTGGTGAGAAGCGAGCGCGCTTAACCACTGCGCAAACCGGACAGCCATTGACAACATTGATGCTTCAAGTTAAAATTATCAAAGAACAATATTAAAGTACATTAATTAGAATCGATGCATGTGATATTTTGTTTTAATTGATAATAATTTGATAATTATCAAAACTGGGGGAAATGAAGTACGGTTATTTGTTAATTTAGTTTACTTAACGTCGCTAAAGGCAACATTTCATATGCAGGCTCCAGTGGTTAACCAGTACTTGGTGCACCAACCTCCGTAAGAAACTACCAACTTTTTCATATAGAGAGACGGTCTGAGCGGGGGCTCGAACCCGTGACCGTCAGTCATAATAGGTTACAGGTGGTGTATACAAGTCAGGGACTTTAACAACTCAACCACGTAGGCGATCGCACTTGTTAATGAAATCCTTTCACTTATATGTGTATGTGTTTGTGAATCGAGTGGATACAAGATTTATGACATTACTTGACTAGAGAATGACAAATTAAAATGTCATGCCCCAGTAACTACAGAGGTGGGCCAGTGCGGTTCAGAGACAAACACATTTCAGTGGAAACAGAGGGTCCATTTAGTTAATTCCACATCTCAAATTAATAAAATAAAATAACAGACGGATCTGTAGTCCAGAGGTAACACGCTGGACTGGTAATCCAGAGATCACAGGTTCGTTCCCACGTCTGACCCTAATAAAATTACCAGTCTTTCAGAGGGGACGTTAAACCGAGGTATCGTGTCGGTGCTTTACACCGTGTACGTAAACGAACCAGAGGAGACTCTGGAATGGGTCTCTGTCTGTATCATTGCACTATTCTTCAAAAATCTAAAATGACGAATCTCTTCAGGAGGCGTCGCTCATATGGGCAACCGGTAGCGACGATGAATAAACGTAAAACACAAACACGTACTAATATTAAGAGGTATTCGGATGAGACTATGACCAGAGGTTCCATGTATCGCGTCAATGCACAGGGCATGTACAAGAACAATGGGTACCCTATGAATTGTATGATTTGTATCATATTCTGTATCTTTCATTCTCCTCAAAACACTATATTGAAATACGTGTGGATACTTCGACATGACTAATCAATCAATAGGATGGATACGTCGGCATGACTAATCAATCAATATGGTGGATACCTCGGCCTGACTAACCAATCAATAGGATGGATACCTCGGCATGACTAATCAATCAATAGGATGGATACTTCGGCATGACTAATCAATCAATATGGTGGATACCTCGGCCTGACTAATCAATCAATATGGTGGAAACCTCGGTCTGACTAATCAATCAATATGGTGGATACCTCGGCATGACTAATCAATCAATATGGTGGATACCTCGGCATGACTAATCAATCAATATGGTGGATACCTCGGCCTGACTAATCAATCAATAGGATGGATACTTCGGCATGACTAATCAATCAATAGTGTGGATACCTCGGCATGACTAATCAATCAATAGGATGGATACTTCGGCATGACTAATCAATCAATATGGTGGATACCTCGGCCTGACTAATCAATCAATATGGTGGATACCTCGGCCTGACTAATCAATCAATATGGTGGATACCTCGGCCTGACTAATCAATCAATATGGTGGATACCTCGGCCTGACTAATCAATCAATATGGTGGATACCTCGGCCTGACTAATCAATCAATATGGTGGATACCTCGGCCTGACTAATCAATCAATATGGTGGATACCTCGGCCTGACTAATCAATCAATATGGTGGATACCTCGGCCTGACTAATCAATCAATATGGTGGATACCTCGGCCTGACTAATCAATCAATATGGTGGATACCTCGGCCTGACTAATCAATCAATATGGTGGATACCTCGGCCTGACTAATCAATCAATATGGTGGATACCTCGGCCTGACTAATCAATCAATATGGTGGATACCTCGGCCTGACTAATCAATCAATATGGTGGATACCTCGGCATGACTAATCAATCAATATGGTGAATACCTCGGCTGACTAATCAATCAATAGGGTGGATACCTCGGCCTGACTAATCAATCAATATGGTGGATACTTCGGCATGACTAATCAATCAATATGGTGGATACCTCGGCCTGACTAATCAATCAATATGGTGGATACCTCGGCCTGACTAATCAATCAATATGGTGGATACCTCGGCCTGACTAATCAATCAATAGGGTGGATACCTCGGCCTGACTAATCAATCAATATGGTGGATACCTCGGCATGACTAATCAATCAATAGGATGGATAAGTCGGTCTGACTAATCAATCAATATGGTGGATACCTCGGCCTGACTAATCAATCAATATGGTGGATACCTCGGCCTGACTAATCAATCAATAGGGTGGATACCTCGGCATGACTAATCAATCAATAGGGTGGATACCTCGGCATGACTAATCAATCAATAGTGTGGATACCTCGGCATGACTAATCAATCAATCAATATGGTGGATACCTCGGCCTGACTAATCAATCAATATGGTGGATACCTCGGCATGACTAATCAATCAATATGGTGGATAAGTCGGTCTGACTAATCAATCAATATGGTGGATACCTCGGCATGACTAATCAATCAATAGCGAGGATACTTCGGCCTGACTAATCAATCAATAGGATGGATACCTCGGCCTGACTAATCAATCAATAGGGTGGATACCTCGGCCTGACTAATCAATCAATAGGGTGGATACCTCGGCCTGACTAATCAATCAATAAGGTGGATACCTCGGCCTGACTAATCAATCAATCAATAGGGTGGATACCTCGGCCTGACTAATCAATCAATATGGTGGATACCGCGGCATGACTAATCAATCAATATGGTGGATACCTCGGCATGACTAATAAATCAATATGGTGGATACCTCGGCCTGACTAATCAATCAATATGGTGGATACCTCGGCCTAACTAATCAATCAATATGGTGGATACCTCGGCATGACTAATCAATCAATATGGTGGATACCTCGGCATGACTAATCAATCAATATGGTGGATACCTCGGCATGACTAATCAATCAATATGGTGGATACCTCGGCATGACTAATCAATCAATATGGTGGATACCTCGGTCTGACTAATCAATCAATAGGGTGGATACCTCGGCCTGACTAATCAATCAATATGGTGGATACCTCGGCATGACTAATCAATCAATATGGTGGATACCTTGGCATGACTAATCAATCAATATGGTGGATACCTCGGTCTGACTAATCAATCAATAGGGTGGATACCTCGGCCTGACTAATCAATCAATATGGTGGATACCTCGGCATGACTAATCAATCAATCAATAGGGTGGATACCTCGGCATGACTAATCAATCAATATGGTGGATACCTCGGCCTGACTAATCAATCAATAGGGTGGATACCTCGGCATGACTAATCAATCAATATGGTGGATACCTCGGCATGACTAATCAATCAATATGGTGGATACCTCGGCATGACTAATCAATCAATAGGATGGATACCTTGGCCTGACTAATCAATCAATAGGGTGGAGTCGTCGACCTGACTAACCAATCACTATAATTGTTTGCGAAACAAGTTCTTACACATTAATTGAATCGCCCCATTGATGGTATCAATCGACGTGAGCTAGAGAATGTATGTGGAACCTAGGAGCACACTCGTAACGGCTACAGCTGAGTTCGAACTCCTGGCCGCACCCACCTGAAGCGAACACTGTACAATCAAGACTTTTGTTGGCATTAACATACCGCCCTGTATTCAATACTAAATTTCGTATATGAAACTAAATGCATCCAAATCGCTCAATTTATTTTATTGTGCAGATAATGGACTGCTAATGTAACCTAATAGGCTGTTCGATTAGCGCAGTGGTTAGCGCGCTCGCTTCTCACCAATGCGACCCGGGTTCGATCCTCGGACAGGGAAGTATGTGAGATGGTACGATGGTCGCCAGATCGGACAGGTGGGTTTTCTCCGGGTACTCCGGTTTCCTCCCACATGAATGACCACATATACGCTTCCATCCGAGCCAACGAGAGTGATTAATATAAGTTGTTAAAACTTGCTTCGCAATCGTTGTAAAATAAATAAAGTATAAAAAACAAACAAACAAAAAACAAAAACCCTAATAGTCAAATGTCGGCATTGTGTGCAGGAAACGTAAACAGTAGCGAATGAATGCCAGTTGTACTTCCTGTTGTTAAATATTACTGAAAATTACACATAACAGTTTCTGCATGTTCTCTTGTTTATATAAAGTATTATTAATTTATTTCTAGCAACATACATAAACACGATGTTGTGAGATGATCGAACATTGTTTCCAAACATATTTCCAGATACAATCTGTTATTGCAAATGACGTATTTGTATGGCAGCTGCTTTTCACCAATTATTCGGGAAATCTATGTTCCTTGCTAAGACCATATCTGTATGCCATGAGGTTGTTTTCGCAAGAATACAGGAAATTTATGGTTCGGACCATGTGTATGACCGAGAAATTATGGTTAAGAACGAGTGTAAATATGTTTAGAGCGAGAATGTACATTCACGACACTGAAAGTACGGGTTTGCTCAAAACCTAGTTCCCGCTCATTTTTTTAAAATAATATTTTAATGCATTTTCTTCAATGAAAATAGAAATTAAATTAGGATTAATTAATATTGCTGTATACGATTTAATCTGGGGAAAAAGCAAATGGGTTGTGCTACAAATTATGACAACATTATTTACACCCTTGGGTATAAGTTCCCGCTCTGAGAACATATGTTCAACATGACACGTGCACACTCAGTCTAAATTGTAAAACGAGTTTATCCAATTCCGTTGAATCAGAGTATCATTTTTATTGTGTTTCCCGACAATATTAAATACCCAGGAATCCTAATTCAAGGGAATATATTTTCCATTCGTTATTGTCCTATTCTAAATAGGTAAATATTACCAAAAACAAACAATATCAAAGAATGAAATAACGTATGTCAAAATGTTATTTTTTCTAGTTTAAGCAATATGTCATTATAACAATTAACACGCTTTTCCAAATATATGCATGTATTAAAATGAATGCACTTGCATGGAGACATAAACATGGGTACTCAGATATAGTCATCACAAGGGGAATCCATTAGATCAGGCCCATATTAGGCCCATATTTACAGTCAAACCTCTCTTAAGTTTAGCTTAATCATATTCTATTCTTCGATTCGTTTACATGCGAATACAAAAGACGACAAATTAAAAAAAAAAGGCAAACGGTTCGCACCACAAGTTTTAGCAACATTAGTTACAGCCCTTCCCTGTCTTAAGAAACCAGTCAAGGGAATCACAGAAAGTGTCTGCTTCTTGCAGTTTATATAAGAACATTGTCTGATTCTTGCAGTTTATATAAGAACATTGTCTGATTCTTGCAGTTTATATAAGAACAGTGTCTGATTCTTGCAGTTTATATAAGAACATTGTCTGATTCTTGCAGTTTATATAAGAACAGTGTCTGATTCTTGCAGTTTATATAAGAACATTGTCTGATTCTTGCAGTTTATATAAGAACAGTGTCTGATTCTTGCAGTTTATATAAGAACATTGTCTGATTCTTGCAGTTTATATAAGAACAGTGTCTGATTCTTGCAGTTTATATAAGAACATTGTCTGATTCTTGCAGTTTATATAAGAACAGTGTCTGATTCTTGCAGTTTATATAAGAACATGTCTGATTCTTGCAGTTTATATAAGAACAGTGTCTGATTCTTGCAGTTTATATAAGAACATTGTCTGATTCTTGCAGTTTATATAAGAACAGTGTCTGATTCTTGCAGTTTATATAAGAACATTGTCTGATTCTTGCAGTTTATATAAGAACAGCACAAAAAAACATGTCTGATTCTTGCAGTTTATATAAGAACATTGTCTGATTCTTGCAGTTTATATAAGAACAGTGTCTGATTCTTGCAGTTTATATAAGAACATTGTCTGATTCTTGCAGTTTATATAAGAACATTGTCTGATTCTTGCAGTTTATATCAGAACAGTGTCTGATTCTTGCAGTTTATATAAGAACACTGTCTGATTCTTGCAGTTTATATAAGAACAGTGTCTGATTCTTGCAGCGTGTAGAGGTGTGTACGTTATTGCTCGATGACGTAGATCTCTGGCCATTGATACAGTTTGCTCAATCAGATGAACTAATCAACTTGTCAGTGTTTTGACAAAAAAGCAATATGTCCGTAGGCGAGCCTAAATGAGCTAACATAGCGTCAATTGTTTGAGCGGCGTGGCTCTAGTACACACATGTTTTAAAATCAAACAGGAAAAAGAATCATCTAGCATAACATTGCCAGTAAATCTAAGTATAATAAATAGAACATGTTTGACATATATACAACATTGTTATACTTTATTACATCCCTAATTGCTGGGTAAATCCATTGTTACCCAATACCAATTATACATAAAGAATGGTTATACAGAATTGTTATTCGTATGAAAATATGATTCAATGTGGTCGTAAAGTGTAACGTTACAGTTAACGAAGATATACATTTTCTCTCTCAAATTGATATTGATAATTTAGACAAATTACAACGCTGTCATATCGTACAATAAGTACCTTATGATATGAGACGATATCTATGACATATATCTTTCGGTTTTAAGCCATTTTCATACATGCATGTACAGTCAAACTTGTACTAAGAGACCAAGAAAGGGGCACACATCAGTCTCTAAGTAGGAATGGTCTCTTAATACAAACTAATTTGTTGCGTAACAACACAAATGGGAAGTGCAAAAGTGGTCATTTAATACAAGAGGTCTCTTAATAGAGGTGGTATTTCGAACAAATGTGATTGTATATAAATGTTGTGTATACATTGTATTTGTATATGTTGTATTATTGTTTGAAATGAACTATGTGTAATCTAAATCTACGTATACAAATTATGATTAATTATACAGTTAAGTACGATTTCAATTCTGTGTAGTGTGTCATCATCTACGTCATAAACGCATGACCACGTTTTGTGACATATCACACGGCTTGTACAGTTAAATCTATTAACGCCGAATGAATTCAAATCAATGTGCAAACAACATAGATCCAGATTCGGACAGGTGCTTCATCTCCACTGTCTGAAGAGCAATCAGCATATAGCCTGATCAGACGGCACGTTCCGTTCTGTCTGACCGAGGACTGTGCCTTTTGCCAAATCGCCTTTATGCTATGTGGTAATATATATATCGCCATATCACAGGGCACATTGCTACGTGGTAGTATATATGTCACGATGTCACGGGGCACAATGTTATGTGGTAATAGATATGTCGACATGTCAGAGGGCATGTATATATATACATATATACATATATACACGATATATATATATATGATATATATAAAAATCATCAGGTCACGGGGTATATTGCTATGTGGTAATTCATCTGATTGGTCATAACATTAATAGCTGTTATAGTGTGCCTAAACAATATAGTTCAAACAGGTTCATTACTGTTACGTATTGCACGTGTTTGTATGCCGGTAGTTAGATACGTGCTTTATCACATTTATTGTCGCGATTACTTTTATGTAGACATATTTGACATATTGTGTTGGCATTTCTGTCGATGTAATCTCTTATTGATGCTACATAATGGCATTATTACAGCGGGAATGTAATCTTTACGTAGATTGGAATGTAATTTATATATGTACATATATTTCCGTGGAATATTAAAATGCAATATATGCATAGACTGGAATGTAATTTGTAAATCGATTGGAATGCAATATGTACATATATTGTAATGTAATATATACATAGATTGGAATGTAATATATACATAGATTGGAATGTAATATATACATAGATTGGAATGTAATATGTACACATATTGGAATGTAATATATACATAGATTGGAATGTAATATGTACATATATTGGAATGTAATATATACATAGATTGGAATGTAATATGTACATATATTGTAATGTAATATGCAGACAGAGTGGAATGTAATAGTAAAATAGATTGGAATGCAATATGTACATAATTACATGAGAGCAATCTACAGCTGTTTAGTCGGCTCGTAGAATCTGCCACTCATACACACCCACACATGATTAATATTCTTATGTAGACTGACCGTAGACTACTCTTAAATGACACAGGGTACAATTGAAAAGTCAGCAAAGTGATTTATTCTGAACATTAGATCCCATTTCCTGTAAACCTGCATGCTCTCGAGCGGTAACACGCTATGTGACTACAAACGAGAAATATCATACTAACAAAGCAGTCTGTTGTAAAACGTACATGTTCATTAAAGCAACTTTTAATATAAATATAGAGATGAGACATTGTACATAAAAACTATGTCTAATTTTGGAATATCACATTTATTGTAAACAACTTTCATTCTCCGAATAATTTAGTCGTCTTATACCCTCACACATAGCATGCAGGAGCATTGAGTTTACGGAACCCACGCGGGGTGTATTTTGATTGAGAACAGTAGGGGTTTATTTTGATTGAGAACAGTAGGGGCGTATTTTGATTGAGAACAGTAGGGGTTTATTTTGATTGAGAACAGTAGGGGCGTACTTTGATTGTGAACAGTACGGGTGTATTTTGATTGAGAACAGTAGAGGTTTATTTTGATTGAGAACAGTAGGGGGTATTTTGATTGAGTAAAGTAGGGGTGTATTTTGATTGAGAACAGTAGGGGCGTATTTTGATTGTGAACAGTACGGGTGTATTTTGATTGAGAACAGTAGGGGTGTATTTTGATCGAGAACAGTAGGGGTGTATTTTGATCGAGAACAGTAGGGGTGTATTTTGATCGAGAACAATAGGGGTGTATTTTGATCGAGAACCAATAGGGGTGTATTTTGATTGAGAACAGTAGTGGTGTATTTTGATCGCGAACAGTAGGGGTGTATTTTGATCGAGAACAATAGGGGTGTATTTTGATCGCGAACAGTAGGGGTGTATTTTGATCGAGAACAGTAGGGGTGTATTTTGATCGAGAACAATAGGGGTGTAGTTTGATTGAGAACAATAGGGGTGTATTTTGATCGAGAACAGTAGGGGTGTATTTTGATCGAGAACAGTAGGGGTGTATTTTGATCGAGAACAATAGGGGTGTATTTTGATCGAGAACAATAGGTGTGTAGTTTGATTGAGAACAGTAGGGTGTATATTTAGTATAGTAGCCATAGCAACGAATCAGGATATGATATTTTATTGTGCAATGTGTAAGAAGGGTGTTGTCGTGAAAGGTCTCAGTGTCCGTGTGTCTGTCCGTGCTATATCAGTGAATACACGTCGTGGTTTAGTGACGTAGCTCAAACCTGTTACTATCTTACCTGGATACTTACCTGTGTTACCGCTCTATTTGCATGCTAGCGGTGATGCAGACATACATGTCATGCTATTTCATTACAATTGTGTCGTATTCTAATTAAATGCCATGACATATATCCAGAGTTTTAAGTTTGTCGTCTGCTCTCGATTATTTGAGCTCTTCATAGCCAATATTATACTGTAGTATGATGTGGAAGTCTGTATCAAATTAATAGAAATGTGTACCTCATGCAGTGTATGTATATTTCAGCTATGTGTATGTATATTACAGCTATGTGTATGTATATTACAGCTACGTGTATGTATATGTCAGCTATGTGTATGTATATTACAGCTATGTGTATGTATATTACAGCTACGTGTATGTATATTACAGCTATGTGTATGTATATTACAGCTATGTGTATGTATATTACAGCTACGTGTATGTATATTACAGCGATGTGTATGTATATTACAGCTATGTGTATGTATATTACAGCTATGTGTATGTATATGTCAGCTACGTGTATGTATATTACAGCTATGTGTATGTATATTACAGCTATGTGTATGTATATTACAGCTATGTGTATGTATATTACAGCTACGTGTATGTATAGTTCAGCTATGTGTATGTATATTACAGCTATGTGTATGTATATTTCAGCTACGTGTATGTATGTATGTATGTATGTATGTATGTATGTATGTATGTAGTATGTAGTATGTATGTATGTATGTATGTATGTATGTATGTATGTATGTATGTATGTATGTATGTATGTAGTATGTATGTATGTATGTATGTATGTATGTATGATGTATGTATGTATGAGTATGTATGTATGTAGTGTAGATATGTATGTATGTATGTATGTAGGATGTATGTAGTATGTATAGTAGGTATGTAGTATGTATTATGTATGTATGTTGTATGTATGTATGTATGTATGTATGTATTGTATGTATGTATGTATGTATGTATGTATGTATGTATGTATGTATGTATGTATGTAATGTATGTATGTATGTATGATGTATTATGGATACAATGTATGTATGTATTATGTAGTATTATGTATGTATGTATGTATGTATGTATGTATTTATGTATGTATTTATGAATGTATGTCATGTATGTCATGTATGTATGTATGTATGTCATGTATCAGTATGTCATGTATGTCATGTATGTATGTACTGTATGTCATGTATGTCATGTATGTCATGTATGTCATGTATGTCATGTATGTCATGTATGTCATGTATGTCATGTATGTCATGTATGTCATGTATGTCATGTACTGTATGTCATGTATGTATGTATGTCATGTATATCATGTATGTCATGTATGTCATGTATGTATGTATGTATGTATGTATGTATGTATGTATGTATGTATTTATGTCATGTATGTCATGTATGTCATGTATGTATTTATGTATGTATGTCATGTATGTCATGTATTTAGAGTATATCATGTATGTCATCTATGTCGTGTATGTCATGTATGT
>CM026404.1:27156435-27236435 GCA_014843695.1 Archivesica marissinica
AGGTGTGCGTTTTCTATGTCCTCTAGTATATAATGTAGGTGTGCGTTTTCTATGTCCTCTAGTATATAATGTAGGTGTGCGTTTTCTATGTCCTCTAGTATATAATGTAGGTGTGCGTTTTCTATGTCCTCTAGTATATAATGTAGGTGTGCGTTTTCTATGTCCTCTAGTATATAATGTAGGTGTGCGTTTTCTATGTCCTCTAGTATATAATGTAGGTGTGCGTTTTCTATGTCCTCTAGTATATAATGTAGGTGTGCGTTTTCTATGTCCTCTAGTATATAATGTAGGTGTGCGTTTTCTATGTCCTCTAGTATATAATGTAGGTGTGCGTTTTCTATGTCCTCTAGTATATAATGTAGGTGTGCGTTTTCTATGTCCTCTAGTATATAATGTAGGTGTGCGTTTTCTATGTCCTCTAGTATATAATGTAGGTGTGCGTTTTCTATGTCCTCTAGTATATAATGTAGGTGTGCGTTTTCTATGTCCTCTAGTATATAATGTAGGTGTGCGTTTTCTATGTCCTCTAGTATATAATGTAGGTGTGCGTTTTCTATGTCCTCTAGTATATAATGTAGGTGTGCGTTTTCTATGTCCTCTAGTATATAATGTAGGTGTGCGTTTTCTATGTCCTCTAGTATATAATGTAGGTGTGCGTTTTCTATGTCCTCTAGTATATAATGTAGGTGTGCGTTTTCTATGTCCTCTAGTATATAGTGTAGGTGTGCGTTTTCTATGTCCTCTAGTATATAATGTAGATGTGCGTTTTCTATGTGCTTCTAGTATACATGAACTATTGAGGCTTACGTTAACAAATAGTATACGAGTCTTGAATAACACGATACACTGTAAATACTAAACATTATAATACTATTATTGTTAACATAAGAAGTATTAGATTTTCAGGTACAGTATACTACAAACATGAGCAATGGTCCCACCCCGCACAGGCACAAGAATATTAATAAATTTCTGATCGACGGAGAGTAAAATATGTTATGTATGTCAATGGCGTAAGTTTTAACGTGTATTTAACGTCGCTACCGGTTGCCCATATAAACAACGACACTATAATTATATATTCTAGTATTTCCTCAGTAACTTATTATTGAAAATTGGGAATTATAAGCTAGTAGTTACGATTTTTAAGCATCTGCTTCTTAGAATATCTCGATGTGCATAACATTCTAAGCAAACGAATATTATTTGAACATGCCAGCGATATGCCACATAAAATGACAATAGTTACATCAATTATCATTCTGACTTCGTGGTCGAGTGGTTAATGACGCCTTCTTGTATATATCTCTGTAACCTATCAGCACTGTTGGACACGGGTTCGAGCCCCGCTTAGGCAGTGTCTCATTTATATGAAACAATTGGCAGTTTCTTGCGGAAGTTGGTGTCCCAAGTACTGGTTAACCGTTGGAGCCTGTCCAGGGAATGTGTTGTTAGGTAAACCGCATGTCGCTTAAATAGGCAACTGGTAGCGACGTAAAATAAACATAAATTAAAAAAAAGAAAATCTTATTTCACTATCGCTTGTCACCCAAATATATAAACACGATCAATAATGCATGTGTGTTTTTACGTTTATTTATCGTCGCTATCGGTTGCCCATATGAGTGACACCTCCTGAAGAGATTAGTCATTTTAGAATTTAGAAGATAGTACATGATACAGACAGAGACCCATTCCAGAGTCTCCTCTGGTTCTTTTACGTGCACGATGTAAAACACCGACACGACACCTCTGTTTAACGTCCCATCTGAAAGACTGTTAATTTTATTATGGTCAGACGGGGGATCGAACCTGCGATCCCTGGATTACCAGTGCAGCGTGTTACCAATGGACTACAGTCTGTATCAATAACGCATAACTTAAAAACATCTTTTATACCTTCCGAGTATGCCAAAGATATGTGTTGTCATGTAAACTGCCCGTCGCTATGGGCAACCGGTAGCGACGTTTAGCCAACTTATATATTAAAAAACAAATTATCCACTTAAAATCGTACTGAGCTAGATCATCTTCCCATAAAGATAGAAATAAACAATGTGTGTAGTTATTACTCTTTCAGGAACCCAATTTGTATCAGAAAATGACAATATATATTCAGGTGGCAGAATTCCCATAGTACGATCAAGCATGGTAAACTATATTTTATTATCATCTGTTTCATCTGCACATATGAATTGATCCCGAGCAATGTTTGTTGAATTTAATTTTCCTGGAAATCAATCATCGTGTATATATACATGTCAACTATTACAATCTCTCTCACAAAACACGATTATTTAGGTTTTTAGTTTATTCAAATTTATGTTAGCTCGATTGCGAAACAAGTTCTTATAACTTATATTAATCACTCTAGAGACCTCATTCCTGATGGAATCCATCGCCACGAGGGAGAGAGAAGAACTCGAAATCCAGGCCTTTCGCACCTGAAGCGAACGCGCTACCATTGCGCTATCACGACTTGCACAAAACCATTGTGCTATCACGACTTCTACAAAACCATTGCGCTATCACGGCTTCTACAAAACCATTGCGCTATCACGACTTCCACAAAACCATTGCGCTATCACGACCTCCACAAAACCATTGCGCTATCACGACCTCCACAAAACCATTGCGCTATCACGACCTCCACAAAACCATTACGCTATCACGACTTCCACAAAACCATTGCGCTATCACGGCTTCCACAAAACCATTGCGCTATCACGACTCCACAAACCATTGCGCTATCACGACCTCCACAAAACCATTACGCTATCACGACCTCCACAAAACATTGCGCTATCACGACTTCCACAAAACCATTGCGCTATCACGACTTCCACAAAACCATTGCGCTATCACGACTTCCACAAAACATTGCGCTATCACGACTTCCACAAAACCATTGCGCTATCACGACTTCCACAAACCATTGCGCTATCACGACCCACAAACCACCACACACCTCCACAAAACCATTGCGCTATCACGACTTCCACAAAACCATTGCGCTATCACGACTTCCACAAAACCTTGCGCTATCACGACTTCCACAAAACCATTGCGCTATCACGACTTCCACAAAACCATGCGCATCACGACTTCCACAAAACCATTGCGCTATCACGACTTCCACAAAACCATTGCGCTATCACGACTTCCACAAAACCATTGCGCTATCACGACTTCCACAAAACCATTGCGCTATCACGACTTCCACAAAACCATTGCGCTATCACGACTTCCACAAAACCATTGCGCTATCACGACTTCCACAAACCATTGCGCTATCACGACTTCCACAAAACCATTACGCTATCACGACTCCACAAAACCCTTGCGCTATCACGACCTCCACAAAACCATTGCGCTATCACGACTTCCACAAAACCATTACGCTATCACGACTTCCACAAAACCATTACGCTATCACGACTTCCACAAAACCATTGCGCTATCACGACTTCCACAAAACCATTGCGCTATCACGACTCCCACAAAACCATTGCGCTATCACGACTCCCACAAAACCATTGCGCTATCACGACTTCCACAAAACCATTGCGCTATCACGACTTCCACAAAACCATTGCGCTATCACGACTTCCACAAACCATGCGCTATCACGACTTCCACAAAACCATTGCGCTATCACGACTTCCACAAACCATTGCGCTATCACGACTTCCACAAAACCATTGCGCTATCACGACTTCCACAAAACCATTGCGCTATCACGACTTCCACAAAACCATTGCGCTATCACGACTTCCACAAAACCATTGCGCTATCACGACTTCCACAAAACCATTGCGCTATCACGACTTCCACAAAACCATTGCGCTATCACGACTTCCACAAAACACGCTTATTTGATTCCAAGGTTTAATAGAGCATACTATTCAACACTAATTTTATGTTTTGGTGAAGCCATAAAGTTTCGTTTATTTATGTTGTTTGCATTGTGTTCACATACAGTCAAACCTGTGTTCGTGGTCACCTCCATTAAGCAGTCAAACCTGTGTTCGTGGTCACCTCCATTAAGAAGACAACCTGTGTTCGTGGTCACCTCCATTAAGCAGTCAAACCTGTGTTCGTGGTCACCTCCATTAAGCAGTCAAACCTGTGTTCGTGGTCACCTCCATTAAGAAGACAACCTGTGTTCGTGGTCACCTCCATTAATCAGTCAAACCTGTGTTCGTGGTCACCTCCATTAATCAGTCAAACCTGTGTTCGTGGTCACCTCCATTAAGAAGACAACCTGTATTTATCAGCCAGTTTCCAGATTCTCAAACTGTTGTTTTATTACATACATAGTACCTATATTGAGCAGCCACCTGTGCTAAGCAGTCACTCTCTGTAATTATCATGACTGGCTGTTTAAGACAGGTTTGACTGTATATGTATACATAACAAAACAACAACAACAACAACAACAATGTGAATTTTGACGTGACATAGATTATACGTGTCAGATTATATATTATTACCTGTTTTGTATGGTATTTAAATGAAATAAAATTAAGTGCTTTGCAAGAGTTGTATGCATTTGAGAATACTTGGCTGTGGTGTCGTGTGGTTATCGCTTTAGCTACTGATTGTTAAACGACTGTAGGAAACTACACGTGCGGACGTATTTTATACAACGCTATTCAACACTGTCCGACAATGGTGCACGCTCCGTACACATGTCAGTCTATGCGATTCAGATGTGGTGTCCTATTCTACAAGTTTCAATAATTTATAATCGCAAATAAACGTGCACACAATA
This sequence comes from Archivesica marissinica, assembly GCA_014843695.1. Classification (NCBI taxonomy): domain Eukaryota; kingdom Metazoa; phylum Mollusca; class Bivalvia; order Venerida; family Vesicomyidae; genus Archivesica; species Archivesica marissinica. The sequence continues at coordinate 27,161,210 of CM026404.1, forward strand.
TCTGCTATATTGCATTTTCACTTTGACGCCTCATATCGGTTATCTATTATATTACGTTTTCACTTTGACACCTCATATCGGTTATCTACTATATTACGTTTTCACTTTGACACCTCATATCGGTTATCTACTATATTACGTTTTCACTTTGACACCTCATATCGGTTATCTACTATATTACGTTTTCACTTTGACACCTCATATCGGTTATCTATTATATTACGTTTTCACTTTGACACCTCATATCGGTTGTCTACTATATTACGTTTTCAATTTGACGCCTAATATCGGTTATCTATTATATTACGTTTTCAATTTGACGCCTCAGAGCGGTTATTTGCTATACTATATTCTCAAGTTGACGCCTCAAATCGGTTATTTGCTATACTATGTTCTCAAGTTGACGTCTCAGATAAGTTATCTGCTATACTATGTTCTCAAGTTGACGTCTCAAATCGGTTATTTGCTATATTATATTCTCAAGTTGACGCCTCAAATCGGTTATTTGCTATACTATATTCTCAAGTTGACGTCTCATATCGGTTATTTGCTATACTATATTCTCAATTTCACGTCTCATATCGGTTATCTGCTATACTATATTCTCAATTTCACGTCTCATATCGGTTATTTGCTATACTATATTCTCAAGTTGACGCCTCAAATCGGTTATTTGCTATACTATATTCTCAAGTTGACGCCTCAAATCGGTTATTTGCTATACTATATTCTCAATTTCACGTCTCATATCGGTTATTTGCTATACTATATTCTCAATTTCACGTCTCAAATCGGTTATTTGCTATACTATATTCTCAAGTTGACGCCTCAGATAAGTTATCTGCTATACTATGTTATCAATTTGACGCCTTAGATCGGTTATTTGCAAAATTGTATTCTCAATACAATATAACAATCTATGTATGTAATGATACACCTTATGTAGTAATTATGTTGCATTTCAGTGCGTACATCCCTTTCCTAGTACCGTCTCCATCACATCCACCCTTTTCCTAGTACCGTCACCATCACATCCACTCCATTCGTAATACCGTCTCCATCACACCCAACCTTTTCCTAGTACCGTACCAATCGCATCTACACCATTCCTAGTAACATCCCATCACCTTCACGCATTTCCTCAAACTCGCCTCACTACCTCCACCATATTATGCCCCATCACCCCACTAGCCCCATCTCATTATATCACCTGTGCAGTCATATATATATATACAGCATACCACAATAAACAATATATACGAGCTAAGTATAGCGGATACATGGGTGTGAAGTTTGGGGCGTGCAATACGTACTGTTCGCATCTGTAGTATCGGCAATCTGACAAATTGTTCAATTATGCATATTCCGTTTCATAGAATTCCATTAATTATCATCCATTAATTATCACCAATTACGGATAATAAGCACATGTCGGTAACAAAGAATACGTCGTTCAACTCTTTAAGATATGGCGACTCGATAGAATATGACACAGGTATCCAGAGACATTACACGAATGATCAGTTTATCCATTGATATTCTCTCGTTGCACAAAACACAAACGTCCAAGCTTTAGTGGCATTAGCCAATTATCTGGGAATGTCTGAAAGCGTTGGGTAATAGACACAATGATAATCCAGAGTATATCAGCTAATATATATAATCACAATGGAAACATCACGCTATTCCGCATGAATCGGCCAGTCTTCTCCACTATCTAGTCTGTATGAAGGATGCAGTGCGGTAATCGTATGTACTGTCGATGATTACATCTCTACGCCATACCATGGCACTTATGTCAATGAATCGCATGTTATCATAAATTCTTTTCTGTTATTGATTCTTTCCAGCCTTTCCGTTATCACTTTAGCTACAATATATATAGATATATCAGCTTCCAGTTAATTTCTGTGACAATTTGTCACATTTTTAGCTTCATGACTTGGCACATTTAATGTAAATATCGACCAGTGATACTATTCCATATTTCAAGTATGTTCGTTTGTTTTCGCGGTTAAACCTTTAAAAAGAAATATGTCGTCTGCTGAGTTTTCAGTATTTTGCTAACTTTAATTCATAAGCATGTTTAGGTTGCACATTTGAATCACCTACATGGGAGGCGACCTACTGTACTACTAAAACATGTCTTTGAAAAGAAAAATATTAATGTTTAAAATCAGCAGATGACACAAAAAGCCTAGGTCATATGGCGATTCTCTAGTGTTGGTGGAGAAAGGCCCCGGATGTGTGTGTGTTTTACATTATTTATCGTCGCTACCGGTTGCCCATATGAGCGACGCCTCATGAAGAGTCATTTTAGATATTTGTAGGATAGTGCAATGATACAGATAGATACCCATTCCAGAGTCTCCTCTGGTTCTTTTACGTGCACGGTGTACAGTACCGACACGAGACCTCGGTTTAAAGTCCCATCCGAAAGACTGTTAATATTATTAGGGCCAGACGGGGGATCGAACCTGCGATCCCTGGATTCCCAGTCCACCCCGGATATCCCTTCTAGCTGTCGTTCGGGCACGCTTTCGGTGCTTAGTAACCACATATACCACTCTATATTTACCCCGGATTGGTTAGCTTGGTCTATTGTTATAGTAGTGTGTACATATCAAAACACTCGTTGTAGAAAGAAGTTTTTCACCGATATATCTTTATTTATATATTTATATTTCGGGTTTTACGCCTGCATCAGCACCATTTCGGGCTATATCGCCGGCGGGCAGTTTACCTAACAACACCTTTCCTGGACAGGCTCCAGCGGTTAACCAGTACTTGGGTGCACCAACCTCCGTAAGAAACTGCCAACTGTTTCATATCACCGATATATCATATGCACAGAACCAGTATATATCTATATATTGCAGACGGTTTACTTTAGTTTATACAAATTTCTTTGAGTTTGATTGTGAAATACGTATGTACAGCATTAGATTAATCACTCTGGAGATCTCATTCCTGATCCATTCTGGAATGCACCGCCACGAGGGAGAGAGAGATAGTGAGACATGTGGACTTAATAGTATCACAATGTGGTTTGGACGAGTTTCGAACTCACACATCTAGCTTACAATGCGCGGACTCCGCATCCATTACAGCACGGGGGCTGCACAGAGATAAGGTACATCGAATACACGCCACGCATGGCTGAAAACTCTAGCAATATTATTAAATAATTCCGAAAAAAATCATATGATTTCATTAATCAGCTTGCCGCTGGTACTCAATATTGTACTTGCAAATATCTATAAATAACCAAATTTAGAAGAAATTCTATCACACGCGTGATTACTGCGCTACGTCAAGCAGCATAAATAGAATCTAGTACTGTGATCTCTTCCCGCGATATTTACTGTTAGAACGTGATATATAATGAGTGTCATGTATTGAAGAACACGACAGATATTTATATAATACTAGTTATTGATGTTACTTGCAATGTTTGTTTCTTCTCCAGTTATTAATGATGGATGAAGACCCCGAATGCCCCTTATGGCAGTATTTCAGACATGGGCGGAAACCCGGGTTTAACCACCGATCTTCAGCAAGTCAGCTGGTTAGTTTCCTCATGCTTGCAGTGACCGTGTATGTACATGATTTGATTCTTGCATGGGATATTTGAATTTGATATCTATACATGAATTGTGCTTTAGTTTTGCTTTGTAACATTATTTTAGATTCAGTTTTTAAAACAATTTAGAAATATTAAAAACACAAAAACACGAGGATATTAAATTTTGGTAAAACATTAACAGTTGTATGCATTCATGAATGTAATTTATACTCTAAAAAACTGTTATTTCCTACCTGATAGTCTCGCATGTTCCTATGTTCAAAGAATGTTTAAATTCCAAAGTTGCTCGTTTACGTTGTAATTAAATATCCAGAAATGAATATTTCACGACGTGTATATATTACACCACGCCGCTACATGCTCCATCCACTGAATGACAGAAGTGGTTAAGTGCTTGGTTCGGTATCGATTGTAATGCCACGCTATAGGGTTAGTTGATAGATTATCGTCAATATAACTCTATGATGGTAGAGCTTGATACATATGGAGTGATACCACTGTGGAATATGTCAAGCTATTCGTACGCTTATTAATCGGTAATGAATTTGTACGACTCGACGCAAATTTACACAACTTCTATATGTATTGCAGTATGAATTGTGCTATAGCCAAATGTGCAGCTTCGCAGCATATCATGTATCGCATACTATCGATTTTAGATCACGGCCGTTGCGTGATTTGGACTATAGAAGCTGCAGAAAACATGTTGATTACAAATTGATTCAGAAATATTGACATTTAATTATGTTGTATTGTCGTCATGATTTGCCCATACGGTTATGCTATAACAAATATGCTGTGTTGGTCATAGGGGTGATTCCTGACAAATATAACAAACTGTATCGATATCGTACAAAACACATCGATTTTTTCCCTCTCTCTCAAGGCTTTTGTGGATGTTATTCGGGATAGTTGCAGTCTGTTTCATGAGAACAGCCGTTGGTGCGCCCGTCAACTTCTCTTCAAAGTGTGCGTCTTCGTTTGGGATGTAGTTCGCTCAGTTATGATTTGCAATGAAAATATAGTGTTGAATCACCAGTGTGTTTGTGCAACTCCGTTGAAACTGTTTCACACTACCCCTTGCAGTATCCCAGTGTTTCACACTACCCTTTGCAGTATCCCAGTGTTTCACACTACCCTTTGCAGTATCCCAGTGTTTCACACTACCCTTTGCAGTATCCCAGTGTTTCACACTACCCTTTGCAGTATCCCAGTGTTTCACACTACCCTTTGCAGTATCCCAGTGTTTCACACTACCCCTTGCAGTATCCCAGTGTTTCACAGTACCCTTTGCAGTATCCAATATTTAGTACTAACATACACCAATATCTATCAAATCTTCCATGGGCTCACACACAATTTACTATATGGGGATGGTTACCTATCCTTAGAACATAATACACGCATGTGTCTGAGTGTCCATCGTTACATATCACCAACAAAGCGTGTCCAGTCATCGTAAGGCATCCGGTGACGCGCTGGCTGACCTGTTGATCGGTGTGTGGTTTCAATGTTTGTATGATTATTAAGTATTATTAAGTCCAACTGTCTTTGAGCAGTACTTCTCGCATACATGTATACAGAATATCCGCCTCGAGTAACACTCGATTTAGTTACTCTCTACATGCAAATATATGATGTGTATATCGTCGTTGAAGAGGAATTAATAAAAGTTTTATGAAAACCTATTTTCCAATCGAAATTATTAAAAAAATTGTGAAAATTGTAATATTCTTATGTAATACATGTAATTTATTGGAATAAATACTGTTTGTACTAACTTCTCGTCATTTCTCGTAACTTTGGCATAACTTTCATTGTTGTCATGGTGCTTATCTAGCACGTCGCTAGGTATTTAGAGGGTTTGTCGTATCAGCAATAAAACTTCAACGACGTCTCAACGCGATCTAGAAAGAAAATTTTGAACCACGTGGCACGTGCCACACGATTAGCAGATTTATATATCCAAATATTCTAATTAGGGCAACATCCACTCTACGTGTGGCGTCCGTGGTCCAGTTGTAGAGCGTCGGATTTGGATTGGAAGGCCCCCGGGTTCGATACTCGGTATGGCAACGTATGTAGTGTCATTGGGCAAAGCACCTCACACACATTACCTAATATTGGCTAACCGCTTAGGCCGCTAAGCCTGTCTAGGAAAACATGCATAGGTCCCCGCAAGGGGTTTGACATGAATGGAACATGCATGCATACATAAATACGCCTGAGTGGTATATTTACCAGGTATTTATCAAGTAAATGACGAATGCCCTGTTCAGTATTGCCATTTTCAGATTAAGAATAACATATGGCATTCTGGTAACAATGCTCCGACTGGGGATAACATGCAATATGGATAAATAAGCTTGCACTTTATTTTATTAACATTTAATGTAAATAATCAGGAAACGTCGTCCATTAGGTTTCAATACAGTATAGATCAAATTCTCGTTCTTTACGAGTATCACGTTTTCATGGTAAGTCAGATGTAAGTTGTGTTTGTCATTGGTAGGACAAGTACATGTACGTTATAACATTCATTGAATGAAAAAGCATGTTTATAATTAACTAGTATTACTCACTAGTAAGGACGTCGTTGAAGTCGTGATAGCGTAGTGGTAGGGCGTTCACTTCAAGTGAGAAAGGCCCGGAGTTCGAACTCCACTGGAGCCGTTACGATCGTGCCATTAGGGCATCTAAAGTCCACATTGCCTCTGCTCTCTCACTCGTGGCGATGGATTCCACCAGGAATGAGGTATCGATAGTGATTAATATAAGTTGTAAGAACTTGTTTCGCAATCGAGTAACATGTGAATCTTATAATGTGATGTGTTTTGTTGCAATCTGTACCATATAATTCTATTCAGAATGGCTATGTACTTTTAATATGATTGTTTAACTTTGTCTTTGCATCATATGGTAAGTTGGTAAGTTTTATTTCACAAACGTCAATAGACAAGTTTGGTCCACGAGACAACATAATTGCAATACATTTACACATGCTTAAAGTCACATGATGTATATACGTTCACTGATATAAGTTATTTATAAGTTACTTATTATGTATGTACATATATGTGACTTCAATAAAGATGAAAACTGCATTTACCTTTCACGCTAGTTTAGAATAAACTCGATAACACAAGTGGTATTGAATTGTACTTTGACGTTGTCCCCAAGAACGAGCAATTAAATCCGCCTGCGTTGCAATGTTCTTGTCAACATTACGCAAGCAAATATTCAATATATTATACAATACTTCACTACTTCAGACAAAGCATGGGTTGATGCGACATACGCACAACTACAATGCAGTTTCTAGGCATCGTGGTATTAGCTGGAATAGATTGTAAAAACAATCAATTTACTGAAGAGGATTCATGCATTTATCGAAGGTCACTACTTACGTTTGTTTGTGTGTTCGGGTTTTACGCCTACATCAGCACCATTTTGGGCTATATCGCCGGTGGGCAGTTTACCTAACAACACCATTCCTGAGCAGACTCCAGCGGTTAACCAGTACTCGGTGCACACTATGTATGTTATAGTTCGGGTTTTACGCCTGCATCAGCACCATTTTGGGCTATATCGCCGGTGGGCAGTTTACGTAACAACACCTTTCCTGAGCAGACTCCAGCGGTTAACCAGTACTCGGTGCACCAACATCCGTAAGAAACTGCCAACTTTTTCATATAAATGAGACACGATCTGAGCGGGGCTCGAACCCGTGTCCACACTTACATTTAACGTTCATTTGATTATAAACGACGCATACCACAGCAACATACACATACAGTTTCCCACAACGTTTACTTCAATCCCATTATGTTTTATTTGCCATTATTTGTGTGTTTTGTTTTTATTTCATGGCAACAACTGGGCTTCAGGTATTATCATTTTCGTGTTCTGCTACTTGAAGCTTGTAGTTTGTTTGTTTATTCGGTGCACACTATGTATGTTATAGTTCGGGTTTTACGCCTGCATCAGCACCATTTTTGGCAATATCGCCTGCGGGCAGATTACCTAACATCACCTTTCCTGGGCAGGCTCCAGATGTTAACCAGTACTTGGTGACCCAACCTACGTAAGAAATTGCCTACTTTTTCATAGAAATAGACACGGCTTAAGCGGGACTCAAACATGTGACTATCAGCGACCTTAACCACTCGGTCACGGAGGCGGACCTTGAATCTTGTATTTCAGTGCATACTATAGCATAGCATAGAACAATAAGGCCAACCAAGCATGTTATCATCACAAAAACGATGAAACAACGAACGATGAAACAACGAACGATGAAACAACGAACGTGGAGGTAGATACGACACACACTGAGAAGAGGTCAGTACAATATAAACATTCCCTTGACACTCAGGGAACTTGGAAAACTCGGAACCTTGACAGCTGAAAGATGATGCTAATGGGGAGATGTCAAGCGAACGGCAACAAGCCAGTCCGGTGGCAAACTTTGGCGGCGGCCCTACTTTCCAGAATGAAAGAAAATGATTAAGTGAGTAGGTAATAGCATAGCCACGTATGTGCATGCGACCATGTACATTTATATTGAGTTCTTTGATTGATACACTAAGTGACGATTGTAATGGTTTGATAATATCTTTCACTGTATATATGGATCTGCACTGAATGACTTATAGGATTCAATTCTAGTCCATACATGGATGCAATTTCAGATCGTGTTTTGTATTTTGAGTATATTACTATATTTACATTGCTATTGAATTTCCTTCGATGCACGTAAGTTCCCTGATTGTATACATTTTCGTATGAGGGTACCCAACTAATGATATGCACCTGACATGCGCACTCGAAGTTACGGGCATGCGCATTAGCAGTGTTAGTCAGCGTTCGTCGCGAGAAAAGGCGTGTCTTACAGCTTACGCTGTTCCAAGGATGATCTATTTACCTGTTCCGGCACAGGGTAAGTTGCAAATCTGGACTAAACACATTTTAAATGCAAAGTGTGCTAGAATTTCTTTGTGTCATTCGGTCTCTACACACTTTATCCACGCCCAAAGTAGTTCATACTCCAATGGAAAATATTAACCCGCGATTCATTTCTTAAATAAAGGGAAGGTTACCACACCAGGCAACCACATGTTATTAACCATTCATTTGATAGTATACTGCAACTTCGCCATATAATACAGTAAATGCATGTCTTAAGCAGCCAGCAAAGGGAATCAGAGACAGTGGCTGTTTAATATAAATCAAATGTATAACAAAGTAATATATTGGTTATCTGAATATTGGCTGATTAGTAGAGGTGACCACTTACACAGGTTTGACTTAACACTGGAAATAATAGTTTAATAATGATAAAGACTTTATTTAACGGGATAACTCATTTGAACAATTAAGTAAATCTGCCACGAGGCCCTCAACAAATTCAAACATCAAAATAGCACAATGAATCATGTAAAACAAGGACCAGTAAGACTTTTATGGGATATTATATATAAGAAAGTGGCGACGAAATTATAGCAATACAGACAGATCTGTTGTCAGTGGTTAACACATTGGACTGGTAATCCAGTGATCGCTGGTTCGATCCCCCGTCTCACACTAATAAAATGTCTTTCGGATGGGACGTTAAGCCGTGGTCTCGTGTCGGTGCTTTACATCGTGCACGTAAAAAACCCAGAGGAGACTCTGAAATGGGTCGCTGTCTGTATCATTGCACTATCGCTCATATGGGCAACTGGTAGCAACAATAAATAAACGTAAAACACACACACATCATAGCAATAGGTCACAGATCATCCAGTACATGGTAGTTTGATTAGGTAATTGTAATTCTGGAATAATTAGCCTAGTGGATTCTGATTGGTTTTCAGAATGATTATGACACAACAATCTGAATGTCAAGATGGATTGATAGTTACGTAGTTTCTTTTAGATTGCTCCACCATTCTGTCCTTAAGACGGCGTATAAAATAACAGACTCATCGCTGTAGTTTCAGAAGAGGCACAGTGTGCTTATAATTGAGGCTTCATGTCTCTGTGTACGATAAGATAATGCAAGTTCGAGGCAAGTATTAACATAAATATTAAAAGTATTAGTTATATGAACTACATGTTATGTATGGACTTTAGTCATCGGACGATCACTGGCTGTCAGGCCGGGTGTTCAGGACCACACAAGTCGTTATGTTACAATATTCAATTAGCCTGGTAACAGGTGTTTGTATATTTTGCCTGGTCAGTCATATACATACATTTTAACACAAAGACCATTACTTGGGCTGTATTGAGTTTCTGATAATGTCATTTTGCCAGAAGTAAATTAGTGAAATATCGACAGACTGGAACCCAGGCTAATATTCCTGTAATGCCACACCTACACACTTGCTTATTTTGTTGCAAAATATATGTTTCGTAGTTATTTATTTTTACTTGAATGGTTGGTTTAGCCTTATTCTTCTGCGAGACATCGTTGATAAGTTTCCTTCAAATCTGATTTTGGTATAGATGTGTTATCTATTGAAACATGTTGTAGCTTCCATCTTACACAAGGAACAAGTACAACACAGTTATATATGCAGTTTTGTTTTATTCTCATATCTGTTCATATATTTATCTCACATTATATGATTGATCTTACAGCTGTTATACACGTTCATGCCATGTGTGTACGTTATTCATGCTCTTGCTATGTGCTAGTTGTTTTATTTCGTGTCTGGAAGGGCAGCGATGTTGCTCGAACTCCTTGCCCAACCCAGTTGCTCGAACTCCTTGCCCAACCCATTTTGCATGTTATCATATATAAACATTGTATAAAACAAATAAATGTGTCACGGTATTCACTAATCGGGCATTAATACGTATATGTGCCAAAACCTGCTTTAATATTTTACAGCGTCGTAGTTCTTATCTGTGAACACATTTTTATGTGAACTATGTAAACGCTGCTAATCCAACCATCCCTGAATCTGATCATAGAAAGTAAAACATGTTTCACGTATTGTAATATGCTAGTGTCTCTTATAATTCTCATTGGTAGAATGGTTATGTGCAATGTATGTGTTATAATATAAATTAAATTGTATGTACTGTACATAGATGAGACAGAAATAAAGATATAATATATATATATATATATATATATATATAAAATTAATGCTTACCCTATTGCTTAAAATATGGAGTCAGTCAAACAACAACTATTTACCTCAAGCATAATTACTACACCACACATATGAACTCGAATAAACCAATCCTAAACAATTATGGAACAGCGTAAATGAATTATCAGAACTAACCAATAAGGAACACAATTGATGTCAAATATTAAATACTAACTATATGGTCAAAATATTTAATGAACATTCTGCAATGCACATATATGCAGTTCCAGTCTTATGACCCACCATCGCACTACTTGAAAATACAAACAAAACTAAATTGTAAAACATATCTATTCCCTTAGTTTCTGTGCAGTTTGTTGAAACACAGCTTCCTTCACTTAATGTATCAAAATCAACTGTCTCTGATAATTTACATGCCAGATTTCTAATGCGTTCTGCTAAAATCATTACTACAGTTCTACAAATATTCAACTCTACCATAAACTCCAATAAATTTCCCATAGCATTTAAATTAGCCAAAGTTATACCCATTCACAAAACAAGGTGACACATCAGATAACAATAATTACAGAACTATAACAATACTACCAGTAATGTCATTGATTCTTGAGCACCATGTCAGCTTTCACTTGAACAATTTCTTGAGGAACATAATTTACTATGGAATCGACAATCTGGATTCCGTGACAATCATTAGAGTCAAACTGCCCTTACACGCTTATTGGATGACTGGATGTCAGCAATTGATAAGAATGAACTAGTGGGCACAATCAACCTGGATCTTTCCAAAGCCTTTGATCTCGTTGATCATTTTATCTTACTACGTAAATTAGCTTAGTTTATACACATTTATGTTAGCGCGACTTGCGAACAAGTTCCTACAACTGATATTAATCACTGTCGAGACCTCATTCCTAATGAAATATATCGCCATGATCCATCAGAAGAGGCAATGTGGAATTAAAATGCCATGTCTATAAGGGCACACTCGTAAAGCCTATAGCTGGGGCGCGAACTCCGGGCCTTTCGTACTAGAAGCGAACGCGCTACCACTGCACTATCACGACTTTCTGCTAAATTCATTGCTCCAGTTCTTTACACAAATATTCAACGTTGGCATAAACACCAACACATTTCCCAAAGCATTTAAATTTAGCTATTATAAATTGGTAAATGTAAATTACCTTATTATGGTCTTGCTGAATCATCACAGAATTGGTTCAACTCCAATAGACGAGAGTTTCTGGTGTTCCTCAGGGGTCTGTTTTATTACCCATTCTCTTTATTATTTACACCAATGACTTACATATGGCTCTTACCAGTATAACTGCGGATATAGTTGCTCACGATACAACTATATCCGCCTCCGACCAATCTCTTGACACTATACGTTACTACTTCCTTATTTAGTAAGTTGATAAATGTTCATCAGTGTTGTCTAGACAATCGCATGATTCTCAATACTTCTAAATCCAAAAACATACATATTTTCTCTAAATCGAAGGCGTATAGTGTTACTGAATTCCTGAAGTGAAAATGAACAACACCATCATACATCCGAGTTCTGTGAACGACTACTTGGAATCACGATCCGCAACACACTATCCTGGGATAATGTTTTCAAAAATATAACTCTTATATTTACTGTCTATCTCTCCATTCCCAATCGCAAACTCTTCAACAATGTTTATATACTGCCTCACTTTTGTTGTGTAATTTCGGGTAACTGCAACTCATCTTTAGAAGATAAGCTAGTTCGGTTCCAAAAGAGAGCAGCTAGAATAATTCTAGGTCGGGATGTCGACACTCTATCGCAATTATTATTCTCCCAACTAAAATTGATGATCTTTCCAGAACGATTCATATATCAGAATGCTATACAAATGTATAAAATAGTACACGGAGCTGCACTAGAATACTTACAATCGTCCTTCACGTGTACTTCTGATCAGATATACATCCTATAAACATGCACACTATGATCAGTGTTTCTAATTGTATAGCCATTGTTTTATGTTATATAGTCGATTCAAAAGCTCACTCAGAGCTTGTGATGTACTGTTGCTATCTTGTCGACTCAAAATAAAATGTATCTAATCTTATCTAGACTTCTCAGATCAACCTCAACATATTAGTTATACATACCAATACCAGTCTATTTCGTAATATTTGCCTCATTCAGTTCAATATGCTCCAATTATTCAACAGTTCAAAATGCTCTACCTAAGGTAGAACAATAACAATATAAACTAATCACATATGTCTACTAGTATTACTTCAGATGATATTGTACACAGGTCTGTATCACAAATATGTATTGCCATTGTGCTATATTTACTAACTTTGGATTCTGTGAATTGCTGTCTTTAAGCTGATTTCATACATATTTTGAAGATACCCCTATAAGTGATAACTACACATCATATTCCATTACATGTCATACATAGTTTCTCTACTTTTGAGCTTTGTCATTACTATTTAATTCCAATCAGTTTTCACTTATAGTCCTATCTTTTTATTGCATTTGATTTGTATATATGTTGATGGCATCATGGTAGATTAACCTTTGTTAAATGAGTTCTCTCGTTAAATAAAGTATTTATTATTATTAATGTAAAATAGCAAATAAAATATTATTCAACTAGATATTTTATTCTTATCTAATCCTACGTCATCTTCTCGTATACGGTGTGTCAATGTGTGTCAATCCATACGCTAACAATGAGTTACCAGTATTCCAGTATTCAGACATGTCCCTTGTGACAACCACCATTGACGCCGTTCTGGACAAACAGGACAGAGATTGGTCCATTTCCTAGCATAATCATGTTACCAGTTTACATGTATTCCAGTCTTGACAGATGCTATCGAGATCACAACCGAGTATAACATGAACAAAATATCGAACAAATGTAAAAGAAAATGCTAGTAAAATGACGTCACGTTTGACACCATGCGCTAAACCATGCTTTATTGCAGATTTAACGGCGGTAATTTCTTTCTTTGCGTATACACAATGCAGCGTCATGTCAGAATTAACGTTTCAACACTGACCGTAAGACATATGAAACACTTTTTTTGAATGTTGCTATTAAGCTCGTCAAAGAGCTCGCCAAAGAGCTCGCCTAATAGCAACATTCCAAAACTCGCATGCAATCATCGCACTCATGTAAGCTCCTTTTTATCACATTACCATAACGAGCTCGTTTTAATAACTAACGTTGCTATTTTCGTGTTGGTGCTAAATATCAGTCAAAATCGTCATGACGTCACTAAAGTATCATGACGTCACTACACAAAGCTGCGTTATATTTATGTTTTACATGAGACTTCTTTTAAATCGTAGTTTGTCTTACCATTAACGTTATGTACCAATTCAAATAGAAATATGCATACTTTATAAAAAAATTAATTTACAAATATTATAAGGATTCTTCTCTCAACCAATCACGATCCTTCCAGGTGTTATTACACGTGTGTACATATAAAACATATGAGATGACTGTATTACACTGAATACAAACAAAGTTATCAGATTAGCATGCATCTGGAAAACATCCATTATCGGGAACCATATGCATTATGTATTCTATACATTCAACTACTTGCATGAAATTTCATTCTGCACCCATAGACGGTGCGCAATTTGTCTTGATTGATAGATAACAGCTAATAACTAAGAACGAACACAGATGTTCAACTATTTTCGTAAAATGTGTACCCGTTAAGTTTCCCAACGTGTTTCCGTATGGCTTCGTAGTGTTCGCGACTTGTCTCCGTAAAATATCAGAGTGATTAACAACATGAGTGGCACGTATAAATAATGCACTTACTATACGTGTATGCAAGATGCAACATTGGAATGCATGTTATGAATTATGAAACTGCGTAATGTTACGGGTGAAGTACAGTGCATTTGCGCATTATTGCATAGTTCTATATTGTACCGTAATTTTATGTTTACTAACCAAACAAATATTCGTAGAATTGCTCTCCAACTAGATCAGTCTTTCACATGGTATTCAATCAATTTCTTCAGCCATTAGATAGTAAACATTACATAGTCAAAAGCCTTGTTCAAGTCCACGTTCGTATAGGCGTATTCCGGAGTTCAAACTCGTGGTCCTTCGGTGTGATATAGACGCTATTTTCGATTTATCACATATCTTAACTTGTATTCAACTTCATACAAGCATCACATATGTTCTTATAAAGTAAAGTAAAGTGTTTGTTTATTATAGTGTCACCCCTATTTAAAGGGCCAGCCATTTCTGACTTATGAGACACCTCTTTTTTATGAACATCAGTACTTCCCGAATCCTATGTTTGTGTGCCAGACGTCGGGCTCATATGTACACACATGTAATACAACTTGGAATAATTCTGACTGATTGGTTGAGAGAATAATCCTTACAATTTGTAAATTAATCTTTACATGATGTATATTTCTAGGTGAATTGGTAAATAATGTTAACGATAAAACAAACGACGATGTGAAATAAATCTCGACCTAATTATAATGCTGTATACAACGTAAATATAGACAACATTAGTTTCATAAAACACTGTATGAAATCACCGCTCATGTAATATCATATATATATAACACTGCCGTGATGTCATACCTTTGTACTTGCAGTCCATTATCAAAACGCCAGAGTATTATATTAAATCCTACGCGCATATGTACGAAATTAACAATTTTAATTAGTAGGATCCTGTGGTATACGTGTGTTTTAAGTAAGATATAAGGCTCAAACAGATTAAATATGTAAAATATTGGTACTGTCTTTGGCGCTATACGCCTCACACAGTCCAATATTTTACATATTGGATCGTTTTCGGCGTATATCCTATACAATATAGTTGTGTAATACATATGTTAAGCAACTATTTACGTATACTATACCAACATTTCAAACACAGTCGTGACGTCATACATTTGTACTTACAGTCCATTATTATTATTATTATTAATAATGGACTGATGTCAAAAGGCCTGCGTATTATATTAAATCCTAAGCTTACATGTACGAAATTAATAATTTTAATTAGTAGGATCTTGTTATATAAATGTGTGTTTTAAGTAAGATATAAGCCTCAAACGGATCCAATATGTAAAATATTGGTACTGTATTCGGCCTTACACGCCGCACACAGTCCACTAGTTTACATATTGGATCGTTTTCGGCTTATATCCAATACATAAAGCATTGAGCATAGTATTACATAATCTTGTTATTTCTGGGTTTCGCGGTTCGGAGAACACTAAATTGTATATACGATAAACTCGGCTGGTTATCATTTACAAGTGTTCATTTCGTATCTGTATGCTCTTGTTTATTATTACTATCCATGTCCATGTAGAAGAAAAAACGCAATTATACTCATCAACGCAAAGAGAAAAACTTCACATTTAATTGTCGTTATGGCGTTGTCTTCTTAATATCAAGTCCTTCGAGAGTCTCAAATATGCTATCATTATATGGAAACGTCTCGTTATTAGAATGCATATATTTGCCAGTATGTGTTTCTATATTACTTACTTCACCCCCCCCCCCGGGGGATGAACCGCAAACCTCCTCACCTTCTATTATAATTGACAATTGCAACTAGTTAGCAGCTGACCATTATATGATCGTATATCATATCGCGTGGGCTTCGATATTGATGTTGTAGACGTCAGGTGGACGTCATGTCGTTTCTACGATTATTAAAGGTAGTCAGCTGACTAGTTATATTAGTGAATGGTCAAGATCATTTGCAATGAATATGGAATGTGTTTTATCAATTGGTCTGAACAGATTAAAACACTGTCATAACGTCATACCTTTGTACTTGCAGACCAATATTATTAATATTAATATTGGACTGCTTTCAGAAGGCCAGAGTATTATATTTAATCCTATGTGTAAATGTACGAAATTGACAATTTTAAATAGTAAGATCTTGTTATATAGGTGTGTGTTTTAAGTAAGATAACGTCTCCAGCGGGGCACCTGAAGCGAATCCGCTAACAAGACTTCCAAACACGTTTGCCTCTATATAGAGTGGTGGAACCTATGCTCAGCGTATTCCTATGCTCGGCGGATTTTTTCCATTTGCAATCGTATTTAAAATATTTAAATAGTTTTAACCTATTTTCGCTGACAGAGGTGAAACATGGTTCAATAATAGTCCGTGCGTACCGGTAGCCTAATGCAACTGTCACCTGACTGGTTCAGTAGCCGAATATAAACAGACAACTTGTTGGGAATTTTTTTCCCACCGAAATGTGCGGTTTATGAGCATTTCAGGTGGCTATCCGGATTGGATAAAAATTTGTACAAATAACCAGAAAAAAGTTTCTTACGAGTTGTAATATTGTTAGTTATTAATGTTACTAAGTCAAAATAATATATTCAACATTTACCCATGCATAAATAAAAATATTCATGTACGCCGTGCATAGGTGTCCTAAAGTATCTAGTTCCCATTGGAAACAGGTGCCGTTGCGATAGCTGTATTTAGGCGCATGGCTACGTAATGAAGCTAAAATTGTCAACAACAATTTTATGAAAGTTGTGTTCACGACTTAAGAAAATAAAAATATACGGCAAGTGCATTTAACTTTTTTTATAGGCCATGATATGAAGGATTTACGCCGAGCATAGGTTCCACCACTCTACATGTAGGATTTACGCCGAGCATAGGTTCCACCACTCTATATGTAGGATTTACGCCGAGCATAGGTTCCACCACTCTATATGAAGGATTTACGCCGAGCATAGGTTCCACCACTCTATATGTGGGATTTACGCCGAGCATAGGTTCCACCACTCTATATGTGGGATTTACGCCGAGCATAGGTTCCACCACTCTATATGTAGGATTTACGCCGAGCATAGGTTCCACCACTCTATATGTAGGATTTACGCCGAGCATAGGTTCCACCACTCTATATGTAGGATTTACGCCGAGCATAGGTTCCACCACTCTATGTAGGATTTACGCCGAGCATAGGTTCCACCACTCTATATGTAGGATTTACGCCGAGCATAGGTTCCACCACTCTATATGTAGGATTTACGCCGAGCATAGGTTCCACCACTCTATATGTAGGATTTACGCCGAGCATAGGTTCCACCACTCTACATACTATGCAGTTATGTTGTGATAATTAGAAGTTAAGGATGAAGTAGTCAAGTACTAATGTTTGGAGAGCTTGTACATCAATGCGTTTCCTATTGATTCGGCGCATTGTGATACTATATAGTGCCATTGCAGCATGTTATGGTATCCATGGCAACATGTTATTTATATACACCACAGATCAAACCATTGTATTTCTACTGATTTTTGTTGTGTTTTCTTAACTATGCTTTATATCAAAAGTTAGTTCATACAAACCTTCTTTAGCTCGTTTACGAAACAAGTTCTTACAACTTATATTAATCACTATTGAGATCTCATTTCTGATGGAATCCATCGCCACGAAGGAGAGAGAATATATATTAAAAGTTGAAAGGATACACTGAAATATAATGGTGAAATAGTATTTAGAACACACAAATCATGCTTTTTCAGTTTAAACTGTATTTATTAAGTTTTAACAACTTATATTAATTACTCTCGTTGGCGCGGATGAAAGCGTAAATGTGGCCATTCGTGTGGGAGGAAACCGGAGTACCCCGAGAAAACCCACCTGTCCGATATGGCGATCACCGTACCATCTCACATACTTCCCGGTTCGAGGATCGAATCCGGGTTGCATTGGTGAGAAGCGAGCGCGCTAACCACTGCACTAATCCGACAGCCCATGCTGCTTTTTTCAGTATTCGCTTGATTGTTTAGTTACATGTCCCAGATCCAAATATCATGAAATATTGTACTGGCCTGTTGGTTTCTATATTGGCCGGATTAATCTATCACCATTCATCACTCGCCTGTCATCCATCGGAATAAATTTGTGCCATCTGTAAGCCAAGAAATAACACACAGAATGCTTTTCATGCTCTCTGTCTAATTACTCCCTCATATGGAAATCTAGGGTTCACAGAAAAATTGTATCTTACTTGATTTTCACCAGATAACATTTTACGAGACTTATAAATATGTGTGTGTTTTACATTTATTTATCGTCGCTACCGGTTGCCCATATGAGCGACGCCTCCTGAAGAGATTTGTCATTATATATTGTTGGAGGATAGTGCAATGATACAGAGAGAGACCCATTCCAGAGTCTCCTCTGGTTCTTTTACGTGCTCGGTGTAAAGCACCGACACGAGACCTCGGTTTAACGTCCCATCTGAAAGACTGTTAATTTTCTTAGGGTCAGACATGGGATCGAACCTGCGATCCCTGGATCACCAGTCCAGCGTGTTACCACTGGACTACATATCCGTCTGTAATACATATAACAGTAAAGTGTTTGTTTATTATAGTGTCACCCCTATTGAAAGGGCCAGTCATAACTGACTTGTGAGACACATGTTATGAACATCAGTACTTCCCGAATCATGTCCTTGTAGGACAGGCTCCAGGCTGATATGCAATCGGTAACCATTATTAGCTGGTGGCTGACAGGCCGTCCATATCAGAATGAATCCCTGACGAGGGTCGAACATTCGATCTACCGCTGTGTAGGTTGACGCCTTAATGGAGACGGAGAATGTTATGTAATGGATTGAGGGCCGTATGGAAGATTGACCTGTGTAGGTTGACGTCTTAACGGAGACGGTATATGAACCTATGTTATGTAATGGATTGAGGTATGGAAGATTGACCTATGTAGGTTGACGTCTTAACGGAGACGGTATATGAACGTATGTTGTGTAATGGATTGAGGGCCGTATGGAAGATTGACCTATGTAGGTTGACGTCTTAACAGAGACGGTATATGAATCTATGTTGTGCAATGGATTGAGGGCCGTATGGAAGATTGATCTGTGTAGGTTGACGTCTTAACGGAGACGGTATATGAACGTATGTTGTGTAATGGATTGAGGGCCGTATGGAAGATTGACCTATGTAGGTTGACGTCTTAACAGAGACGGTATATGAACCTATGTTGTGCAATGGATTGAGGGCCGTATGGAAGATTGATCTGTGTAGGTTGACGTCTTAACGGAGACGGTATATGAACCTATGTTGTGCAATGGATTGAGGGCCGTATGGAAGATTGATCTGTGTAGGTTGACGTCTTAACGGAGACGGTATATGAACCTATGTTGTGCAATGGATTGAGGGCCGTATGGAAGATTGATCTGTGTAGGTTGACGTCTTAACGGAGACGGTATATGAACCTATGTTGTGCAATGGATTGAGGGCCGTATGGAAGATTGATCTGTGTAGGTTGACGTCTTAACGGAGACGGTATATGAACGTATGTTATGCAATGGATTGAGGGCCGTATGGAATATTGATCTGTGTAGGTTGACGTCTTAACGGAGACGGTATATGAACCTATGTTATGTAATGGATTGAGGGCCGCATGGAAGATTGATCTGTGTAGGTTGACGTCTTAACGGAGACGGTATATGAACTTATGTTGTGCAATGGATTGAGGGCCGTATGGAAGATTGATCTGTGTAGGTTGACGTCTTAACGGAGACGGTATATGAACCTATGTTATGTAATGGATTGAGGGCCGCATGGAAGATTGACCATGTCAAATAAGTTTCATCATTATTATTATTATTAATATTATTATTATTGGATACCTTTTTCGTTGTGACTTTTCACCAGGAATGATTTTACTATACGAATATTCGGTCAGGAAGGTATTCGAATATTTGCTCTAAAACTCAAACTCACTCAAATTGGCATTTTTGAGGACAGTATAACAAAAATCGTACTTCAAACAGTACTGTTTGGTAATATTGAGCAGTTAATTAAAAATGTAAGATACATGGGGGTGGTTGTTGTTGCAACGTGTCTGTAATATTTCAAAGGAATGTTTTCGTCTGAACAGTTTTGACATCATAATTAAACACTACCTACCTTAGCACCTGCTGTACTTATCCGATTAAATGACAAATTATATTTTTTTTAAAAATTCCGAATATTCGAATACTGGAAATGTATCGGATATTCGGACGTCCGAGCGAATATCCGAATACTCGTTGCCATCCTAACTAAACAGTTAAGATGTGTCGAGGTGCATGTACCATTTTGCAGAACATAGTACAAATAAATGTAACTGTGCTTCAAAATGCAATCATTATTGATATATGCTTACATTAAACGATACCGTGTATACCTACACAATAAAAATGTGCACGTTTGTATTGAGCTTTACTTTTTCGCTACACATTTTAGAATTATAGATGTTACTATCATGAGTGAAGAAAATAATCCTTCACACATTGCACTAATATACCCAATATTTAAGCTCGTAGACGTCCAAATGTGCCTATAATATTTTCTAAAAGGATATAAATTTTACCTCTACGGCAAGTGCACGGTTTCTTTTTGGTTTCAGTATATGTACACTATATTGTTTAGACAAATACAGTTCGAGATCGTTGCATACATGACTAAAATTTCCAACGCTTCCATTCAGAACAGTTCTAAACTTATCTATTATTCAAGTAGATATTTAAATTAATGTATATTGCGGTTATTATTTGGGTCTATTTGTCTTTCAGTTATTTATTGGCGAATAAAACATGGTTTGGAGTTGTGACGTGTAGGAATTAACCATGCAGGCCGTATGCGTAAATGGCGCGCAAATCGACAAACCATGTTTTATTCGACAATAAATAAAACAAACTACAAATAATGTTTCTATTCTAACAAGATCAAAATATCTAAAAAAGCGCAACTATAGTTGGTGTTACTTTTTAGAATGCGTAAATGAAATGCTGGTAAAATGACATCACATACAGACGGTTGGACTGGTAATCCAGGGATCGCAGGTTCGATCCCCCGTCTGACCCTAAAATAGTCTTTCAGATGGGACTTCAAACCGAGGTCTCGTGCCGGTGCTTTACACCGTGCACGCAATAGAACCAGAGGAGACTCTGGAATGGGTCACTGTCTGTATCATTGCACCATCCTCCAACAATTTAAAATGACTAATCTCATCAGGAGGCGTCGCTCATATGGGCAACCGGTAGCGACGATAAATAAACGTAAACCATACACATTGGCATCACATTAGACATCAAACGCTAAAGAACCTTTATTGCAGGATTAAACACGGTAAACTCCTTCCTTACCTACACAGACAAAATGCCTGTCCTGTTAGAATGTAGTTCTAAAATTAAAGAAACAAAATACTTGAAATTCCAAGTGTAACCATGGCGTAGAGTGAAAAGTTGCTCATTTTGTCACATTTCCAAAGGCCATGGCGACAGACATACCATGATTATTTACTGAGCATCAGTTCCAATTTGTCATTCAGTAAAAGAGATATTTAGTTTTAGTTTATACAAAATTATTTTAGCTCGATTGCGAAACAAATTCCTACAGCTTATATTAATCACTCTCGAGACCTCATTCCTGATGGAATCCATCCCCACAAGGGCGAGAGAACAGGCAATTTGGAATTTAAATGCCTTGCCGGGGGGCACAATCGGGGTACAGTTGGGCGCGAAATCGGGGAATTTCGAACACGAAGTGAACGCGCTACCACAACGCTATCAAAACTTCCACAAAGAGATATTTAGCTTAGAGAAGCAACACGTGTTAGTCTATGTGTCATGGTATTATCATGTCTCTGTTATTGCGCTTCACTATCATGTCTTTGATGTGCTTAATGCTCAGAAATAAATAATAGGAATATGTATCGGCTATATATAGCTCCAAGTATATGTGGTAACACGCTGGACTGGTAATCCAGGGATCGCAGGTTCGATCACCCGTCTGACCCTAATAAAATTAACAGTCTTTCAGATGGGACGTTAAACCGAGGTCTCGTGTCGGTGCTTTACACCGTGCACGTAAAAGAACCAGATGAGACTCTGGAATGGGTCTCTGTCTGTATCATTGCACTATCCTCCAAAATCTAAAATGACTAATCTCTTCAGGAGGCGTCGCTCATGTGGGCAACCGGTAGCGACGATAAATAAACGTAAAACACACACAGGTAATATATACAGTATATTATGTTCATTGAACGGACAGGTCTAAAATAATAAATTATACTGATACCAAAAACAAACTGTGCATTTGCCTTAGAGGTAAAATTTATATAATTTTAGAAAACAAAATATAGGCAAATTTGGTATCAAAATGTGCGAAATATTGGGTAAATTAGTGCAATGTGTGAAGGATTATTTTCGTCACTCATGATAGTAAAATCCAGTATTCTAATATTTGTAAGGAAAGGGTAACGGTGGGGGTCAAAGTCTAAAGGTCATATGGCGACTCTCCAGCTATTAATGGTACAAATAAGACCACAGTTGCCCCTTCTTGTAGTTAATGCACGGACGGACAACTTCGGCAGCAAGCAAGCTAACGAGATAGCTTCCTCGCTTGAATGAATTCGACACACTGTGGGATTTGAACTTACAGCGTTGAGGGTCAAGCGATTTGAAAATCAGCGAACTTAACCACTCGGCCGCGGAGGCCCTCGTCTAAAATAGAATCACACATTTATTTGACCATTGTTTCCAAACGCAGTGCATGCAACTGCATCATTTCATTGGTTTCATTAGTCAACCAAGATTGTAATATTAACGTAGTCCGCTTCCCTGGGCGAGTGGTTAAGGTCGCTGACTGGTATACCACTGTCCCATATCACCACTGATTGTCACGGGTTCGAGCCCCGCGCAGGCCGTGTCTCATTTTATATGAAACAGTTGACAGTTTCTTACGGAGGTTGGTGCCTCAAGTACTTGTTAGCCGCTGGAGCCTGCCCAGGAAAGGCGTTGTTACTATAGGTAAACTGCCCGCCGGCGATATAGCCCAAAAAGTGTGCTGATGCAGGCGTAAAACCCGAAATATAACATAACATAACCAATTCACCTAGAAATATGCACCATGCCCGTCGCTCAAATGGGCAACCGGTAGCGACGCTAAATAAACTTAAATAAAAAAACAAACAAAAAACAGTAACTAGACACATTTCCTAATATTCGCAGATGATCAATACAATCTTCTAGAATATCATGCATGATTTCATACGTGATGTAAATATTTCCAAGTGTAGTTTGTAACGGTTCATACTTCAAACAATTCCTGACACTTCGCCATACTCTGTGAATAAACGATCCTCCAGTGTGTCAAAAGCGATAAGTTCTGGGAGCATTTAAATAAATAGATAATCTAGTTTATAATGTACATTCTATTGTAAATGTTACGGATGTGTGTTCTGTTTCAGTGCTTAACACGTGTAGGAAACTATTGTCATTGGAAATTAAAACACGTGTTATTATTATAGTCATAGAAGAAGAAGACATTTTATTTTCTAATATGAATTTCGAACCCGTGACCATCAGTGATGATAGGTTACAATGGAATACAAGTCAGCGACCTTAACCACTCGACCACGTAGGCGAACTCTTCTGTAAATGGTGTGTTTTACGTTTATTTATCGTCGCTACCGGTTGCGCATATGAGCGACGCCTCCTGAAGAGATTAGTCATTTTAGATTTTTGGAGGATAGTGCAATGATACAGTCAGAGACCTATTCCAGAGTTTCCTCTGGTTCTTTTACGTGCACGGTGTAAAGCACTGACACGAGACCTCGGCTTAAAGTCCCAACTGAAAGACTGTTAATTTTATTAGGGTCAGACGGGGGATCGAACCTGCGATCCCTGGATTACCAGTCCAGCGTGTTAACACTGGACAATAGATCCGTCTGTTCATTGGAAATTAAAACACGTGTTATTTTTAGTCATAGAAGAAGAAGAAGACATTTTATTTTCCAATATGAATTTCGAACCCGTGACCATCAGTGATGATAGGCTACAATGGAATACAAGTCAGCGACCTTAACCACTCGACCACGGAGGCGAACTCTTCTGTAAATTGTGTGTGTTTTACGTTTATTTATCGTCGCTACCGGTTGCGCATATGAGCGACGCCTCCTGAAGAGATTAGTCATTTTAGATTTTTGGAGGATAGTGCAATGATACAGACAGAGACATATTCCAGAATCTCCTCTGGTTCTTTTACGTACACGGTGTAAAGCACCGACACGAGACCTCGGTTTAAAGTCCCAACTGAAAGACTGTTAAGATGGGGGATCGAACCTGCGATCCCTGGATTAACAGTCTATGTATATCATCTGCTCTATGGTTTATATGCGTAACACCAGCGGAATGATCTGCAGAAATATGTAGCATATTGCGCTACTTTAATGTCATAGCATTACAAACTACCTCGGTTAGCTGTTCGTGTAAATCACCTTGAGTTTCATTCCCATGGTATTAATTTCTCACAGCACCGTGTCATTATCTTAGAGAACTAGTTGTCGGACAGGTTATCAATAGTTGATCCATTTATTCAGAATACTAGTACTTGCTAGGGTTTTACTAATTCACAAATCCGTTACATGAACGCCCACGCATTCTTGTAAAAGGCATACTTGCAACTATTGCATTTAAAGATGTTCTGTGTTACAAGCTGTATGTTGACTCACATAGGTGTGTGTTCTATAGATTATATGTTGGCGACTTAGGCGCGTGTTTGGTTTACGTTGAATATTTCAACTCCTATTTGGGAAAATAAAATAGAACGCGAATAATCGTCAAAAGCAAACGGACGCACTGAAATCGCAACGAAATGCGAAACAATGGCAAACTGAGCGACTACACACCCACAGTAAGCCCACAACAGACCCATCCCAAACCCACCGCAAACACAGCGCAGAGACACCGCAGTCCAAGTGCAATGAACGCGAATTGAACGAGAATTGGACGCGAATAGAACGCAAGGAATTCGATTGGCGTTTAAATTTGCGTTCAATATCGCAAACTGCCAAAATTTGCATAAGTTCACTCCTTCCGCTTGTGTTTCCTCTCAGGTGTGATTGCTCTAGCTCGCGGTTAGTTGGTGCCATGTTTGCTTGCGTTTTGCAACGAGAATCGATAACGTGTCTTGCATAAGTAAACTACACGCCGCACTGTATTACATGAGCAAACTACACGCCGCACTGTATAACATGAGCAAACTACACGCCGCACTGTACTACACGAGCAAACTACACGCCGCACTGTATTACATGAGCAAACTACACGCCGCACTGTATAGTATGAGTAAACTACACGCCGCACTGTACTACATGAGTAAACTACACGCCGCACTGTATAGTATGAGTAACTACACGCCGCACTGTATAGTATGAGTAAACTACACGCCGCACTGTATAGATGAGCAAACTACACGCCGCACTGTATAGTATGAGTAAACTACACGCCGCGCTGTATAGTATGAGCAAACTACACGCCGCACTGTATAGTATGAGTAAACTACACGCCGCACTGTATAGTATGAGTAAACTACACGCCGCACTGTATAGTATGAGTAAACTACACGCCGCACTGTACAACATGAGTAAACTACACGCCGCACTGTACAACATGAGTAAACTACACGCCGCACTGTACAACATGAGTAAACTACACGCCGCACTGTACAACATGAGTAAACTACACGCCGCACTGTATAACATGCGTAAACTACACGCCGCACTGTATAACATGCGTAAACTACACGCCGCACTGTATAGTATGAGTAAACTACACGCCGCACTGTATAGTATGAGTAAACTACACGCCGCACTGTATTACATGCGTAAACTACACGCAGTCATCACATATCATGGCAACGCACATTTTAAGACTAACATTATTTCCTTATTGTCAAAAGTAACATTTAGTTAAAGCCACACATAATAATATTTGTCAGTCAGTCAATTATTCAGTTAACTTGAGCGTCTTGCACAGTGAGACGCCGTGACGCCGTGCTACTGATCGAACTCACAACATACCAGCCAGACTACTATGTTTTACTATATTGCTACATAGGCACAGCATAGAAAGCGGCTACTTTGACATACTCGTTCATATTGTTTTTTATACAGTCAAACCTGTCTTAAGCAGCCAGCCAAGGGAGTCAGAGAAAGTGGCTGCTTAGCACAGGTGACTGCTTAATAGAGGTCAAATGTATAATAAAACAACCGATTGGGAATATGTAAACTGGCTGCTTCATACAGGTTGGCTTGCTTAATGGAGGTGAGCACTAACACAGGTTTGACTGTATTTTATATTATGTGTTTCGTATTATGTTTAGAAACAATGACACGAATCTTATAGCATACATACTTATACAAGTGTGTTCCTTTGTTTTTATCACATAACGTTGATTGTATTCCGTGTAATAACATTATATCATAATTTCTTATATGTACACACGTTTAATAACACCTGGAAGGATTCTGATTGGTTAAGAGAATAAGCTTCATAATTTGTCAATTAAATTTTAAAGTATGCATAATTCTATTTGAATTCAATTTGGTACATAACATTAATGGTAAGACAGACTGCGATTTAGAAGAAGTATTGACGCAACAAAACGCTGTTTAAAACATAAATTAAATATAACTCTGCTTGGCGTAGTGACGTCATGATACTTTAGTGACGTCATGACAATTTGCGCTGACAGTTTGCGCCAACATGAAAGTAGAAGCGTTATGTTGTGCATACAACTATGATTAAAACAGCATATAGTAATGTGATAAAAAGGATCTTACACGCGTGGTGATTTCATACCATATGTTATGAAACTCGTTTTGGAATTTTGCTATTAGCGAGCCTTTTAAAATTCCAAAAACACGTTTCATAAAATATGGTATGGAATCAGCGCACGCGTGTAAGCTCTTATATTACACATTGAATATTTAGAGTGCAATAATATATGATTACGCTTAAATCTAGACAAGGACAACAATAAATGGAAGAAAAAGATCTGTTTCCTTGAACATTTATAGAACTTTCTATTTTCAGAATATGCCAATTATGCGTGAAGATGGGAATTATAAAACTGTTTATGCATACATTAACGGCCGTCACATCGACTATCTGTAATATGCATGCCGGAAAATGTTGCGTATTTCACGTGAGGTCGTTCAGTTCGTCTGGGGTGCATCATTACATATTGCACAAATAGGAGACCTGGTGTTAACAATAAAATATTAACTAATGAAAACAACTGTTAATTTCAACAATTTCTAGCAGAAGAATACAAAGAGGATTTGCCCCGTCTCGCGGGGGTTGTGTACCAATCAGAGGTGATAAATGCTTTCCGTTCCAGTGTATAGTCAATACAATTAATAGCACTACACGCAATCCAATCAGCCCATAATTTGTTGTATTGCAATGTCCACTGACGCGTAAAAGTATCTCTCTATCTTCCATATAGTCACAAACAATTTTCTTGTCAACCTGAAAAGAAATTGCCGGAGCAATGGTTAGATACAATCGAAGTTGAAACAGATTTCACTTCTCACATTGATGTATATGAATTCCACCGTGTGTTCCACGCTGCTAGCTGTCTGGCAGAACTATGGTACATGTGCTCCACGCTGCTAGCTGTCTGGCAGAACTATGGTACATGTGTTCCACGCTGCTAGCTGTCTGGCAGAACTGTGGTACATGTGCTCCACGCTGCTAGCTGTCTGGCATAACTATGGTACGTGTGTTCCACGCTGCTAGCTATCTGGCAGAACTATGGTACATGTGCTCCACGCTGCTAGCTGTCTGGCAGAACTGTGGTACATGTGCTCCACGTTGCTAGCTGTCTGGCAGAACTATGGTACATGTGCTCCATGCTGCTAGCTGTCTGGCAGAACTGTGGTACATGTGCTCCACGCTGCTAGCTGTCTGGCAGAACTGTGGTACATGTGCTCCACGCTGCTAGCTGTCTGGCAGAACTATGGTACATGTGCTCCACGCTGCTAGCTGTCTGGCAGAACTATGGTACATGTGTTCCACGCTGCTAGCTGTCTGGCAGAACTATGATACATGTGCTCCACGTTGCTAGCTGTCTGGCAGAACTATGGTACATGTGCTCCACGCTGCTAGCTGTCTGGCAGAACTGTGGTACATGTGTTCTACGCTGCTAGCTGTCTGGCAGAACTGTGATACATGTGTTCCACGCTGCTAGCTGTCTGGCAGAACTGTGGTACATGTGTTCCACGCTGCTAGCTGTCTGGCAGAAATGTGGTGCATGTGCTCCATGCTGCTAGTTACCTGGCAGAACTATGGTACACGTGTTCCACGCTGCTAGCTATCTGGCAGAACTATGGTACATGTGTTCCACGCTGCTAGTTGTCTGGCAGAACTATGGTACATGTGTTACACGCTGCTAGCTGCCTGGCAGAACTATGGTACATGTGTTCCATGCTGCTAGTTACCTGGCAGAACTATGGTACACGTGGTCCACGCTGCTAGCTGTCTGGCAGAACTATGGTACATGTGTTCCACGCTGCTAGCTGTCTGGCAGAACTATGGTGCATGTGCTCCACGCTGCTAGCTGTCTGGCAGTAATATGGTACATGTGTTCCACGCTGATAGCTGTCTGGCAGAACTATGGTACATGTGTTCCACGCTGCTAGCTGTCTGGCAGAACTATGGTACATGTGTTCCACGCTGCTAGCTGTCTGGCAGAACTATGGTACATGTGTTCCACACTGCTAGCTGTCTGGCAGAACTATGGTACATGTGTTACAAGCTGCTAGCTGTCTGGCAGAACTACGGTAATGTGCTACAAGCTGCTAGCTGTCTGGCAGAAATATGGTACATGTGTTCCACGCTGCTAGCTGCCTGGCAGAACTATGGTACATGTGTTCCACGCTGCTAGTTGCCTGGTAGAACTATGGTACATGTGGTCCAGGCTGCTAGTTGTCTGGCAGAACTATGGTACATGTGTTACACGCTGCTAGCTGCCTGGCAGAACCATGGTACATGTGTTCCATGCTGCTAGTTACCTGGCAGAACTATGGTACACGTGGTCCACGCTGCTAGCTGTCTGGCAGAACTATGGTACATGTGTTCCACGCTGCTAGTTGCCTGGTAGAACTACGGTACATGTGTTCCACGCTGCTAGTTGTCTGGCAGAACTAGGGTACATGTGTTCCAGGCTGCTAGTTGCCTGGTAGTACTATGGTACATGTGGTCCAGGCTGCTAGCTGTCTGGCAGAACTATGGCACATCTGGCCCACCGTGCTAGCTGCCTGTCAGAACTGTTGCTGCATGCGTTACAGAAATGTGGTACGTGAAAAAGTATTTAGCTAACAGAAAAACGCAATGAACTCTAAGCAAAGTATCAGATCAGGTGAAAGTCCCTTTCCAGTGATCACTTTCAAGGAGTTATTGTTTCAACATGTGATAGTAACATAGCAAGGGGTAGCTTCCATTTCCATATACCTATGACGTATGTACAATTCCATCTTCCCGCTTGATTCAGATGGGCCAATTAGAGAAACAAGCAAACCTCAGTTTAAAGATGCAATTACAATAGACGCGTGTAGTCATTGATATAATGCAAAGTATGTGCAAGATGGTGATGCATTACTTCAGAGAATACAATGTAGTGGTAGTGCGACGCAATGATCCGATGGTTTTAATGAACGTTATATAGACTACAATTTCGTAATTGGTTGTGGAGCACGTAGTAATGGTATTTTAGGGTTATTCAGGGTCTCCGTCCACACATGATGTATACTGCTCAGCAAGAGGTTAGTGATACCATGTTAAGGGAACCATGCCTTGTAAAATAGATGAAATAAAACGACATCCAGTGATACTCTGAATTTACCCATGAATTTACATTTGTAATGCAGAGAAGCATGACTATCGATGTAGAGTATGTCTACAACATACCAATCACGTACAGGATATGCAGAACAAGTTAGAAGCTGAACTAAATGATTATATTCTTGTCATTAGCCTGGTTGCGAAACAACGTGTAGTATTTATTGTTTAAGAAAACGGTTACATTTTTTCTAAATATACAAAATGTACTAGCAATCAATTCCAAGAAGGGTCCAGTACGTGGAACCGGGAGAACTCAACACTGAAGCTGGGGAGTGAAACGTAGATTTCTCGGACATAGCCTTGATTCCTTTAGATGTTGAAGAGAGCATTATGTGTGTCACTTCCAAGCACGCGTCAGCAACGAGAGAAGATGTATTATCGGATGCAGATCAGGATGGGTAAAATTTATAAGTGGCGCTGGAATATCCGAACTATATACTAGTATTACAAACAGACAAAGAGCAAGCGCAAGTGTGTGTGTTTTACGTTTATTTATCGTCGCTACCGGTTGCCCATATGAGCGACGCCTCCTGAAGAGATTAGTCATTTTAGATTTTTGGAGGATAGTGCAATGATACAGACAGAGACCCATTCCAGAGTGTCCCCTGGTTCATTTACGTGTACGGTGTACAGCACCGACACTATACCTCGGTTTAATGTCCCATCTGAAACACTGTTAATTTCATTAGGGTCAGATGGGGGATAGAACCTGCGATTCCTGGATTACCAGTCCAACGTGTTACCACTGGACTACAGATCCGTCTGTAGCAAGCGCAATAATGACTCCAGTTGTAGCTATAAGGGTACAAGTTTCCATCGCCATGGTAACGCTGATTGCAGTACATCTTGTTGCACACGGACTCGCTGGAGAGTGTTCATCAAGATGTAGCGAGTTCATTGGATAAAGTTGTTTCAACAAATGGGAAATGTCACTGAAAAACGTTATTGGAACTGCTCAATTTTGTTATCTGTCATTCATGGTATATTGATAGTAGTCTATTTTTATTCTGGTTTGCGAGAAAGCTAAGATAATATCTGAATCAACTTTATATTTAGATGTACATGTTCTATTTTCCCCTCATCTGTTTCATCTTCCTATTTGCTTTTGTCAGTGTAATTCTCCAAGTCCACGTAAATAGCGTAAATATGGATGCACGGAATATATATATAATCATAATCTACGTCACACACTATATACATTAATTTCTTTACAATATAAATTAATTAAACTTTATATTCCTGTCCAAAATGAGTGTAGCCATTTATAAAAAGTTGTTATGATGTAAATATAAAATAATTATTAGACTAGATTCTACAAATTTATTTTAGTTCGATTGCGAAACAAGTTCTTACAACTTATATTAATCACTCTCGGTACCTCATTCCTGATGGAATCCATCGCCACGAGGGAGAGAGAAGAGGCAATGTGGAATGTAAATGCCTTGCTGCCTAAGGGCACAATCGTAACGGCAACAGTGTGGCTCGAACTCCGGGCGTTTCGCACCTGAAGCGAGTGCGCTACCACAACGCTATCACGACTAATGTCAGTACAGTACAGAAATGCTAACATTGAAATTTAAAATGTACTTGAAAAATATTTGCCAAATTTTTTTTACTTTCCTGTTCGATCCTCGGACTGACCGGGTAGTATGTGACATGGTACTGCGGTCGCCAGATCCGACAGGTGGATTTTCTCCGGATACTCCGACACGAGTGACCACCGTTACGCTTTCATCCGCGCCAACGAGAGTGGGTAATATAAGTGTTGTTAAAACTTGTTTCGCAATCGTTGTAAAATAAATAAACTTTTACTTTTTAAATATGTTTATGGCATATTCGTACTAACAATAGTTCTGAACTAGAAATGTTATTCAAACTGTATATGTATTCTCCATACATGTATCTGCAAAATACAAAATCTGTTCATATTTCGAAATTGTGTAGGCATGCATGACCAGGTGTACGCATGCGCATGTATATGTATCTCTCGGCTAATTGGTGTGTGTACAGATGTGTTTACCCGATTCCAAATTTTCGGTTTAACAACACTACCACCATGCTATTGTTTAATGTTAGTACATGTACACATATAAAGTACCACTGACATACTATAGTCCAGAGTGTGTACGATTTGTAGGGGATGTGTATTTGACCTCAACCTGATACCTATTACGGAGATTAATAAACTCAAATAGGGCTCGAAAATAATTTCGTCCATATGTTATCAGATGTCAGTTTGTTTTTTAAAATATTATTTTATTGCATTTTTTTCATACATTACATTACAATTATACACACAATGGAAGACGTAGAAAACAATATGACATTATATTAGGATTGCTATTATTGCTAAGAAACAAAATGTATATCGTGTGCGTTTTACGTTTATTTATCGTCGCTACCGGTTGCCCATATGAGTGACGCCTCCTGACAAGATTAGTCATTTTAGATTTTTGGAGGATGGTGCAATGATACAGACAAGAGACCCATTCCAGAGTCTCCTCTGGTTCTTTTACGTGCACGGTGTAAAACACCGACACGAGATCTCGGTTTCGCCTCCGGAAGAGATTAGTCATTTTAGGTTTTTGAGGATGGTGCAATGATACAGACAAGAGACCCATTCCAGAGTCTCCTCTGGTTCTTTTACGTGCACGGTGTAAAACACCGACACGAGATCTCGGTTTCGCCTCCGGAAGAGATTAGTCATTTTAGGTTTTGGAGGATGGTGCAATGATACAGACAAGAGACCCATTCCAGAGTCTCCTCTGGTTCTTTTACGTACACGGTGTAAAGCACCGACACGATATCTCGGTTTCGCCTCCGGAAGAGATTAGTCATTTTAGAAGTGTGGAGGATCGTGCAATGATACAGACAGCGAGCAATGATACAGACAGCGAGCAATGATACAGACAGCGAGCAATGATACAGACAGCGAGCAATGATACAGACAGCGAGCAATGATACAGACAGGTACCCATTCCAGAGTCTCCTCTGGTTCTTTTAGATGCACGGTGTACAGCACCGACACGAGGCCTCGGTTTGAAGTCCCACCCGATTTCTATCTTTCTCTGACTATATACTAGACAATACAGGGATGATAGAACACATATGTTAATCAGTCGTAGCACATTGCGAGCGTAATATACAGTAATTCCACAGCTATTGCTGTGATGAGCCCAGGTATCAGATAATTGCTAATTTGTCTACATATTATGCTGTTGCAATTAGCTAAAACATATTTCTTTATTTCAATAGGTTGCTGTCATATTGATACTGCGCGATATAGGTGGAACACAATGTTAACGAATACTTAATCATATTTTATACTGAATTCTTTATTGCTATGTAGCACAACTTCATGTAGTCTCGACACTATATCACAGGTATTCGTAATAGTATGCATTCGTCACTCGCCCATATGGTTCGCCGGCGGCGAGGGTAAATAGGCTCAGTATGCATTCGTCACTCGCCCACATGGTTCGCCGGCGGCGAGGGTAAATAGGCTCAGTATGCATTCGTCACTCGCCCACATGGTTCGTCGGTGGCGAGGGTTATGTAAACTCGGTATAAATGTGTCGCTCGGACACATGGTTCGACGGCGGTGAGGATACATAAACTAGGTATAAATTCGTCGCTCGCACACATGGTTCGACGGCGGCGAGGGTACATAAACTAGGTATAAATTCGTCGCTCGCACACATGGTTCGACGGCGGCGAGGGTACATAAACTAGGTATAAATTCGTCGCTCGCCCACATGGTTCGACGGCGGCGAGGGTAAATAAGCTCAATCATCATCAGTATCAATTCGTGAGAGTGGCACAATTACATACAAACATAGCTCGGTAATTGATTAACGGACTGCTGGCTGTGGGGATAAATTCCTGTCAATATTATGAATGCTGGTTGCTAATTCGTTTTGTCAGTGAACATCACACATACATGAAAGCAGTCGGTATCGCCTCGTAAACCCTCCGCCACCATCCATGGCTTCCTGTAGCAAGCTGATGTTTCACGCTTACTACTGCCATTTGACATAAGATAAATTTAATTTTGAGTTGACAAGATATCAACAGTACACAGCAACCTCTGCGTGAGTTTTTGAACCGACTAATAGCGTTAGTGTGCTTGTGTGTGTTTTACGTTTATTTATCGTCGCTACCGGTTGCCCATATGAGCGACGCCTCATGAAGAGATTAGACATTTTAAATGTTTAGAGGATAGTGAAATAATACGGACAGAGACCCATTTCAGAGTATCCACTGGTTCTGTTAGGTGCACGGTTTAAAGCACCGGCACGGGACCTAGGTTTAAAGTCCCATCTGCAAGACTGTTCATTATAGTATGGTCAGACGGGGGGGGGTCGAACCTGTGACCCCTATATTACCGGCGACGTGGATGACAGTTTACCATCGTCGTGAGAATTCAGCAAATGGAAGTCGCTGCTGAGCTGGGTAAGCTCTTTTCATGATTGAGTAAAATTAAAAAAATAGAAATCAAAAAATAATTTAAAAAATATCCTTCAGTGTAATTTTGTTGGACAATACTAGTATATGGAGTACATGCAATAATGCAATATATGCACAAAATCTGTCTTAACAATCAGTCAAGGGAATCGCAGAAAGTGGATGTTTAGCACAGGTGCTTAATAGATGTGACCACGCAATCGAGCTAAAATAAATTTGTATAAACCAAGGGAAACTATTTTTTTCAGACATACTAATGTTCGTATAGTACTGGACATACAATTAAACCTGTGTTAGAGGTCACCTCCATTAAGCAACCAAGCTGTATTAAGCAGCCAGTATCCATATTCCCCATAAGATGTTATATTATACATTTGACCTCCATTAAGCAACCAACCTATATTAAGCAGCCAGTATCCACATTCCCCATAAGATGTTATATTATACAGTTGACCTCCATTAAGCAACCAACCTGTATTAAGCAGCCAGTATCCACATTCCCCATAAGATGTTATATTATACATTTGACCTCCATTAAGCAACCAACCTGTATTAAGCAGCCAGTATCCACATTCCCCATATGATGTTATGTTATACATTTGACCTCCATTAAGCAACCAACCTGTATTAAGCAGCCAGTTCCCAGATTCCCAATATGTTGTTTTATTATACGTTCTGTGATTCCCTTGTCTAGCTGCTTACGACAGGTTTCATTGCAGTATATTCCTGCATGTAAGGCAATTCATATCCCATTCCATGCAGAAACATAACGTTATTATTCAATGCAAAGGTAGACAAACAACAACACGGGCTCCAACTGTATATTCACAGATACGTCCTGCAGCAGATCTGTTATTTTAATTTGGAATTGCCGCATAGCAACACCTTTTATTCCATATTTACATACACATATAATACGTTTATTTACCCTAGATACAATCACGGTTTCTTAAGATATGTATGTATGTATTTATGTATTTGTGTATATCTTTTTGCCATATGCTTGTGTAATTGGCCAAAGGCAAATATTAGGCTGATAATGCTGGTTAATCGGAGAAACGCCCCCAGAAGTACAATGTATACTATGCATATTATTTTGGATGATAGTGCAAGATAGGCCTACAGAAGACGAGGTCTACAGAAGACAAGGTCTACAGAAGACGAGGTCTACAGAAGACGAGGTCTACAGAAGACTACAGAAAACGAGGCCTACAGAAGACGAGGTCTACAGAAGACGAGGCCTACAGAAGACGAGGTCTACAGAAGACGAGGGAAGACGAGGTCTATTGAAGACGAGGTCTACAGAAGACGAGGTCTACAGAAGACTACAGAAGACGAGGCCTACATAAGACGAGGTCATCAGAAGACGAGGTCTACAGAAGACGAGGCCTACAGAAGACGAGGCCTACAGAAGACTACAGAAGACGAGGCCTACAGAAGACGAGGTATACAGAAGACGAGGGAAGACGAGGCCTATTGAAGACGAGGTCTACAGAAGACGAGGCCTACATAAGACGAGGCCTACATAAGACGAGGTCATCAGAAGACGAGGTCTACAGAAGACGAGGTCTACAGAAAACGAGGTCTACAGAAGACGCTCCAATTCCAGAAGCACCCCGTGTTCTATTACACGACTGGTGTATAGCACCGATACACGAACATCGGTTTATAATCCCATCTGACATACTGTTCAGGCCCGTAGCCACATTGAGGCACACCGAGGCAGCTGCTTCGGTTAAAATTTCCAAAGCGAAAATAATAAATGAAAACTTAATAAATAAATTGTAAAAACTATCCATTTGCTGTATAAAATGTTGACTGCTGGAGAGTTGAACGGTCAGTACATAATTATACGTCTAAACTCATTAAATCAGAAAACGCAGGAAACGCAGGAAATTGCTTCTATACTCCAACAATTTTAAGGGGGAACATGCCCCCGAACACGCTAGATTGCCTCGGTTGCAATTTGTCTCTGGCTACGGTACTGCTGTTAATATTAATATGATCAGACGGGGGATCGAACATGCGATCACTGGATTCGCAGTCCAGCGTGTTTACCACTGAACCGTGTCTGTGGTGGTCTAGCATTTTGGAGCACGTTTTCTAACTTTAACATTACATCTCTTTACACAGAATAAAACGTCATACTTATCAATCAAAGATTGTCACTAAGGAGAACAGAACAGAACCGGAATTATCAAATAATAATAATAATAATATTTACTATTAATAATAATAATGTTTTTTAACGAGAGAAATCAGATGAACAATTAAGTCAATCTACCATGAGACCATCAACAAATTAAAACATGAAATACAACAATGAAACATGTAAGCAATGATCAGTAAAACTGACATGAGCAATAAGATATAAGCTGCAAGAACTAATACTTATATACATGTATAATTAATCATTTATAGCACGCATTCACAAGTGAACAATGTGTTCAGTTGGCTTGAAATGTTTTTACTTTGGCAAAATTATGATTATGAAATTGTGATGAAATATCGATCTGAAACAGCATTTGTTACAAATAAGATTGGTTGGTGTTAATTATTATACTGAGCGTCATTAAGTATTCATGACGACACACAACCTGATAGAAGAGAAACTTGTTTTAAACCCTAGTTGCGGTGCATATTATTGTCGTGTTGTGTGCATTCAACAAATTACCCGGTGATGTATGGCATTTGGAGCAGACTAATAACCCCATATACAGTCTTAAGCATCCAGCAGATGGTCGCAAGATCGAACAGATGCGTTTCTCAGGGTACTCCGGTTTCCTTCCACAGGAATGACAACATTTACGCTTTCATCCTCGCCAACGAGAGTGATTCATTTAAGTTGTTAAAACGTGCTTCCCAATTGTTGTAAAATAAATACCGTTTAAACTTAAGCACTTGGTTCCTACAGTTATCGTTTGCTGTATTGTTTCTTACCTTACAATATAGCCATGTCATATCTTGAAATAAAGTTTTTAAAAAAACAACCAAAGGAAACACAGAAATTAGCTACTTAGCACAGGTGGCTGCTTAATGGCGGGCACATGTATAAGAACACAACATATTGGGAATCTTGAAACATACTGCTATATACAGGTTGGCTGTTTAATGGAGGTGACCACTAACACATGTTTGGCTGCATAGCATAATACAGCATGGCTGTTTAATGGAGGTGACCACTAACACATGTTTGGCTGCATAGCATAATACAGCATGGCTGTTTAATGGAGGTGACCACTAACACTTGTTTGGCTGCATAGCATAATACAGCTTGGCTGTTTAATGGAGGTGACCACTAACACATGTTTGACTGTATAGCATAATACAGCTTGGCCGTTTAATAGAGGTGACCACTAACACATGTTTGACTGTATAGCATAATACAGGTTGGCTGTTTAATGGAGGTGACCACTAACACATGTTTGACTGTATAGCATAATACAGGTTGGCTGTTTAATGGAGGTGACCACTAACACATGTTTGACTGTATAGCCTAATACAGGTTGGCTGTTTAATGGAGGTGACCATAATATCAATATTCATATAATTGTTGATAATGTTTGCTACAGATCTTTATGCAATGCTATGCTGTATAATCATTTTCAATAAAATCACTAAATAACAATATGGACATATCTATATTGTACGAGTATTAGTTGTAAAACACACAGGTTTCGGCTTGATATTAAGTGTAGACATAATGCGGATAGGAGGGTTCCGATGGTAAACCCCCCGGGAGGATTTGAAAGTCTATATCGCAGCAGCAGCATTCTGGGGCATGTTAAGTATCTATGATAAACACTAAAATAGGGAACATCTTTGTGTAGTTTTTAAAATATTCTATTATCAATTAAAAAGTAATGAAATACAGACTTCATTCCATATGCAATGGGTTGGTTGGCTGCACATTAGGAAACTCCACCGACATACACTTCATTTTTTAAATTTATGCATTTTCATGATTTCAATAAATTTGGAAGAACATGTGTAGGAACGTGTCTATTGTGCCTTTAAGCAGCTACGCCGCTGACACAGATTAGGATTATTGTGTTGAGTACATATGTCCCTGAATTCAACATATACAATGATGAGTAACATCACATAATCAGGAGACAGAGAACAAGTAACCGCAAAGGTTCCGGAGACAGAGAACAAGTAATCCCAAAGGTTCAGGAGATAGAGAACAAGTAACCTCAAAG
This sequence comes from Archivesica marissinica, assembly GCA_014843695.1. NCBI lineage: Eukaryota > Metazoa > Mollusca > Bivalvia > Venerida > Vesicomyidae > Archivesica > Archivesica marissinica. The sequence goes on from CM026404.1 coordinate 27,200,313, forward strand.
GTTCAGGAGATAGAGAACAAGCAACCTCACAGGTTCAGGAGACAGAGAACAAGTAACCTCAAAGGTTCAGGAGACAGAGAACAAGTAACCTCAAAGGTTCAGGAGACAGAGAACAAGTAACCCCAAAGGTTCAGGAGACAGAAAACAAGTAACCTCAAAGGTTCAGGAGATAGAGAACAAGTAACATCAACGGTTCAGGAGACATATAGAACAAGTAACCTCAAAGGTTCCGGAGACAGAGAACAAGCAACCTCAAAGGTTCAGGAGATAGAGAACAAGCAACCTCAACGGTTCAGGAGACATATAGAACAAGTAACCTCAAAGGTTCCGGAGACAGAGAACAAGCAACCTCAAAGGTTCAGGAGATAGAGAACAAGCAACCTCAAAGGTTCAGGAGACAGAGAACAAGCAACCTCAACGGGTAAGGAGACAGAGAACAAGCAACCTCAAAGGGTCAGGAGATAGAGAACAAGCAACCTCAAAGGTTCAGGAGACATATAGAACAAGTAACCTCAAAGGGTAAGGAGACAGAGAACAAGCAACCTCAAAGGGTAAGGAGACAGAGAACAAGCAACCTCAAAGGGTCAGGAGATAGAGAACAAGCAACCTCAACGGTTCAGGAGACATATAGAACAAGTAACCTCAAAGGTTCAGGAGACATATAGAACAAGTAACCCCAAAGGTTCAGGAGACAGGGAACAAGTAACCTCAACGGTTCAGGAGATAGAGAACAAGCAACCTCAACGGTTCAGGAGACAGGGAACAATCAACCTCAAAGGTTCAGGAGACAGAGAACAAGTAACCTCAAAGATTCAGGAGACAGAGAACAAGCAACCTCAATGGTTCAGGAGACATATAGAACAAGTAACCTCAAAGATTCAGGAGAAAGAGAACAAGCAACATTACAGATTCAGGAGACAGAGAACAAGCAACCTCAAAGGTTCAGGAGACATATAGAACAAGTAACCTCAAAGCTTCAATAGACAGAGAACAAGTAACCTCAAAGATTCAGGAGACAGGGAACAAGTAACCTCAAAGGTTCAGGAGACAGGGAACAAGTAACCTCAAAGGTTCAGGAGACAGGGAACAAGTAACCTCAAAGGTTCAGGAGACAGAGAACAAGTAACCTCACAGGTTCAGGAGATAGATAACAAGTAACCCTAAAGATTCAGAAGATCTGAGAACAAGTAACCTCAAAGATTCAGAAGAGATATAGAGAACAAGTAACCTTAAAGAATCAGAAGAGATATAGAGAACAAGTAACCTCAAAGAATCAGAAGAGATATAGAGAACAAGTAACCTTAAAGATTCAGAAGATATAGAGAACAAGTAACCTCAAAGATTCAGAAGAGATATAGAGAACAAGTAACCTCAAAGATTCAGAAGAGATATAGAGACAAGTAACCTTAAAGATTCAGAAGAGATAGAGAACAAGTAACCTCAAAGATTCAGAAGACATAGAGAGCAAGATATAAGTATGACGGCACAGTGTATCATGTACCTCGAACATAGACATTATACACAACGTGTGTACCGCTGGAGTAGGAGAATAACCTGGATCCGTAAAACTAGTGTAGAATTACCGGTAGCCATCAATTGCATACCTACATTGTAGTATTGAGCATTCGGATAATTGAGATTTCAATTGATATTAAAATGTTTAGATGGGTCTCATTGACTTCAACTCACTTGTCCATTGCATCTGTAGGTTCGAATCCCACTGATGGTGTAGACACATTTCATGTGAGGAAGATATACAGCTGGATTGCGGAAGGCCGCTAGTTCTATGTTGTCTAGGATACAATAAATACTGCTCGGAGAGGTACTCGGGGGTCTTCCTCAACCAATAGTAGCTGGAGAATCGCTATATGACGTAAGCTGTTATAAACACAAAACAACATAATGATCAGCTGAGATGCACGTAGGTCAAAAGAGACTAATTTGAACGATGATAATCCAGGCAGGCGCTATGCCACCTATACATTACATGTACGTGAAGCATTTTATTACAAGTCCGCCTCCGTGATCGAGCGGTTAAGATCGCTGACTTGTATACCACTGTAACCTATCATCACTCATGGTCACGGGTTCGAGCTGCACTCAGACCTTGTCTCTTTATATGAAAAAATTGGCAGTTTCTTACGGAGGTTGGTGCACCAAGTATGGTTAACCGCTGGAGCCTGCCCAGGAAAGGTACTGTTAGGTAAACTGCCCGTCGCTCAAATGGTCAAACCGGTAGTGACGTTAAATAAGCTTAAATAAAAAACAATCTTATTCCACTATCTCGTGTATCTCACCCAAAGAAACAACACAATCAATAACTCATAGCTTAAAAAAATCTTTTGTACCTGCAGGATATTCAACGATGTGACCATATCAATTATTCAGACTGATCTAGGGGAATCATGTTTTAGGATGTTAAAAGTTGCCGAACAGACGCCATGCTATTCAAACATGCACGTTCATTATCATTAATGCATGCTCATTGAGCGAGTCATTGCATATTTCAAAGGTCAAGATATTTCTCTGAAGTCACAAGAGCATTACCGACTTTATGGTTATTATATGTATCTGGTGTGGCCCGATCCATTTGTTTGATCAATTTACATGTATCATCATTTATGTATTGCCGCCATAACTCTTGTATAAGTGATAAATGCATAACAACATGATTTAGCTAGTTTATACTGGTCGACAATAAACTAGAAGGCACTCGGTAGGGTCCATCCACCCCCACTCTGTTGTCCTGAGCCGGAGGTTATAGCACTCTTCTCAAATCTCAAACTCGAACTCAAGTCATTTGATTGCTTCATTCGGAGGTGTACACTCAGCTGAACCAATCAGAAGCTTGAGACTGAGTTTGAGATTAGAGAACACTTGTATAACCTCCAGGCCAGATCATTGGTCGGAGGTTATAAAACTGTTCCAAATATCCAGTGATATGATTGGGTGAGTTTGAAATTTGCTCTTGGCTGAACCAATCAGAAGCTTTAGATTGAGATTTGACAAACGTTTTATAACCTTGGACCCAGATCAACACCAAACGTTAATGGACTGGTCCTAGGCCCATGGCGGACATTCCAAACAATAATTCATGAACATCCGTCCGTCTGTTTAAGCACACTCCTGCCAGTAGACAACCAAACAGCCGGAACAACTATTTCAAAGACAGACCGCCGTCACATGAGCATATGTTCAAACATTATGCGATTGCGATCTTGTATGTTCAAACAGTATGTGATTGCATTATTGTATGTTCAAACATTGTGTGATTGAAATATTGTATGTTCAAACATTATGTGATTGCGATCTTGTATGTTCAAACAGTGTGTGATTGCATTATTGTATGTTCAAACATTGTGTGATTGCGATCTTGTATGTTCAAACAGTATGTTATTGCGATATTGTATGTTCAAACATTGTGTGATTGAAATCTTGTATGTTCAAACATTATGTGATTGCAATATTGTATGTTCAAACATTGTGTGATTGCAATCTGTCTAATCAAATCTACTGAAGGATCTACTATGCCATCTACTATGGCAAGGAGTATTCAGTCAGAAGAACGTAATTATAAATGCTCCCGCTAAGAAACGTAAGCTGTTCGTTTCACACAGTTAATATTCTAGAAGCGGATATCACACATTTCAAATATAATAGATGGTATTCTCTAAATATGGCCAGTAAACGCGCATGCGTACGGTTAGTTTGTTATTATTGTTTATTTTCCCCCCAACACCTATCTATCTGTCTATCTTCCTGTAATGTCGAACCCCTCGCGGGGATGTAGACATGTTGCGCGTCAAAAAACACCGATGACAGTTCAAAGGATAATAGATAAACAATAAATTCTCGTCCATAACTTGTTCATTCTTAATTCAGAAATAAACACTACAACTGTTTTAAATGCTGATAATTTAAAGGTTAATGATTAAATTTACTTGCTTTTTTTATTTAAGTGTATTTATAATGCATACACTGTTGTAATCTGGTTACGGTAATAATATGAGTTCAGATTGAAACTATAGATTGACCATGTTCCGGTTTCTGTGAAAGAGTATCATACAGTGTTCCTTTAACTGCTCCGTTGCGGAAAATAGGTACGATTGAAAACCGGAAAGAAGCTCTTTCCGCGGATGGCTGCGGAAAGAGCATATTACATCTTTATTTTATATAAAACCATAATAATGATTGTAAATAAAATGAATATTTAATAGGCTGTTTCAGAAGCGGAAAGCTCTTTCCGCGGAAAGACGATCTTTCCGGTGGGTTCAGTCACACCGGTGAAATATGTATTGTGTTTTAGGCAATATAATACTTCAAAGATGTTAAACTGATGTTGAACGTATTCGGTTCAGTCACACCGGTGAAATATGTATTGTGTTTTAGGCAATATAATACTTCAAAGATGTTAAACTGATGTTGAACGTATTCGGTTCAGTCATACCGGTGAAATATGTATTGTGTTTTAGGCAATATAATACTTCAAAGATGTTAAACTGATGTTGAACGTATTCGGTTCAGTCATACCGGTGAAATATGTATTGTGTTTTAGGCAATATAATTCTTCAAAGATGTTAAACTGATGTTGAACGTATTCGGTTCAGTCATACCGGTGAAATATTTATTGTGTTTTAGGCAATATAATTCTTCAAAGATGTTAAACTGATGAACGTATTCGGTTCAGTCATACCGGTGAAATATTTATTGTGTCTTAGGCAATATAATTCTTCAAAGATGTTAAACTGATGTTGAACGTATTAGGTTCAGTCATACCGGTGAACTATTTATTGTGTCTTAGGCAATATAATTCTTCAAAGATGTTAAACTGATGTTGAACGTATTCGGTTCAGTCATACCGGTGAACTATTTATTGTGTCTTAGGCAATATAATTCTTCAAAGATGTTAAACTGATGTTGAACGTATTCGGTTCAGTTATACTGGTGAAAAATGTTTATTGTGTTTTAGGCAATATAATTCTTCAAAGAGGTGCAACTGATGTTGAACGTATTCTGTGCTGCGATGCGTTATAATTGACCATTACCAGTTGAACCGTGTGATTCATATGCGTATAAATAATTGATATGGTGGATGGTAATACAAACTTGCAATCAATATAACACGTCCCCCAGGAGTTGCAACTATGTTCAGTGCCTGTATACGCCTGTCACGTAACGCACTACACAGTTCGCACATCTATTATATTCTATACTTTGTGGGATGGCATGGTTCATGGTCTGGTTGTATATATACGTTGTGTGATGTGGACAGCATGGTTCATGGTCTGGTTGTATATATACTTTGTGGGGTGTGGACAGCATGGTTCATGGTCTGGTTGTATATATACGTTGTGGGATGTGGACAGCATGGTTCATGGTCTGGTTGTATATATACTTTGTGGGATGTGGACAGCATGGTTCAGTGTCTGGGTTTATATATACTGTGTGGGATGTGGACAGCATTGTTCAGTGTCTGGTTGTATATATACGTTGTGGGATGTGGACAGCATGGTTCATGCTCTGGTTGTATATATACGTTGTGGGATGTGGACAGTATGGTTCATGGTCTGGTTGTATATATACTGTGTGGGATGTGGACAGCATGGTTCAGTGTCTGGTTGTATATATACGTTGTGGGATGTGGACAGCATGGTTCATGCTCTGGTTGTATATATACGTTGTGGGATGTGGACAGCATGGTTCATGGTCTGGTTGTATATATACGTTGTGGGCTGTGGACAGCATGGTTCATGCTCTGGTTGTATATATACGTTGTGGAATGTGGACAGCATGGTTCATGGTCTGGTTGTATATATACGTTGTGGGATGTGGACAGCATGGTTCATGCTCTGGTTGTATATATACGTTGTGGGATGTGGACAGCATGGTTCATGGTCTGGTTGTATATATACTTTGTGGGATGTGGACAGCATGGTTCATGCTCTGGTTGTATATATACTTTGTGGGATGTGGACAGCATGGTTCATGGTCTGGTTGTATATATACTTTGTGGGATGTGGACAGCATGGTTCATGCTCTGGTTGTATATATACGTTGTGGGATGTGGACAGCATGGTTCATGCTCTGGTTGTATATATACGTTGTGGGATGTGGACAGCATGGTTCATGCTCTGGGTTTATATATACGTTGTGGGATGTGGACAGCATGGTTCATGCTCTGGGTTTATATATACGTTGTGGGATGTGGACAGCATGGTTCATGGTCTGGGTTTATATATACGTTGTGGGATGTGGACAGCATGGTTCATGCTCTGGGTTTATATATACGTTTTGGGATGTGGACAGCATGGTTCATGCTCTGGTTGTATATATACGTTGTGGGATGTGGACATCATGGTTCATGCTCTGGGTTTATATATACGTTTTGGGATGTGGACAGCATGGTTCATGCTCTGGTTGTATATATACGTTGTGGGATGTGGACAGCATGGTTCATGCTCTGGTTGTATATATACTTTGTGGGATGTGGACAGCATGGTTCATGGTCTGGTTGTATATATACTTTGTGGGATGTGGACAGCATGGTTCATGGTCTGGTTATATATATATAAGTTGTGGGATGGGGACAGCATGGTTCATGGTCTGGGTTTATATATACTGTGTGGGATGTGGATAGCATGGTTCATGGTCTGGGTTTATATATACTTTGTGGGATGTGGATAGCATGGTTCATGGTCTGGGTTGATATATACTTTGTGGGATGTGGATAGCATGGTTCATGGTCTTGTTGTATATATACTTTGTGGGATGTGGACAGCCTGGTTCATGGTCTGGTTATATATATACATTGTGGGATGTGGACAGCATGGTTCATGGTCTGGTTGTATATATACTTTGTGGGATGTGGACAGCATGGTTCATGGTCTGGTGTTTATATAAACTGTGTGGGATGTGGACAGCATGGGTCATGGTCTGGTTATATATATTATAAGTTGTGGATGTGGACAGCATGGTTCATGGTCTGGTGTTTATATAAACTGTGTGGGATGTGGACAGCATGGTTCATGGTCTGGTTATATATATTATAAGTTGTGGATGTGGACAGCCTGGTTCATGCTCTGGGTTTATATATACTTTGTGGGATGTGGACAGCATGGCTTGGGTTTATATAAAAATCCGAAAACGATACAATACGTAAAATATTGGACTACGTGTATGAGGCGCGTGGCGAGGAATACAACACGCCTCACACAGTGCCAATAAAATACATATTGAACAGTTTGATGATGATATCTTACTTAAAATACACATTTATGTAACAAGATAGTTTAATATACAACTGATTTACGAATAGGATTTGACATTATACTCTAGCATTGGATGCGCGTTCGCTTCAGGTGCGAAAGGTCCGGAGTTCGAGCCCCGCTGGAGCCGTTACGATTGTGCCCTTAGGCAAGGCATTTAAATTCCACGTTGCCCCTTCTCTTTCCCTCGTGGCGATGGATTCCACCAGGAATGAGGTCTCGAGAGTGATTAATATAAGTTATAAGAACTTGTTTCGCAATCGAGCTAAAATAAATTTGTATAAACTAGCATATTGAGAGCCGTCCAATATTAAAAATAAGAGAAATCCAATATTAAAAATAAAGTACAAGTACAAAGGTATGACGTCATGACAGTGTTTTGATAGCGGAGAATGTGAATGTCACGAAAAGTAACCGACATACCTCCTGATTTGAAGGGTGAGAGTATTAATGCATATCTTATAGATCTGTGAGTCAATAGATGCTGCAAGGTAATGTGCTGTTCGCGTTTTTATATAAAATTATCCACGCAAAAGCGATATGACCATAACATAAGCATAATATACTAGAGGACATAGAAAACGCACACCTACATTATATACTAGAGGACATAGAAAACGTACACCTACATTATATACTAGAGGACATAGAAAACGCACACCTACATTATATACTAGAGGACATAGAAAACGCACACCTACATTATATAATAGATGACATAGAAAACGCACACCTACATTATATACTAGAGGACATAGAAAACGTACACCTACATTATATACTAGAGGACATAGAAAACGCACACCTACATTATATACTAGATGACATAGAAAACGCACACCTACATTATATACTAGAGGACATAGAAAACATACACCTACATTATATACTAGAGGACACAGAAAACGCACACCTACATTATATACTGTACTGTTACTGTTTAAAAATTTAGAATAATTTTGTTTCTTAACATAAGCGTGAACAGTTGGTTCATCACTTTCACATTTGCATTCTAATCACAATTAGCCAAAAGTGTTACTTTCGATTTTTGGAGCACTATCTTTATCTTACGATACTTTCTTTATTACTAAATCAAATTTAAATATTTTGATATCAAAATGACGACAATGAATTATTCTTTAAGAAAATGCATATATGTATTTATATAGTTATTGTTTTTCATGTAAACACACACTTATCCGAAGTGTGCGTTTTCTATGTCTTCTAGTATAATATGAAATATAATATATAAATATTAGACACAGACGGATCTGTAGTCCAGTGGTAACACGCCGGACTGGTAATCCAGGGATCGCGGGTTCGATCCCCCGTCTGACCATAATAAAATTAACAGTCTTTCAGATGGGACGTTAAACCGAGGTCTCACGTCCGTCCATTACACCGTGCACGTAAAAGAACCAGAGGAGATTCTGGAATGGGTATCTGTCTGTATCATTGCACTATCCTCCAAAACTCTAAAATGACTAATCTCTTCAGGAGGCGTCGCTCATATGGGCAACCGGTAGCGACGATAAATAAACGTAAAACATACACATATTAGTAAATACAGAAATAGCCATCTATTGTCCTGTACAGCACTATATTACTTGATCGGCAGATTACGGGTTAGTTTGTAGAATGTAAGTAACTTGTTTCCGAGAGTTAATATCACTTTATGTTCGGCTTTGTAAATGGCATAGGCATTACACGGTACTTACAGACGACAACGTCTGCGTTTATAATCGATCTAGTTTAGGTGTTTATGACGTCATTCGTGTATTACTAGAAATCTGTTGCAGATAGTATATAGAGGACTTCCGCTGAATATAAGTATGCTTAGGCTAGTGGCGGCTTTGTATGAATTACACATGTAATACATTCTGATAGCATAATAATAATAGATATAATAATAATAATAATAATATATTCAATAATAAAAATAATAATAATAATAGATCTAATAATAATAATAATAATAGATCTAATAATAATAATAATAATAGATCTAATAATAATAATAATAATAGATCTAATAATAATAATAATAATAGATCTAATAATAATAATAATAATAATAGATCTAATAATAATAATAATAATAATAGATCTAATAATAATAATAATAATAATAGGTCTAATAATAATAATAATAATAGATCTAATAATAATAATAATAATAGATCTAATAATAATAATAATAATAATAGATCTAATAATAATAATAATAATAATAGATCTAATAATAATAATAATAATCTAATAATAATAATAATAATAATAGATCTAATAATAATAATAATAATAGATCTAATAATAATAATAATAATAATAGATCTAATAATAATAATAATAATAGATCTAATAATAATAATAATAATAGATCTAATAATAATAATAATAGATCTAATATAATAATAATAATAGATCTATATATATAATATAATAATATATCTAATAATAATAATAATAATATTAGATATAATAATAATAATAATAATAATAATAGATATAATAATAATAATAATAGATATAATAATAATAATAATAATAGATATAATAATAATAATAATAATAATAGATCTAATAATAATAATAATAAATTGTCCAATAATAATAATAATAAATAGTTCTATATGTAAGTAAGTAAGTAAGTTTTATTAAAGTGACATATGCAAACATAAACATTCAATACAAAATATTTGCACAACTTTAAGATGCACCCGGCCCAATGGGCTATTTGTCACCTAATGCCTGCATAACAATATAAATGAAAGCAAGACATTATCAAAATGTCAACACAATAATAAGATTCACCACATTGCACTTAAACGACTGTCAGAATGTTCTCATATAGAAAGCGAGTAGTCTCAATGTATATATATATATTCAAGGCAAATAGGAAACAAAGATATTCCCTCTTGGTGAGTTTGAAACAAGCCTACACATCATTATAAATTGATGCTACGAGGAGACCGACGCTTTTGCACTACTCCGTCAATCGTATATATTCCCTGAGAAAAAAATAGTTGGTTATTAGCCAATGATGGTCAATTTAATAGAACAATTAATTGCGATCATAGACATATAAATAACAACATGTATAACCTCCGGTGTAATGATCACGGGTTCGAGCCCCGCTCAGAACGTGTTTCATTTATATGAAAAAGTTGGCAGTTTCTCACGGAGGTTGGTGCAACAAGTACTGGTTAACCGCTGGAGTCTGCCCAGGAATTGTGTTGTTAGGTAAACTGCCCGTCGCTCAAATGGGAAACCGGTAGCGACGTTAAATAAACGTAAATATAAAAAACTCCGGTGTAATAGAGCGAACGTAAGACATTATGCTAACATGTGTTTTGTTCATCAGAGAGTATATTTGACACTGGCCTGAAAGTTAGACGAGGGGCAGCAGTATGTGTACTGTGAAGAAAAACGTATACAAATATTTATACTCACTTCATTCTTACATAGTATTACTTAGATATGAAGTGTAGCCTATAGTTTGCCTTCCGTTATTTACCTACCACAATACTGTCTACCATCCTGGTTGATATGCTGTCCGGTCTGATATTACGTTTGCTGGTTTGATACGGTCACGAGCCCGTATCAAGCCAAAAAAGCCGTATCATAGCTAGTTCCTGAGAGAAAAACACATGCACAATCGGAGTGGGGTACTTCCCGTAGCGTTTGCGCGTGTCAAATTTGACAGATAACAGATGTTTGTAGTTTCGTGGTAATATTTCAATCGTTTTCGTGTATCTAATTCAGTAATTGTGATTTATTCCTGATAAATGGATAGCGGAGAGCATGATTTTGATTATTAAATGGTCAAATTCATATAAAAGTTTCGGTCGAAGGCTGATATTAAGTTACCGATAGTCGATACCGAGGCTGATATGAAACTAGCCACGTAATAACCTCTAAATAAGTAAATATTAAAAGCAAGCTTACCGCCCACTAACAGGTCAGTTACAAGTATAATATATGTACGTCACTTTTAGCATGTGTTAATAAAACTGCTGGCATAAAAAACGGGACACTCGTATCGCATAACTTTAAACCGACATTACATCGCATAACTTTAAACCGACATTACATCGCATAACTTTAAACCGACATTACATCGCATAACTTTAAGCATACGTTATTCCTAATACAATACACAGTGCATACAAAGCATGTAATACATGTATCAATTTACAGAATAGGGACTTAGAACGAAAGACAGAGTTTAGTATATGATCGGTGCAGAGATATGCTTCCTCGTTCCACTGCTTTCAAACAACATTCGTAAAACTGTTCACATATGGCAGCAAACAATCCGCATAATTTACCATGAAACGTAGCAACATTTAGAGAACAGAATGCTTCGACAAGCCTGATTATATTGTAAACTCAGACGGCTTCGATAGATATCATTTCCATACAGACCACGGATATTCCCCCATTATCGACCCATTCACATGCCTTCCTTGAAACAACAAATGTCAATGCATTATATAAACCAGTAATAACAATGCTCTATGAGTCTTATCATCGTCTTGTTGAATAATCATATAACACTATTGGAATGGACTACTTAGGCCCTACCAATGTTTATCTTGGTGAGTTGAATAATCAGCAAGTACAATGGGGAGTACAGTGTTGCAGGTACCACGTACAATGGGGAGTACAGCGTTGCAGGTAGCATGTACAATGGGGAGTACAGTGTTGCAGGTACCACGTACAATGGTGAGTACAGTGTTGCAGGTAACACGTACAATGGGGAGTACAGTATTGCAGGTACCACGTACAGTGGGGAGTACAGTGTTGCAGGTAGCACATACAATGGGGAGTACAGTATTGTAGGTAACACGTACAATGGAGAGTACAGTATTGCAGGTAACACGTACAATGGGGATTACAGTATTGCAGGTACCACGTACAATGGGGAGTACAGTGTTGCAGGTAGCACGTACAATGGGGAGTACAGTGTTGGAGGTAACACGTACAATGGGGAGTACAGTATTGCTGGTAACACGTACAATGGGGAGTACAGTATTGCTGGTAACACGTACATTGGGGAGTACAGCGTTGCAGGTAGCACGTACAATGGGGAGTACAGTGCTGCAGGTAGCACGTACAATGGGGAGTACAGTGTTGCAGGTACCACGTACAATGGGGAGTACAGCGTTGCAGGTAGCACGTACAATGGGGAGTACAGTGTTGCAGGTACCACGTACAATGGGGAGTACATTATTGCAGGTAGCACGTACAATGGGGAGTACAGTGTTGCAGGTAGCACTACAATGGGGAGTACATTATTGCAGGTAGCACGTACAATGGGGAGTACAGTGTTGCAGGTAGCACATACAATGGGGAGTACAGTATTGTAGGTAGCACGTACAATGGGGAGTACAGCGTTGCAGGTAGCACGTACAATGGATAGTACAGTGTTGCAGGTAGCACTACAATGGGGAGTACATTATTGCAGGTAGCACGTACAATGGGGAGTACAGTGTTGCAGGTAGCACGTACAATGGAGAGTACATTGTTGCAGGTAGCACATACAATGGGGAGTACAGTATTGTAGGTAACACGTACAATGGAGAGTACAGTGTTGCAGGTAACACGTACAATGGGGAGTACATTATTGCAGGTAGCACGTACAATGGGGAGTACAGTGTTGCAGATAAACGTACAATGGGGAGTACAGTATTGTAGGTAACACGTACAATGGAGAGTACAGTGTTGCAGGTAACACGTACAATGGGGAGTACATTATAGCAGATAACACGTACATTGGGGAGTACAGCGTTGCAGGTAGCACGTACAATGGGGAGTACAGCGTTGCAGGTAGCACGTACAATGGGGAGTACAGCGTTGCAGGTAGCACGTACAATGGGGAGTACAGCGTTGCAGATAGCACGTACAATGGGGAGTACAGTGTTGCAGGTAGCACGTACAATGGGGAGTACAGTATTGCTGGTAGCACGTACAATGGGGAGTACAGTATTGCAGGTAGCATGTACAATGGGGAGTACAGCGTTGCAGGTAGCACGTACACTGGGGAGTACAGTGTTGCAGGTAGCACGTACAATGGGGAGTACAGTGTTGCAGGTAGCACGTGCAATGGGTAGTACAGTGTTGCAGAGTAGTGTACAGTGTTGCAGAGTATTGTACAGTGTTGCAAATAGCACGTACAATGGGTAGTACAGTGTTGCAGAGTATTGTACAATGTTGCAGGTAGCACGTACAATGGGGAGTACAGTGTTGCAGGTAGCACGTGCAATGGGTAGTACAGTGTTGCAGAGTAGTGTACAGTGTTGCAGAGTATTGTACAGTGTTGCAAATAGCACGTACAATGGGGAGTACAGTGTTGCAGAGTATTGTACAATGTTGCAGGTAGCACGTACAATGGGGAGTACAGTGTTGCAGAGCATTGTACAGTGTTGCAGAATATTGTACAGTGTTGCAGAATATTGTACAGTGTTGCAGGTAGCACGTACAATGGGGAGTACAGTGTTGCAGAGTATTGTACAGTGTTGCAGAGTATTGTACAGTGTTACAGGTAGCACGTACAATAGGTAATACAGTGTTGCAGAGTATTGTACAGTGTTGCAGAATAGTGTACAGTGTTGCAGGTAGCACGTACAATGGGGAGTACAGTGTTGCAGAGTATTGTACAGTGTTGCAGAATATTGTACAGTGTTGCAGAATAGTGTACAGTGTTGCAGGTAGCACGTACAATGGGGAGTACAGTGTTTCAGAGTATTGTACAGTGTTGCAGAATATTGTACAGTGTTGCAGAATATTGTATAGTGTTGCAGAATATTGTACAGTGTTACAGGTAGCACGTACAATGAGTAGTACAGTGTTGCAGAGTAGTGTACAGTGTTGCAGAATATTGTATATATCATATCTCTGAGGAGATCATTAGAACAATAAACACTTGTGATAGCCATATATCTGGGAGGATATGCAAATCGATGACGCCAATCCCATTGTATGTACGACCGCAACGCAACAAAACTCGTATTATAACTGCATATGGGAGAGAATATACAATGGAAGCCACCAATCCCATTGTATGTACGACCGCAACGCAACAAAACTCGTATTATAACTGCATATGGGAGAGAATATACAATGGAAGCCACCAATCCCATTGTATGTACGACCGCAACGCAACAAAACTCGTATTATAACTGCATATGGGAGAGAATATACAATGGAAGCCACCAATCCCATTGTATGTACGACCGCAACGCAACAAAACTCGTATTATAACTGCATATGGGAGAGAATATACAATGGAAGCCACCAATCCCATTGTATGTACGACCGCAACGCAACAAAACTCGTATTATAACTGCATATGGGAGAGAATATACAATGGAAGCCACCAATCCCATTGTATGTACGACCGCAACGCAACAAAACTCGTATTATAACTGCATATGGGAGAGAATATACAATGGAAGCCACCAATCCCACTGGTGTGTCCGATTCAGGAGAAAGTTAGAAAGCTACCCAGCTGGCTTGCGGGGGTCGGCGGTTTTATCTGGATTTTTTCCCCGCCAATAATAGTTGGAGAGTCGCACTATGACTAAGCTACTGGTGCTACTTAAAAAACCCAATATTAAACAATGTATGTGTAGTCTCATATCGGGCGGAGTACGCAATCGGTGCTGCCGCCAAATTCCCATTGTATATGTGACCAATAAACACAGAAAACACTTGCTATTGCCTTATATCTGAAGAGTACACACTCGATGCTGCCATAATCCCATTGTATATGTGACCAATAAACACAGAAAACACTTGCTATTGCCTTATATCTGAAGAGTACGCAATCGATGCCACCAAATCCCATTGTATAACTATGTGACCAACAAACACAGAAAACACTTGCTATTGCCTTATAGCTGAAGAGTACACACTCGATGCTGCCATAATCCCATTGTATATGTGACCAATAAACACAGAAAACACTTGATATTGCCTTATATCTGAAGAGTACGCAATCGATGCCACCAAATCCCAATGAGAGAGTAACGGAATATTAATCGCTCCACGCACGGTCGAATTGAAAAGTTTGGACTCGGCATTAAGAATAGTGATAGGACAAATTTAGACATAATCAAGAAATTTTCTCGGAAAATAGGATAACGCTGAGATAATTTGGTTTCCAGAAGCAAATATGAAGCAATCTAGGCGATTATGATTATGTTCCTGTGATTTGATCAAGAGACCCACGACACCTCTGGAAATATGTACTATATACACTTGAACCGTGGAGTACCTGACGTCACTACTTGTATATACAATGTCCTTCTTGTGAACCAACTGAGAGATTATGCCATATTATCAGTTAATTATAATATCGTGTTTCTTACATTCATATGCTAGAATATGTTCCCCGAATATGACATGAGTGTCACACGCCTGAGTCGCAAGCCAGAGCGACATATCTGATATAGGGAGGTAATGAAACATTATAGCATATCATTATAAACGGTTCCTTGGAATATAAAACCAACAATGAGCTCTGGACAGATTTCTCTCTTATTTTATACACGCTTCACGTACACCTTTTTTCAATATAATTCCAAACTGCAAAACAAAGTGTACTTCATCACAAAAGTTAGTTAATCTGCATGAAATGTATTATATGAAAATGTTGGCCGTTTCTTTACGGGAGGTTGGTGCACCAAGTACTGGTTAACCGCTGGAGCCTGCCCAGGAAAAGGTATTGTTAGGTAAACTGCCCGTCGCTCAAAAGGGCAGCCGGTAGCGAAGTTAATTAAACATAAATACATTTTAAAACAAAACAAGCAGTAGCGGCAGATCAGTGCTCCAGTAGGTAACATACTGGACTTATAATACAGTGGTCGCAGGTTCGATCCCCGCAATACCATACTAAAATGACTCGTATCATAATCTTTCAGATGGGACTTTAGACCTAGGTGTTGTGTTGGTGCTACCCACCTTACACGTAAAAGAACTCTATTTAGGTGCAACATATTTGATGTCATATTGTTGTAAAGGATTCGTCTCCTCATACAGACAAATGGTATTGTCATTTATTCTGAAAGAAAGCTATATTTAGGTGCAACATATCTGATGTCATATTGTTGTAAGGGATTCGTCTCCTCATACAGACAAATGGTATTGTCATTTATTCTGAAAGAAAGCTATATTTAGGTGCAACATATCTG
Source organism: Archivesica marissinica (assembly GCA_014843695.1). NCBI lineage: Eukaryota > Metazoa > Mollusca > Bivalvia > Venerida > Vesicomyidae > Archivesica > Archivesica marissinica. The sequence goes on from CM026404.1 coordinate 27,216,775, forward strand.
ATGTCATATTGTTGTAAGGGATTCGTCTCCTCATACAGACAAATGACTCTGTATTGTCATTTATTCTGAAAGAAAGCTATATTTAGGTGCAACATATCTGATGTCATATTGTTGTAAGGGATTCGTCTCCTCATACAGACAAATGACTGTATTGTCATTTTGATTTACTCTGAAAGAGAGCTATATTTAGGTGCCACATATCTGATGCCATATTGTTGTAAAGGAATCGTCTCCTCATACAGACAAATGACATGTCTGAAAGGTTTAATACCGTGGATTTCAATATATTCGGCAATAGTGGCGATTGTTGCCTCGCTATAGGCTGGTTTAGAATCTATGCATACTATGTTCTTATAAATTAGCATTGAGTTAATATCACGGAATATGGAAGATCCAATAAGCAGCAATCTATAATGATATGCACTGGACGCAGATGTTACATATAGTTCTCTTTCAGAGTAAATCAAAATGACAATACAGAGTCATGTGTCTGTATGAGGCGACGATTCCTTTACAACAATATGACATCAGATATGTGGCACCTAAATATAGCTTTCTTTCAGAATAAATGACAATACAGAGTCATTTGTCTGTATGAGGAGACGAATCCTTTACAACAATATGACATCAGAAATGTTGCACCTAAATATAGCTCTCTTTCAGAGTAAATCAAAATGACAATACAGAGTCATCTTTCTGTCAGTTCCGTCCTCGAAATGATATGGATGTACATGAAATCAACACCATTGCAATAGATATTGCTAATTACTGTAACATCACCCATATTTAGACTATATTTATTTGACAACGATTGCGAAGCAAGTTTTAACAACTTATATTAATCACTCTCGTTGGCGCGGATGAAAGCGTAAATGTGGTTATTCGTTTGTGATGAAACCGGAGTACCCGGTGAAAACCCACCTGTCCGATATGGCGACCACCGTACCATCTCACATACTTCCCGGTCCGAGGATCGAACCCAGGTTGCATTTGTGAGCCATATTGAGAGACATATATGCACCATGAAAAGGATAATACTGCAAGTAACAGATAATTCTATTGTCACGGAATCTACCTTACGCTGGTACGAATCAACTACTTGTGACAATTAATCTGAAATTTTAATGGAGATCATTACAAATTCTCAAATATGTACATATCAGAACAGCGGGGGTCTCAACATACGGGGTTTACAAATTCAAAGAAATGGCACAATATATGGTAGAAACAATCATAATACATTAGAGAACACAACTTGCATCTTGCAATTTTATGGAAGGTTCTATAATTGCATCACCACAGGTGATGTGGCGAGAGACGTCACTTTTAATACATAGCACAGAGGTCACAGTGCTTTATCTGATACAAGTGTTCAGCATGTTGAAACAAATAAGCTATTTCATGATTGTGTTCACTGAATTATGTTTGACATGTTTCATTGCACAATTGCGCCCGAGGGAGAATACTCAACTCGGTCACATCAGGGTTCTAATTATATACCGCCAAACCGAGATAATAATTCTACTTTAATTATTACAAATGAAGTATCTGTAAATGTCGATAATTCGCAGAAAGCGATTGAAAACACGTTGAAACTTAATCTAAAAAGAAAAGATTCGATCCCCCGTCTGACCCTAATAACATTAAATTTTTCAGATGGGACTTTAAACCGAGGTCTCGTGTCGGTGCTTTACACGGTGCACGTAAAGGAACCAGAGGAGACCCTGGAATGGGTCTCTGTCTGTATATCATTGCACTATCCTCCAAAAATCTAAAATGACTAATCTCTTCAGGAGGCGTCGCTCATATGGGCAACCGGTTGCGACGATAAATAAAAGTAAAACACACAAAAACAATGTCAAATGTATCGATATCCATCTCCAGAAAAGTCAAGTGGAAGGAAAAGTTTGAACGTTACATTGCCAACATTTACCATGAAAAAAGTCTCAATATTATGTGATAAGTTCGGTGAGTTTTATTTCACAAACGTCAATAAATCAGTTTGGTTTGGTCCATAAGTTATGTTATGTTATATTTCGGGTTTTATGCCTGCATCAGTACCATTTTGGGCTATATCGCCGGCGGGCAGTTTACCTAACAACACCTTTCCTGGGCAGGCTCCAGGGGTTAACCAGTTCTTGGGTGCACCAACCTCCGTAAGAAACTGCCAATTTTTTCATATAAATGAGACACGGCCTTAGCGGGGCTCGAACCCGTGACCATCAGTGATGATAGGTTAGAGTGGTATACAAGTCAACGACCTTAACCACTCAACAACGGAGGCGGACTTGGTCCATGAGACAACATAATTGCAAAACATTTACACGTGGTTAATGTCACATGATTGGTGAATGCTATAAGTTATTTATCAACAACAATGTACATAATATACAAAAATAATCAGATATTCAATCTTGAATACCTTTGACCAATAATTGAGTCACAAAATTCAACATATGTGTTGCTTTGAATGTATATGTATGCTATCATATTAATATGTATTATCACAAAAAGACAAATTGGTTTCGCTCTTTGCCAATATAGCTTCATAGCTTGTTTATCGTTGCTTTAAGTAACACGACGTCAACCTATTATTAATGTAATTTGTGTATATTACATTTTGTTTCTCATGCAGTGTATACTATTATGTATGTACATTTTGTATATTGTATTGCAAATGGCAAAGTTAAAAAGTTGCATAAATGTGTACATACTAGCTCTATGAGAATAAAACCTAATGTAGCTTGATCGTAAGTCGTTGTACAATGGGCAACATAACATAACATGATATTCATCTTCAAGAATATTGCAAGTTCTACATTTTCTTTCATTTACTTGCACTTTATTTCTTGACCAGCTGCCTGTTTCTATTTCTAAACGATGTGATGATACACGTAACTTCGAAATTGATTGACGTACACATTTAAAACGGACACTATCAAAATAAGAATAAACTCAAAACAAGAAACATTTCGGTAAAACAAAGCTCTAGAGGAATCAACTAATCTCATATTCCATTCTGGGATAAATGTAGCAGTCATCCCTTGCTTAAAAATTCTTAAGAATACAGGTATATCACCTACACATCGATTTAACAAAACATGATAAAACCCGTAATTGCTTAGCAAACCTTTGACTTTCATGGCCCCAATTTTGTGTTCGCGGTGACGTAAACCATGATTTATTAATAGAAAACTGTTATCAGCTCTTCAGGTACAGACAGATTTGCAAATCTTGATGCATCAACATCTACATGACTAAATGATATAAGGCCAACATTGTTGAAAAGTTCAGCTCCAATTATTGCATAACGTATTTCCTGGAGCGAAACTAGTTTTTCACAGCAGTCAATTCCAGTTACTCGGAAAGAGTAGAACCAAACTCGGGAAAATTTACATTTCGAGATACATCCGTTATTGACTATGCTGCAGCGACAAGGAATTGCTTTCGATGTGTTTTGAATTTTGACCTTATTGACATTGGTTCTTTATTCCCCGACTGGCATGCGCTGCTGTGCCTAGAAATTAATAATCCGAAGGTCACATCCAAAATATCTCCAGATAGTAAAATTAATGATATTAAGAAACCGGTTGAGGAACCCCTAAATGGAAAAATTCATTAAAATGTATTTCTTGAACATTTGAATACACGTAAAAATAAATACAAGGATACATTGCCAATCCAAACTGAAATCTGAACAAAGTTTGAAATGTTTCAGTCTCGAACGAAATTGCTGAGATATTTAACGAATTGGCGAATATAACTTTTCTCAAACCTATGTTTAGGTCAGGTACACAGTATAGAACTAATAATTGAAAACCTTTTTTCGGGCCTCAATGTAATAAAGTTAGACGAAGATATCATAACACGAATTATCTATATAAACATGAATTGAACCGGACCAGTAAAGTTTACAAACAAACTATGAATACATGCATGCGGAAACATGGGACAGGAAATGGGAAGAGCATGCATTTAAACAGGCCAAACGATTTTTGGAAAATTCTAAACAATTTTAATGAACTAAAAAAAACAATGCCAAAGATTGAATATTTTTACGAACATTATAAAAACGTAAACTCTGACCCAAATTTAAAATAAAAATGTAAATATTGATGTTAATATAAATTTGCAGTATGATACCGAATCTTAAATTGTAAAAATAGTTCGAATGAAGAAATTAAATAATTCAAAAGCGGCATCACAGTATTACATCTATAACGAATATTTGAAAAGTTCAAAGAACATTATGGTTCCAGTATATTCATCGTGTTTCAATAAGATCATAGACTCGAGAATTATCTCTGACAGTTGGCTAATAGGAACCATAAAACCTATTTATAAAAAGAAAGGGTCAGTTTCAGACCCTGAAAACTATAGGCATATCACCATTTTGAGTGCAATTGCAAACTGTGTTCTCTTCCACTTTAAATGAACGCATAAATAATAAATTCTTACAAGTTAATAATCGTCTGAATGAAAACAAGGTCACTGGTCAAAAGTTTAATTGATAAGTTACGATCACAAAAGAAAAAACTCTTCTGCTCCTTTGTAGATGTTTCTGAAGCTTTTGACAACATTTGGAGGGCCGGGCTATGGAGTAATCTTCTCAAAATGGGTATAATGGAAAAATATTTAGAATCACCTTCATTTTCTGATATCAAATCATGTACGTGTTTCCATAATAACAACACATCCGCGTTTTTAAAAGCCAGTATGGAGTCAGACAGGGTGACAATTTGGCTCCTATTTTATTTTCTATTTATTTTAATGATTTGGAATGGAAATTATAAAGCATTAATGCCGGAATCGTTCAACATACCCTAATTTAGACGTAACTTTATTTTTAAAAGTTATTTGTTTTACTATACACCGATGACACTGAAATAGTCTTATTTCAACATTTATTAAATGATTTTAATAAATATGACTTGGAAACTAAAGATAAATATGGATAGGGTTACAGTATTTGGAACAATTAAACCGCAGATTTGAAATTAACGGCGAAGCTATCGAAATCGTCAAAGAATACAACTATGTTGGTGTGTTATTCTCTTCTTCGGACAGCTTTTTAAATGCTAGACATTTATTATCCTCCCAAGCGAATAAAGCTATGCATATTTTATATATTTTATAAGAATCTATGCTCTTGATCTTCCTATATATGATATTATATATATATCCAAATTAAACTGTTCGATCAAACCATATTATCAATACTAAATGCGATGCCTGGGGAATGGAGAATCTTGATGTTATTGGAAAAGTTCATACCGATTTTTTGAGGATATTACTAATAGCAAAACAAGTACACCCCTGTATATTTTGTATGGGGAACTGGGTCGTTACCCACTAGAGACTATTATTAAATCAAGAGTGGTCAAATTCTGGAGCAAATTAGTTACCGGTAGTGATTCAAAGATATCGCTAAATTGTTATGGGATTATGTTAAATTCCAATATCGAATAATTTTATAAATAGATAAAAAAAATCAAACGCATACTAAATCAAATAGGAAACACATATATCTGGACAAACAAAAAACATGTGAACGTAAATGATAGTGAAAAACTAGTAAAACGCAATCTGCATGACCTATTTCTTGGGATAATCAATTAATAAATTCCTCGAAGGGTTTAAACTATAAATTATTTAAAAACGATGTTCAGTTCGAGCCGTATTTAAACAATTTGCCAAACAACCTTAGACTCTCATCGTTTCATTTCAGAACATGCAACTACTCATTTCTAGTTGAAACAGTAAGATGGCGCAACACGCACGTGTCATGCGAGGCTCGTAAATACAATGTTATGCCAATTAAACGAAATTGGCGATGAATTTCATTACTTACTTGTATATCCATTTTTTTCCACAATCAGAAAACGAAATATAAATAGATATTATTATAATCGAACACATATATTAAAATTCCAAATCACAGAATATCCTAAATGCGCAAATACACTTAGGCCTACTTACCTGGTCCGACATATAATTAACCGTTTAGATATAGCGTGTACATTAGTTAAAATAGAAACTTACCAGCATAATTGAACCATCTGCATAAGTAATCCAAACATATGCACACTAAAACAGTTTCACGATTGAATTGTGACGTAACCTAGTTAACCCATTCACCACACTAACATGAATGAGATCTCTTTCTTACGAGTTTATCTCTCAATGGGCATGCGTGATCATGCGGGAATCACATGTCAGCCTAACAATCAACCGACAATAAGTAACCGTAGATTATGCCCTAAGCGATATTGCACACTTTTATCGTGCAGTAGTTGTCCAACTGAAATACCGTGAAGCACGGTTATTTAACAGTAATAATGTTTCAATAAATGTTCAGATTCATAATTAGTAAATTTTGTATGCTATTATTATCATTTTGACAAGCGCTATCTGAAGTATTTAGATTGTTTGGAATATATTATATGGATTTAGCAGTTTACTATATCAGATGCATGCATGTGTGCTTATTTAATTAGTTGAAATGTATGCTTAACTACTGTTAATTCCAGTGTACATATATCATGTCATTGTCACCATCACACTCATCGATCTATGACAGATTGTAAATTAGACATTATCGAATGTTTAAAATGTATCTCTTGAAATAATAACATGATTAAAATGATGATGATATTATAGTGATTATTAACCCATTCAACACCAAGTAACTGACATGGACTGGTGCATGATATATAACCCATTCAACACCAAGTAACTGACATGGACTGGTGCATGATATATAACCCATTCAACACCAAGTAACTGACATGGACTGGTGCATGATATATAACCCATTCAACACCAAGTAACTGACATGGACTGGTGCATGATATATAACCCATTCAACACCAAGTAACTGACATGGACTGGTGCATGATATATAACCCATTCAACACCAAGTAACTGACATGGACTGGTGCATGATATATAACCCATTCAACACCAAGTAACTGACATGGACTGGTGCATGATATATAACCCATTCAACACCAAGTAACTGACATGGACTGGTGCATGATATTAACCCATTCAACACCAAGTAACTGACATGGACTGGTGCATGATATTAACCCATTCAACACCAAGTAACTGACATGGACTGGTGCATGATATTAACCCATTCAACACCAAGTAACTGACATGGACTGGTGCATGATATTAACCCATTCAACACCAAGTAACTGACATGGACTGGTGCATGATATTAACCCATTCAACACCAAGTAACTGACATGGACTGGTGCATGATATTAACCCATTCAACACCAAGTAACTGACATGGACTGGTGCATGATATTAACCCATTCAACACCAAGTAACTGACATGGACTGGTGCATGATATTAACCCATTCAACACCAAGTAACTGACATGGACTGGTGCATGATATTAACCCATTCAACCCCAAGTAACTGACATGGACTGGTGCATGACATTAACCCATTCAACACCAAGTAACTGACATGGACTGGTGCATGACATTAACCCATTCAACACCAAGTAACTGACATGGATTGGTGCATGCTATTTTTAGACCAATAAATTAATAAGAAAATTACATTTGGACCAGTTCATTTATCAAAATGGGTAATTTTATCTAAAAATAGTAATAATTATTACTGGCAAAAAAGTGCAGATCCTGATGAGACGGCTCGTTACGAGCCGGCTCATCTGGATCTACACTTTTCATAAGCCTATTTATAGAGGCCTGTGTGGTTGAAAGGGTTAATTACCTTTACTGAGAATTTGAATACTGAATCATGGTATTGTATGGGCTGTTATTATAGACATTCGAAAGGCATTTGATTCGGTAGTATGTGGCTGAAAGTGTTAGAACTTTATAAATGTAGTAAATGGTTTAAATCGTATTTATCTAACCACCATCTAACCACCACCGTCAAGTAATGAAAACTCGATGACATGCTGTGTGTTACAAGATTCAATATTAAGCACATTATTATACTATTCTGATTTTAATGTGAGGCACTCGATTCTGTTAAATTTAAATCCGTTATGTCGAATTCCGTCGGACCGAACAAAATACTTCGACATAACCGAAGTTATATTTTAAAAAATGATAGTGTCTGAAACGGGACTTTGATCCGACTTCGAGATAACCGGATACTTCGACATAACCAACTTCGACATAATGGATGTAGACTGTAGTTGATGTTATGCTATAAATATTCTAAATCCATTATAACATTTCTTAGGTATCCTCTGTTACAAATGTTTATATTTCATACTATTTGATGCACATACTATTGTTGAAGAGGGGCTCATAGAAGACTATCGTTTGGTAAATTCGTTACGCTTTTTATTATAAATAACGAATTTACTCACTTACAGAAAGTTGTTTCAACAATGGATCAAGTCATCCCATTATAAAAATATATCTGATATATAGTCATTCACTAATTGGTTTAGCTCTAATAATACACAGGAAATAATGCTATAAATTGAATTGGAGTAAATGCCTAATGGCCCATTTGTATTAACTATTGACGTGGAAAAACATATAATACACTGACCAACAAACAAAACGGCACAAAGAAAATAAAATACATAGAACACGTACAAATAAAATATATAGACCGTTCAGAACACGTAAAATTAAAACATAATATACTGAACTGTTTAACCCTTTCCCTCATAGAAGCACCTTTACCAATACTACAGACATTGACAATGTAGTAGCCAAACTAATGTTTATAATAAAGGCCAGCATCTCATGTAGTCCCAGTAATATCTATGAAGGTGGGATAGATATGACGACTATTTATCCACTGCATGATAGCTAAATGGCTGTCGTTTGTATGACGATATAATAGTATATTAACCTAAATCTCTATGAAGGAAAGGGGTAAATGGCTGTCGTTTGTATGGAGATATAATAGTATATTAACCTAAATCTCTATGAAGGAAAGGGTTAAATGGCTGTCGTTTGTATGACGATATAATAGTATATTAACCTAAATCTCTATGAAGGAAAGGGTTAAATGGCTGTCGTTTTTATGGAGATATAATAGTATATTAACCTAAATCTCTATGAAGGAAATGGCTAACTGTCGGATCTTGATGCGGGATGACCAGCAGCGATGAGTGTGGTCCTAAAAGCTGCCGTTCAGAAAGAGATAATATGGATGCTATGGCGCCTGCTAGACGAAAGATGAACATATCATGGATGCATCAACTAAATCACAGAACCGACGTAGTACTAATCAGTTTAGACGATACAGTCGCCATATGCCTCGACGGTGGCGACTTCGAACAACACTACCTAAATTAGAGGTAACTAAATATTGAAGCATTACTTTGGACTTGAGGAATTGTTCATGGACTCACATTGTATCCCATCCTTTGTTCGAGCCCCTAGATTCCTTGTGTTCTGAAGTATTATATCTACACCACTATTAAGATGACAATGTTAAATCCCCATTCGGTTTGTTGCGTTTACAACACCGTACAACCAGTAGGGCGGAGCTACTACGAGACTGACAGAAGTGGGCGGTACTTCACTCGTAAATCTGTATGAAAATAATAATAAATTGTATGTTGTGACGGATCTGCAGTTCAGTGGTTAACATGTTGGACTGGTAATCCAGGGATCGTAGGTTCGATCCCTCGTCTGACCCTAATAAAATCAACAGTCTTTCAGTGGGACATTAAACCGAGGTCTCGTGTCGGTGTTGTACACCGTACACGTAAAAGAACCAGAGTAGACTCTGGAATGGGTCTCTGTCTATATCATTGCACTATCCTCCAAAAATATAAAATGACTAATCTCTTCAGGAGGCGTCGCTCATATGGGCAACCGGTAGCGACGATAAATAAACGGAAAACAGAAATTCATCATACCTTTGTACTTGCAGTCCATTATTATTACCACCAGCAGTACAGCAGTACACTGCTTACCATCAGCAGTACAGCAGTACACTGCTTACCACCAGCAGTACAGCAGTACACTGCTTACCACCAACAGTACACTGCTTACCACCAGCAGTACAGCAGTACACTGCTTACCACCAGCAGTACACTGCTTACCACCAGCAGTACAGTACACTGCTTACCACCAGCAGTACACTGCTTACCACCAGCAGTACAGTACACTGCTTACCACCAGCAGTACAACAGTACACTGCTTACCACCAGCAGTACAGCAGTACACTGCTTACCACCAGCAGTATATCAATACACTGCTTAACACCAGCAGTACAACAGTACACTGCTTACCATCAGCAGTACAGCAGTACACTGCTTACCACCAGCAGTACAACAGTACACTGCTTACCACCAGCAGTACAGCAGTACACTGCTTACCACCAGCAATACAGCAGTACACTGCTTACAACCGCAGTACAGCAGTAGACTGCTTACCACCAGCAGTACAGCAGTACATTGCTTACCATCAGCAGTACACTGCTTACCACCAGCAGCACAACAGTACACTGCTTACCACCAGCCGTACACTGCTTACCACCAACAGTACACTGCTTACCACCAGCAGTACAGCATTACACTGCTTACCACCAACAGTACAGCAGTACACTGCTTACCACCAGCAGTACAACAGTACATTGCTTACCACCAACAGTACAGCAGTACACTGCTTACCACCAGCAGTACAACAGTACACTGCTTACCACCAGCAGTACAGCAGTACACTGCTTACCACCAGCAGTACAGCAGTACACTGCTTACCACCAACAGTACAGCAGTACACTGCTTACCACCAGCAATACAACAGTACACTGCTTACCACCAACAGTGCAGCAGTACACTGCTTACCACCAGCAGTACAGCAGTACACTGCTTACCATCAGCAGTACAGCAGTACACTGCTTACCACCAGCAGTACAGCAGTACACTGCTTACCACCAACAGTACAGCAGTACACTGTTTACCACCAGCAGTACACTGCTTACCACCAACATTACAGCAGTACACTGCTTACCACCAGCAGTACACTGCTTACTACCAGCAGTACAGCAGTACACTGCTTACCACCAGCAGTACACTGCTTACCACCAACAGTACAGCAGTACACTGCTTACCACCAGCAGTACACTGCTTACCATCAGCAGTACAGCAGTACACTGCTTACCATCAGCAGTACACTGCTTACCACCAACAGTACAGTGCTTACCACCAGCAGTACAGCAGTACACTGCTTACCACCAACAGTACACTGCTTACCACCAACAGTACACTGCTTACCACCAGCAGTACAGCAGTACACTGCTTACCACCAGCAGTACAGCAGTACACTGCTTACCACCAGCAGTACAACAGTACACTGCTTACCACCAGCAGTACAACAGTACACTGCTTACCACCAGCAGTACAGCAGTACACTGCTTACCACCAACAGTACAACAGTACACTGCTTACCATCAGCAGTACAGCAGTACACTGCTTACCACCGGCAGTACAACAGTACACTGCTTACCACCAGCAGTACAGCAGTACACTTGCAGTACACTGCTCACTGCTAGCAGTACAGCAGTACATTTGCAGTACACTGCTCACTGCTAGCAGTACAACAGTGCACTGCTTACCACCGGCAGTACAGCAGTACACTTGCAGTACACTGCTCACTGCTAACAGTACAACAGTACACTGCTCACTGCTAGCAATACAACATTGCACTGCTTACCACCAGCAGTACAGCAGTACACTTGCAGTACACTGCTCACTGCTAACAGTACAACAGTACACTTGTAATACACGGCTCACTGCTAGCAGTACAACAGTACACTGCGTACCACCAGCAGTACAGCAGTACACTTGCAGTACACTGCTCACTGCTAACAGTACAACAGTACACTTGCAGCACACTGCTCACTGCTAGCAGTACAACAGTACACTGTTTACCACCAGCAGTACAGCAGTACACTTGCTCACTGCTAACTTCACCAACACCCTAAACATTTATCCCTACAACTTACTGTGTGACTGAGAAAATAATACATTATATTTGAGTTATTTCACCCAGTTTGTCGACTTCAGATTAGTATATAAATATTTCTTTGAAACGTAATGTAACTATTAGCAACCAGTGAGCGTAGTATACTACATTGTATATTATAATCATTATTCTGTCCAAGATAACAATGTAATTCAGCCGAAACTTCATGGCGTCAAGATACAAGATATGCTCAAGCGTAGTCTCGTCAAATGAGAACACAATTCATGCTACATATTTCTGCTGACCTTGACGTAATTATTAGGTTCTGAAAAATCTTCTCGCTCTTCTTGTTTATAGCTGACATAAATAATATTGCTATGGACGCCAGGCGGATATAAATGACGAGTGAGCAAGTTCGTTAATGCCGAAATCAATAAAATGTTACGTCATCTTACAATAACTATTCAGTATACGAGTAATGAACTTGATCTTATGCGCTTTATTCTCGAATGGATACTGCACACTAGCTTCAGTAATGAATATATAGTGACCTCCGTTACCGTGTTCTTAAGGTCGTTGATTTGAAATCACTTGCGGTTCATCGATATAGGTTCGAATGCCACTGGGAGTGTCTAATTCTTTTATGTGAGGAAGCTATCCAGCTGGCTTGTGGACGGTCGGTGGTTCTACCCGGGTGCACGTTTCCATCCTGAGAAATACCAATAATAGCTGGTGAATCGCCATATGACCTAAGCTGTTGGTGTAGGGATTTACTCATATTTTGCTCAAAACAACGTATCAGCGCAAATTGTCATGACGTCACTATGTAAAACTGCGTTATGGTCATGTTTTAAATAGCGTCGACACTTATGTTAAATCGTCGTTTGTCTTATCGTTGACGCTATGTACCAATTCACCTAGAAAAATGCTTAGTTTAAAGTTTAATTTGCAAATTATAAGGATTATTCGCTCAACCAATCAAAACGTTCTAGGTGTTATTACACGTGCGTTGATATAAGACAATATGTGATGGCTGTATTACACTGAATACACACAAAGTCACGTGACAGCATATATAAATGCATGGACGAAGATTAATAATTAGAGAAAACTGTTGGTCTCATTCTATTATTCTATTATTGTATAATAATTCTGTTAAATGCAAGTGTGTATTGCATGATATAAATGGACAATGATGCAATATTACCCTGTGTGTTTACATTTTGCATCTTCGCTACCTGCTATCCATATGAGTTGCGCCCCCTGAAGGGATTAGTAATTTTAGATTTTAGACGATATTGCAATGATGCAGACAGATACCGATTACAGGGTTGAGCACCGACACGGTTTAAAGGCACATCTAAAAGACTGCTAACATGATTGGTGTCACACGGGGGATCAAACCTGCGATCCCTGGATTCGCAGTCCAACGTGTTAACCACTGAACTACTGACCCGTCTATGTAATATTACTTGAACAATGATACAGCATTACTTGTTTCCAAATACATCGGACCATGAACATCACCCCGTGTAGTGTCGGCTATTTCCAAACATTGGTTTTGGTCGGCGAGGCAATGACGCCAATGTACATGCAAACAGACTACGTCACAATTGAATCACAATCGTACGTCGTTACAAATATGTTCTTATTTGCGCTTGTTTTGTACCTCAGAGTAAGCTTTTGCGGAACATAGATCATAATATTGACATATGGATGCTGCTTTATAGGAGATTGATGGGGGAATACTGTCATTAAAGATTAACTACAATAATTTAGGCATTTGCATTTTGGACAGAAGCACTTGTTCAAAGACATTCCTCTGAATGTAAAACCAAATCGTGACACAATTAGTAGTAGTTAGTTTAGAAACTCCTCGACTACGCTATTATGGTGACCCTGACTCACTCCATGACATGATATTTACATCGCTATTGCATTTCCTTCGATTCACGTATGTGCCCTGATTGTATACACTTTCCTATTAGGGTTTCCAACTAATGATATGCAGCTGACATGCGCACTCGATGTTACGGACATGCGCATTCGCAGCGTTAGGCAAGGTTCGTCGCGTGAAAAGGCGTGTCTTACACCTTACGCTGATCCTAGAATTATCTAATTACCAGGTTCTCGCCATACGGTAAGTCGCAAATTGGACTAAATACCTTTTAATTGTAAAGTGTGATATTTTCTTTCTTTGTTACATTGAAAAGAATAATTAATGTAAATATAAGTAATGAATCGCTGGCTAATATGTTCCATTGGGGTATGAACTACATTGGGCGTGCTTAAAGTTAGCACACATTAACGACACCCAATGTAGTTCATACCACGATGGAAACTATTAACCGGTGATTCATTCCTTAATTAAATGAATTCAATACGTACTGCAAAATCTGGAAGTTTCAAATGAATATGACAAAAGTAATATTTTTAGCACTACTAAACAGGACACGTTTTAATTTACTTTGAATGTGGTAGAAACGGTTAAAGAATATAAGTACATATGTATTTAGGTTTTTGTTTTCGTCAACCGGTATTTTCTTAAATGCAGAAAGCAACTTGTTAGTGAGACAACTAAAGCTGCTATGCATATTTTATATTCTAGAATATATAATCTTGATTTAAATATACAACATTTGTCTAAACGATACTTGCCATTTGAACATACAATTGTGAGGTGTGTGGGTTCGAAAATAATGAATGAAATGCATCGTTTGAACTGTGATATAATGCATGAAAATATATGCTTTGAACTGTGATATAATGCATGAAAATGTATGCTTTGAACTGTGATATAATGCATGAAAATGTATGCTTTGAACTGTGATATAATGCATGAAAATGTATGCTTTGAACTGTGATATAATGCATGAAAATGTATGCTTTGAACTGTGATATAATGCATGAAAATGTATGCTTTGAACTGTGATATAATGCATGAAAATGTATGCTTTGAACTGTGATATAATGCATGAAAATGTATGCTTTGAACTGTGATATAATGCATGCAAATGTATGCTTTGAACTGTGATATAATGCATGAAAATGTATGCTTTGAACTGTGATATAATGCATGAAAATGTATGCTTTGAACTGTGATATAATGCATGAAAATGTATGCTTTGAACTGTGATATAATGCATGAAAATGTATGCTTTGAACTGTGATATAATGCATGAATATGTATGCTTTGAACTGTGATATAATGCATGAACATGTATGCGTTGAACTGTGATATAATGCATGAAAATGTATGCTTTGAACTGTGATATAATGCATGAAAATGTATGCTTTGAACTGTGATATAATGCATGAAAATGTATGCTTTGAATTGTGATATAATGCATGAACATGTATGCTTTGAACTGTGATATAATGCATGAATATGTATGCGTTGAACTGTGATATAATGCATGAAAATGTATGCTTTGAACTGTGATATAATGCATGAATATGTATGCGTTGAACTGTGATATAATGCATGAATAGGTATGCGTTGAACTGTGATATAATGCATGAATAGGTATGCGTTGAACTGTGATATAATGCATGAATAGGTATGCATTGAACTGTGATATAATGAATGAAATGCATTGTTTGAACTGTGATATAATGCATGAATATGTATGCTTTGAACTGTGTTATAATGCATGGATATGTATGCGTTGAACTGTGATATAATGCATGAAAATGTATGCGTTGAACTGTGATATAATGCATGAATAGGTATGCGTTGAACTGTGATATAATGAATGAAATGCATTGTTTGAACTGTGATATAATGCATGAATATGTATGCTTTGAACTGTGTTATAATGCATGGATATGTATGCTTTGAACTGTGATATAATGCATGAAAATGTATGCTTTGAACTGTGAACTCATGAATGACAAACGTCACTGGTTCTGTTACGATGTGGACTCGGCGAGGCTCTCCGGACGTAATCACAGCAACAACAAAGTCTTAATAATATTTAATTACATCTAAGAGCCGACATTATAACCAACACAGAGATGCTAGTCTCAATAGTAACCAACCAGGCTCTCGCCCTGCCAAAGCTGTCCGATATGGTTTTATAGACAATTGTGAGGAGAGCTATAAGCTCTGCCCACAATTCTTTTAACTAATCAAATTCATTTAGCTTTTCAATTGTTGACAATTTGGCATGGAATATCACATAGACTTGATCACACGATCATGCATTTCCATGACCTTGTGACCCCGTCCGTGTCTACTGCCAGAGAGAGTGCAACACCTCTGCAAACCATGCATTAATTCCGGCTTGCACCAGTCAATTCATTGTGTGTACGCTGCTTAGTAAGCACTCTATCACCACATGTCTGGTGAAATCCCATATGATGGTTGCGTGATCCAAACAATGGAATTTCACCATCCATTTTATCAAGTGCAGACATGTATACCATATGTCCCCAACAAAGGACACACACACACACACACACTGAAAAGACTGTTGTCCTATAATATAATCATACATGTTTAAATAATTAAATTAAGAGAGTCATCAAAACATAAGGTAATTAATCACTACACATGTATATAGGCGTAAGGCAAAAGGTAACTATGTTACACTTCGAGCCCCACTCACGCTGTCTGTTTATATGAAACAGATGGCAGTTTCTTACAGGAGGTAGGTGCACCAAGTACTGCTTAACCGCTGGAGCCTGACCATGAAATGTGTTGCTAGGCAAGTTGCCCACCGGAGATGTATCCCAAAATGGTGCTGACGAAGGCGTAAAACCCGAACAAACAATCAAACATGCGGACTTTGTGATATACATGCTATACTATTAAGATACTTAAAGCGACACAACATCAATGAAAATGCAAATTCTGCATACTGTAATTTCCTATTATATGGTATAATTTCCCCCCAAATATTTGCCTCAAAAACTGAGTATTTCAACTATTTCAACGTCATATACGCGGTTTGTTTACATAACAAAATAATGTATATAGGGTCGACATGCATGCGTAATACAACGCGTGTATCCTGAATAACACGATATATGGTTCAAATGTATCGTTATATGAAATCCTACTTTCAATTTTGTAGTTTGTAAACCACAAAAACACTGTTTATTGATTCAATGTTAGTGTTCGAACGTATTCGGACGAATTTGTAGTAGCAATGCATTTATACCTGAACAATGTATTTTATTTACTATTTGCGATGTAATGTCGCTTTAAATAAATATTGAAACCACAGCAAACGAGAAGTTGGAAGTCTCTAAGGAGTGGCGGACTGGGGAGCAATGTACGAGATTATTACGATAGTTACCTGTAGTAGAAACTAATTTAGTCTACGCCATTTTGAAATATTCATGACAGAAGAAGTTTGCGTCGTACATATATCGTGTATATCACAGATTTATCTCTTCCGTTGTAGTAACTGAATGATTTATAAAATTGCTGACACGCACTATCCGTGTATGGTATTATTTAACTGGCTGTGTTATAAGGACATGCGTCGTTGTTAACACATTATCTGCCACCTCAGTTTTCGTGTGTAGACTTTTGTTTTAAACTCTGCTTTGTAATTTATACTTGCTTTTCAATGTACTGTTGTATATGTATATGATGAACAGTGTTAAATACAGACACAAATATGTACTCGTATAGATTAGTTTATACAAATTTATTTTAGCTCGATTGTGAAACAAGTTATTACAACTTATATTTATCACTCTCGAGACCTCATTCCTGATGAAATCCATCGCCACGAGGGAGAGAGAAGAGGCAACGTGGAATTTAAATGCCTTGCCTAAGGGCACAATCGTAACGGCTTCAGCGGGGCTCGAACTCCGGACATTTCGCACCTGAAGCAACGCCACCCACTGCGCTATCACGACTACCACTCGTATAGATTAGCAGTGTAGTTGTAGACTAATGTGCACAGTGTGATGCTAACTTGAGAATATATCTCGGAGAAGTGCAAACCCCTGACCTGGTATTTGTCACTAAAACGAATGCTTGATAGTGCATGACCTTGAAAGGTCAACATCAAGGTCATCGGTATAGCTTATTTGAAAGGTCATATGAGGTTTGCTATAGGTATCCCATTGAAACGTTATGTCTATATTGCGTCGTGTTCGAGTTATGAGCATGCATAATGATTACTATGAAAATCACGGACAGTGGGCACTCCACTCCGCCTGCGGTCCGCCCCACATGCCTGTTTAGTTATCCTGCCCGCAGACAGACAATGTAGCTTAACACAATACCCTCGGTTACTAAGATTGGGTTTATAAAACCCAAATAGAGCGGTAACTATGAAACTGTGCTTCCTCAACTATACATCAGTTTATGGTAAGTATTATTGCATGTGTATATATTCAAACGTTAAATTAGTTAAAGAGCTTACAGAATAATAATGATAAATAATAATAATAATGTTAATAGTTTCAAGTTTATTGGCATTATCAGCAATACATATCCTTTGGCCATTTACAAAAGTATAAACTATGGCAAAGACATACACAAATAAATACATACATACACATGTTAAGAAACAGTGATATTATCTAGAGTATTTTTTCTTAGTAACATAGATTCCTTTATATACTTAGATAGTTTTAGCAATTCTATTTTATTCTTAGAAGACATGATAGTATTGAATTTCTGTACATTTCTGTTAATAATAATAATGTTAATAATAATAATAATAAAGACTTTATTTTACGATATAACTCATTTAACACAAACGTTAATCTACCATGAGGCCCTCAACATATAGTATATACAAATCAAATGCAATCAAATGATAGGAGGAAGAGGGAAATGTAGAAGAAACAATTTTATTTGACATAAACTATTATAGCTTTTGGTCTTTAACATAAGTATTATTCGAAATTAATAACAATCACGTGAAGTCCAAATAATTTATAAATATATAAAGAAAATACATGAAATCAAATATTATGATTAGATGAAGGGGGTGGATTAGATAAGACATGGTATTTGCATATATGAATGATGTTCATCAATTTAGTACCGATATCTTCCATGAACGATAATTAAAGACATGTTTGCGGATTATGTTGGATAGGACTATAAGTGAAAACGGCAAACAAACTTACAAATTAGTTGACAGCAGCTGTAAATCCCAGAATTTGTTTTCAATATATCCATATACTATAGCTCTGTGTATAGATAGTCCATATATCGTAGCAGGCACACATACAGACAGACAGACACACACACAGTCACACAGTCACACAGAAATACAAAATAATTGCCACTAAAGCGAGACAGTGACTAATATGAGAAGAAATTGCAGCTAACTAGAATAATTTATGTAAATGTAATTAATGGGAGCTACTTGTATATTTAGTCGCTATAGTGATCTGGTAAGTGACAAGGTGTTGACTGCACGTGGTGTTAACATAGAACCAGGGGCGTATAGTTTGTGTATGTGTGCAAATGATTAACTTTAAGCAAGCGACGTATATACAGAACAGAACAGAAATGTTATTAAGACTTGTACATGGTACATCGTCAATAGTATATATATATATACATGCAAATAAATGTAGTTGCCACTCATCGCTGCAGGTTCGAATCACACTGGGGGTTTCGAATTATTTCATGTGAGGGCGCTATCCAGCTGGCTTGCGGATGGTCGGTGGCTTAGTTTATACAAATTTATTTTAGCTCGATTGCGAAACAAGTTATTTCAACTATATATAAATCACTCTCGAGACCTCATTCC
>CM026404.1:27241435-27343857 GCA_014843695.1 Archivesica marissinica
CAACTTAATAACACATAAAAACAAACTTAATAACACATAAAAACAAACTTAATAACACATAAAAGCAAACTTAATAACACATAAAAAAAACAAACTTAATAACACATAAAAACAAACTTAATAACACATAAAACCAACTTAACAACACATAAAAGCAAACTTAATAACACATAAAAGCATGTTTAATAACACATAAAAACAAACTTGATAACACAAGCAAACTTAATAACACATAAAACACATAAAAGCAAACTTAATAACACATAAAACACATAAAAGCAAACTTAATAACACATAAAAACAAACTTAATAACACATAAAAGCAAACTTAATAACACATAAAAGCAAACTTAATAACACTTAAAACCAACCTTAATAATACATAAAACCAAGCTTAATAACACATAAAACAAAGCTTATTAACACACTTCTGTTATCACTGTTAATTAAACTACAAAATTGAAACATGCTTGGTTTCATGTAGTAGTACGTATTAATGAGTTCTTTCCTCGAATCTGAGTAACAGGGACAAATTAAAACAAAATGATACTCATCTTCAATGTCTCACATTGCAACATTGACAATAACAATCATTTCTCTAGTATATAGTCGCTTTCATCCACGCCAACGTGTTTGATTGATATCAGTTGTTAAGCATTGTAAATAAATAAAGCTTATAGCTGTTGTTTATATACACAGACGGATCTGTAGTCCAGTGGCACAGACGGATCAGTAATACAGTTGCTAACACGCTGGACTGGTAAACCAGCGATCGCAGGTTCGATCCCCCGTCTGACCCTAATAATATTAACTGTCTTTAAGATGTGACGTTAAACCGAGGTCTCGTGTCAGTGCTTTATACCATGCACGTAAAAGAACCAGAGGAGATTCTGGAATGGGTCTCTGTCTGTATCATTTCACTATCCTCCAAAATTCTAAAAGTACTAATCTCTTCAGGAGGAGTCGCTCATATGAACAACCGGTAGCGACGATAAATAAACGTAAAACACACACACACACAATGTTTATAATTATACTTTCAACTTAATTTTATTCTGGCTATTGGAATGTGTACATTACTATGAATGCAGTAAATCACGGATTAATTATATTTTCAATAATTGTAGATGAAATGTCGTGGCAGAGTGTTTAAAATCGTTGACTGTGCTATAGATTCGAATCTCAGTGGAGGTGTCGGATTCATTCTTTGATAGAAAGCTATTCAGCGCGTGTGGAACGTCGGTGATTCTGAATATCGTCCACAATTGATGCATTATCACCATCGTATATAGCATTGAAGTATGCTGACCATTATATATGTATCAACGGGAAATAATACTCTTCAAATACAGAGTGTATCTTATTTAATAAATATATAAAATAAGGATTTTCGTTACCCGTTCGCTCTATACCCAAACGATTATATGAGATTTTCAGAATATTATTTTATTAGACGACGTGTCCAATCCAACTCCTTTGACATTTCTTGTTGTGCTCTCAGAGTAGTTTGTTAAGTTTGAAATGTTTCGATAATACGTCAACGTGTAGAATGCTTGTGTGTTCGGGTTTTACGGCTGCATCAGCACCATTTTGATTTATATCGCATGCTGGCTGTTTACCGTACAACACCTTTCCTGGGCAGGCTCCAGTAGTTAACCAGTACTTGGTACACGAACCTGCGTAAGAAACTGCTAACAATTTCATATAAATGAGACACGGCTTGAGAAGGGCTCGAACCCGTGACCATCAGTGGTGATAGGATACAGTGGTATACAAGTCAGCGACTTTAACCACTCGACCACGGAGACGGCCAATCTATCTAACAGTGTGCATATATGACTTATAGGGGCGTCTTCAAACTAGCTATGAAATCAGCTTAAATACAACAACCAATAGTTCATCTTAACGTGACAAAGTCGTTTGTCACGTTCAAACCTATTGTAGACTGCTGTTCTGTGCGTTATGTCAAAGTCGGTTATGTCGAATTATCCGGCTATCTCGAAGTCGGATCAAAGTCCCGTTTCAGACACTATCAGTTTAGATGTAGACTGTACTTTGGGGGCGGGGCGGACTTGTAACGTAATAAAAGATATATCGTTACGCCGAATTTGTACGAACTTATTAAAGATTGTGATTCCATTGTTCTTTTTCTTGGAAGCGGCTGGAACTCAGACCTATGGTGTCACACTGGTGATTACAGAAGTGTCCTATGCCAGCATTTGTAACGTTATAGCGATCTCTTACACTAATTATTCAATAACGTATCGATTATAACAATATCAATGTTACGGTAAATACAATGTATGCAAAACGGTATTGAATTATCGCTTAATTAGGTCAAACGTACAACTCCATAACTAATTCATTGCTTGGTGTACATAATTACAAATAGTCATGATAATTTCTGGCAATATCAGATGATATGGCTGTATGTTGCCGTCTTTATGCGCATAGCAACGGTTTACTGAATACATTAAACTGGTGCATCGGCGTGTTCCATACGTCGGGTACGGGACGTCATATTTCATGACGACCTACCTGTACTCTTAGTGGAAGGCGTGATAGCCAGTGGATACGCGTTCGCTTCAGGTGCGAAATGTCCGAAGTTCGATCCCCGCTGGAGCCGTTAAGATTGTGCCCTTAGACAATGCATTTAAATTCCACGTTGCTTCTTCTCTCTCCTTCGTGGCGATGGATTCCATCAGGAATGTGGTCTCGAGAGTGATTAATATAAGTTGTAAGAACTTGTTTCGTAATCGAGCTAAAATAAATGTGTGTATCAACTATGTACTTTTAAAGTCATATTCCTGTTCAAACAATCGATATTGCACTGTATGCGATAGTCACACTTTTTTATGCCACCAAGCTTAAAGATACATGTTCAAACTGAGTTGTCACAATTTCATAAAACGTTGCTATGATACAATTGTATTATTTAAAAATTCAATGTTAAACAAGCTTTAGAGTAAAGGAATTCATCTTTTTTAACATTTGTAGCGAGCTCTAAGCGAGTTTTACGGTAAACGCGTGCGTTGAGAAAAGAATGTCGATATGTTATCTAAATTAAAATCTTCGTACCGGAAAATGAATTGTGGGAGAATAGCTAAGGGAGGCCACATCGAGGCCGGACGGAAATAGCTGACAGACAGACAGATTTTAATGGAGCCACATCGAGGCCAGACAGAAAGAGCTAATGAAACCGCATCGAGGTCCGAACGCGTACGAGATAGATTAGTCCGAAAACATTCTTATGAGCCAGATTAACATTCAATGACATTTTTTGATAGTGGAATAAAATCAACAAACGCAATATTACGGTATAAACATTTGTCGGTAAATAATATACATGCCAAGTGAACTAATGTATTGAAACATAGTTGGAAATAGTCTAAAATAGGTTTTAAATTCAAGTTATCGAATCGATAGACAAAATGGCTGCTTCAATTTTCCGGAACAAATCAAAACAGCAATGAAATTAATGTGCATATATAGATCCATTTTATCTTGGTTTATTAATATTGCTGGCATAAAAACAGGACTACTCAAATACAATGCTATTTCGTTTATTTGAACAGGATACATATTTAATAAAACATGTTAAAAGTGATCTATGAACATTAATTTCATTGCTAGTTATGATGTGTTATGGAGAGCTGAACGATAAAAAGATTATTCTAGTCAATATAAGATTAAATAGTGTTCAGCAATTTACACGTGCATTTCCTGGAAGTATTGATAACAACGATAACGCGGTGGTAGCGAGTTCGCTTCCGGTGTGAAAAGCCTGGAGTTCGCGCCCAGATGTGGCCGTTATGATTGTGCCCGTAGGCAAGGCGCTTAAATTGACTATTTTCTCTCCCTCGTGGCGATAGAATACAGACTGATCTGTAGTCTAGTGGTAACACGCTGGACTGGTAATCCAGGGATCGCAGGTTCGATCCCCCGTCTGACCCTAATAATATTACCAGTCTTTCAGATGGGACGTTAAACCGAGGTCTCGTGTCGGTGCTTTACACCGTGCACGTAAACGAACCAGAGGAGATTCTGGAATGGGTCTCTGTCTGTATCATGCACTATCCTCCAAAATCTAAAATAACTAATTTCTTCAGGAGGCGTCGCTCATAATTATGGGCAACCGGTAGAGACGATAAATAAACGTAAAAAACACGGCGATAGATTCTACCAGGAAATGAGAGAGCGAGAGCGATTTAACTAATGTTGTAAGAACTTGTTTCGCAATCGAACATGAAGATAGGATAACAATATATACTAATGACGACACAATTTCTACGAACGGAATGTGTCGATTTCACACATGGAAAAACGTAAGAGTTGAACATATATGATATAACAATAACAATGTATTCGTATTATTTTAATTTTATCTGAAACAAAACTTACGTTATGGTTATATAGCTTGCATTTGCCTTAGTTAAATATAATTGTATACGTATGTTTCGGTTATGTCGAATTATCCGGTTATATCGAAGTCGGATCAATGTCCCGTTTCAGACATTATCAGTTTGCATATAACTGGCTCTGTTTATATAGAATGTCGTTAAGTCAAACTTCGGTTATGTGGAAGTATTTTGTTCCGTCCGACGGAATTCGACATAACGGAATGTAGACTGTAGTTTATATCAGAATCCTTGACAACATGTATCGTATAATTCAAATATTCTAAGAGCAGAAAGTGCCCTCTAGTTATTCACCCAGTTACCTCAGTAGATGTCGTTGAGGAGTATTTCGTTGAAGCAAGTGCAATGTCCAAGTGTAAGTGTACTCGTAACAGAGGTAGAATATTTAGTTAAGTGACAAATTTGATTTAAAATTTTAGAATTTTGACAATGGTATTTAAAATCACATTCCTGTTGAAATTGTACTGTATGTGAGTGTTGCTTTTGTATGCCAATAATTTAATAAAATATGCCAATAATTTGATTTACACACATACATCCATTTCCTAATGTGATATGTTATTGCGGAACGGAGCTACGGAGAGGGCCGAATGGAGATACGGAGAGAGCCGAACGGAGCTACGGAGAGTGCCGAGCGGAGCTGAACGAAGCTACGGAGAGAGCCGAACGGAGCTACGGTGAGTTCCGAATGGAGCTACGGAGAGAGCCGAACGGAGCTACGGAGAGAGCCGAACGGAGCTGAACGGAGCTACGGAGATAGCCGAACGGAGCTACGGAGAATTCCGAATGGAGCTACGGAGAGAGCCGAACGGAGCTACGGAGATAGCCGAACGGAGCTACGGAGAGTTCCGAATGGAGCTACGGATAGAGCCGAACGGATCTACGGAGAACCGAACAAAAATATCTTACCTTAGAAAAAAAAAGATTTTTTATTTTTCCAAATACATTAGAAATGTTTTATGTTGTGGCAGTGAATTTGAACTGGAATATGCCTTTAATCCAAGAGATCCAGAATAGCTGAGTATGCCAATACACGTGTACCGTTGAAACTATGAAAAGGTGACATATTAAATTGTCAGACATGTGGAAATGACAAGATGGTAATTAGTCATGAGTCAAGGAAGTGTGCCGAATTGTTGCGGAATAATAGTAAATAAACCCATTTATGAACACAATCTGAAGAAAACACGTTTATTATAACACAATGTAATTAATGTACATCACTTTGTCGACCATATATTGCCACGGGTTTATGCACTCTCTCAGCCTACTTATGTTTAATTAAACATTTTCAAACTGACTACATTCATAGTTTGACATTGTTTGTTCGGCTTCCACCTTTTCATCAGTCAGCACACTTCTGGGCTCTTTCACCGACGGGCAGTTATCCTAACAGCGCAGGTTCAAGCGGTTAACCAGTACTTTGTGCACCAACCTCCTTAAGAAACTGCCAACTTTTTCATATAAATGAAACACGACCTGAGCGTGGCTCGAACGATAGGTTACAGTGGTATACAAGTCAGAGACCATTTAATCCATATATACTTATATTAGTTTTACCAATTAAGTCATTGCTTTACTAGGTTAATATTCTGTATGGCTAACAAGCACATTTGTCTTACCCACATAATTTAGTTATGTTTTAACATTTTTCAGCATTTATCTAAGAAAAAAATTAATAATAAATATGCATACCATTATCAGGGATTCAACTTCTATAGCTGTTACCATTATTTTATGTTATATATAGTCGGTTCAAAAGCTCACTCAGAGCTTGTGTTGTATTGTTGCTTAATGCCGACTCAGAATAAAATTTATCTTATCTTATCTTATCTTAGACCTTAAAAACGCGACCACGGAGGCGGTCATTTTTGAATGTATACTGTCCAGTGTCCGGTATGTACGGTACGGGTGAACATATCCTAATAGTTGTCCCGACCACTACGCGTGCATGCATTAACTGTATACTGTCCGGTGTCCGGTATGTATGGTACGGATGAACATAACCGTATAGTTGCTCCGACCACTACGCATGCATCCATTAACTGTATACTGTCCGGTGTCCGGTATGTATGGTACGGATGAACATAACCGTATAGTTGCTCCGACCACTACGCATGCATCCATTAACTGTATACTGTCCGGTGTCCGGTATGTATGGTACGGATGAACATAACCGTATAGTTGTCCCGACCACTACGCATGCATGCATTAACTGTATACTGTCCGGTGTCCGGTATGTATGGTACGGATGAACATAACCGTATAGTTGCTCCGACCACTACGCATGCATGCATTAACTGTATACTGTCCGGTGTCCGGTATGGATGAACATAACCGTATAGTTGCTCCGACCACTACGCATGCATCCATTAACTGTATACTGTCCGGTGTCCGGTATGTATGGTACGGATGAACATAACCGTATAGTTGCTCCGACCACTACGCATGCATGCATTAACTGTATACTGTCCGGTGTCCGGTATGTATGGTACGGATGAACATAACCGTATAGTTGCTCCGACCACTACGCATGCATGCATTAACTGTATACTGTCCGGTGTCCGGTATGTATGGTACGGATGAACATAACCGTATAGTTGCTCCGACCACTACGCATGCATCCATTAACTGTATACTGTCCGGTGTCCGGTATGTATGGTACGGATGAACATAACCGTATAGTTGCTCCGACCACTACGCATGCATGCATTAACTGTATACTGTCCGGTGTCCGGTATGTATGGTACGGATGAACATAACCGTATAGTTGCTCCGACCACTACGCATGCATCCATTAACTGTATACTGTCCGGTGTCCGGTATGTATGGTACGGATGAACATAACCGTATAGTTGCTCCGACCACTACGCATGCATCCATTAACTGTATACTGTCCGGTGTCCGGTATGTATGGTACGGATGAACATAACCGTATAGTTGCTCCGACCACTACGCATGCATGCATTAACTGTATACTGTCCGGTGTCCGGTATGTATGGTACGGATGAACATAACCGTATAGTTGCTCCGACCACTACGCATGCATGCATTAACTGTATACTGTCCGGTGTCCGGTATGTATGGTACGGATGAACATAACCGTATAGTTGCTCCGACCACTACGCATGCATCCATTAACTGTATACTGTCCGGTGTCCGGTATGTATGGTACGGATGAACATAACCGTATAGTTGCTCCGACCACTACGCATGCATGCATTAACTGTATAATATAGGCGATATATAACCACAGGGTTGCTCCGATCACTACTTATAAGTGCATGGAGTAAAATACTACCGGAAGGGGTCATAGACTAGATTCAGCTTTTGTAAAGTAACGTTTGTTTCGTTTGAATGAATAGCTTGGTGAATTTGCTTGAAATACAGCTAGACAAGATATGTATGTATATAGTTTCTCTACCTTTCAACTTTAACATTACTATATAATTCCAATGTGCAGTTTTTACTGATAGTTCTATTTTTTGATTGCATTTGATTTGTATATATGTTGAGAGCCTCATGGTATATATTTGGTATATAATAAAAACTAAAAAAATATTATTATTATATTTGCTGGATATGTATTACTTAAAGAAGAAATTAGAAAGCAATAAATAATGAGCTAGTAGTACACGCGCAAGATGATGGCATAAACTGGTGTACTGAGTCTGCGCGATATAGTATGCATGCCATTACCGCTCTAAGTAATTGACGTGGAACGACAAAGCTTTTCAACTATTCAATACCCATGATTAATCAAGCTGTGTTTAGCTCTTATGGCACATTCTAATTTAAGCCTATTAGTACTGGGTTCCAACATGCTGTAGAGGTCGGCTAGAAATACTCAAGATAGTCTGTATTAAAAGGCTTCATTTGTCTTACATTGCAAGTCCATCCACCGTCAATACTGCCATCCATCATTGTTAACCTTATTTATGTACAGTCAAACCTGTGTTAGTGGTCACCTCCATTAAGCAGTCAACCTGTATTAAGCAGCCAGTTTCCAGATTCCCAATATGTTGGTTTATTATATACTTTACCTCTATTAAGCAGCCACCTGTGTTAAGCAGCCACTTTTTGTGATTCCCTTGGCTGGCTGTTTAAGACAGGTTTGACTGTATTAGGACTATGTGAAAGTATTAACTGCGAACTATGTCACAGTTTTGTTCTGAACGAAGCTAGACAACTTCTGTTTGCATCCGAATAAGTAGACACAGTAAATGCATGTATTCACACCATAAATCCATCGCAAATAGTACTGTCAATCATAGAAAACTGTGTACTTTTATATTGAGGGTTACTTTTTCGTTACACAATTTAGAATTATGGATCTTACTATCACGAGTGAAGAAAATAATCCTTCACAGATTGCACTAATTTACCTAATATTTCGCACATTTTTATACAAAATGTGCCCAGATGTTTTTCTAAAAGGATATACATTTTACCCTCTAAGACTGGTAATCCAGGGATCGCAGGTTCGATCCCCTGTCTGACCCTAATAAAATTATCAGTCTTTCAGTTGGGACTTTAAACCGAGGTCTCGTGTCGGTGCTGTACACCGTGCACATAAAAGAACCAGAGGAGATTCTGGATTCTGGAATGGGTCTCTGTCTGTATCATTGCACTATCCTTCAAACATCTAAAATGACTAATCTCTTTCGGAGGCGTCGCTCATATAGGCAACCGGTAGCGACTATAAATAAACATAAAACACACACTCACTATATATATATATGGATATTCATTTCTGTGAAATATTCTCATAAGAAATGCATGGTTGACCTTGGTAAAGTAGGCCTATTGACTTATATACACAAGAGTACCAATAACTAGTATTTAAACTATACCCATGATGACAATGAATTTAAATAATTATATAATTTATGACATAGTTTATAATGCAATACTTAGAACTATTGGTAACTTATGGGTGAATAATATAGCATATTGTCACTGATAACTATATATCATTATTTTCACTGGCATTTACATAATTTGGTATGTTCACTGAAGAATGCCCTAAAGTTAGACAACAATAAAACGCTATCCAAACTAATGTATATAATAAACAGAAAATGCAAGAGTATTCTATATATACAAATGTATACGACTATTATTTTTTCTGATCTTGGTATGAAAATAAATATATTCACTCCTGTCAATCGACAAAAAAATGATTTCCATGCCACTCGATGAAGTAACAATCAGATTTATAACCATACCACTGTAACCTATAATCACTGATGGTCATAGGTTCGAGTCCCTCTCAGGCCATGTCTCATTTATATGAACAAATTGGCAGTTTATTACAGAGATGTGTGCACCAAGTATTGGTTAACCGCTGTAGCCTGCCCGGGAAAGGAATTGTTAGGTAAACTGCCCGTCGCCGGCCATATAGCGCAAACTGCTGCTGCAGCAGGCATAAACCACAAACACACATATTTATAAACAGATGGAAACAGTGAAATCGTAACTTGTATTCACAGTGACGTCATTTATGTCGTCATCCGACGTCATTTATGTCGTCATCCTAACGAAACAGCATGACCATATTTAAAGTAAGGTAGCATTGTTTTCAATCATATAATATTGTTCCCGGCATCAAATACGAAGCACAGACGCATATGTAGTCCAGTGGTTAACACGTTGGACTGGTAAATCAGGGTTTGCAGGTTCGACCCCCCGTCTGACCCTAATAAAATTAACAGTCTCTCAGATGGGACTTTAAACCGAGGTATCGTGTCAGTGCTTTACACCGTGCACGTAAAAGAACCAGAGGAGACTCTGGAATGGGTCTATGTCTGTATCATTGCACTATCCTCCAACATCTATAATGACTAATCTCTTCAGGAGGCGTCGCTTATATGGGCAACCGGTAGCGACGATAAACTCGGCCATGTACTGAAACAAGCAAACATCATCTATATACACCGCTCCAGTGTGAATATATGGGCACCAAACAAAACTATAGCTTAACTATTTGCATGCTGGGTAAAATAAAGGCTATAAATAGTTTATTGTAGCAAATAACAATCATCATGTCATGTGTTTTTCTTATTTGTAACTGAAAATGGACTGTTCTTATAATTGTGGCATTACTACTTGTATTTTTCTTATTTGTAACTGAAAATGGACTGTTCTTATAATTGTGGCATTACGACTTGTGTTTTTCTTATTTGTAACTGAAAATGGACTGTTCTTATAATTGTGGCATTACGACTTGTGTTTTTCTTATTTGTAGCTGAAAACTCTGGAAATGTGTCGTGGAATTTCTTAGAATTGTGTCGATACAATTCTAATGAACTTACATGACCTATTGTTGCTTTAGCATGCACAGAGTTATAACGGAGTTCGCGGCAGTATGCTAGTATAATAGCATACCATAGAACACTATTTATTCTCGAGATTTTATATTTCGCTAATTTTCGAGATCTAAGTTGATCACGAATTCATAATTCTCGTTTAATACTAATGATGTCCGAATGTAGTGTTCTATCCGTAATTATGTACATTATACATTTTATCGTATGGTATGACGTCATCATTCTCCAGCTAATGGTTTAGTCCACAGAATACCTTCGCTACTATATAATGAATGTGAGTCATGGCATACGGAATGAAATAGCTTTGATCAATGTTTGACTACCGTGTTACGATGCGATGTAAAAAAAAAGACTATACATTTGCAACCTCCTTGCACATCTTAAATTAAGCACCATACGGCATGTTCGAAAACTGTGCATCATCAATCGTGTTTCGGTCGAAGTAATCATGTTATGCAAGCATACTGTTTAACAGCACAACCGTGCCGGACGTGTAATGGTGAAACATAAAATCTAAATGGAATATTCTATTAGTTCAACATTGGCGGTATTGATTGATATCGGAATTGAAACATAAATTCCGATAGCATTCCTGCGCTGGCTCCCAGCAAATGTGCATGTATGAAAACAGACTAAATAATTCAACATATTGAAGGAAATCGTGATGAGTAGGCGACTCGAGGCCCAGACATATAATTCTAAACAATTCTGGAAACAAGTAGTTTTACGCAACAAACATGTTACGTTTGACGTTTTTGTGTTGCAATTAACCGTTCGTTATTGCGTTTTTACTACAAATATGTTTTAGTCGTGATTGCGCATTGGTAGCGCGTTCGCTTCAGGTGCGAAATGCCCGGAGTTCGAGCCCCACTGGAGCCGTTACGAGTGTGCGCTTAGACAAGGCATTTAGATTCCACACTGTCTCTCTCCCTCGTGGCGATGTAATCCATCAGGAATGAGGTCTCGAGAGTGATTAATATAAGTTGTAAGAACTTGTTTCGCAATCGAGCTAAAATTAATTTATATAAATTAATCCAACTAAACATATATTTGCATCTATCTTGTAAACAGTAACAATGCAGGCGCGATATAGCCTGAACTGTGTACAGTAAAACATGTGTTAGTGGTCATCTCCATTGAGCAGCCAATATTCAGATTCCCATTATACTGTTTATTATTACATTTTACCTATATTTATATTAAGCAGCCACTTTCTGTGATTCAATTGGTTGGCTGCTTAAGACTGGTTTAACTGTATATATAGACATGACGTTAAACCGATACGAACTCACTGTATATATAGTGGATGACTTTTCTAGAACGGGTTAGCTATCAAAACGCGGTCTTAATGTTTAAAACACTAAATGTCCTAGCACCTGTCTATCTGCAAGAGTCCGTCTGATTTATTTTCGATGTTCGAACTCAAAACTTGAGATCATCCGCCAATCTCCAACTTTACCACCCCAAGCCAAATAATATTTAGACACTCCTTCTTATATTCATGGTCATACTTGTGGAATTCCCTCCGTTATCACATCAGAAATCCTTCTTATATTCACGGTCATACTTGTGGAATTCTCTCCATTATCACATCAGAAATCCTTCTTATATTCATGGTCATACTTGTGGAATTCCCTCCGTTATCACATCAGAAATCCTTCTTATAGTCACGGTCATACTTGTGGAATTCCCTCCGTTATCACATCAACACAACACATTCTGTTTCACATGACATCATTATATATCAAGTATATATGGAAGTCGTGATAGCGCTGTGGTAGCGCTTTCGCTTCAGGTGCGAAAGGTCCGGAGTTCGAACCCCACTGGAGCCGTTACAATCGTGCCCTTAGGCAAGTCATTTAATTTCCACGTTGCCTCTTCTCTCTCCCTCGTGGCGATGGATTCCATCAGGAATGCGGTCTCGAGAGTGATTAATATAAGTCATAAGAACTTGTTTCGCAATCGAGCTAAAATAAATTTGTATAGACTATTATTATTATTATTATTATTATTATACATAATGCTTAACAAGGTGCGATTAAGCCCGAACTGTGCTGACTGATGGAAGGAAAGTGCAAGCCACATATATCCTGGTCACTCGCGGCGTAACGTCATGTCTTATCAGGGTATATGTTGTTTGCTATCCAGCCAAGTGTTTTAGCCCCACTATCCGAATAGCAAACAGCATACAGCCTGATCAGACGGCACGTTCTGTTCAATATTGTGTGCCGTTTGATCAGGCTCTATGCTGTTTGCAAAAGCAATTTTGCTGTGATTATAGCATTTTAAGGGGGATAGGACGTTTCGAATACGCAGCTGATATTAAAGTTGTGTAATACAACCAAGCATGCTTGTAAACTACAAGGATTAACGAATACATGCGTAATCAGAATGCAATCTTGTATGTATGTATGTTCCTTTAATGTCAAACCCCTCGCGGGGACTTAGACATGATTTCCTGGGTAGGCTTAGCCGACCTAAGCGATTAACCAGTACTAGGTAATGTGTGTAAGGTGCCTTGCTCAATGACACTACATACGTGGCCTGACCGAGTATCGAACCCGGGACCGTTCGATTCCAAATCCGACGCTCTACCACTGGACCACGGACGCCACATCTTAGACACGCGTGTGTTCTTGAATCGGAGGTGTACTGTATGTACAAGATGTTGAACTGTATTACATTCGATTTGTAAATAGTAGGTATAATATGTAAATACATACGTCTTATACACTTCTGATCTGTTCTATGCTGCATGCTTGTTGTATTGATAAAACTAACTTTTCATAAAATCTACTACAAACAGCTTATCTACGGCAAAACATAATCAAACAAATTATATGTGCATGCATATTTTCAAGACTACTCCAATGGAGTAAATGTGTGTGTGTTTGTCTTTGGTGGTTTAAAGTCGCACCGACAGCGACTCTCCGAGGAAGACCAGGGTGACCATTCGAGAAGTACTTCGGACACAAATGGCACCCGGTTAGAACCACCGACCATCCACAGACCGGATGTAGATACATATCTTTATTTATAGAGGATGACCTAATTGGTTCTGAACTAATCTTCCTTAGGACCCTCTAACTGGATAGCTTCCTCACGTGAAAGCATTCGAAATCTCCAGTTGGATTCGAACCATCACAGCGATGAGGGACAAGTGATTTGAAATTCGGCCACGGACGGAGGTTCCCAAGATTTATAAGACATTGTATGTTTTACGTTTATTTATCGTCGCTGCCGGATGCCCATACGAGCGACGCCTCCTGAAGATATTAGTCATTTAGATTTTGGAGGATAGTGCAATGATACAGGCAGACCCATACCATAGCCTCCACTGTTTATTGACGTGCACAGTGTAAAGCATAGGCACGCGACCTCGGTTTAACCCTGAACGCAATCGTTTATGCTTATATAGATAGGTATGCTTATGTCTAAACTCAACAATCCGCACACAATAGAAGCCATACTATTCCAACGAATATAATATATATATGAACCTATGACCTCTCGTCGGAAAAGGCATTATGCCCCACCTCATAACATCACTATCCCTAATAAAACATTTACGTATCATATTCCTGTATAATTAAACAATAATAAAAACAACAAAAATTATATAATATTATAATAATATTAATAATAAAGACTTTATTTTACGAGAGACTCATTTAATAAAAGTTAATCTACCACGAGGCCCTCAACATATATACAAATCAAATGATAGGACTATATTAATGAAAACTGCATATTGGAATTATATAGTAATGTTAAAGCTGAAAAATAGAGCAACTATAATTATATATAATATGTTATATAACATGATGATATATGGAATTGTCTAGCAGAGTAGAAAAGGGGAAATGAGAAAATTAATGACAATAAATCTTTATAATAATGTGCAGATATGACGTATAGCGGTATTTTGAAAATATGTATGAAATCAGCTTAAAGACAGCCATTCACAGAATCTAGTAACTATAGCAATGGTAACGCTCAAATGTACTAGAGTATTTACCATACATGTCAGTGGCAGATTTGAAAAAGAAACTAGTGTGTGTGTCTTACGTTTATTTATCGTCGCTACCGGTTGCCCATATGAGCGACGCCTACTGAAGAGATTAGTTATTTTAGATTGTTGGAGGATAGTGCAATGATACAAACAGAGACCCATTCCAGAATATCCTCTGATTCTTTTAAGTGCACGGTGTAAAGCACCGACAGGAGACCTCGGTGTAAAGTCCCATCTGAAAATCTGTTAAGAAACACTTATTTCGGTCACGTGTTTATAAACCAGCTTACAGTAAATCTCCCGAATATATGACGCCACTTAACAGGTGACAAAATCTGATCTCAGAACACACATCAACAAACAAATCACAGAAGAAGTAAATAAAACAAATGCAAGCCGATGCTTCTATGTGTCTTTGTCCTCCCACATAATCCAGGGAGAATAGCGACTCTTCATCAACGGCCCACGCGCCGATCCTCACGTGTAACTTTGTGAATTGAGTGTACAGAAGTGAATTGTAGTCATACAATATTGATGCATCTTTTCCAGACAATAGCGTTTTCTGGTCTCGTTAATTCTCAATACAAGCATATTTTCAGACAACTTTATTTCACGTTTATTTGAAAGAGCTCAACATTATTGGTCGATTTAAAATAAACAACAACTATTTCAGAAAAATAATTACTTCGTATTAATTGAACATACACGTGATTTGTATAGGATATGTATATGGGATAAGCCGTAATATGTTACATATTGGATCGGTTTGAGGCTAATATCTTACCTAAAAAGCACACACACCTATATAACAAAATCTTACTAATTGAAAGTGTTAATTTCGTACATTTACGCATAGGATTTGATGTAATACCCTGGCGTTTTGAAAGCAGTCCAATATTAGTTTAAACTTTATTTATTTTACAACGATTGCGAAACAAGCTTTAGCAACTTATATTAATCACTCTCGTTGGCACAGATAAAAGCGTAAATGTATGTGATCATTCGTGGTGAAAGAAACCGGAGTACCCGGAGAAAACCGCCGTACCATCTCACATACTTCCCGGTCCGAAGATCGGTGAGAAGCGAGCTCGCTAACCACTGCGCTAATCGGACAGCCGGTATTAATACTAATGGACTGCAAGTACAAATGTATGACGTCATGACAGTGTTTAACAAAGTTTAGTGTCAAAGATTCATGCCCACGTCGTATTTCACATTTTTTCATTCATATAGATATTTCACGATCAATAATTGTACCCCACCCCAATAAACAACAGCAATACACAAATGGTTGCGGGTAAAATGGCGCTCAATTCACTAAAGAATAATTTTGTAACAATCCCATTGCAATCACTGTTGGTATGGCTGCTTCCTCGTGTCCTACTCGTTAGAGGTATTATTGCATCGATATATGGGTACACATGTCTCGAATATGTATCGCTGAGTTCCCGTGTTGTCCTACTCGTTGGAGGTATTATTGCATCGATATATGTACACATGTCTCGAATATGTCTCGCTGAGTTCCCGTGTTGTCCTACTCGTTAGAGGTATTATTGCATCGATATATGGGTACACATGTCTCGAATATGTCTCGCTGAGTTCCCGTGTTGTCCTACTCGTTAGAGGTATTATTGCATCGATATATGGGTACACAGTCTCGAATATGTCTCGCTGAGTTCCCATGTTGTCCTACTCGTTAGAGGTATTATTGCATCGATATATGGGTACACATGTCTCGAATATGTCTCGCTGAGTTCCCATGTTGTCCTACTACTCGTTAGAGGTATTATTGCATCGATATATGGGTACACATGTCTCGAATATGTATCGCTGAGTTCCCATGTTGTCCTACTCGTTAGAGGTATTATTGCATCGATATATGGGTACACGTGTCTCGAATATGTCTCGCTGAGTTCCCGTGCTGTCCGTTCATCTACAGATATGCATATTGTATGAGGTAGATGACGTCATAATTATATTTCCATTTTCCTAGTCTTTATTGCACAACGGATAAACGAGGTTTGGTAATTGTATTCGTTTCCTTGCAACCGTGATGTTGTGAGTTGCGCCCCATGAGACAGACGGTGGTGTGGTTTCCTTAGGTTAGGCACTCGGTAAATCCACCATTGCCTCTTCTCTCTCCATAATAGGAATCTAATATTGTAAATTACAAGAACTTGTTTCGCAATCACGCTAAAATAAATTTGTACACTAACGATGTTTTCGGAATGGCCTTAAAATTTGGATTCACGCCCGTTGCCTTCACGACGCCACCATCGCACATGTGCATCGCACACGCACACGCACACGCGCAAACACACACACGCATACACACACAACCAGTTTGCATCGTAAATCCATACATTTTAATCGAAACCATAAATATTGCAAACCATTTACAAGGATCGATACAAACCATGTTATTCCTGTAATATAACCCGGCACTAGCTATCCCGCTATTTACATATCGCCATTATCCTTGAGGAAATTGCTTCAAAACTGTTGGTATACACGGATAGATAGTAGTATGGAATAACAATTATTGTACCATTGATTAGTGACTTGCTAATATAATTACCCACATCTTCCCCCTGACCTGACATGATGTGATTGGGCTTCTCTGAATGTACAGGATTGGTCGTAATATGACGTTGTTCCATATTTTTGATCATCTAGTGTTTCTGTTTCTGTGTTTACGTTTATTTATCGTCGCTACCGGTTGCCCATATGAGCGACGCCTCCTGAAGAGATTAGTTATTTTAGATTTTGGAGGATAGTGCATGATACAGACAGAGACCCATTCCAGAGTCTCCTCTGGTTCTTTTACGTGCACGGTGTAAAGCACCGACACGAGACCTCGGTTTAACGTCCCATCTGAAAGACTGTTAATTTTATTAGGCTCAGACGGGGGATCGAACCTGCGATCCCTGGGTTACCAGTCCAGCGTGTTACCACTGGACTACATATCCGTCTAGCATTAATCTTAAGTATGTTATACCCGCTATGCTAAATGCAAACCTATCCATCGATCTTCATAATCATTTAAATCTTATTTAATCATGTGAACTGTGATTCATAATCATGTTCACATTTTAAACACAAATGGATAATAAATTAATTATATTAAATAGGCACTACCTATCAACGAGGGAAGCCAATAGCAATTACTGACTAGACATTATAGGAGGAGTATTGGTACATCCCCGGCGAGGTGTTTGACTGAATATGCCATGGCATGTCAATGGCGAGTTTGACTGGGAAGCAATAATCTGGTACACAGGCCACAAATCTCATATCATACACCCTATCTACTTATTCCGGCTAAGCCTGCTAAGGAAAACATGGCTAGGGATTGACACAAGGGGATTGACATTAATGGAACATACATACATACATACATATACAGTAAAACTCCTCTAATCCGAAACGTCTTCCGGACTGGACAAAAGTCCGGTTTAGAGGGGTGCCAAATTAGAGGGTGTTTTTATATGTTATACATGTACACCGTACTATATGATGTACAGTGAGTCAGTTAACCTATTCAAGAAACAATTGAAAACTCACTTCTTCAGAGACTACTACGCATTGTTCTGAATATTCTAATGTGATTTCTTCATTGATGACTGGTTAATTAATGTTTGTGTCTGGATTGATGTACTGTTTTTATTATCTTTTAATTGTTAATTTTATTGTTCAACGCCATTAAATATGTATTTATATGTAGAAATAGGCGTTTAAGCAAATAAACAAGTTTCAAGTTTCAAGTACAATACAACATATGAACACTAAAATAAAACAAACAAAATTATACACTAGTACAAATGAGACATGAACTGCATAAGTATGTACTTTTTTTACAATTGTTTTTTAAAATTTATTTAATCATGTGAACTGTGCTAATAGAGGTAGGTATAATTTAAGTATATACCTGTACTTGAGCAATAGATTTTACAGCATACACGTACTGCGAACTAGGTAAACGCAATAACATCGTGCAAATACTGCAACATCTTTGCACTAGTGCATATGAAAGTATCACCATAGTCTATGTCAGCCCTTGCATCATCCGGGATACCCCGTGTAATAGTCCTACCCGTGTAATAGTCCTACCCCGTGTAATAGTCCTCCCCCGTGTAATAGTCCTACCCCGTGTAATAGTCCTACCCATGTAATAGTCCTACCCATGTAATAGTCCTACCCCGTGTAATAGTCCAACCCCGTGTAATAGTCCTACCCCGTGTAATAGTCCTACCCCGTGTAATAGTCCTACCCCGTGTAATAGTCCTACCCCGTGTAATAGTCCTACCCCGTGTATAGTCCTACCCCGTGTAATAGTCCTACCCCGTGAATACCCCCATAGTCCTACCCCATGTAATAGTCCTACCCCGTGTAATATCTACCATGTAATGCCTCCCCTGTAATAGTCCTACCCCGTGTAGTCCTACCCGTGTATAGTCCTACCCATGTATATCCTACCCCGAAAGCCTACCCCGATAGTCCTCCCATGTAATGTCTACCCCGTGTATAGCCACCCGTTAAAGTCCACCCCGTGTATAGCACCCTGTAAAGTCCTACCCCGTGTATGTCCTACCCCGTGTAATAGTCCTACCCCGTGTAATAGTCCTACCCCGTGTAATAGTCCTACCCCGTGTAATAGTCCTACCCCGGTAATATCCTACCCCTGTAATAGCCACCCGTGATATCCTACCCCGTGTAATAGTCCTACCCCGTGTAATAGTCTACCCCGTGAATAGTCCTACCCC
This sequence comes from Archivesica marissinica, assembly GCA_014843695.1. NCBI lineage: Eukaryota > Metazoa > Mollusca > Bivalvia > Venerida > Vesicomyidae > Archivesica > Archivesica marissinica. The sequence goes on from CM026404.1 coordinate 27,260,958, forward strand.
GTTATAGTCCTACCCGTGTAATAGTCCTACCCCGGTAATAGTCCTACCCCAACCCTGTAATAGTCCTACCCCGTGTAATAGTCACCCCGTGATAGTCCTACCCCATGTAATAGTCCTACCCCATGTAATAGTCCTACCCCGTGTAATAGTCCAACCCCGTGTAATAGTCCTACCCCGTGTAATAGTCCTACCCCGTGTAATAGTCCTACCCCGTGTAATAGTCCTACCCCGTGTAATAGTCCTACCACGTGTAATAGTCCCACGCCGTGTAATAGTCCTACCCCGTGTAATAGTCCAACCCCGTGTAATAGTCCTACCTCGTGTAGTAGTCCCACCCCGTGTAATAGTCCGAGTGTTCATACACATAGAGTGGATCGCACGAGGGGTGGGGTGGGGGGTGAAAACTACACAAACATCATAACATGATATTCTCTCTCATTGTTCATATTACAAGAATGCTTTAGAACAAATCTGGTTAATTTCGAAATATTAATTTCTGAAGAAGTCGGGGTTTCATTTGCCACAGCCTTACATAGGACCCCCTTAAAATAATATTCATTTTGATAAAAATCCATTCCACTCTTTTCAGAAAATAAACACTTGTAGACATCCATGTGCAATATTATAGCATATCATGAAACGCATGCTTTTTTCAATTAATGGATAGGTCTTACGGGAGTATTCCTATCTAAAATGTATGAGCTATTGGCTCTAAATAGATGTAAATTGGAAATAAACAACGACAACATTGTCAAATGTTCCCTTATGTTAAATAACTATTTACACCCAATACAATGACTAGATACAGAAATTAGATTAGTTAATTAGTGATGCCCTGGTGGTAGATAATGTATGTTACATACATCATAACTACCATGGCATACTTATAATGATTGAATAGCGCATTGTTAATGTAATCACAGTGACTTATATATAATGCTATACTAGAGGCCATAGAAAACGTACACTTATTACAAAAGTAAAACACAAACTGAACAACTAAAAAGATTCCAACATTTGTTTTACGTTTATTTATCGTCGCTACCGGTTGCCCATATGAGCGACGCCTCCTGAAGAGATTAGTCATTTTAGATTTTTGGAGGATAGTGCAATGATACAGACAGAGACCCATCCAGAGTCTCCTCTGGTTCGTTTACGTGCACGGTATAAAGCACCGACACGAGTCCTCGGTTTAACGTCCCCTCTGAAAGACTGGTAATTTTATTAGGGTCAGACGGGGGATCGAACCTGCGATCCCTGGATTACAAGTCCAGCGTGATACCACTGGACTACACATCCGTCTGTAGATTCCAACATGTTTTAAACTATGTATTTATATAGTTATTGTTTTTCATGTAAAAACACATTCATCCGAAGTGTGCGTTTTCTATGTCCTCTAGTATATTTATAACGATTTAATATTCATGTGACTTATAGATCCATTGGGTCGGGTGCTATATTTATTTGTTTATATGTGTGTATTGTAACTATGTTAATGCACATGTCACTATAATAAACTATTTATTTGCTTACTTTACATCAATCAAAGGGAAAAAACAGTTTATGTAAATAATGTTAGACAGTTATGTATTCATTCACAATGCATGTATTGTGTTTGTTTGTTCACCGATCACACATGTTTGTTGTGGCCGTGACATTACATCACTGTGTGACCGTGACATTACATCACTGTGTGGCCGTGACATTACATCACTATGTAGCCGTGACATTACATCACTGTGTGGCCGTGACATTACATCACTGTGTGGCCGTGACATTACATCACTGTGTGGCCGTGACATTACATCACTGTGTATAGCGATTTTAGACTCAATTTGATATCAGTTTGAAAAATACATCGACATTTGAACGTCTAAAACGTACAGTAAAAGGCGTCAGCTTGCACAATCGACGTCACAGCAACATTTGTGTGCGTCATTGTAGCATGTATGTGTCACGAAATTATGTATGTGTGTGTCACAACAGCACACATATATAACACGAGAGTATATGTGTATCCGTGCAGTATGTGTGCGAGTGTATGTGTGTGTCATGGCAGTATATGTATGTCATAGCACCATGTGTGATGTCACGTTAGCATGTATATATCACGGCAGTATGAGTGTGTTATGGTTTCATGTATGCGTGTCACGGCGCTATGCACGTGTGTTACGACAACATGTGTGTGTGTCACGACAGCATGTACATGCGTCACTGCAGCATGTCCGTGTGTCACGACGACATGTTCGCGTGTCACGGCAACATGTACATGTGTCACGGCAGCATGTCCGTGTGTCACGGCAACTTATATGTGTCACGGCAGCATGTGTATATCACGACAGTATGTGATGTTAGTTATTCTTGTTAACTTATATGTTTCGTTCCATTTTTCATAACTAGCTTCAGACAAGTGATGTTCAAAGCTGGATGACTGTACCAATCTACGAATTCAACGCAAGCGTTATCGTGAGTACGTCATTTGCAAATGCTGGACTACATGATTATTCCAAGTGTTATTCAAAGCTAGATGACTACCAATCTACCAATTCAACGCAAGCGTTATCGTGAGTACGTCATTTGCAAATGCTGGACTACATGAGTGAAGCTATCCCAAGTGATGTTCAAAGCTGGGTGACTGTACCAATATACCAATTCAAAGCAAGCGTTATCGTGAGTACGTCATTTGCAAATGCTGGACTAAATGAGTGAAGCTATCCCAGGTCAGAGAATGCAAGAAAACCAATCGTATACGCCTCTACAGATCAGAATATTCCACTGTTAAAACGCGTTGTTAATCTATTTAACGACGACACGGTATGGCCGTCGGAAACAATAACATTGATTCAGAAAGATCGAGATCGATATAAACTCTACAACTTCAATAAGCAGGAGCATGTCGTCTGGCAATGATTATAGTATTAAACCGGGTAATAGCGGATCAATGCACGTTCATTCGCACAAATAATTGAACTATACTGCTAATGGGGAAATATCAAAAATGTATCTGCGTTTAAGACGCCGTTTATATATCGTATTGTCTGAAGAAACGTGTGGATTAATCAACAGTTGTTCAAAGATCTAACTACAGGATTAGAGGGTGCTAACCACCGTTTTAACTCCTGTCTGTCTGTCTGTCTGTCTGTCTGTCTGTCTGTCTGTCTGTCTGTCTGTCTGTCTGTCTGTCTGTCTGTCTGTCTGTCTGTCTGTCTGTCTGTCTGTCTGTCTGTCTGTCTGTCTGTCTGTCTGTCTGTCTGTCTGTCTGTCTGTCTGTCTGTCTGTCTGTCTGTCTGTCTGTCTGTCTGTCTGTCTGTCTGTCTGTCTGTCTGTCTGTCTGTCTGTCTGTCTGTCTGTCTGTCTGTCTGTCTGTCTGTCTGTCTGTCTGTCTGTCTGCTCTGTCTGTCTGTCTGTCTGTCTGTCTGTCTGTCTGTCTGTCTGTCTGTCTGTCTGTCTGTCTGTCTGTCTGTCTGTCTGTCTGTCTGTCTGTCTGTCTGTCTGTCTGTCTGTCTGTCTGTCTGTCTGTCTGTCTGTCTGTCTGTCTGTCTGTTGTCTGTCTGTCTGTCTGTCTGTCTGTCTGTCTGTCTGTCTGTCTGTCGTCTGTCTGTCTGTCTGTCTGTCTGTCTGTCTGTCTGTCTGTCTGTCTGTCTGTCTGTCTGTCTGTCTGTCTGTCTGTCTGTCTGTCTGTCTGTTCGTCCGTCCGTCCATTAGCAATTCTAGATGTTAGCTGGATAACTCAAAAAGTTGTAGATGAATTATGATGAAACTTTGTGGATATATAGAGGGTTGGTTCAGGAGGTGATTCGAGGTTGGAAGAACTCGGTCAAGGCATGTTGTCATGGAGATCAGCCCAGAACGGATGTTTGCATCTCATCAACGTGCTATTCTCTAGTTTTCCCAACTATTATCTATGAAATGAGCAGTTTCAATTCCGCATTAGGGACGTTGTCTATACATAGTATTATATACAACAGTAAGCTTGTTTGTGTGGCACTACATGGAATATTATCATTACCTACTTATTGACACTTTCTATTTTTAGAATGCATAACGCTACCTGAGTGTGTGCTTTACGTTTATTTATCGTCGCTACCGGTTGCCCATATGAGCGACGCCTCCTGAAGAGATTAGTCAGTTTAGATGTGTGATGTAATGATACAGACAGACGCCCATTCCAGGGTCTCCTCTGGTTCTTTTACGTGCACGGCGTACAACACCGACATGAGACCTCCGTTTAAAGTTCCAATCTGAAAGACTGTTACTTTTATTATGGTCAGGCGGGGGACCGAACCTGCGATCCCTGGATTACAAGTCCAGCGTGTTAACCACTAAACTACATATCCGTCTGTTGGACTCGTATCAAACAACGAGAGAAGGATATATTGGATGTACTGCAAATAAACCAGCATACAGCAGTACACTCCTATACACGTGATGTCTAAATAGCATGTGTCACTCAAGACAAACTATCCTTGACGCTACCCACCCATGAATCGAACTATTATTCACGGACCAGTCGAGTTCGAGGCAACGATGTTCGACTGTATATCTGTATACGTCTAATTACACTGTTCATTAATTTCTACTTTTTATTAAATTGATAATTACGATAATAAAAAGGTCATCAATTTCTCATTTCCGTTAATGAATGGTAAATTATATAGCATAGAATTCACTAGCCTCCAATACAAAAACATGACTAATTTCTTAATGTTGACAATCGGTAGTGACGATAAATAAACGAGAGGGGAAAAAACGCCAGAAAGACTCTACTGTATACCTATATATTTGCAATAATATCTCAAACACACTTTGGTGGTAATCCAGGGATCGCAGGTTCGATCCCCCGTCTGACCATAATAAAATTAACAGATTTTCAGATGGGACGTTAAACCGAGGTCTCGTGTCGGTGCTTTACATCGGGCACGTAAAAGAACCAGAGGAGACTCTGGAATGGATCTCTTTCTATATCATTGCACTATCCTCCAAAATCTATAATGACTAATCTCTTCAGGAGGCGTCGCTCATATGGGTAACCGGTAGCGACGATAAATAAACGTAAAACACAAACCCACTTTGTATTGTCGCTGTACATTGTGGACAGCATGTGTAAGGAAGGGACCCGGATAGCTCATTCGAAAGGTACACGGTTCGATATATAGATAGAGTGGTTGAACCTATGCTCGGCGTAAATCCCACATATAATGATCAGTATAAACTGTTAAATGCACATGCCGTAAAAAAATCATCACGTGACCTTGCTGCTCAATACAGCTATCGCAACGGTGTCGGTCGACACCCGTTTACATGGTGAACTCAAGACTTCAGGGCACCTATGCACGGCGTACTTGTTATTTTTTATTTATCCACCAAAACGTGTTGAATATCATATTTTGATATAGTACATCATTGAGTAAAAACATGTATTGGTCTTAATCAGAAATGGTATAGAAACTATTTTTCAGGTTAGTATAGATTTTTTAAATTCGGATAGCTACCCGAATTGCTCATACACCGTAACAGTTTCGCTGGAAATATTCTCCCAATGATTTGCTTGTTTATATTCGTCTGCTGGACAAGTCATGTGACAGTTGCATCAGCGTACCGATACACTCAACGGAATGCTATTGAACCATGCTTCAGCTCTGTCGGCGAAATTAGCCTAGAACTATATAAATATTTTAAATACGGATGAAAATGGAAAATACGCCGAGCATAGGAATACGCCGAGCATAGGTTCCACCACTCTAGATATATTTCTTTATTTATAGAGGGTGACCCAATTAGTTCTGAACTAATCTTTCTTAGGGCCCTCGAGCCCCGGGTTTGCTGCACATTGTTCTCACAGTGTGACATTTTGCGGCCAACGTGGGGGCCGCGACTGAATAAATACTTCGAGATCATGTATTCAATACCTTGTTCTCTATTCCTGGAAATTCATGGAAGAATTCCAATTTGGTGGGGATGTATGTCACGGTGTGGACTTCATCACCATCCTGGAGATCGCGTGTATAAGCGACCCGGAGGCTAGCTCAGTCGGTAGAGCGTTCGCCCTGTAAGCGCATGGTCAGGGGTTCGAGCCAGGGGTGGTTGCACATTTTCTCACCCTGTGACATAATGTATATTACGTATATGTATGACATATACTACCTTGTTCAGTAGTGTTCAGTATTGTTCAGTATGTTCTATTTATGACGCCAGTAATAAAAGTAATTCAAATGTATTTGACGTAATACTAGTCGCGCGGTCAGATCAATATTCTCATGTGATAGATATATGTATCGATATCGTAAATGTTGTTCAGAGTATCTCTATAAACTTATCTCTATAAACCTATCTCAATAAACCTATCTCTATAAACTTATCTAAATAAACCTATCTCTATAAACCTATCTCTATAAACCTATCTCTATATTGCTATCCCTATAAACATTTCTCTATAAAGCTATCTCTATAAAGCTATCTCTATAAAGCTATCTCTATAAAGCTATCTCTATAAAGCTATCTCTATAAACCTATCTCTATGCACATATCTCTATTCACATACCTCTATAAACCTATAATGTTATTAATTAGCGTATCTATGAAACGTGTTTATTTAAGAAATAATAAGTATCAACCGTTATTATTTCGATTCTAATACGACTTACTTACTTTAGACGAGAATCAAAGGAGTATTTTCTTCAAACGCCGTGCTACTCCGCTGCATTTGGTATTCGAAATTTTCTCCCGCGTAAGGTGTGATGACGTTATTTTTTATGGAAAATATCAATCTAGTGCATAAATGAACAAACGTTGTAACTGATCAATAATTTATTTATTTTGTCAAATAAAACTGTACAGAATAGTAACTGAAACGTTACTTAACAGAAAAACAAGACGGACAAGAGATTATCTGATTCTAAAAATAGCTCACTTCTGTGAATTCCCACGGTAGTATTTACAAACATCACGTGACTTTCATTCATAAAACTTTACACGCATTGTATAACTGGAATAGCCAAAACACGGTGCGCGCGCAGCATAGTTCACGGTAGGTATATCGCAGAATAACCCGAGATAGATTTTACTCTAGAAGTATGTATGTTATTAGCTGGGTCGTGTTAGAATAACATATATATCTACCTCATTTATTCAGATCATGTGAAAAGTGCAATGTACTGTTTGTTTGTGTGTTTGTTTGTTTGTTTGTTTGTTTGTTTGTTTGTGGGTTTAAAATCGCACCAACTGTTTAAATGATATGAGTAATCGTCTTTGAAAACTTAGTCGCCTAAATTTATATAGAAAGGAAGAAAGATTACATGGCGACGCCCAGCTAGTATATCAGTATGTGTAGGAAGACACACAGGGCCCCCGGGACGAACCACCGACCCACCGCAAGTCAGCATGAAATATCCTCACATGAAATAACTCCACATCGCCAGTGGGATTCGAACATACAGCGGCAAGGGGAAAGTGAGTTGAAGACATCGACATTAATCACTCGACCATATAATAATATACTGTACTGGGAAATATATATTAAAAATATTAAGGTCATTCCACAACGTGATCAGCGTAGCGTGTCTGAAGACGTGATCAGCGTAGCGTGTCTGAAGACGTGATCAGCGTAGCGTGTCTGAAGACGTGATCAGCGTAGCGTGTCTGAAGACGTGATCAGCGTCTCTAGACGCATACAACGGTAAAACATCACATTACCTAAAAATAGTATTATTATACTATTATACTACTATACTATCCTTAATTAATTTGTTATCGAATTAATCCTAGATTGCTTAAGTAGGCATAATGCTCGGAATGATTTAAGCAAAAACGTTATGATATTATATCAGCTACAGCAAATATTTGACAAGAAATCAAATTTTAAGGCGACACAAATATGGCAAGAAGTAAAATATATATGTTTATTTTAAGTTTTCCAATGAAATATAAAACATTATAGGTGAAATAAAATGTGTTATACCATTGGCTGAAAGCACACGAATAACACATTTTATTTCTCACTGGCTTGCATGTGCTTGTTGAAATGTTGTCAACGCGAACGTTATTGGAGTCAAGCTGTCAGCCTAAGATAAAAAGAAGAAAAAATTGTTCGTTTAAGTGAATGGTCGAATAATATTGTTTAGCGCCACTAGTGGTAATAATGCGTTCTAAGTTCATTCGGTGAAATATAATTCGATAATTCTGAAACAAAATAATATTATTTTAGTTTACTATAGATCTCTTATATATATATCTACTACACATCATTCCAAAACTATACAGACGGATCTGTAATCCAGTGGTTAACACGTCGGACTTGTAATCCAGGGATCGCAGGTTCAATCCCCCGTCTGACCCTAATAAAATTAAGTCTTTCAGATGTGACTTTAAACCGATATTTCGTGTCGGTGCTTTACACCGTACACGTAAAAGAATCAGAGGAGACTCTGACATGGGTCTCTGTCTGTATCATTGCACTATCCTCCAAAAATTTTAAATGATTAATCTCTTCAGGAGACGTCGCTCATGTGGGCAACCGGTAGCGACGTTAAGTAAACGTAAGACAAACTCCCAATCACTAAACAGTGTGTAAGTCGTGATAGAGTAGTGGTAGGGCTCGTTTCAGACATGGACAGCCAAGAATTCCAGCTCAGCCTGTGCCCATAACGATGCATATATATTCCCCATTGCATCTTCTCTCTCCCTCATGGCGATGGATTCCATCAGGAATGACATCACGATAGCGATTAATATAATTTTGTAAAAACTTGTTTCGCATTCGAGCTATAATAAATGTGTATAAACCAACAGCGTGATTCCTGTCTATGAAGTCTTAAAAAGTGAAAGTAGTATTTCATATAACGGATAGCCACCTTCCGGAAACGACATGTGCTTATTATTGTGTCCAATGCTATACTGTCAGTTGGAGATACTTTATATCAGTCTAAAAATAAATATGCACAGATGCAAAAGTGTGAGGTATAACGGTAAATACAGTCTACATCCGTTATGTCAAAGTCGATTATGTCGAATTCTCCGGTTATCTCGAAGTCGGATCAAAGTCCCGTTTCAAACACTATCATGTAACATACACTGGCTCCATTTATATCGAATTTCGTTACGTCAAATTTCGGTTATGTCTAAGTATTTTGTTCGATCCGACGTCGACATAGCTGATGTAGACTGCATGTGTAATTAGTCGTTGTTATTCAGGATGCATGCTTTGTGTTACGCAATTAATTGTTGGCCTTATTTAAATATGTTTTCTATTTCAACGAACGTCGTATACGACATTTGGTTATATGTTCCCAAGCAAATGTTGCGCTATGATAAATATGATTTTGTCAAAATCTTGTAACTAATTTCTAAACATACCACTTGTATTAGCATATACTGTATATCATCTGTCGATATTAAACAATTGTATAATCATAAGATGAGAAAACGCATGAAAATTGAAGGAACCAACGATAAAAACAGAGGAATCCAAGTAAGAGGACCTTTCCACTATTACGAGTATTCAGGGGCAGTAACTCACCAATGTCTCTCATTGACAGCATTAAGAGTGGAAACTGATGTAGCCTGTTTGTATACTAGAGGACATAGAAAACACACACCTACATTATATACTAGAGGACATAGAAAACGCACACCTACATTATATACTAGAGGACATAGAAAACGCACACCTACATTATATACTAGAGGACATAGAAAACGACCATTCCCCGTATTCGACCATTCCCCGTATTCGACCAATCCCCGTATTCGACCACAATGTGAAGTTGTGGGCTGAACACTTAATTTGGGATAATTGTGCACTGTATGAACATGCAGAACCAGATAACATTCAACATGCAATGATCGTCACGTGAAGTAGGTTGGGAAACACTTTCTGACACAAGACGGAATACAAATTGTCCTCCTTGATAAAATGAAAAAGTTCCACAAGCTATTGGACAATCCATTCGATACAATCTTAGCAATTCTGATAATTTGTTAACTAGTCCAACTAGAACTACCATATGTTCAAATACCTTCCTTCCATCGGTACTTCGTGAATGGAAATGCTTACATAACGATACTAGAACTATTCGGACACTGGATTCTTTCAAGGCCTTTCTTAACACTAACAATGTTAAAACTGGAAAAATAGTTTACTACGGGAAAAGAAGATCCCAGATTCTACACACACGGCTTATAATGAAATGTAGTTCACTGAACCGCCATATTGTCCAAAGGAACATTGTAGAATCACCATTTTGCAGATGGTGTTCTACAGAAGACAATTTCCACTCTCAATGTAATTTCTACGATCAACTCCGCGTAAGGATCGTCAAGGACACTTCAAAGCTAGTTTTTATGCATGCCCTTCAACATGAAGTAGATTGAAAGACGATCCTAGATTCTACATACAAATCTTATAATAAAATGTAATTCACTGAACCGCCATATTTTCCCAAAGAACATTGTAGAATCACCATTTTGCAGATGGTGTTCTATTGAAATGTCCACTTATTCTTCCAATGTCATTTATATGAACAACTTCGTGCAACTCTCTTCAGTGCATTTCTATGATCAACTCCTTGCAACTCTCTTCGGTGCATTTCTATGATCAACTTCGTGCACCTCTCTTCAGTGCATTTCTATGATCAACTATGTACAACTCTCTTCAGTGCATTTCTATGATCAACTCCTTGCAACTCTCTTCAGTGCATTTATATGATCAACTCCTTGCAACTCTCTTCAGTGCATTTCTATGATCAACTCCGTGCAATTCTCTTCGGTGCATTTCTATGATCAACTTCGTGCAACTCTCTTCAGTGCATTTCTATGATCAACTATGTGCAACTCTCTTCAGTGCATTTCTATGATCAACTTCGTGCACCTCTCTTCAGTGCATTTCTATGATCAACTCCTTGCAACTCTCTTCAGTGCATTTCTATGATCAACTCCTTGCAACTCTCTTCAGTGCATTTCTATGATCAACTCCTTGCAACTCTCTTCAGTGCATTTCTATGATCAACTTCGTGCAACTCTCTTCGGTGCATTTCTATGATCAACTCCGTGCAATTCTCTTCGGTGCATTTCTATGATCAACTTCGTGCACCTCTCTTCAGTGCATTTCTATGATCAACTCTGTGCAACTCTCTTCAGTGCATTTCTATGATCAACTTCGTGCACCTCTCTTCAGTGCATTTCTATGATCAACTCCTTGCAACTCTCTTCAGTGCATTTCTATGATCAACTCCTTGCAACTCTCTTCAGTGCATTTCTATGATCAACTCCTTGCAACTCTCTTCAGTGCATTTCTATGATCAACTCCTTGCAACTCTCTTCAGTGCATTTCTATGATCAACTTCGTGCAACTCTCTTCGGTGCATTTCTATGATCAACTCCGTGCAATTCTCTTCAGTGCATTTCTATGATCAACTCCTTGCAATTCTCGTCAGTGCATTTCTATGATCAACTCCGTGCAACTCTCTTCACTGCATTTCTATGATCAACTTCGTGCAACTCTCTTCAGTGCATTTCTATGATCAACTCCTTGCAACTCTCTTCAGTAAGTTGTCTACAATTTGTAATGTTAATTTAAACACACTCCTTCTCGGTGACATATATATGGATTTTGCAACCAACACCGTAATTGACCTTGTTGTACACGAATACACTATTGGCAGTGAAAGGTTCGGAGAAGATGGATTATTTCTAAAATGTTCACATGGCGGATTCCAATCCGAATTGTGCTGTTAATGACGCAACAACCGGTCTTATTCAACTAACTTTTCGTTAAATTAACATCTTCTTCTCATTTTCCTGCTCCGATGTGACATTTTATACTCTTGAACATTCTTCAAATATTCATTTAAAATTTTTTAAACACTTTCCTTTTAGCAGCCAAAACTATTTACTCAATAATACCATAAATTGTGGTTCACATAGTAATTTGAAATTGTTCAGAATATGCATTGAATACATATTTTCATTGTTAAATATATTATTCTCCTGTCTATTGTATATCAACCAATAGATAGGAAGAAGAACTATATACGTTTTCTTTCCTTCTAGTTATTTTTATTTCAGTCTCCTGTTGTTACTTTATATGTAAAATGTTCATTTCTTGTTTACATGTAACAATACTGAAATAAATACGTTTGTAACAAGAGAAGTCTAACGATTGGCTTTACAAGGTCACGTGTCAATCATGTGACAATACTGAAATAAATACGTTTGTAACAAGAGAAGTCTAACGATTGGCTTTACAAGGTCACGTGTCAATCATGTGACAATACCAGAAAACAAATTCATGGAATTGGTACATGAAATTTGATTGGTGTCCGAATCTTAAGTCCTGCATTTGACTCCATGTTGAATTCACATTCCGGATGTCCGGATGCTCGTGTGGTCACCACTGTCCGGATGCTCGTGTGGTCACCACTGTCCGGATGCTCGTGTGTTCACTGTCCGGATGCTCGTGTGGTCACTGTCCGGATGCTCGTGTGGTCACTGTCCGGATGCTCGTGTGGTTACTGTCCGGATGCTCGTGTGTTCACTGTCCGGATGCTCATGTGTTCACTGTCCTGATGCTCGTGTTGTCACTGTCCGGATGCTCGTGTTGTCACTGTCCAGATGCTCGTGTGGTCACTGTTCGGATGCTCGTGTTGTCACTGTCCGGATGCTCGTATGGTCACTGTCCGGATGCTCGTGTGTTCACTGTCCGGATGCTCGTGTGGTCACTGTCCGGATGCTCGTGTGGTCGTCACTTTCCGGATGCTCTTGTGGTCACTGGATGCTCGTGTGGTCACTGTCCGGATGCTCATGTGGGCATTGTCCGGATGCTCGTGTGGTCACTGTCCAGATGCTCGTGTGGTCACTGGCCGGTTGCTCGTGTGGTCACTGTCCGGTTGCTCGTGGTCACTGACCAGATGCTCGTGTTGTCACTGTCCGGATGCTCGTGTGGTCACTGTCCGGATGCTCGTGTGGTTACTGTCCGGATGCTCGTGTGTTCACTGTCCAGATGCTCATGTGTTCACTGTCCTGATGCTCGTGTTGTCACTGTCCGGATGCTCGTGTTGTCACTGTCCAGATGCTCGTGTGGTCACTGTTCGGATGCTCGTGTTGTCACTGTCCGGATGCTCGTGTGTTCACTGTCCGGATGCTCGTGTGGTCACTGTCCGGATGCTCGTGTGGTCGTCACTGTCCGGATGCTCGTGTGGTCACTGGATGCTCGTGTGGTCACTCTCCGGATGCTCATGTGGTCATTGTCCGGATATTCGTGTGGTCACTGTCCAGATGCTCGTGTGGTCACTGGCCGGTTGATCGTGTGGTCACTGTCCGGTTGCTCGTGGTCACTGACTAGATGCTCGTGTTGTCACTATCCGGATGCTCGTGTGATCACCACTGTCCGGATGCACGTGTGTTCGCTGTTACCAAATTCGTGAAGATAAGCGGTACCGCGATACGAACGGTCACTGGATCACGAGGTATCCGGAGGGTGATGGGGGTATCTTCAAGAGGTAACTGTGTATTCCTGGTGTGGGGAGATGTTATTAACGAGATATATGTGTATTACTTGCAGAACATATGTGTTTGCTGTTGCTAGACAACAATAGTTTATTATGATCGAGGTAATGTTCACAGGCAATGCATACGACAGTATCTCGAACTTGAGAGTGAGAGAATATGTCTTTATCTGAAGGTGGTATTCTTTGCTAACTACCTGCTAATCACCTGCTAATTACCTACGTCATTTGACCTCAAACAGGGCTTTGATCAATCGTGGCTTGATCAATGTACAAGCACAAATGACAAGTCCTCAATAACAACAAAGAACAGTTAGAGGTCAAACAGGGTACGATAAATAGCTACACGAATACTCAATTCGATATTGCATATTTCACAGCACTACGTCCGTTATACTACACCGTGTATGTGTTCTCATTAAGTGCTCTGTGACTCTACTACTTCCGGTTGTGCACATGTGAGTGGGGTGGGAGTGGGGGTGACTATGTGGAACCCACAAACAAAATTAATAAGAATATAAAGTAAAATAATACTATGTATCATCATTAAATATAAAATATTACAGAATCATTCTTCGTCACAGGTGTTGCGAGGTGGTGGGGTATTTGTAATATAGCATTGTACATGTTGCAGTTCATTGGTGCATGTGAGTGTCGCGTGTATCAATACAACACACTAAAACTCATTATGTAGTGTACACACTATTGTACACTGAATGTAACATATACTTTACAAATAGCACAACATTCTATCTACAGAACAACACTTACCTCGACCTTACACCCCGTTTCGGATGTCCCGGAACTCCATGTTGGGCGCGCATGCTCCGGTGGCCATTTTGAAAACAATAAACTGTCGTCTGAACAAATGTGTGTTAATTGATGCCAGCAGAAGACAGACAATGTTCTTGGGGATATAGTAAAACACTTTCCGAAACCCAGTCAATAAATATGTCAACACATCACTAAATTAAGCCAAAAGTCTAAAACCGTGTACAAGAATTTCCATATTTTATGTTGTCTGCATCTTCTCGCCAGTATTGGACGAGCGCTTTGATGACTGGCTTCTATACACGAGTCTCTGCAACTCGGTTCCGCATAGAAAATGAGACAAGTATCGATCTGGAACATCATAGACCACACCGCTATAGAAATTCCATACTTTCCACTGAAACATCGCCAGTTTACTTAAAGCGGTATATACTAACTGGCAATATCGAATTTGTATAACAATTGTATAGGATTTCATCTCAGCATTTTTGAATAATTATATGTTAACAATTAGCATAGCAACAATTGGATTTGCACGTTGGTAAAACGTATACTCTATATACATGAGAAGCATTGGCAACTCACCGTAGACGTGTGGTGCATAGAACATGCATGGTATCGATCATGTAGTCTTTGGCGAACATAGAACAAGAGATCACTTCTGCGCGCTTATATAACTGTAGTATATCCAACGTAGGGACCTCCGTGACGACCCACACACACACACTCACACACACACACACACACACACCCACACACCACACAACACCACACACACACACACACACACACACACACACACAACACACACACACACCCACACACACACACACCACACACACCCACACACACACACACACACACACACACACACACACCACACACACACACACACACACACACACACAACACACACACACCACACACACACAACAACACACACACACACACACACACACAACACACACACACACACACACAACACACACCACACACACACACACACACCACACACCACACAAACACACACACACACACACACACACACACACGCACACACACCAATGAGTATGACAGTGTTGTTGATTGACCGTACATTGAGGTGTCCTGTAATCTGTATTATCTGATTTACTGGGATGTTGTTTTCCGAATGTTTCCGTACGAGATGTTTCCGAGCACTGTGATTTGTTAGCCGATCAGCTTGTAGCTATCACAATGCGGTTCATCATAGAGGTGAGTTTATTTTTGACCAATCTGTTGATTCTTGAACCATCCTTTCCCTCATTTTTATTGTACTGTTTGTGTGTTTTAGTCAATGCTTATTTGTAAACACAATGCGTGAGACAACTTATAGTGAGTCGAGTTCCTATATTACACGTGTACATGTATATCGATTCGGATGCAATCGTATGAGCATTGACCCAGACTGTGTATAAAAACAAAAACAAAAACAGTTCACAAATCTATCGCAGAATCTGTCAGTAAATTTGCATAGTTTTATATTAAACCGCCTCCTATCATCACCGATAGTCACGGGTTCGAACCCCGCTCAGAACCCCGAACCCCGTCTCTTTATATGATTACGTTGGCAGTTTCTTACGGACGTTAACCGCTGGAGCCTGCTAAACGGAAGAAAAATAAACATTCGATCTTTTTTTCCATTTGTTTCCAGGTGTCTCGGATGTGAGTAAATAGTCTAAATTTGCAAGTGTTTCAATAGGTCGTAATGCCGTGGAATATGTTCTGATTGGTGTACATTCTACGTCCATTGTAAGGTATGTCAAGTCCAGGTGTCCCACGAAGAACAATTCTAGAAGCTGGTCGTAGCTTCTATCGTCGACGCTGCCACTCTCAGTGCCGTTTTCGCCAGATCGTACATGTGGGTTTTCTCCGCGTACTCCGGTTTCCTCTCACACGAATGACCACAGTTACGCTTTCATCCACGCCAACGAGAGTGATTAATATAAGTTGTTAAACTTGCTTCGCAATCGTTGTAAAATAAATAAAGTTTATAATTTAAATGCTGTTATTCATCGCTCGTAGTCGACCTGATAGCCCGTAATCTATTAGTTATGTTGTGTTATTGAGTTGATCGTCAACATGAGACGAGTTGTAGCAGAACCATTCTCGCAGTGTCATCCTTTTATTTTCATAGCCACTCCCCCGATGTTTGTCTACGAAGAAATAGGGAATATTTGTGTTTATTAGTGGAAGATAGAAATTTATTTCATCGTCACCGAATTACATCTTTCGGTGATCACGCGATGATAAACAAATCTTTTATGATTTCCCATAATAGTTTTATCCAATAATTATTCATTTTAACTGCTCTTGTCGCGAGCCTCAATGCACTACAATACACAACCGCACACCTACTTATTTTAGCGTGAACGTTCGCAATAAAAAAAATAGATCCGGTGTAATTTTCAATTTATTTTTAGTCTGGTGTCAATATTGAAAACGACAGACAAAAATCAAATTCATTACAATATATTACTTTATAATTATCTGTTCATGATTGTCAGAAAATAGCTAAACTATAAAAGTAGGATGCATTATGGATATATCGCGGTATTAGCTATTAAAAACCAAACTACAGATATACTATTATGTACCGGAATTTAAAACTCATTTTCCATCATCTTATGACTTCTCCACTTCAACATTACAAATACACAAAGACGGAATACTATTGGGAATCACTTGTGTTCATCATGTTGTTGATGCCATCATGTCAGCAGTTACGTAGTCAGTAGTTCCGAGTATACCGCGGCAAATGGCTGAGGCCCTGATTTGGGTGTTTATACAAAGGTAGTCCTAATAAAATGATGTGAGTATTTGATAGAGACCTTAATCTGTATAATATGTAAGTCTAGAAATAAATTTGTCATTTTAACATAAAACATGAATATCTTTTTAATCTCCCACCAGAAAACAACAAACAGCCTTAGGCCCACGATGGGCCTACTTTTTATGAATAATAAAAGGCGGGAATCTGGCTATATCACCACATGTCAATAGATGTACACCACGGAAGAATGTTCCATAGATATGAACACCAACTTGTTTTTAATAAAAAATACTAAATTTGGGGGGAAAACTGTTTTGAAAAATAATCATTCAGTAGAAAAAGCGCGTCTCAGACCTTAAAATTATGCCCAAATTTGGTAATACGAGAATTACGTAGTAACCTAAACACGTGATCAAAACAGCTTCATTCATAAATACCAGGTAGCAGACCGCCATTTTACAAAGTTGGATTGAACATAAATATATATTATGGACATTTGGAGCATTTTTTCAGATAAAGGGGTGGGGTAATTTTACATAGATCTTGATGTTCAGGTAAGCATCTTGCATCAGTAATTTACTCACCACTTGCGCTACCAGTTTATGATTTCTTGTTTATTAACACATGTTTACCTTTCTGGGTCAACACTGATCCAATGGAAAGAATGATAGGTGGCGTTATTTTACCTCGTTCTGAAAAAGTGTGGATGCCTCGGTATGTTACGACCAGCGGTATGTTAAGAAACGACTATACATTCAACTGCGGCGGAATACGAAACGCATCCAGTGGCAGGGGAAATGTCATCTTCCACTGTCTCAGAACGGTGAAAGATAGCATTTTCCTTTACTGGAAAAACTTAATCATTCATTGGAAAGCGTAAAAGAAACTGCATTCCTACTAGACCTGAATGTGTGTACTGTTGGGGTATGCCCCCATTTTCGTAAGTATGTCTACTAGGACGTTGTGCATTGGAAGAAGAATAACACAGAAATCGCGATTTTTTTTGTTGCTATAGTGATATATATTATACAATATGTGGCAATACACTTGTGTTATATAATTAATGTTAATTTAAATGTCTGCATTTTGAAATGCACATTATCTATAGTATTTACTTTTATCACATAGCTTTGCTTGTATTCAGTGTAATACAGCCATCACATATTTTCTTGTATGTACACACGTGTAGTGCAATCTGGAATATTCTGATTGGTCGCGGCATGTTTCTGGAACATTTGACGTATTTAGTGTGTATCCGTCATGCTTTATATGTTGAAAATCAACTGTTCAAATCAATAAAATGCTAAATAACTCGGGGCCTTTCGCGCCTGAAGCGAACGCGCTACCATTGCGCCTTCCATACTACTGTCCAAAATAAACATTCATAGAAATTGTTTCTTTTATTTGTTCTATGTACAAACCATTACAGACAATCCTGAAAAACGATAAAAAAACCCCAACTAGTTAAATAGAGCACTGAAGCGTGCTAATAAATCAAATTAATGACGTCACGAGGTCATGACGTCACACCCATGCGCTCCTAGCAAGAACGTTTCAACATCGTCGTCGCAAATGCTCGTAAGTAGGACTATCATCAGTTTACCACTTAATTTATATAACTGCCTAGGTTAAAACGTTGGAAATTGACGTAAGTAGACTTGCAGGTCGATTCAAAGTCTACCAAGCTGAGACCATGTCGGATATTGGTCCATGCCAATACGTTCGAGACAAGGATGATAAAAGTGGGATTCCGATGTGCATATACTGGGGGGCAGAGCAGATGGCAGACTGGATTTGCGAGATAGGATATCCGAACTATAGGGTTAGTTGACGATTTATAATATTTTTTTAACATAAATTAATCTTAGCTCGATTGCGAAACAAGTTCTTACAACTTTATATTAATCGCTCTCGATACCTCATTACTGATGGTATCCATTTCTATGAGGGAGAACGAAGAGACGAAGTGGAACTTAGCATCTCAGGTGCCTTGCATAAGGAGACAACCGCAACAGCTAGGGCTAGGCTCGAACACCGGACATTTCGCACCTGAAGAAAACGCCCTACAACTACGTTATCGCTATCACTTCTCTAATAGTATGCTAGATGAAGTTATTTCTCTTGTATGGGCATTACGGTTGTCAGACTGGTTTGGTTTTTCAGGCATTACGGTTGTCAGACTGGTTTGGCTTTTCGGGCATTACGGTTGTCGGGCTGGTTTGGCTTTTCAGGCATTACGGTTGTCGGACTGGTTTGATTTTTCAGGCATAACGGTTGTCGGACTGGTTTGGTTTTTCAGGCATTACTGATGTCGGGCTGGTTTGGCTTTTCAGGCATTACGGTTGTCGGGTTGGTTTGGTTGTTCAGGCATTACGGTTGTCGGGCTGGTTTGGCTTTTCAGGCATTACGGTTGTCGGACTGGTTTGGTTTTTCAGGCATTACGGTTGTCAGACTGGATTGGTTTTTCAGGCATTACGGTTGTCGGGATGGTTTGGCTTTTCAGAGGAACTATTACACAAAAATCGTTATGATTTGTTTATTCATCAATTTACTGTATTCTAAATGTTCAGCATACAATACAAAACAAATGATTAATATGTTGAAGCAAAGCATTTTATGGGTTGGGCCACAAGTTTAGTGCTCAACATGTGAGGCAAGAAACAAATTATATATTCAATATTATTATTCAATAGAAAGTTACATTTAGAAATATCATATTTGAATATGGTCTGATTTTTGTGTGCACATGTATATCATCCCGTACACATGTATATCGTCTCGTACACATGTATATCATCCCGTACACATGTATATCATCCCGTACACATGTATGTCCTCCCGTACACATGTATATCCTCCCGTACACATGTATGTCATCCAGTACACATGTATGTCCTCCCGTACACATGTATATACTCCCGTACACATGTATATCCTCCCGTACACATGTATATCCTCCCGTACACATGTATGTCATTCCGTACACATGTATATCATCCCGTACACATGTATATCCTCCCGTACACATGTATATCATCCCGTACACATGTATATCCTCCCGTACACATGTATATCATCCCGTACACATGTATGTCCTCCCGTACACATGTATATCCTCCCGTACACATGTATATCATCCCGTACACATGTATGTCCTCCCGTACACATGTATATCCTTTCGTACACATGTATATCCTCCCGTACACATGTATATCCTCCCGTACACATGTATATCCTCCCGTACACATGTATATCCCCGTACACATGTATATCCTCCCGTACACATGTATATCCTCCCGTACACATGTATATCCTCCCGTACACATATATATCCTCCCGTACACATGTATATCCTCCCGTACACATGTATGTCCTCCCGTACACATGTATATCACCCCGTACACATGTATATCCTCCCGTAAACATGTATATCATCCCGTACACATGTATGTCCTCCCGTACACATGTATATCACCCCGTATACATGTATATCTTCCCGTACACATGTATATCCTCCCGTACACATGTATATCCTCCCGTACACATGTATATCATCCCGTACACATGTATATCCTCCCGTACACATGTATATCCCCCCGTACACATGTATATCCTCCCGTACACATGTATGTCCTCCCGTACACATGTATATCACCCCGTACACATGTATGTCCTCCCGTACACGTGTATGTCCTCCCGTACACATGTATATCACCCCGTACACATGTATATCACCCCGTACACATGTATGTCCTCCCGTACACATGTATATCACCCCGTACACATGTATATCCTCCTGTAAACATGTATATCATCCCGTACACATGTATATCCTCCTGTAAACATGTATATCACCCCGTACACATGTATATCCTCCTGTAAACATGTATATCACCCCGTACACATGTATATCCTCCCGTAAACATGTATATCATCCCGTACACATGTATATCCTCCCGTACACATGTATATCCTCCCGTACACATGTATGTCCTCCCTTACACATGTATATCCTCCCGTACACATGTATATCCTCCCGTACACATGTATGTCCTCCCGTACACATGTATATCCTCCCGTACACATGTATGTCCTCCCGTACACATGTATATCCTCCCGTACACAAGTATATACTCCCGTACACATGTATGTCCTCCCGTACACATGTATATCATCCCGTACACATGTATCTCCTCCCGTACACATGTATATCATCCCGTACACATGTATATTCTCCCGTACACATGTATGTCCTCCCGTTCACATGTATATCCTCCCGTACACATGTATATCCTCCCGTACACATGTATATCCTCCCGTACACATGTATATCCTCCGGTACACATGTATATCCTCCCGTACACATGTATATCATCTCGTACACATGTATATCATCCCGTACACATGTATGTCCTCCCGTACACATGTATATCCTCCCGTATACATGTATATCCTCCCGTACACATGTATATCCTCCCGTACACATGTATATCCTCCCGTACACATGTATGTCCTCCCGTACACATGTATATCCTCCCGTACACATGTATGTCCTCCCGTACATGTATATCCTCCCTTACACATGTATATCCTCCCGTACACATGTATGTCCTCCCGTACACATGTATATCATCCCGTACACATGTATCTCCTCCCGTACACATGTATATCATCCCGTACACATGTATATCCTCCCGTACACATGTATGTCCTCCCGTTCACATGTATATCCTCCCGTACACATGTATATCCTCCCGTACACATGTATATCATCCCGTACACATGTATATC
This sequence comes from Archivesica marissinica, assembly GCA_014843695.1. NCBI lineage: Eukaryota > Metazoa > Mollusca > Bivalvia > Venerida > Vesicomyidae > Archivesica > Archivesica marissinica. The sequence continues at coordinate 27,282,810 of CM026404.1, forward strand.
CTCCGTTACACATGTATATCCTCCCGTACACATGTATATCATCTCGTACACATGTATATCATCCCGTACACATGTATGTCCTCCCGTACACATGTATATCCTCCCGTATACATGTATATCCTCCCGTACACATGCATATCATCCCGTACAAATGTATATCCTCCCGTACACATGTATATCCTCCCGTACACAGGTTTGCCCTCCCGTACACATGTATATCATCTTCCCGTACACCTGTATATCATCACGTACACATGTATATCCTCCCGTACACATGTATGTCCTCCCGTACACATGTATGTCCTCCCGTACACATGTATATCACCCCGTACACATGTATATCCTCCCGTACACATGTATATCCTCCCGTACACATGTATATCCTCCCGTACACATATATATCCTCCCGTACACATGTATATCCTCCCGTACACAGGTTTGTCCTCCCGTACACATGTATGTCCTCCCGTACACATGTATATCATCTTCCCGTACACCTGTATATCATCCCGTACACATGAATATCCTCCCGTACACATGTATGTCCTCCCGTACACATGTATGTCCTCCCGTACACATGTATATCACCCCGTACACATGTATATCCTTCCGTACACATGTATATCATCCCGTTCACATGTATATCATCCCGTACACATGTATTTCCTCCCGTACACATGTATATCATCCCGTACATCTGCATGTCCTCCCGTACACATGTATATCATCCCGTACACATGTATATCCTCCCGTACACATGTATATCCTCCCGTACACATGTATATCATCTCGTACACATGTATATCATCCCGTACACATGTATGTCCTCCCGTACACATGTATATCCTCCCGTACACATGTATATCCTCCCGTACACATGTATATCATCCCGTACACATGTATATCCTCCTGTACACATGTATGTCCTCCCGTTCACATGTGTATCCTCCCGTACACATGTATATCCTCCCGTACACATGTATATCCTCACGTTCACATGTATATCATCCCGTACACATGTATGTCATCCCGTACACATGTATATCCTCCCGTACACATGTATGTCCTCCCGTACACATGTATATCATCATCCCGTACACATGTATGTCCTCCCGTACACATGTATATCCTCCCGTACACATGTATATCCTCCCGTACACATGTATATCATCCCGTACACATGTATATCCTCCCGTACACATGTATGTCCTCCCGTTCACATGTGTATCCTCCCGTACACATGTATATCCTCCCGTACACATGTATGTCCTCCCGTACACATGTATATCCTCCCGTACACATGTATATCCTCCCGTACACATATATATCATCCCGTACACATGTATATCATCCTGGATGTATGTCATCCCGTACACATGTATATCCTCCAGTACACATGTATGTCCTCCCGTTCACATGTGTATCCTCCCGTACACATGTATATCCTTCCGTACACATGTATATCCTCCCATACACATGTATATCCTCCCGTACACATGTATATCATCCCGTACACATGTATATCATCCCGTACACATGTATATCCTCCCGTACACATGTATATCATCCCGTACACATGTATGTCCTCTCGTACACATGTATATCATCCCGTACACATGCATGTCCTCCCGTACACATGTATGTCCTCCCGTACACATGTATGTCTTCCCGTACACATGTATGTCCTCCCGTACACAGCTATGTCCTCCCGTACACATGTATATCCTCCCGTACACATGTATGTCATCCCGTACACATGTATATCATCCCGTACACATGTATGTCCTCCCGTACACATGTATGTCCTCCCGTACACATGTATATCATCCCGTACACATGTATATCCTCCCGTACACATGTATGTCCTCCCGTTCACATGTATATCCTACCGTACACATGTATATCCTCCCGTACACATGTATATCATCCCGTACACATGTATATCATCGCGTACACATGTATATCCTCCCGTACACATGTATATCCTCCCGTACACATGTATATCATCCCGTACACATGTATGTCCTCCCGTACACATGTATGTCCTCCCGTACACATGTATATCCTCCCGTACACATGTATATCCTCCCGTACACATGTATATCCTCCCGTACACATGTATATCCTCCCGTACACATGTATATCATCCCGTACACATGTATATCATCCCGTACACATGTATATCCTCCCGTACACATGTATATCCTCCCGTACACATGTATGTCATCCCGTACACCCGTACACATGTATATCATCCCGTACACATGTATATCCTCCCGTACACATGTATATCCTCCCGTACACATGTGTATCCTCCCGTACACATGTATATCATCCCGTACACATGTATATCCTCCCGTACACATGTATATCCTCCCGTACACATGTATGTCCTCCCGTTCACATGTGTATCCTCCCGTACACATGTATATCCTCCCGTACACATGTATATCATCCCGTACACATGTATATCCTCCCGTACACATGTATATCCTCCCGTACACATGTATGTCATCCACATGTATGTCCTCCCGTACACATGTATATCCTCCCGTACACATGTATATCCTCCCGTACACATGTATATCATCCCGTACACATGTATATCATCCCGTACACATGTATATCATCCCGTACACATGTATATCCTCCCGTACACATGTATATCCTCCCGTTCACATGTATATCCTCCCGTACACATGTATGTCCTCCCGTACACATGTATATCCTCCCGTACACATGTATGTCCTCCCGTACACATGTATATCCTCCCTTACACATGTATATCCTCCCGTACACATGTATGTCCTCCCGTACACATGTATATCATCCCGTACACATGTATCTCCTCCCGTACACATGTATATCATCCCGTACACATGTATATCCTCCCGTACACATGTATGTCCTCCCGTTCACATGTATATCCTCCCGTACACATGTATGTCCTCCCGTACACATGTATATCCTCCCGTACACATGTATGTCCTCCCGTACACATGTATATCCTCCCTTACACATGTATATCCTCCCGTACACATGTATGTCCTCCCGTACACATGTATATCATCCCGTACACATGTATCTCCTCCCGTACACATGTATATCATCCCGTACACATGTATATCCTCCCGTACACATGTATGTCCTCCCGTTCACATGTATATCCTCCCGTACACATGTATATCCTCCCGTACACATGTATATCATCCCGTACACATGTATATCCTCCGTTACACATGTATATCCTCCCGTACACATGTATATCATCTCGTACACATGTATATCATCCCGTACACATGTATGTCCTCCCGTACACATGTATATCCTCCCGTATACATGTATATCCTCCAGTACACATGCATATCATCCCGTACAAATGTATATCCTCCCGTACACATGTATATCCTCCCGTACACAGGTTTGCCCTCCCGTACACATGTATATCATCTTCCCGTACACCTGTATATCATCACGTACACATGTATATCCTCCCGTACACATGTATGTCCTCCCGTACACATGTATGTCCTCCCGTACACATGTATATCACCCCGTACACATGTATATCCTCCCGTACACATGTATATCCTCCCGTACACATGTATATCCTCCCGTACACATATATATCCTCCCGTACACATGTATATCCTCCCGTACACAGGTTTGTCCTCCCGTACACATGTATGTCCTCCCGTACACATGTATATCATCTTCCCGTACACCTGTATATCATCCCGTACACATGAATATCCTCCCGTACACATGTATGTCCTCCCGTACACATGTATGTCCTCCCGTACACATGTATATCACCCCGTACACATGTATATCCTTCCGTACACATGTATATCATCCCGTTCACATGTATATCATCCCGTACACATGTATTTCCTCCCGTACACATGTATATCATCCCGTACATCTGCATGTCCTCCCGTACACATGTATATCATCCCGTACACATGTATATCCTCCCGTACACATGTATATCCTCCCGTACACATGTATATCATCTCGTACACATGTATATCATCCCGTACACATGTATGTCCTCCCGTACACATGTATATCCTCCCGTACACATGTATATCCTCCCGTACACATGTATATCATCCCGTACACATGTATATCCTCCTGTACACATGTATGTCCTCCCGTTCACATGTGTATCCTCCCGTACACATGTATATCCTCCCGTACACATGTATATCCTCACGTTCACATGTATATCATCCCGTACACATGTATGTCATCCCGTACACATGTATATCCTCCCGTACACATGTATGTCCTCCCGTACACATGTATATCATCATCCCGTACACATGTATGTCCTCCCGTACACATGTATATCCTCCCGTACACATGTATATCCTCCCGTACACATGTATATCATCCCGTACACATGTATATCCTCCCGTACACATGTATGTCCTCCCGTTCACATGTGTATCCTCCCGTACACATGTATATCCTCCCGTACACATGTATGTCCTCCCGTACACATGTATATCCTCCCGTACACATGTATATCCTCCCGTACACATATATATCATCCCGTACACATGTATATCATCCTGGATGTATGTCATCCCGTACACATGTATATCCTCCAGTACACATGTATGTCCTCCCGTTCACATGTGTATCCTCCCGTACACATGTATATCCTTCCGTACACATGTATATCCTCCCATACACATGTATATCCTCCCGTACACATGTATATCATCCCGTACACATGTATATCATCCCGTACACATGTATATCCTCCCGTACACATGTATATCATCCCGTACACATGTATGTCCTCTCGTACACATGTATATCATCCCGTACACATGCATGTCCTCCCGTACACATGTATGTCCTCCCGTACACATGTATGTCTTCCCGTACACATGTATGTCCTCCCGTACACAGCTATGTCCTCCCGTACACATGTATATCCTCCCGTACACATGTATGTCATCCCGTACACATGTATATCATCCCGTACACATGTATGTCCTCCCGTACACATGTATGTCCTCCCGTACACATGTATATCATCCCGTACACATGTATATCCTCCCGTACACATGTATGTCCTCCCGTTCACATGTATATCCTACCGTACACATGTATATCCTCCCGTACACATGTATATCATCCCGTACACATGTATATCATCGCGTACACATGTATATCCTCCCGTACACATGTATATCCTCCCGTACACATGTATATCATCCCGTACACATGTATGTCCTCCCGTACACATGTATCCTCCCGTACACATGTATATCCTCCCGTACACATGTATATCATCCCGTACACATGTATATCATCCCGTACACATGTATATCCTCCCGTACACATGTATATCCTCCGTACACATGTATGTCATCCCGTACACCCGTACACATGTATATCATCCCGTACACATGTATATCCTCCCGTACACATGTATATCCTCCCGTACACATGTGTATCCTCCCGTACACATGTATATCATCCCGTACACATGTATATCCTCCCGTACACATGTATATCCTCCCGTACACATGTATGTCCTCCCGTTCACATGTGTATCCTCCCGTACACATGTATATCCTCCCGTACACATGTATATCATCCCGTACACATGTATATCCTCCCGTACACATGTATATCCTCCCGTACACATGTATGTCATCCACATGTATGTCCTCCCGTACACATGTATATCCTCCCGTACACATGTATATCCTCCCGTACACATGTATGTCATTCCGTACACATGTATATCATCCCGTACACATGTATATCATCCCGTACACATGTATATCATCCCGTACACATGTATATCCTCCCGTACACATGTATATCATCCCGTACACGTGTATATCCTCCCGTACACATGTATATCATCCCGTACACATGTATCTCCTCCCGTACACATGTATATCATCCCGTACACATGTATATCCTCCCGTACACATGTATGTCCTCCCGTTCACATATATATCCTCCCGTACACATGTATATCCTCCCGTACACATGTATATCATCCCGTACACATGTATATCCTCCCGTACACATGTATATCCTCCGGTACACATGTATATCATCTCGTACACATGTATATCATCCCGTACACATGTATGTCCTCCCGTACACATGTATATCCTCCCGTACACATGTATATCCTCCCGTACACATGTATATCCTCCCGTACACATGTATATCCTCCCGTACACATGTATATCCTCCCGTACACATGTATGTCATCCACATGTATGTCCTCCCGTACACATGTATATCCTCCCGTACACATGTATATCCTCCCGTACACATGTATGTCATTCCGTACACATGTATATCATCCCGTACACATGTATATCATCCCGTACACATGTATATCATCCCGTACACATGCATGTCCTCCCGTACACATGTATGTCCTCCCGTACACATGTATGTCTTCCCGTACACATGTATGTCCTCCCGTACACAGCTATGTCCTCCCGTACACATGTATATCCTCCCGTACACATGTATGTCATCCCGTACACATGTATATCATCCCGTACACATGTATGTCCTCCCGTACACATGTATGTCCTCCCGTACACATGTATATCATCCCGTACACATGTATATCCTCCCGTACACATGTATATCCTCCTCAATGTATATCCCGTACACATGTATATCATCCCGTACACATGTATATCATCCCGTACACATGTATATCATCCCGTACACATGTATATCCTCCCGTACACATGTATATCCTCCCGTACACATGTATATCATCCCGTACACATGTATATCCTCCCGTACACATGTATGTCCTCCCGTACACATGTATATCCTCCCGTACACATGTATATCCTCCCGTACACATGTATATCCTCCCGTACACATGTATATCCTCCCGTACACATGTATGTCCTCCCGTACACATGTATATCCTCCCGTACACATGTATATCCTCCCGTACACATGTATATCCTCCCGTACACATGTATATCCTCCCGTACACATGTATATCATCCCGTACACATGTATATCATCCCGTACACATGTATATCCTCCCGTACACATGTATATCCTCCCGTACACATGTATGTCATCCCGTACACCCGTACACATGTATATCATCCCGTACACATGTATATCCTCCCGTACACATGTATATCCTCCCGTACACATGTGTATCCTCCCGTACACATGTATATCATCCCGTACACATGTATATCCTCCCGTACACATGTATATCCTCCCGTACACATGTATGTCCTCCCGTACACATGTGTATCCTCCCGTACACATGTATATCCTCCCGTACACATGTATATCATCCCGTACACATGTATATCCTCCCGTACAACCTCCCGTACACATGTATTCTCCACATGTATGTCCTCCCGTACACATGTATATCCTCCCGTACACATGTATATCCTCCCGTACACATGTATGTCATTCCGTACACATGTATATCATCCCGTACACATGTATATCATCCCGTACACATGTATATCATCCCGTACACATGTATATCCTCCCGTACACATGTATATCATCCCGTACACGTGTATATCCTCCCGTACACATGTATATCATCCCGTACACATGTATCTCCTCCCGTACACATGTATATCATCCCGTACACATGTATATCCTCCCGTACACATGTATGTCCTCCCGTTCACATATATATCCTCCCGTACACATGTATATCCTCCCGTACACATGTATATCATCCCGTACACATGTATATCCTCCCGTACACATGTATATCCTCCGGTACACATGTATATCATCTCGTACACATGTATATCATCCCGTACACATGTATGTCCTCCCGTACACATGTATATCCTCCCGTACACATGTATATCCTCCCGTACACATGTATATCCTCCCATACACATGTATATCCTCCCGTACACATGTATATCCTCCCGTACACATGTATGTCATCCACATGTATGTCCTCCCGTACACATGTATATCCTCCCGTACACATGTATATCCTCCCGTACACATGTATGTCATTCCGTACACATGTATATCATCCCGTACACATGTATATCATCCCGTACACATGTATATCATCCCGTACACATGCATGTCCTCCCGTACACATGTATGTCCTCCCGTACACATGTATGTCTTCCCGTACACATGTATGTCCTCCCGTACACAGCTATGTCCTCCCGTACACATGTATATCCTCCCGTACACATGTATGTCATCCCGTACACATGTATATCATCCCGTACACATGTATGTCCTCCCGTACACATGTATATCCTCCCGTACACATGTATATCATCCCGTACACATGTATATCATCCCGTACACATGTATGTCCTCCCGTACACATGTATATCCTCCCGTACACATGTATATCCTCCCGTACACATGTATATCCTCCCGTACACATGTATATCCTCCCGTACACATGTATATCCTCCCGTACACATGTATATCATCCCGTACACATGTATATCATCCCGTACACATGTATATCCTCCCGTACACATGTATGTCCTCCCGTACACATGTATGTCATCCTCACCCGTACACATGTATATCATCCCGTACACATGTATATCCTCCCGTACACATGTATATCCTCCCGTACACATGTATATCCTCCCGTACACATGTATATCATCCCGTACACATGTATATCCTCCCGTACAATCAACATGTATATCCACCCGTACACAATTCTCCCGTATGTATATCCTCCCGTACACATGTATATCCTCCCGTACACATGTATATCCTCCCGTACACATGTATATCCTCCCGTACACATGTATATTCCCCACACACAACCCGTCATGTATATCCTCCCGTACACATGTATATCCTCCCGTACACATGTATATCCTCCCGTACACATGTATATCCTCCCGTACACATGTATATCCTCCCGTACACATGTATATCCTCCCGTACACATGTATATCCTCCCGTACACATGTATGTCATCCACATGTATGTCCTCCCGTACACATGTATATCCTCCCGTACACATGTATATCCTCCCGTACACATGTATGTCATTCCGTACACATGTATATCATCCCGTACACATGTATATCATCCCGTACACATGTATATCATCCCGTACACATGTATATCCTCCCGTACACATGTATATCATCCCGTACACGTGTATATCCTCCCGTACACATGTATATCATCCCGTACACATGTATCCCCCACACAAACCCCACACAACCCTCCTCCCGTACACATGTATATCATCCCGTACACATGTATATCCTCCCGTACACATGTATGTCCTCCCGTTCACATATATATCATCCCGTACACATGTATATCCTCCCGTACACATGTATATCATCCCGTACACATGTATATCCTCCCGTACACATGTATATCCTCCCGTACACATGTATATCATCTCGTACACATGTATATCATCCCGTACACATGTATGTCCTCCCGTACACATGTATATCCTCCCGTACACATGTATATCCTCCCGTACACATGTATATCATCCTGTACACATGTATATCCTCCTGTACACATGTATGTCCTCCCGTTCACATGTGTATCCTCCCGTACACATGTATATCCTCCCGTACACATGTATATCCTCACGTTCACATGTATATCATCCCGTACACATGTATGTCATCCCGTACACATGTATATCCTCCCGTACACATGTATGTCCTCCCGTACACATGTATATCATCATCCCGTACACATGTATGTCCTCCCGTACACATGTATATCATCCCGTACACCTGCATGTCCTCCCGTACACATGTATGTCCTCCCGTACACATGTATGTCATCCCGTACACCCGTACACATGTATATCCTCCCGTACACATATATATCATCCCGTACACATGTATATCATCCTGGATGTATGTCATCCCGTACACATGTATATCATCCCGTACACATGTATATCATCCCGTACACATGTATATCATCCCGTACACATGTATATCATCCCGTACACATGTATATCATCCCGTACACATGTATATCATCCCGTACACATGTATATCATCCCGTACACATGTATATCCTCCCGTACACATATATATCATCCCGTACACATGTATATCATCCTGGATGTATATCCTCCCGTACACATGTATATCCTCCTGTACACATGTATGTCCTCCCGTTCACATGTGTATCCTCCCGTACACATGTATATCCTTCCGTACACATGTATATCCTCCCATACACATGTATATCCTCCCGTACTCATGTATATCATCCCCTACACATGTATATCATCCTGTACACATGTATATCCTCCCATACACATGTATGTCCTCTCGTACACATGTATATCATCCCGTACACATGCATGTCCTCCCGTACACATGTATGTCCTCCCGTACACAGCTATGTCCTCCCGTACACATGTATATCCTCCCGTACACATGTATGTCATCCCGTACACATGTATGTCCTCCCGTACACATGTATGTCCTCCCGTACACATGTATGTCCTCTCGTACACATGTATATCATCCCGTACACATGTATGTCCTCCCGTACACATGTATGTCCTCCCGTACACAGCTATGTCCTCCCGTACACATGTATATCCTCCCGTACACATGTATGTCATCCCGTACACATGTATGTCCTCCCGTACACATGTATGTCCTCCCGTACACATGTATGTCCTCCCGTACACATGTATATCATCCCGTACACATGTATATCCTCCCGTACACATGTATGTCCTCCCGTACACATGTATATCCTACCGTACACATGTATATCCTCCCGTACACATGTATATCCTCCCGTACACATGTATACACACACCCACACAATCCTCCCGTACACATGTATTCCTCCCGTACACATGTATATCCTCCCGTACACATGTATACTCCCGTAATCTCCCGTACACATGTATATCCTCCCGTACACATGTATATCCTCCCGTACACGTATTCATCCACATGTATGTCCTCCGTACACATGTATATCATCCCGTACACATGTATGTCCTCCCGTACACATGTATATCATCCCGTACACATGTATATCCTCCCGTACACATATGTCCTCCCGTACACATGTATATCCTCCCGTACACATGTATATCATCCCGTACACATGTATATCATCCCGTACACATGTATATCTCCCGTACACATGTATATCCTCCCGTACACTATGTCCTCCCGTACACATGTATATCATCCCGTACACATGTATATCCTCCCGTACACATGTATATCATCCCGTACACATGTATATCCTCCCGTACACATGTATATCCTCCCGTACACATGTATATCCTCCCGTACACATGTATATCCTCCCGTACACATGTATATCCTCCCGTACACATGTATATCCTCCCGTACACATGTATATCCTCCCGTACACATGTATATCCTCCCGTACACATGTATGTCCTCCCGTACACATGTATATCATCCCGTACACATGTATATCCTCCCGTACACATGTATATCATCCCGTACACATGTATATCCTCCCGTACACATGTATATCCTCCCGTACACATGTATATCCTCCCGTACACATGTATATCCTCCCGTACACATGTATATCCTCCCGTACACATGTATGTCCTCCCGTACACATGTATATCCTCCCGTACACATGTATATCCTCCCGTACACATGTATGTCCTCCCGTACACATGTATATCATCCCGTACACATGTATATCCTCCCGTACACATGTATATCATCCCGTACACATGTATATCCTCCCGTACACATGTATGTCCTCCCGTACACATGTATATCCTCCCGTACACATGTATATCCTCCCGTACACATGTATATCCTCCCGTACACATGTATATCCTCCCGTACACATGTATATCCTCCCGTACACATGTATATCATCCCGTACACATGTATATCATCCCGTACACATGTATGTCCTCCCGTACACATGTATATCCTCCCCGTACACATATGTCCTCCCGTACACATGTATATCATCCCGTACACATATCCCCGTACACATGTATTCCTCCCGTACACATGTATATCATCCCGTACACATGTATATCCTCCCGTACACATGTATATCCTCCCGTACACATGTATATCATCCCGTACACATGTATATCATCCCGTACACATGTATATCCTCCCGTACACATGTATATCATCCCGTACACATGTATATCCTCCCGTACACATGTATATCATCCCGTACACATGTATATCCTCCCGTACACATGTATGTCCTCCCGTACACATGTATATCATCCCGTACACATGTATGTCCTCCCGTACACATATGTCCTCCCGTACACATGTATATCCTCCCGTACACATGTATATCATCCCGTACACATGTATATCATCCCGTACACATGTATATCCTCCCGTACACATGTATGTCCTCCCGTACACATGTATATCATCCCGTACACATGTATATCCTCCCGTACACATGTATATCCTCCCGTACACATGTATATCCTCCCGTACACATGTATTCCTCCCGTACACTGTATTCCCCCGTACACATGTATATCACCCGTACACATGTATATCTCCCGTACACATGTTATCCCGTACACAATATCATCCCGTACACATGTATATCCTCCCGTACATATATGTCCTCCCGTACACATGTATATCCTCCCGTACACATGTATATCATCCCGTACACATGTATGTCCTCCCGTACACATGTATGTCCTCCCGTACACATGTATATCCTCCCGTACACATGTATGTCCTCCCGTACACATGTATATCCTCCCGTACACATGTATATCCTCCCGTACACATGTATGTCCTCCCGTACACATGTATGTCATCCCGTACACATGTATGTATATGGCTTACTAACTTCCACAAAACAAAGGCGCTCGAATGTAAATGTTTATTGTCTGTCAGCTATGATGTCCCGAATTTCCAAGAACTATAAACAGTGAACCCTGTGTTAAGCAGCAAGCCAATGGAATTGCAGAAATGGGCTGTTTAGCACATGTTGTTACCGAATAGAGGTCAAATGTACAATAAAAACAACACTGCTGCTTAACACAGGATGACTACCTATTAGAGGTGACCACTAACACAGGATTCTTATCTCATAAATATGGTTGATTCTTTGATTGCAGGTGTGCATGGAGACGAATTTTATCACAGGGCGTCACCTAATATGTTTGGATGCATCTGCTCTAAATAAGACCGGAATTACCGATTTTGAACACTTAATGGTAGGCTATAGATCGATAGATCGATATACGTACATGGTATATATATATATATATATATATATATAGACTATACCATTATAAATCCAAGCCCTATAAATAGTATACACCTGTAAATAGTGTAATATATATCTACAATAACAAAGATGGGGGGGGGGCTCCGTGGTGAGTTGTTAGGGTCGTTGACAACAAATCAGTTGCCATTCAACATTGTAGGCTTGAATCCGACTGGGGTGTCGATTTCTTTGAAATGAGTAAGTTATCCAACTTGCTTGTGGAAGACAGGAGGTTCTACCCGGGTGCCCGTCCGTACGTGAAATACTGCACGGAGGGGCACCCGGAGTTTTCCCGATCGCAGGTTCGATCCCCCTTCTGACCCTAATAAAATTAACAGTCTTTCAGATGGGACTTTAGTTTATACAAATTGAGTTTAGCTCAATTGCGAAACAAGTTCTTACAACTTATATTAATCACTCTCGAGACCTCATTCCTGATGGAATCCATCGTCACAAGGGAGAGAGAAGAGGCAACGTGGAATTTAAATGCCTTGTCTAAGGGCACAATCGTAACGGCTCCAACGGGGCTCGAACTCCGGACCTTTCGCACCTGAAGCGAACGCGCATCCAATGTGCTATCACGACTTCCGAGATGGGACGTTAAACCGAGATCTCGTGTCGGTGCTTTACACCGTGCACTTAAAACCATTGCACTTTCCTCCAAAATTCTAAAATGACTAATCTCTTCATCATCAGGCGGTGCTCATGTGAGCAACCGGTAGCGACGATAAATAAACGTAAACACACAAAGGATAGGCAAAACAGTCCTTTTTTCAGGACCATTTACAGCCCTTTTATCGACTAGTGTTCTGATTGGTGCAAAATGTATCATGCATTGGTCAGTAGTACAGCAGTCAGCTTTAGACTTCAGAAAGAGTAAACCAGGTTAGCCTGTATCAGAAAAAGTAAAACTCTAGCTTAAACGATATTAACATGGGTTCCAGTCTGTCAGAAACTCAATATAATAATAATAACTTAATATAATTAATAGTCTCGGTGTTAAAATATATTTATTTAACTGACCAGGCAAAATATATCTGTTACCAGGCTAAAAATATATCAGAAAACGTAAAACCAGTTTAACCTAGATAACAACGAGTAGAACCAGTTTAACCTAGATAACAACGTGTAGAACCAGTTTAACCTAGATAACAATGAGTAGAACCAGTTTAACCTAGATAACAATGAGTAGAACCAGTTTAACCTAGATAACAACGAGTAGAACCAGTTTACAACGAGTAGAACCAGTTTAACCTAGATAACAACGAGTAGAACCAGTTTAACCTAGATAACAACGAGTAGAACCAGTTTAACCTAGATAACAACGAGTAGAACCAGTTTAACCTAGATAACAACGAGTAGAACCAGTTTAACCTAGATAACAACGAGTAGAACCAGTTTACAACGAGTAGAACGAGTTTAAACTAGATAACAACGAGTAGAACCAGTTTAACCTAGATAACAACGAGTAGAACCAGTTTAGCCTAGATAGCAACGAGTAGAACCAGTTTAACCTAGATAACAACGAGTAGAACGAGTTTAACCTAGATAACAACGAGTAGAACCAGTTTAACCTAGATAGCAACGCATAGAACCAGTTTAACCTAGATAGCAACGAGTAGAACCAGTTTAACCTAGATAACAACGAGTAGAACCAGTTTAACCTAGATAGCAACGAGTAGAACCAGTTTAACCTAGATAACAACGAGTAGAACCAGTTTAACCTAGATCAGAAAGACTAAAACCAGTTTAACCTAGATGAGACAGAGTAGAACCAGTTCCTGACCAAGGCAACCATTCTAACACAGATCGGAATTTATGGCTCCAATATCTCCGTTTCATCGCATCACAGAGGAAGCAATTTGACTCCGAATATATACAAATTTGGAAAATAAATATAATTGAAATGTTGAATATGCATTTAATGTGTATTATTGGTTGAAACATAAAATTGTTCTTTTGGGAAATACCGGATATAAATTAATTTATTCTAGTACAGTAATTGATATAACTGGGTGTAAAGGGGCGTAACTTTGACTTAGCATCTGCTTTAAACATTGCTCGAGTTATTGACGTTGACTAATAATTCCGCGATATAGCGATACAAACCCGACCGTTAGCCTTAATATATCAACACGGGAATGCGTAGAATAGATAGTTTAATCACAGTGTATTCATTCTTTATAAATGTGCAATACAAAACAAATGAACACACTTGTATAATTAAGAAATATATACAATATAATAATAATAAATACTTATTATTTCGATTCTAACACGACTTACTTCTAATAATTTTAAAGGAGTATTTTCTTCAAACGCCGCTGCATTTGGCTTTCGAAATTTCCTCCCGCGTAAGGGGTGATGACGTTATTTTTTTTATGGAAAATATCAATCTAGTGCATAAATGAACAAAAGTTGTAACTGATCAATAATTTTATTTATTTTGTCAAATAAAACTGTACTGAATAGTAACTGAAACGTTACTTAACAGAAAAACAAGACGGACAAGAGATTATCTGATTCTAAAAATAGCTCACTTCCGTGAATTCCCACGGTATATTTTACAAATATCACGTGACTTTCATTCATAGAACTTTACACGCATTGTATGAATGGAATAGCCAAAACACGGTGCGCGCGCAGCATAGTTCAAGGTAGGTATATCGCAGAATAACCCGAGGTAGATTTCACTCTACAAGTATGTATGTTATTAGCTGGGTCGTGTTAGAATTATGTATAATATACGATTCATGGCATTGTTTGCACACGGATTTACGCATTATATATTAAAACATTATGAAATGCAATTAATAATTGCTGCTCCAATCAAGTGCCCCATCGTACACAGTTTCCCAGTCAGCCACACCCGTCGCCACTCCCTAACATAAATCGTCGCTAGAGGAAAACAGCCTACATACATATATTATGTGTCGATTATTCCTAGCAGGGAACTAGTAATATATATATATATATATATTGTCCTCACTATATGTGTTTTACGTTTATTTATCGTCGCTACCGGTTGCCCATATGGGCGACGCCTCCTGAAGATATTAGTCATTTTAGATTGTTGGAGGATAGTGCAATGATACAGACAGAGACCCATTCCAGAGTCTCATCTGTTTCTTTTACGTGCACGGTGTACAGCACCGACACGAGACCTCGGTTTAAAGTCCCATCTGAAAGACTGTTAATTTTATTAGGGTCAGACGGGAGATCGAACCTGTGATCCCTGGATTACCAGTACAGCGTGTTAACCACTACTGGGAATATATACCTACAGGTTCACACTGGGTGGCTCCTCCGAGCTGTGGAAACATTACATATTAAAACGTATACTAACTAATGGACGAATCTACGAGAGACATAAACCTTGGGACAGTTCGCCATCAGCTATCTACACGGGGAATGCCGAGTAGAAACAGAAGGCGCATTTAAAGTTTAAAGCTTAACTTCGTAGTATGTCCGAAAATTTGCAAATTTGCTAGTTCCTCCATAGACCGTAATACAAAGCGACGTCATGTCATAGTGCACACGTCAGTAGTTTATGTTTCTGATACAACTGCGGGATGTGTTCTGTCCATCCAGCTGTCTCGTACAGGGGTACAGTTCCAGGAAATAATTCTTTTTATAATGACCTCACTATTCACGCAGGGAAAAATTGAACTTACATTATCTTGGTTTTATGCATTGTTAATTGTAGGACATTGCCGGTAAGATACGAGACCTGATAGGACTAACACGGGAACCCCTAACCATGACCGACCCTCTCATAGCGTACATGGAGATGAAACGGAAAACAGGTGAATTCGCACGCAACATGACGTACGAGACGTTTCGTCACAGGTACCGGAAAATGTACGGCTGATGGAAGAAAGTAACGCAAGACGTTTTTCCAGAATTTTATCTGTTTGCATTCTTTAATGAAATTATCAAACAATGTTACTATTTATATATAAAGTATGTCTGCTTTTTCCGTATAGCAACATAACGTTTATTGCACGCGCATGCATTATTTGAATAGACAATAACATAATACTTAATTATATAAATATATAATACATGTGTACGTTTTATTTCAATAATTTCTGTACACATGTGTACTAACGCCCGTCCCATCTTCTCGAAAACCCTAATTTCATTTGTTCAGGAACCTAGATATATATTCATCAACAGATTCTTATTTGTTCAATTTATAAGTAAGTTTATTACAATTATATTATCATAACCAGAAGACACATTTACATGGGAGACATTTCTTATTTTTTTAAAAATCTATCTAATTCGTAAGACAAAGGTCGCTAATTTGTCATTTTCCCATAGGCCGCAAAGTTATGTTATATTTCGGGTTTTACGCCTGCATTAGCACCATTTTAGGCTATATCGCCGGCGGGCAGTTTACCTAACAACACCTTTCCTGCGCATAGGCCGCAAAGTATCGTGATATCACTTTGCATTATGGTATATGCAAAACTCGCAAACTTGAGTCCATATGTTACAGAAGGTTAGCGCGCTCGCTTCTCATCAGTGCATCCCGTGTTCGATCCTCGGCCGGGAAGTATGTGAGATGGTACGGTTGTCGCCATGTCGGACAGATGGGTTTTCTCCGGGTACTCCAGTTTCCTCCCACACAAATGACCACATTTACGATTTCATCCGCGCCAACGAGAGTGATTAATATAAGTTGTTAGAACTTGCTTTGCAATCGTTGTAAAATAAAATAAAATTTAAACTTAAACAGAAGGTCTCCCACATAATTGTCTACGGTTATGATAATATCATTTAAATACATTTAATTATAACTGGAACAAACCAAATGACGTTCCACGAATAGGTGGTACACCTTTTAGTCCATTTCCCTAGACGTCCACTTCGATGTTTAAAATACTGCATTCTTTGCTGCGCCAATGGTCAGCATTGTCTAAACATGCACATTTGTCATACAAAATGTTATTTTATATAGCGCTTTGTAATTCAACATTTTTAAGTCGCTCTTGCCGCCGTATGTGCAGAATAATGCCACCGGAAGCTGCAACTAGAAGAGCGCTGACGTAGCACATATAGTAGCACCATGACAACGACGTGTTAACCGAGGACATCCAGAGTATGGCACCAAGAAACAATGATATCACTGAAAAATAAGATCGAAAACATAAATGATGTAGAATGCAAGTGAACGTTGTCACAAGCCTCTCTTTCTTCTTATGTCTATTTTCCGATATCAGTGCTCTAACCAGGGTCTATCCTATCGTAGACTCGCTGGAGTTGTCTAGGGGGTTTCTCTACGGTCCTTCAATAATGTTCTACCCATGGTCTATCCTATCGTAGACTCGCTGGAGTTGTCTAGGGGGTTTCTATACGGTCCTTAATATATTATAACTCAACACAGTCTATCATTTTCCTTTGTATAATATCATTTACAACAATCTCATTTATTTTAAATCTATAACATAAAATTATATCATATATTCGTGATATCTCGTATCTTATTATTCGCCTCACTATTTCAATGTGTTCATAATAGTTCTATGACTATACTAATTCCCTTCCTTTATCAAACTATTCCAATAGATATATTAGCCAACACAATCGTTTCTTAAAAGGCCTAATTATCTTCCGTTCACGTATTTAATACGACTTTAATATTTAAGAGTTAATACTTCTTTAAATATTAATTTTTCTAACTCTCATAGAAACAGTTTATATTCTAATAGTGAGTTACATATTTCCTTAAAGCCTCCATGGCTGGATAAAAATGCACTAATTTCTTCATCAATTTTCATTTCTTAAATAGCAGAATTAACATCTATAACAGACATAACGGCGCCAAACATCTATGATGTTATACAATATTAGTACATGTTTCTCTGTCATCAAGAAAGCGGCGATTATCTTACATAACTGACCACCTGCACTCGGTGGTGTCAACATATATTTTGTTCCCGCGCAAACAGAGAACTGATAATTTAGGCGCGAAAATAATAGCAGACGATTATACATATTACATAATAATCATAATCTTACATGGTTAACAATGTGTCATATATATAAATAAATAAATGTATTTATATAATACATTTCTATTTATATATGACAATAATTTATTCGTGCAAATATATTGTTTGTTTTTTCTATCTTTTGCACAACGTATAGTTCACATCATGCATGAACAAAGCACATCATGGAAGATATTGACGTAGACTTGTTAGTGGTATGACGTCAGGATGGTTTAGCTATCCCATAATACATGTTTGAGACATAAAACCACTAAATTCATTACTCATTATATCGACTCCCGACGTTTTTTAATTTTTATCTTTATCTTTATCTATGAATAAGATCTTTCCTTCAGAATAAATTATTTTGAAATACCAGCCGTTACATATCCTAAATAATATGATAATTAGTAGAACTAAATAGTTCGCCATTGAAAACACACGCACATGTATATATATATACACACGTACATGTATATACATATACACACGCACATGTATATATATATACACACGTACATGTATATACACATTCACATGAATAAATCAGGGCGAAGTGGTATTCGTCTTCTATATCATTTTACCAACATCATATACAATAACGCAGTTCATGTTCGATGGTGTACACATGACGGCACATACGTACTGTATGCGAAGAGAGTCTAAATCTAGATAAGACAACTCTATAATTATGTTGTTGTAAATCGCATAGATACGGTTCTAATGCAATAGTAAATTTGAAATACAAATATCCACTAGAAAAAAGATCCACTATTACATGTTCAACAATATTGTTTGTAAACATTTAAAACCCAGCTGAAACATATTAAAATCTACTATACACGGATTGTCTAATACATGTAACTATATATAGCCATAGCTATCAATTAGGAATTTCATGCAGACGGATATGTAGTCCAGTTGTAACACGCTGGACTGGTAATCCAGGGATCGCAGGTTCGATCCCCCGCCTGACCCTAATCAAATTAACAGTCTTTCAGATGGGACGTTAAACCGAGGTCTCGTGTCGGTGCTGTACACCGTGCACGCAAAATAACCAGAGGAGCCTCTGGAATGGGTCTCTGTCTGTATCAGTGCACTATCCTCCAAAATCTAAAATGACTAATCTCTTCAGGAGGCGTCGCTCATATGGGCAACCGGTAGCGACGATAAATAAACGTAAAACACACATAAGAATGTCAGCCCCGCTCAGACCATGTCTCATTTATATGAACAAGTTGGCAGTTTCTTACGGAGGTTGGTGCACCAAGTACTGGTTAAACGCTGGAGCCTGCCCAGGAAAGGTGTTGTTAGGTAAACTGCCCGTCGCTCAAATAGGAAACCGTTAGCGACATTAAATAAACTTAAATATAAAAAAAACTAACCCACGTCATATGGCTAATGTACTACTTTGCTTGTTTGCGTATCCTTTTAATAGAACACAACTTTATAATTAGGATGCACCCGGAACAAGAAACAGACATTTTGGGATACACAAACAATTACTTACATGTGACGAGAGCACTTCCGGCTGCAGCAGCCAACAACCGGATGTCAGATTTCCAGAATAGATACAGCACAACCAGCACAATTATACCGATATATGAAATAAACGCCAGGATTAGAAACGCTCTCCCCACCTGCATAATATCTGCAAATACATGTACAGTAGTAGTTTATACAAATTTGCTCGATTGCGAAACAAGTTCTTACAACTTATATTAATCACCCTCGATACTCATTCCTGATGGAATCCATCGCCACGAGGGTGAGAGAAGATGCACTGTGGAATTTAAATGCCTTGCCTAAGGGCACAATCGTAACGGCTCCAGCGGGGCTCGAACTCCGGATCCTTCCAAACACTGCGCTATCACGACTTCCAATAGTAATATGTAGTGCGTACTCAACCATCTGTGCTACCAATCATTGATAGAGTACTTTATCGATATAGGTTTATATGTAGTGCGGACTCAATCATCTGTGCTACCAATCAGAGTACTTTATCGATATAGGTTTATATGTAGTGCGGACTCAATCATCTGTGCTACCAATCATTGATAAAGCACGTTATCGATATATGAATGTGAGGGACCTGTGGCCGATTGGTTACGGTCGTTCACGTCAGAGCACTTGCCTTTCACTACTGGAGGTTCGAATCCCACGAAGGTGTCGATTTATTGGCATGCGGACGGCCGGTGCTTCTACTATATGTATGTGCCTGAAATACTGCTCGGACTAGCACCCGGTGTCTCCCTCAGCCAATACTAGCACCCGGTGTCTCCCTCAGCCAATACTAGCACCCGGTGTCTCCCTCAGCCAATACTAGCACCCAGTGTCTCCCTCAGCCAATACTAGCACCCAGTGTCTCCCTCAGCCAGTACTAGCACCCAGTGTCTCCCTCAGCCAATACTAGCACCCGGTGTCTCCCTCAGCCAACTAGCACCCAGTGTCTCCCTCAGCAATACTAGCACCCAGTGTCTCCCTCAGCCAGTACTAGCACCCAGTGTCTCCCTCAGCCAATACTAGCACCCGGTGTCTCCCTCAGCCAATACTAGCACCCGGTGTCTCCCTCAGCCAATACTAGCACCCAGTGTCTCCCTCAGCCAATACTAGCACCCTGTGTCTCCCTCAGCCAATACTAGCACCCGGTGTCTCCCTCAGCCAATACTAGCACCCGGTGTCTCCATCAGCCAATACTAGCCGGAGAGCGGGCACAGTACTAGCACCCTGTGTCTCCATCAGCCAATACTAGCTGGAGAGCGGGCACAGTACTAGCACCCGGTGTCTCCCTCAGCCAATACTAGCTGGAGAGCGGGCACAGTACTAGCACCCGGTGTCTCCATCAGCCAATACTAGCTGGAGAGCGGGCACAGTACTAGCACCCGGTGTCTCCCTCAGCCAATACTAGCTGGAGAGCGGCACAATACTAGCACCCGGTGTCTCCCTCAGCCAATACTAGCACCCGGTGTCTCCCTCAGCCAATACTAGCTGGAGAGCGGGCACAATACTAGCAGCCTGTGTCTCCCTCAGCCAATACTAGCTGGAGAGCGGGCACAGTACTAGCACCCGGTGTCTCCCTCAGCCAATACTAGCTGGAGAGCGGGCACAGTACTAGCACCCGGTGTCTCCCTCAGCCAATACTAGCTGGAGAGCGGGCACAGTACTAGCACCCTGTGTCTCCCTCAGCCAATACTAGCTGGAGAGCGGGCACAGTACTAGCCCCCTGTGTCTCCCTCAGCCAATACTAGCTGGAGAGCGGGCACAGTACTAGCACCCAGTGTCTCCCTCAGCCAATACTAGCACCCTGTGTCTCCCTCAGCCAATACTAGCACCCTGTGTCTCCCTCAGCCAATACTAGCTGGAGAGCGGGCACAGTACTAGCACCCGGTGTCTCCCTCAGCCAATACTAGCTGGAGAGCGGGCACAGTACTAGCACCCAGTGTCTCCCTCAGCCAATACTAGCACCCGGTGTCTCCCTCAGCCAATACTACCCGGTGTCTCCCTCAGCCAATACTAGCACCCGGTGTCTCCCTCAGCCAATACTAGCTGGAGAGCGGGCAGTACTAGCACCCGGTGTCTCCCTCAGCCAATACTAGCACCCGGTGTCTC
Source organism: Archivesica marissinica (assembly GCA_014843695.1). NCBI lineage: Eukaryota > Metazoa > Mollusca > Bivalvia > Venerida > Vesicomyidae > Archivesica > Archivesica marissinica. The sequence continues at coordinate 27,305,696 of CM026404.1, forward strand.
CCTCAGCCAATACTAGCTGGAGAGCGGGCACAGTACTAGCACCCGGTGTCTCCCTCAGCCAATACTAGCACCCTGTGTCTCCCTCAGCCAATACTAGCACCCGGTGTCTCCCTCAGCCAATACTAGCACCCTGTGTCTCCCTCAGCCAATACTAGCACCCTGTGTCTCCCTCAGCCAATACTAGCACACGGTGTCTCCCTCAGCCAATACTAGCACCCGGTGTCTCCCTCAGCCAATACTAGCACCCTGTGTCTCCCTCAGCCAATACTAGCCCCTGTGTCTCCCTCAGCCAATACTAGCACCCGGTGTCTCCCTCAGCCAATACTAGCACCCGTATCTCCCTCAGCCAATACTAGCACCCAGTGTCTCCCTCAGCCAATACTAGCTGGAGAGCGGGCAGTACTAGCACCCGTGTCTCCCTCAGCCAACTAGCTGGAGAGCGGGCACAGTACTAGCACCCTGTGTCTCCCTCAGCCAATACTAGCTGGAGAGCGGGCACAGTACTAGCACCCTGTGTCTCCCTCAGCCAATACTAGCTGGAGAGCGGGCACAGTACTAGCACCCAGTGTCTCCCTCAGCCAATACTAGCTGGAGAGCGGGCACAGTACTAGCACCCGGTGTCTCCCTCAGCCAATACTAGCTGGAGAGCGGGCACAATACTAGCACCCTGTGTCTCCCTCAGCCAATACTAGCACCCGGTGTCTCCCTCAGCCAATACTAGCACACGTGTCTCCCTCAGCCAATACTAGCACCCGGTGTCTCCCTCAGCCAATACTAGCACCCTGTGTCTCCCTCAGCCAATACTAGCACCCGGTGTCTCCCTCAGCCAATACTAGCCCCGGTATCTCCCTCAGCCAATACTAGCACCCAGTGTCTCCCTCAGCCAATACTAGCACCCAGTGTCTCCCTCAGCCAATACTAGCACCTGTGTCTCCTCAGCCAATACTAGCACCCGGTGTCTCCCTCAGCCAATACTAGCACCCGGTATCTCCCTCGCCAATACTAGCACCCAGTGTCTCCCTCAGCCAATACTAGCTGGAGAGCGGGCACAGTACTAGCACCCTGTGTCTCCCTCAGCCAATACTAGCACCCGGTATCTCCCTCAGCCAATACTAGCTGGAGAGCGGGCACAGTACTAGCACCCTGTGTCTCCCTCAGCCAATACTAGCTGGAGAGCGGGCACAGTACTAGCACCCGGTGTCTCCCTCAGCCAATACTAGCTGGAGAGCGGGCAACACACCCCCACCAATACTAGCACCCGGTGTCTCCCTCAGCCAATACTAGCACCCGGTGTCTCCCTCAGCCAATACTAGCACCCTGTATCTCCTCAGCCAATACTAGCACCCGGTATCTCCCTCAGCCAATACTAGCACCCAGTGTCTCCCTCAGCCAATACTAGCACCCGGTATCTCCCTCAGCCAATACTAGCACCCGGTATCTCCCTCAGCCAATACTAGCACCCTGTGTCTCCCTCAGCCAATACTAGCTGGAGAGCGGGCACAGTACTAGCACCCAGTATCTCCCTCAGCCAATACTAGCACCCGGTATCTCCCTCAGCCAATACTAGCACTGGTATCTCCCTCAGCCAATACTAGCACCCATGTCTCCCTCAGCCAATACTAGCTGGAGACGGGCACAGTACTAGCACCCAGTATCTCCCTCAGCCAATACTAGCACCCGGTGTCTCCCTCAGCCATACTAGCACCCGGTGTCTCCCTCAGCCAATACTAGCACCCGTATCTCCTCAGCCAATACTAGCACCCGGTGTCTCCCTCAGCCATACTAGCACCCGGTGTCTCCCTCAGCCAATACTAGCACCCGGTGTCTCCCTCAGCCAATACTAGCACCCGGTGTCTCCCTCAGCCAATACTAGCACCCGTATCTCCCTCAGCCAATACTAGCACCCTGTGTCTCCCTCAGCCAATACTAGCACCCTGTGTCTCCCTCAGCCAATACTAGCACCCAGTGTCTCCCTCAGCCAATACTAGCACCCGGTATCTCCCTCAGCCAATACTAGCACCCAGTATCTCCCTCAGCCAATACTAGCACCCTGTGTCCCCTCCCAATACTAGTTGGAGAGCGGGCACAGTACTAGCACCCAGTGTCTCCCTCAGCCAATACTAGCTGGAGAGCGGGCACAGTACTAGCACCCTGTGTCTCCCTCAGCCAATACTAGCTGGACAGCGGGCACAGTACTAGCACCCGTGTCTCCCTCAGCCAATACTAGCACCCGGTGTCTCCCTCAGCCCATACTAGCACCCAGTGTCTCCCTCAGCCAGTACTAGCTGGAGAGCGGGCACAGTACTAGCACCCGGTGTCTCCCTCAGCCAATACTAGCCCCAGTGTCTCCCTCAGCCAATACTAGCTGGAGAGCGGGCACAGTACTAGCACCCGGTGTCTCCCTCAGCCAATACTAGCACCCAGTGTCTCCCTCAGCCAATACTAGCTGGAGAGCGGGCACAGTACTAGCACCCGGTGTCTCCCTCAGCCAATACTAGCTGGAGAGCGGGCACAGTACTAGCACCCGGTGTCTCCCTCAGCCAATACTAGCTGGAGAGCGGGCACAGTACTAGCACCCGGTGTCTCCCTCAGCCAATACTAGCTGGAGAGCGGGCACAGTACTAGCACCCGGTGTCTCCCTCAGCCAATACTAGCTGGAGAGCGGGCACAGTACTAGCACCCAGTGTCTCCCTCAGCCAATACTAGCTGGAGAGCGGGCACAGTACTAGCACCCGGTGTCTCCCTCAGCCAATACTAGCACCCTGGTCTCCCTCAGCCAATACTAGCACCCTGTGTCTCCCTCAGCCAATACTAGCACCCGGTGTCAGCCAATACTAGCACCCGTGTCTCCCTCAGCCAATACTAGCTGGAGAGCGGGCCAGTACTAGCACCCTGTGTCTCCCTCAGCCAATACTAGCTGGAGAGCGGGCACAGTACTAGCACCTGTGTCTCCCTCAGCCAATACTAGCTGGAGAGCGGGCACAGTACTAGCACCCGGTGTCTCCCTCAGCCAATACTAGCTGGAGAGCGGGCACAGTACTAGCACCCGGTGTCTCCCTCAGCCAATACTAGCACCCGGTGTCTCCCTCAGCCAATACTAGCACCCGGTGTCTCCCTCAGCCAATACTAGCACACAGTGTCTCCCTCAGCCAATACTAGCTGGAGAGCGGGCACAGTCAGCACCCAGTGTCTCCCTCAGCCAATACTAGCTGGAGAGCGGGCCAGTACTAGCACCCTGTGTCTCCCTCAGCCAATACTAGCTGGAGAGCGGGCACAGTACTAGCACACAGTGTCTCCCCTCAGCCAATACTAGCTGGAGAGCGGGCACAGTACTAGCACCCGGTGTCCCTCAGCCAATCAATACTCCACAGCAGCCACAATACTAGCACCCGGTGTCTCCCTCAGCCAATACTAGCACCCTGTGTCTCCCTCAGCCAATACTAGCACCCGGTATCTCACTCAGCCAATACTAGCACCCTGTGTCTCCCTCAGCCAATACTAGCACACGGTGTCTCCCTCAGCCAAACACAACCACAATACTAGCACCCTTTGTCTCCCTCAGCCAATACTAGCACCCAGTGTCTCCCTCAGCCAATACTAGCACCCAGTATCTCCCTCAGCCAAACACAACCACATACTAGCACCCTGTGTCTCCCTCAGCCAATACTAGCTGGAGAGCGGGCACAGTACTAGCACCCGGTGTCTCCCTCAGCCAATACTAGCACCCAGTGTCTCCCTCAGCCAATACTAGCTGGAGAGCGGGCACAGTACTAGCACCCGGTGTCTCCCTCAGCCAATACTAGCTGGAGAGCGGGCACAGTACTAGCACCCGTGTCTCCCTCAGCCAATACTAGCACCCGGTGTCTCCCTCAGCCAATACTAGCTGGAGAGCGGGCACAGTACTAGCACCCAGTGTCTCCCTCAGCCAATACTAGCTGGAGAGCGGGCACAGTACTAGCACCCGGTGTCTCCCTCAGCCAATACTAGCTGGAGAGCGGGCACAGTACTAGCACCCGGTGTCTCCCTCAGCCAATACTAGCTGGAGAGCGGGCACAGTACTAGCACCCAGTGTCTCCCTAAGCCAATACTAGCTGGAGAGCGGGCACAGTACTAGCACCCTGTGTCTCCCTCAGCCAATACTAGCTGGAGAGCGGGCACAGTACTAGCACCTGTGTCTCCCTCAGCCAATACTAGCACCCGGTGGCGGGCACAGTACTAGCACCCTGTGTCTCCCTCAGCCAATACTAGCACCCAGTGTCTCCCTCAGCCAATACTAGCACCCGGTGTCTCCCTCAGCCATACTAGCACCCGGTGTCTCCCTCAGCCAATACTAGCACCCAGTGTCTCCCTCAGCCAATACTAGCACCAGTGTCTCCCTCAGCCAATACTAGCACCCTGTGTCTCCCTCAGCCAATACTAGCACCCGTGTCTCCCTCAGCCAATACTAGCACCCTGTATCTCCCTCAGCCAATACTAGCACCCAGTGTCTCCCTCAGCCAATACTAGCACCCGGTGTCTCCCTCAGCCAACTAGCACCCAGTGTCTCCCTCAGCCAATACTAGCTGGAGAGCGGGCACAGTACTAGCACCCGTGTCTCCCTCAGCCAATACTAGCTGGAGAGCGGGCACAGTACTAGCACCCTGTGTCTCCCTCAGCCAATACTAGCTGGAGAGCGGGCACAGTACTAGCACCCGGTGTCTCCCTCAGCCATACTAGCTGGAGAGCGGGCACAGTACTAGCACCCGGTGTCTCCCTCAGCCAATACTAGCTGGAGAGCGGGCACAGTACTAGCACCCTGTGTCTCCCTCAGCCAATACTAGCTGGAGAGCGGGCACAGTACTAGCACCCGGTGTCTCCCTCAGCCAATACTAGCTGGAGAGCGGGCACAGTACTAGCACCCTGTGTCTCCCTCAGCCAATACTAGCTGGAGAGCGGGCACAGTACTAGCACCCGGTGTCTCCCTCAGCCAATACTAGCTGGAGAGCGGGCACAGTACTAGCACCCGGTGTCTCCCTCAGCCAATACTAGCTGGAGAGCGGGCACAGTACTAGCTGGAGAGCGGGCACAGTACTAGCACCCAGTGTCTCCCTCAGCCAATACTAGCTGGAGAGCGGGCACAGTACTAGCACCCGGTGTCTCCCTCAGCCAATACTAGCTGGAGAGCGGGCACAGTACTAGCACCCAGTGTCTCCCTCAGCCAATACTAGCACCCGGTGTCTCCCTCAGCCAATACTAGCACCCGGTGTCTCCCTCAGCCAATACTAGCACCCTGTATCTCCCTCAGCCAATACTAGCACCCGGTATCTCCCTCAGCCAATACTAGCACCCAGTGTCTCCCTCAGCCAATACTAGCACCGGTATCCCCCACCAAACAACCCCCTCCCTCAGCCAATACTAGCACCCTGTATCTCCCTCAGCCATACTAGCACCCTGTGTCTCCCTCAGCCAATACTAGCACCCTATCTCCCTCAGCCAATACTAGCACCCCGTATCTCCCTCAGCCAATACTAGCACCCGGTATCTCCCTCAGCCAATACTAGCACCCATGTCTCCCTCAGCCAATACTAGCACCCGGTGTCTCCCTCAGCCAATACTAGCACCCGGTGTCTCCCTCAGCCAATACTAGCACCCGGTATCTCACTCAGCCAATACTAGCACCCTGTGTCTCCCTCACCAATACTAGCACCCTGTGTCTCCCTCAGCCATACTAGCACCCGGTATCTCCCTCAGCCAATACTAGCACCCTGTGTCTCCCTCAGCCAATACTAGCACCCGGTATCTCCCTCAGCCAATACTAGCACCCTGTGTCCCCTCAGCCAACTAGCACCCTGTGTCTCCCTCAGCCAATACTAGCACCCAGTGTCTCCATCAGCCAAACACAACCACATACTAGCACCCGGTATCTCCCTCAGCCAATACTAGCTGGAGAGCGGGCACAGTACTAGCACCCGGTGTCTCCCTCAGCCAATACTAGCTGGAGAGCGGGCACAGTACTAGCACCCAGTGTCTCCCTCAGCCAATACTAGCTGGAGAGCGGGCACAGTACTAGCACCCTGTGTCTCCCTCAGCCAATACTAGCTGGAGAGCGGGCACAGTACTAGCACCCGGTGTCTCCCTCAGCCAATACTAGCACCCGGTGTCTCCCTCAGCCAATACTAGCACCCGGTGTCTCCCTCAGCCAATACTAGCACCGGTGTCCCCTCAGCCAATACTAGCTGGAGAGCGGGCACAGTACTAGCACCCAGTGTCTCCCTCAGCCAATACTAGCACCCAGTGTCTCCCTCAGCCAATACTACCCGGTGTCTCCCTCAGCCAATACTAGCACCCGGTGTCTCCCTCAGCCAATACTAGCTGGAGAGCGGGCAGTACTAGCACCCGGTGTCTCCCTCAGCCAATACTAGCACCCGGTGTCTCCCTCAGCCAATACTAGCTGGAGAGCGGGCACAGTACTAGCACCCGGTGTCTCCCTCAGCCAATACTAGCACCCTGTGTCTCCCGCAGCCAATACTAGCACCCGGTGTCTCCCTCAGCCAATACTAGCACCCGGTGTCTCCCTCAGCCAATACTAGCACCCAGTGTCTCCCTCAGCCAATACTAGCACACGGTGTCTCCCTCAGCCAATACTAGCACCCGGTGTCTCCCTCAGCCAATACTAGCACCCTGTGTCTCCCTCAGCCAATACTAGCACCCTGTGTCTCCCTCAGCCAATACTAGCACCCGGTGTCTCCCTCAGCCAATACTAGCACCCGACCCCCACCAAACACACCCACCCCCACCAAACACAACCAACACACCCGTGTCTCCCTCAGCCAATACTAGCTGGAGAGCGGGCACAGTACTAGCACCCTGTGTCTCCCTCAGCCAATACTAGCTGGAGAGCGGGCACAGTACTAGCACCCTGTGTCTCCCTCAGCCAATACTAGCTGGAGAGCGGGCACAGTGCTAGCACCCGGTGTCTCCCTCAGCCAATACTAGCTGGAGAGCGGGCACAGTACTAGCACCCCGTGTCTCCCTAAGCCAATACTAGCACCCGTGTCTCCCTCAGCCAAACACAACCACAACACACCCCCCCCACCAAACACAACCACATACTAGCACCCTGTGTCTCCCTCACCAATACTAGCACACGGTGTCTCCCTCAGCCAACTACTGGAGAGCGGGCACAGTACTAGCACCCAGTGTCTCCCTCAGCCAATACTACTGGAGAGCGGGCACAGTACTAGCACCCGGTGTCTCCCTCAGCCATACTAGCTGGAGAGCGGGCACAGTACTACACCCGTGTCTCCCCACCAAACACACCACAACACACCCACCCCCACCAACACAACCCAACACACCCCCCCACCAAACACAACCACAACACACCCCCCCTCAGCCAATACTAGCTGGAGAGCGGGCACAGTACTAGCACCCGGTGTCTCCCTCAGCCAATACTAGCTGGAGAGCGGGCACAGTACTAGCACCCGGTGTCTCCCTCAGCCAATACTAGCACCCTGTGTCTCCCTCAGCCAATACTAGCACCCTGTATCTCCCTCACCAATACTAGCACCCTGTATCTCCCTCAGCCAATACTAGCACACGGTATCTCCCTCAGCCAATACTAGCACCCAGAGCCCCTCACCAATACTAGCACCCTTTATCTCCCTCAGCCAATACTAGCACCCAGTATCTCCCTCAGCCAATACTAGCACCCGTGTCTCCCTCAGCCAATACTAGCTGGAGAGCGGGCACAGACTAGCACCCAGTATCTCCCTCAGCCAATACTAGCACCCGGTATCTCCCTCAGCCAATACTAGCACCCGGTATCTCCCTCAGCCAATACTAGCACCCATGTCTCCCTCAGCCAATACTAGCTGGAGAGCGGGCACAGTACTAGCACCCAGTGTCTCCCTCAGCCAATACTAGCACCCGGTGTCTCCCTCAGCCAATACTAGCACCCGGTGTCTCCCTCAGCCAATACTAGCACCCAGTGTCTCCCTCAGCCAATACTAGCACCCGGTGTCTCCCTCAGCCATACTAGCACCCGGTGTCTCCCTCAGCCAATACTAGCCACCCGGTGTCTCCCTCAGCCAATACTAGCACCCGGTGTCTCCCTCAGCCAATACTAGCACCCGATCTCCCTCAGCCAATACTAGCACCCTGTGTCTCCCTCAGCCAATACTAGCACCCTGTGTCTCCCTCAGCCAATACTAGCACCCAGTGTCTCCATCAGCCAATACTAGCACCCACCCCCACCAAACACACCCACCCCCACCAAACTAGCACCCGTGTCCCCTCCCAATACTAGCTGGAGAGCGGGCACAGTACTAGCACCCAGTGTCTCCCTCAGCCAATACTAGCTGGAGAGCGGGCACAGTACTAGCACCCGGTGTCTCCCTCAGCCAATACTAGCTGGAGAGCGGGCACAGTACTAGCACCCGGTGTCTCCCTCAGCCAATACTAGCACCCGGTGTCTCCCTCAGCCAATACTAGCACCCGGTGTCTCCCTCAGCCAATACTAGCTGGAGAGCGGGCACAGTACTAGCACCCGGTGTCTCCCTCAGCCAATACTAGCCCCAGTGTCTCCCTCAGCCAATACTAGCTGGAGAGCGGGCACAGTACTAGCACCGCAATACTAGCACCCAGTGTCTCCCTCAGCCAATACTAGCTGGAGAGCGGGCACAGTACTAGCACCCGGTGTCTCCCTCAGCCAATACTAGCTGGAGAGCGGGCACAGTACTAGCACCCGGTGTCTCCCTCAGCCAATACTAGCTGGAGAGCGGGCACAGTACTAGCACCCGGTGTCTCCCTCAGCCAATACTAGCTGGAGAGCGGGCACAGTACTAGCACCCTGTGTCTCCCTCAGCCAATACTAGCTGGAGAGCGGGCACAGTACTAGCACCCAGTGTCTCCCTCAGCCAATACTAGCTGGAGAGCGGGCACAGTACTAGCACCCGGTGTCTCCCTCAGCCAATACTAGCACCCGGTGTCTCCCCTCAGCCAATACTAGCACCCTGTGTCTCCCTCAGCCAATACTAGCTGGAGAGCGGGCACAGTACTAGCACCCGGTGTCCCCTCAGCCAATACTAGCTGGAGAGCGGGCACAGTACTAGCACCCAGTGTCTCCCTCAGCCAATACTAGCACCCGGTGTCTCCCTCAGCCAATACTACCCGGTGTCTCCCTCAGCCAATACTAGCACCCGGTGTCTCCCTCAGCCAATACTAGCTGGAGAGCGGGCAGTACTAGCACCCGGTGTCTCCCTCAGCCAATACTAGCACCCGGTGTCTCCCTCAGCCAATACTAGCTGGAGAGCGGGCACAGTACTAGCACCCGGTGTCTCCCTCAGCCAATACTAGCACCCTGTGTCTCCCTCAGCCAATACTAGCACCCGGTGTCTCCCTCAGCCAATACTAGCACCCTGTGTCTCCCTCAGCCAATACTAGCACCCTGTGTCTCCCTCAGCCAATACTAGCACACGGTGTCTCCCTCAGCCAATACTAGCACCCGGTGTCTCCCTCAGCCAATACTAGCACCCTGTGTCTCCCTCAGCCAATACTAGCACCCTGTGTCTCCCTCAGCCAATACTAGCACCCGGTGTCTCCCTCAGCCAATACTAGCACCCGTATCTCCCTCAGCCAATACTAGCACCCAGTGTCTCCCTCAGCCAATACTAGCTGGAGAGCGGGCAGTACTAGCACCCGTGTCTCCCTCAGCCAACTAGCTGGAGAGCGGGCACAGTACTAGCACCCTGTGTCTCCCTCAGCCAATACTAGCTGGAGAGCGGGCACAGTACTAGCACCCTGTGTCTCCCTCAGCCAATACTAGCTGGAGAGCGGGCACAGTACTAGCACCCAGTGTCTCCCTCAGCCAACTAGCTGGAGAGCGGGCACAGTACTAGCACCCGGTGTCTCCCTCAGCCAATACTAGCTGGAGAGCGGGCACAATACTAGCACCCTGTGTCTCCCTCAGCCAATACTAGCACCCGGTGTCTCCCTCAGCCAATACTAGCACACGTGTCTCCCTCAGCCAATACTAGCACCGGTGTCTCCCTCAGCCAATACTAGCACCCTGTGTCTCCCTCAGCCAATACTAGCACCCGGTGTCTCCCTCAGCCAATACTAGCCCCGGTATCTCCCTCAGCCAATACTAGCACCCAGTGTCTCCCTCAGCCAATACTAGCACCCAGTGTCTCCCTCAGCCAATACTAGCACCTGTGTCTCCTCAGCCAATACTAGCACCCGGTGCTCCCTCAGCCAATACTAGCACCCGGTATCTCCCTCGCCAATACTAGCACCCAGTGTCTCCCTCAGCCAATACTAGCTGGAGAGCGGGCACAGTACTAGCACCCTGTGTCTCCTCAGCCAATACTAGCACCCGGTATCTCCCTCAGCCAATACTAGCTGGAGAGCGGGCACAGTACTAGCACCCTGTGTCTCCCTCAGCCAATACTAGCTGGAGAGCGGGCACAGTACTAGCACCCGGTGTCTCCCTCAGCCAATACTAGCTGGAGAGCGGGCAGTACTACACCCCGTTGTCTTCAGCCAATACTAGCACCCGGTGTCTCCCTCAGCCAATACTAGCACCCGGTGTCTCCCTCAGCCAATACTAGCACCCTGTATCTCCTCAGCCAATACTAGCACCCGGTATCTCCCTCAGCCAATACTAGCACCCAGTGTCTCCCTCAGCCAATACTAGCACCCGGTATCTCCCTCAGCCAATACTAGCACCCGGTATCTCCCTCAGCCAATACTAGCACCCTGTGTCTCCCTCAGCCAATACTAGCTGGAGAGCGGGCACAGTACTAGCACCCAGTATCTCCCTCAGCCAATACTAGCACCCGGTATCTCCCTCAGCCAATACTAGCACCTGGTATCTCCCTCAGCCAATACTAGCACCCATGTCTCCCTCAGCCAATACTAGCTGGAGAGCGGGCACAGTACTAGCACCCAGTATCTCCCTCAGCCAATACTAGCACCCGGTGTCTCCCTCAGCCATACTAGCACCCGGTGTCTCCCTCAGCCAATACTAGCACCCGTATCTCACTCAGCCAATACTAGCACCCGGTGTCTCCCTCAGCCATACTAGCACCCGGTGTCTCCCTCAGCCAATACTAGCCACCCGGTGTCTCCCTCAGCCAATACTAGCACCCGGTGTCTCCCTCAGCCAATACTAGCACCCGATCTCCCTCAGCCAATACTAGCACCCTGTGTCTCCCTCAGCCAATACTAGCACCCTGTGTCTCCCTCAGCCAATACTAGCACCCAGTGTCTCCCTCAGCCAATACTAGCACCCGGTATCTCCCTCAGCCAATACTAGCACCCGGTATCTCCCTCAGCCAATACTAGCACCCTGTGTCCCCTCCCAATACTAGTTGGAGAGCGGGCACAGTACTAGCACCCAGTGTCTCCCTCAGCCAATACTAGCTGGAGAGCGGGCACAGTACTAGCACCCTGTGTCTCCCTCAGCCAATACTAGCTGGACAGCGGGCACAGTACTAGCACCCGTGTCTCCCTCAGCCAATACTAGCACCCGGTGTCTCCCTCAGCCCATACTAGCACCCAGTGTCTCCCTCAGCCAGTACTAGCTGGAGAGCGGGCACAGTACTAGCACCCGGTGTCTCCCTCAGCCAATACTAGCCCCAGTGTCTCCCTCAGCCAATACTAGCTGGAGAGCGGGCACAGTACTAGCACCCGGTGTCTCCCTCAGCCAATACTAGCACCCAGTGTCTCCCTCAGCCAATACTAGCTGGAGAGCGGGCACAGTACTAGCACCCGGTGTCTCCCTCAGCCAATACTAGCTGGAGAGCGGGCACAGTACTACCACCCGGTGTCTCCCTCAGCCAATACTAGCTGGAGAGCGGGCACAGTACTAGCACCCGGTGTCTCCCTCAGCCAATACTAGCTGGAGAGCGGGCACAGTACTAGCACCCGGTGTCTCCCTCAGCCAATACTAGCTGGAGAGCGGGCACAGTACTAGCACCCAGTGTCTCCCTCAGCCAATACTAGCTGGAGAGCGGGCACAGTACTAGCACCCGGTGTCTCCCTCAGCCAATACTAGCACCCTGGTCTCCCTCAGCCAATACTAGCACCCTGTGTCTCCCTCAGCCAATACTAGCACCCGGTGTCAGCCAATACTAGCACCCGTGTCTCCCTCAGCCAATACTAGCTGGAGAGCGGGCCAGTACTAGCACCCTGTGTCTCCCTCAGCCAATACTAGCTGGAGAGCGGGCACAGTACTAGCACCCTGTGTCTCCCTCAGCCAATACTAGCTGGAGAGCGGGCACAGTACTAGCACCCGGTGTCTCCCTCAGCCAATACTAGCTGGAGAGCGGGCACAGTACTAGCACCCGTGTCTCCCTCAGCCAATACTAGCACCCGGTGTCTCCCTCAGCCAATACTAGCACCCGGTGTCTCCTCAGCCAATACTAGCACACGGTGTCTCCCTCAGCCAATACTAGCTGGAGAGCGGGCACAGTCAGCACCAGTCTCTCCCTCAGCCAATACTAGCTGGAGAGCGGGCCAGTACTAGCACCCGGTGTCTCCCTCAGCCAATACTAGCTGGAGAGCGGGCACAGTACTAGCACACGGTGTCTCCCCTCAGCCAATACTAGCTGGAGAGCGGGCACAGTACTAGCACCCGGTGTCCCTCAGCCAATCAATAGCTGGAGAGCGGGCACAGTACTAGCACCCGGTGTCTCCCTCAGCCAATACTAGCACCCTGTGTCTCCCTCAGCCAATACTAGCACCCGGTATCTCCCTCAGCCAATACTAGCACCCTGTGTCTCCCTCAGCCAATACTAGCACACGGTGTCTCCCTCAGCCAATACTAGCTGGAGAGCGGGCACAATACTAGCACCCTTTGTCTCCCTCAGCCAATACTAGCACCCAGTGTCTCCTTCAGCCAATACTAGCACCCAGTGTCTCCCTCAGCCAATACTAGCTGGAGAGCGGTCACAGTACTAGCACCCTGTGTCTCCCTCAGCCAATACTAGCTGGAGAGCGGGCACAGTACTAGCACCCGGTGTCTCCCTCAGCCAATACTAGCACCCTGTGTCTCCCTCAGCCAATACTAGCTGGAGAGCGGGCACAGTACTAGCACCCGGTGTCTCCCTCAGCCAATACTAGCTGGAGAGCGGGCACAGTACTAGCACCCTGTGTCTCCCTCAGCCAATACTAGCACCCAGTGTCTCCCTCAGCCAATACTAGCTGGAGAGCGGGCACAGTACTAGCACCCGGTGTCTCCCTCAGCCAATACTAGCTGGAGAGCGGGCACAGTACTAGCACCCGGTGTCTCCCTCAGCCAATACTAGCTGGAGAGCGGGCACAGTACTAGCACCCGGTGTCTCCCTCAGCCAATACTAGCTGGAGAGCGGGCACAGTACTAGCACCCAGTGTCTCCCTAAGCCAATACTAGCTGGAGAGCGGGCACAGTACTAGCACCCTGTGTCTCCCTCAGCCAATACTAGCTGGAGAGCGGGCACAGTACTAGCACCTGTGTCTCCCTCAGCCAATACTAGCACCCGGTGTCTCCCTCAGCCATACTAGCACCCTGTGTCTCCCTCAGCCAATACTAGCACCCGTGTCTCCCTCAGCCAATACTAGCACCCGGTGTCTCCCTCAGCCATACTAGCACCCTGTATCTCCCTCAGCCAATACTAGCACCCAGTGTCTCCCTCAGCCAATACTAGCACCTGTGTCTCCCTCAGCCAATACTAGCACCCTGTGTCTCCCTCAGCCAATACTAGCACCCGTGTCTCCCTCAGCCAATACTAGCACCCTGTATCTCCCTCAGCCAATACTAGCACCCAGTGTCTCCCTCAGCCAATACTAGCACCCGGTGTCTCCCTCAGCCAACTAGCACCCTGTGTCTCCCTCAGCCAATACTAGCTGGAGAGCGGGCACAGTACTAGCACCCGGTGTCTCCCTCAGCCAATACTAGCTGGAGAGCGGGCACAGTACTAGCACCCTGTGTCTCCCTCAGCCAATACTAGCTGGAGAGCGGGCACAGTACTAGCACCCGGTGTCTCCCTCAGCCAATACTAGCTGGAGAGCGGGCACAGTACTAGCACCCGGTGTCTCCCTCAGCCAATACTAGCTGGAGAGCGGGCACAGTACTAGCACCCTGTGTCTCCCTCAGCCAATACTAGCTGGAGAGCGGGCACAGTACTAGCACCCGGTGTCTCCCTCAGCCAATACTAGCTGGAGAGCGGGCACAGTACTAGCACCCTGTGTCTCCCTCAGCCAATACTAGCTGGAGAGCGGGCACAGTACTAGCACCCGGTGTCTCCCTCAGCCAATACTAGCTGGAGAGCGGGCACAGTACTAGCACCCGGTGTCTCCCTCAGCCAATACTAGCTGGAGAGCGGGCACAGTACTAGCTGGAGAGCGGGCACAGTACTAGCACCCAGTGTCTCCCTCAGCCAATACTAGCTGGAGAGCGGGCACAGTACTAGCACCCGGTGTCTCCCTCAGCCAATACTAGCTGGAGAGCGGGCACAGTACTAGCACCCTGTGTCTCCCTCAGCCAATACTAGCACCCGGTGTCTCCCTCAGCCAATACTAGCTGGAGAGCGGGCACAGTACTCGCACCCGTTGTCTCCCTCAGCCAATACTAGCACCCTGTGTCTCCCTCAGCCAATACTAGCACCCGGTGTCTCCCTCAGCCAATACTAGCACCCGGTGTCTCCTCTCAGCCAATACTAGCATCCGGTGTCTCCCTCAGCCAATACTAGTACCCTCTGTCTCCCTCAGCCAATACTAGCACCCTGTGTCTCCCTCAGCCATACTAGCACCCGGTGTCTCCCTCAGCCAATACTAGCACCCTGTCTCCCTCAGCCAATACTAGCACCCGGTGTCTCCCTCAGCCAATACTAGCACCCGGTGTCTCCCTCAGCCAATACTAGCACCCGGTGTCTCCCTCAGCCAATACTAGCACCCGGTGTCTCCCGCAGCCAATACTAGCACCCGGTGTCTCCCTCAGCCAATACTAGCACCCGGTGTCTCCCTCAGCCAATACTAGCACCCTGTGTCTCCCTCAGCCAATACTAGCACCCTGTGTCTCCCTCAGCCATACTAGCACCCGGTATCTCCCTCAGCCAATACTAGCACCCTGTGTCTCCCTCAGCCAATACTAGCACCCGGTGTCTCCCTCAGCCAATACTAGCACCCTGTGTCTCCCTCAGCCATACTAGCACCCTGTGTCTCCCTCAGCCAATACTAGCACCCTGTGTCTCCATCAGCCAATACTAGCCGGAGAGCGGGCACAGTACTAGCACCCTGTGTCTCTCAGCCAATACTAGCTGGAGAGCGGGCACAGTACTAGCACCCGGTGTCTCCCTCAGCCAATACTAGCTGGAGAGCGGGCACAGTACTAGCACCCTGTGTCTCCCTCAGCCAATACTAGTTGGAGAGCGGGCACAGTACTAGCACCCAGTGTCTCCCTCAGCCAATACTAGCTGGAGAGCGGGCACAGTACTAGCACCCTGTGTCTCCCTAAGCCAATACTAGCACCCGTGTCTCCCTCAGCCAATACTAGCTGGAGAGCGGGCACAGTACTAGCACCCTGTGTCTCCCTCAGCCAATACTAGCTGGAGAGCGGGCACAGTACTAGCACCCTGTGTCTCCCTCAGCCAATACTAGCACCCGGTGTCTCCCTCAGCCAACTACTGGAGAGCGGGCACAGTACTAGCACCCGGTGTCTCCCTCAGCCAATACTAGCTGGAGAGCGGGCACAGTACTAGCACCCGGTGTCTCCCTCAGCCATACTAGCTGGAGAGCGGGCACAGTACTAGCACCCGTGTCTCCCTCAGCCAATACTAGCTGGAGCGGGCACAGTACTAGCACCCAGTGTCTCCCTCAGCCATACTAGCTGGAGAGCGGGCGCAGTACTAGCACCCGGTGTCTCCTCAGCCAATACTAGCTGGAGAGCGGGCACAGTACTAGCACCCGGTGTCTCCCTCAGCCAACTAGCTGAGAGCGGGCACAGTACTAGCACCCGTGTCTCCCTCAGCCATACTAGCTGGAGAGCGGGCACAGTACTAGCACCCGGTGTCTCCCTCAGCCAATACTAGCTGGAGAGCGGGCACAGTACTAGCACCCGGTGTCTCCCTCAGCCAATACTAGCTGGAGAGCGGGCACAGTACTAGCACCCGGTGTCTCCCTCAGCCAATACTAGCTGGAGAGCGGGCACAGTACTAACACCCGGTGTCTCCCTCAGCCAATACTAGCTGGAGAGCGGGCACAGTACTAGCACCCGGTGTCTCCCTCAGCCAATACTAGCTGGAGAGCGGGCACAGTACTAGCACCCGGTGTCTCCCTCAGCCAATACTAGCTGGAGAGCGGGCACAGTACTAGCACCCTGTGTCTCCCTCAGCCAATACTAGCTGGAGAGCGGGCACAGTACTAGCACCCGGTGTCTCCCTCAGCCAATACTAGCTGGAGAGCGGGCACAGTACTAGCACCCGGTCTCCCTCAGCCAATACTAGCTGGAGAGCGGGCACAGTACTAGCACCCGGTGTCTCCCTCAGCCAATACTAGCTGGAGAGCGGGCACAGTACTAGCACCCGGTGTCTCCCTCAGCCAATACTAGCTGGAGAGCGGGCACAGTACTAGCACCCTGTGTCTCCCTCAGCCAATACTAGCTGGAGAGCGGGCACAGTACTAGCACCCGGTGTCTCCCTCAGCCAATACTAGCTGGAGAGCGGGCACAGTACTAGCACCCGGTGTCTCCCTCAGCCAATACTAGCTGGAGAGCGGGCACAGTACTAGCTGGAGAGCGGGCACAGTACTAGCTGGAGAGCGGGCACAGTACTAGCTGGAGAGCGGGCACAGTACTAGCTGGAGAGCGGGCACAGTACTAGCTGGAGAGCGGGCACAGTACTAGCTGGAGAGCGGGCACAGTACTAGCTGGAGAGCGGGCACAGTACTAGCTGGAGAGTGGGCACAGTACTAGCTGGAGAGCGGGCACAGTACTAGCTGGAGAGCGGGCACAGTACTAGCTGGAGAGCGGGCACAGTACTAGCTGGAGAGCGGGCACAGTACTAGCACCCGGTGTCTCCCTCAGCCATACTAGCTGGAGAGCGGGCACAGTACTAGCACCCGGTGTCTCCCTCAGCCAATACTAGCTGGAGAGCGGGCACAGTACTAGCTGGAGAGCGGGCACAGTACTAGCTGGAGAGCGGGCACAGTACTAGCTGGAGAGCGGGCACAGTACTAGCTGGAGAGCGGGCACAGTACTAGCTGGAGAGCGGGCACAGTACTAGCTGGAGAGCGGGCACAGTACTAGCTGGAGAGCGGGCACAGTACTAGCTGGAGAGCGGGCACAGTACTAGCTGGAGAGCGGGCACAGTACTAGCTGGAGAGCGGGCACAGTACTAGCTGGAGAGCGGGCACAGTACTAGCTGGAGAGCGGGCACAGTACTAGCTGGAGAGCGGGCACAGTACTAGCTGGAGAGCGGGCACAGTACTAGCTGGAGAGCGGGCACAGTACTAGCTGGAGAGCGGGCACAGTACTAGCTGAGAGCGGGCACAGTACTAGCTGGAGAGCGGGCACAGTACTAGCTGGAGAGCGGGCACAGTACTAGCTGGAGAGCGGGCACAGTACTAGCTGGAGAGCGGGCACAGTACTAGCTGGAGAGCGAGCACAGTACTAGCTGGAGAGCGGGCACAGTACTAGCTGGAGCGGGCACAGTACTAGCTGGAGAGCGGGCACAGTACTAGCTGGAGAGCGGGCACAGTACTAGCTGGAGAGCGGGCACAGTACTAGCTGGAGAGCGGGCACAGTACTAGCTGGAGAGCGGGCACAGTACTAGCTGGAGAGCGGGCACAGTACTAGCTGGAGAGCGGGCACAGTACTAGCTGGAGAGCGGGCACAGTACTAGCTGGAGAGCGGGCACAGTACTAGCTGGAGAGCGGGCACAGTACTAGCTGGAGAGCGGGCACAGTACTAGCTGGAGAGCGGGCACAATACTAGCTGGAGAGCGGGCACAGTACTAGCTGGAGAGCGGGCACAGTACTAGCTGGAGAGCGGGCACAGTACTAGCTGGAGAGCGGCACAGTACTAGCTGGAGAGCGGCACAGTACTAGCTGGAGAGCGGGCACAGTACTAGCTGGAGAGCGGGCACAGTACTAGCTGGAGAGCGGGCACAGTACTTAAGCTGATGGTTCGACGTTGAATCCCCAAAACAAGCAATTCTGACAAAGTGTTATTATATCGTTATTATCATGACACATATGGAGAGGTCAATCTGCACTAACTATATGTGTGACACATATGGAGAGGTCAATCTGCACTAACTATATGTGTGACACATATGGAGAGGTCAATCTGCACTAACTATATGTGTGACACATATGGAGAGGTCAATCTGCACTAACTATATGTGTGACACATATGGAGAGGTCAATCTGCACTAACTATATGTGTGACACATATGGAGAGGTCAATCTGCACTAACTATATGTGTGACACATATGGAGAGGTCAATCTGCACTAACTATGTGTATAGCTATGTAGCTATCCAACTTAGAGACTACTATAACACTGCCAATACATACGAGTCTATCCTCTAGATACAGTGGCGGGTAACCCAATAAGCCATATAGGCAATGTCTAGCTTTAAACAAATAACCAGCTGGGACTTTAAGCACATATCCAGAAAGCATATCAACCTGTTAAACACATATCCAGAAAGCATAGACACCTTTTAAACACATATCCAGATAGCATAGGTACCTTTTAAACACATATCCAGATAGCATAGGTACCTTTTAAACACATATCCAGATAGCATAGGTACCTTTTAAACACATATCCAGAAAGCATAGGTACCTTTTAAACACATATCCAGAAAGCATAGGTACCTTTTAAACACATATCCAGAAAGCATAGGTACCTTTTAAACACATATCCAGATAACATAGGTACCTTTTAAACACATATCCAGATATCATCGGTACCTTTTAAACACATATCCAGATATCATCGGTACCTTTTAAACACATATCCAGAAAGCATACGAACCTGTTAAAGCATTGTTTGAAATAAGGTCACAACCTGTTGATGCAGTACACATCTGCCATAATCCCCAATGTATCGACTCGACACTGTTCCAGTTCGGTGCCACAAAGGCAATGACATTGAAAATCCACCCTATCAGCAGAAATACTATAACGATCCAGATTGATATCTGCCATTGCATAATTGTATTTCTGAAGGCCATGTTCTCAGTAGCTGTCGTCAACATATAATATAACCCCTAACTAACAATGTACAGTATTTAAATACTAATGAGCAACACCATTGTTAACGAAACCATTTTTGTCAAAATTGGGGTTATCCATTGTCAAACTTTCTGCGTATATACATACGTAGATGAGATCACACCTTCAATGCTGACTGGTGAATCAACAGCACGGAAGCTCGTCACTATCAGCTTTCATCGCACATAAGTGTCCCGGATATATTCAAGTAAACAACATAATTATATTAAAGTCTCGTTATTCGTTTCATTTGTCGTCGGTTAGAAAAATAATGTTTAATTTCTTATGCACATTTATACAGGTGTTAACTTTAGTAAACCACCATATACCGCGGCAGAGTTATTGGCGATTTTGTTAAAAATAATACACATAAAGGGAGGTAATTTATAAATTGTAATTTCACAATTGGGCATAATTATTTTCCAAATTTTACTTATTTAGTGTAATAGTTTATCATTGAAAAATGAAAATATTTAGAAGTTATTACGTAGCTATTGTTTCATATCAGCATTGATATCGACCCGAGGTAACTGGATATCAACCTGAGACCAACTGTACAGCAGAGTGCCCGAGGTTATAACGCTTTTCTCAGATCTCAAACTCAAGCTAAAGTGATTTGATTGGTTGATTCTGAGCTTACTATCAGCTGAACCAATCAGAAGCTTGGGACTGAGTTTGGAGTTTGGAGCAAATCTTACAAGTGTGAAATTATTCAAATTTTTAAAATGAGATATATGTCTGTTGATTTTTATATCAAAGTCTCGTGTTTAAAAGACGTTAACGTAGAAAAGCAGCAACGTGGGTAAACAAGCGGAACATTATACTCCGAACATTAGGCTTTCATAATAATAGGGTCTTCAAAAATCACCGAGAGAGGGGGGAGATTTCGCCTATCAGCTCTGCTCACGCCCTATAAAAGACAATAATCACAATATGTAACCACCACAGACGGATATGTAGTCCAGTGGTAGGTAACACGCTGGACTGGTAATCCAGGGATCGCAGGTTCGATCCCCCGTCTATCCTAATAAAATTAACAGTCTTTCAGATGGGACGTTAAACCGAGGTCTCGTGTCGGTGCTTTACACCGTGCACGTAAAAGAACCAGAGGAGACTCTGAAATGGGTCTCTGTCTGTATCATTGCACTATCCTCCAACATCTAAAATTACTAATCTCTTCAGGAATCGTCGCTCATATGGGCAACCGGTAGCGACGATAAATAAACGTAAAACACACAAAAGCAGCAACGTTCAGAGTGTAAACAAGCCGAACATTATACTCCAGACATTAGGTTTTCAGAATAATAGTCTTCAAAAACCACCAAGATCATCAATTCACGTCCTATACAAGACAATAATCACAATATGTAATCTACAGACGGATCTGTAGCCCAGTGGTTACACGCTGGACTGGTAATCCAGGGATCGCAGGTTTGACCCCCCCTGTCTGACCATAATAAATTAACAGTCTTTCAGATGGGACTTTAAACCGAGGTCTCGAGTCGGTGCTTTACACCGTGCACGTGAAAGAATCAGAGGAGACTCTGGAATGGGTGCCTGTCTGTATCATTACACTATCCTCCAAAATCTAAAATGAGTAATCTCTTCAGGAGGCGTCGCTCATATGGGCAACCGGTAGCGACGATATATAAACTTAAAGCGCACACTCATCTAATCATCCACTCCATACAATAGCTCGGTGTGCAGCAGATTCTACGTAAGCGCATTATGGGGCTTTAACCAATATGGTCATAGTATTACCCGTTATTATGTTGCATCACTAACATACATGTAGCTTGTTTTGCTTGTTCTTGAAGTACATCCGCAAGCATCGGTTAAGGGGACGAAACACAATATATGTATCACATGAATCAAACATCAATTGTTCTAAATAAGTACAGTCTACATCCGCTATGTCGAATTCCGTTGGACCGAATAAAATATTTCGACATAACCGAAATGTGGCTTAACGAAATTCGATATAAACGGAGCCAGTTATATGTAACATGATAGTGTCTGAAACGGGACTTTCATCCGACTTCGAGATAACCGGATAATTCGACATAACCGACTTTGACATAACGGATGTAGACTGTAGTTGTGAAAATGTCATAAACGATGAAATTTTAATTTCGAACGACGCGTCATCTTCTGTCGTTCAGAACAGAATATAACAGATGTTTATTTCAAGTCTTGTACATGGTACATCGTCATATAAGTCTATTTGAACCCTTCAACTAGCCTGGGTTCCAGTCTGTCTATTTTTCACTTTTTAACTTCTAGCCAAATGTTGATATGTTCAGAAACTCAATACGGCCCAATTAATAGTCTCGGTGTAAACTATATTTATTTGACTGACAAGACAAACTATATCGACGCCTGTTCCCAGGCTACCCATCAACAAACAAACGCTTACAAACAAACACAAACAAACAAAATAAGTATTGTTAAAGTAACATTCCTAGAATAGTAGGAGAATGAAGAGATACGGTCGCTGACTTGTATACAACCGTAACCTATCAACACTGGTGGTCACGGGTTAGAGCCCTGCTCAGACCGTGTCTCTTTATATGAAAAGGTTGGCAGTTGGTGCACCAAGTACTGGTTAACCGGTGGAGCCTGTCCTTGAAAGGCGTTGTTAGGTAAACTGCCAGTCACTGATATGAACAACCGGTAACGACCATAAATAAAATAAATAGACAATTTATGCTATTAATCGCTCTCGAGACCTCATTCCTGGTGGAATCCATTGCCAATAGAGAAAGAGAAGAGGCGTGAATGTATGTGTTTTGTCGAAGGACATCACTAACGTGCTTCTCACGGGGCTCGAACTCACACAATCTCGGTTTTTGTGTTTTACGTTTATTTATCGTCGCTACCGTTTGCCCATATGAGCGATGCCTCCTGACGAGATTAGTAATTTTAGATTTATGGAGGATAGTGCAATGATACAGATATCCATTCCATAGTCTCCTCTGGTTCTTTTACGTGCACAGTGTACATCTGAAAGACTGTTAATTTTATTAGGGTCAGACGGGGGATTGAACCTACGATCGCATCTCGGTTGCATGGCGTACACCTTATTACACAACTGAGGCAGCACGTTAAAGTCCCTATTTGAACATTATTGTGGGTGGTAATGTAAATGAGGGTTTTTGATTACAAGTATGATTCCTTATTTAGGATAGGAGCACGGCAAGCCCTATGATATGCTTGCATTTTCCCTGCTTATTAACTTTGTTATGATCTAAGTTTGTGTTCACAACACACACACTACGGCCAAATGCTTAGTCCAGATGTGCTCCTGTTTAGTCCGGATGTTCTCCTGTTTAGTCCGGATGTTCTCCTGTTTAGTCCGGATGTCGTCCGGTTTAGTCATAGATATTCCGGTTTAGTCTGAATGTTGTCCGATTTAGCCAAGATGTTGTCTGATTTAGTTCGAAAGTTGTCCGGCTTTGTCCGGTATAGTCCAGATGTCATCTGGTTTACTCCGAGTGTTGTCCGACTTCGTCCGGAAGTTGTCCGGTTTAGTTCGGATGGTGTCCGGTTTAGTCAGGAGGTTGTCCGGTTGTTTTCTGGTTTTGGCCGGATGTTGCTCCGATGTTATCCGGCTTAGTCCGGATGTTGTATGGTTTAGTCAGGATGTTGTGCGGTTGATTTCCGGTTTGGTCCAGCTGTTGCCCCAAAGCTGTCCGGTTTAGTCCGGATGTTGTCCGGCTTAGTCCGGATGGTGTCCGGTTTACTCCGGAGAGTTTATCAGTTTATCGAGGTTCCACTCTCTATCTATATCCCTGTCCGTATGCCGCACTGCATCATGCAAAACATGCTTTGACTCATCATTACCACAATCTCTAGTGAATGCCCCACTCTGCCAAGCGTATACTCGCAATATGACTGCTACACAAAACATGCTTTGACTCATCATTACCACAATCTCTAGTGAATGCCCCACTCTGCCAAGCGTATACTCGCAATATGACTGCTACACAAAACATGCTTTGACTCATCATTACCACCATATCTAGTGAATGCCCCACTCTGCCAAGCGTATACTCGCAATATGACGGCTACACAAAACATGCTTTGACTCATCATTACCACCATCTCTAGTGAATGCCCCACACTGTCAAGCGTATACTCGCAATATGACGGCTACACAAAACATGCTTTGACTCATCATTACCACCATCTCTAGTGAATGCCCCACACTGTCAAGCGTATACTCGCAATATGACGGCTACACAAAACATGCTTTGACTCATCATTACCACAATCTCTAGTAACCCCACACTGAGCGTATACTCGCAATATGACGGCTACACAAAACATGCTTTGACATCATTACCACCATCTCTAGTGAATGCCCCACACTGTCAAGCGTATACTCGCAATATGACGGCTACACAAAACATGCTTTGACTCATCATTACCACCATCTCTAGTGAATGCCCCACACTGTCAAGCGTATACTCGCAATATGACGGCTACACAAAACATGCTTTGACTCATCATTACCACCATCTCTAGTGAATGCCCCACACTGTCAAGCGTATACTCGCAATATGACGGCTACACAAAACATGCTTTGACTCATCATTACCACATCTCTAGTGAATGCCCCACTCTGTCAAGCGTATACTCGCAATATGACGGCTACACAAAACATGCTTTGACTCATCATTACCACCATCTCTAGTGAATGCCCCACTGTCAAGCGTATACTCGCAATATGACGGCTACACAAAACATGCTTTGACTCATCATTACCACCATCTCTAGTGAATGCCCCACACTGTCAAGCGTATACTCGCAATATGACGGCTACACAAAACATGCTTTGACTCATCATTACCACCATCTCTAGTGAATGCCCCACACTGTCAAGCGTATACTCGCAATATGGCGGCTACATAAAAGGCTCTTTTTCTTATCTACATATTTTTTGGGTGTATGTATGGGGAGGTGTGGGTATCGGCCCACCAACAGCTGGAAACTCATATGGAAACTTTCCAGCTATTATTGGTGGACGAAGGTCCCAGGATGCCTCCGAGAAATAGTTCATGCACGGGCAGGCACCCGGGAAGAACCATTGGGAAGAAGTATATCCTTGTGAAGTGTTTATCATATGGTATATCACATAAATCTCTGGACAGAATATCACTGTTTATCATATGGTATATCACACAAGTCTCAGGACAGAATATCACTGTTTATCATATGGTATATCACACAAGTCTCTGGACAGAATATCACTGTTTATCATATGGTATATCACATAAATCTCTGGACAGAATATCACTGTTTATCATATGGTATATCACATAAATCTCTGGACAGAATATCACTGTTTATCATATGGTATATCACATAAATCTCTGGACAGAATATCACTGTTTATCATATGGTATATCACATAAATCTCTGGACAGAATATCACTGTTTATCATATGGTATATCACATAAATCTCTGGACAGAATATCACTGTTTATCATATGGTATATCACATAAATCTCTGGACAGAATATCACTGTTTATCATATGGTATATCACACAAGTCTCTGGACAGAATATCACTGTTTATCATATGGTATATCACATAAATCTCTGGACAGAATATCACTGTTTATCATAATTATGGTATATCACATAAATCTCTGGACAGAATATCACTGTGTATCATAATTATGGTATATCACATAAATCTCTGGACAGAATATCACTGTTTATCATATGGTATATCACATAAATCTCTGGACAGAATATCACTGTTTATCATAATTATGGTATATCACATAAATCTCAGGACAGAATATCACTGTTTATCATATGGTATATCACATAAGTCTCAGGACAGAATATCACTGTTTATCATATGGTATATCACACAAGTCTCAGGACAGAATATCACTGTTTATCATATGGTATGTCACATAAGTCTCTGGACAGAATATCACTGTTTATCATATGGTATATCACACAAGTCTCAGGACAGAATATCACTGTTTATCATATGGTATGTCACAGGTCTCAGGAGAGAATCATATCATTGTGTAGTGTGTTTTAGATGTTGTATAAGATACGCTCCCTCAGCATGACGCATCATTTGCCAGACATCCAACTAATGAACTCTACAAAAGACAAATATACTCATTGAATGTTATATGTTACTTGATTTGTTGATAGGCTATATGAGTACAGTCAATCATGTCTTAAGCAGCCAGCCATGGGACTCACAGAAAGTGGCTGCTTAGCACAGGTGGCTGCTTAATAGAGATGAAATATACAAGAAAACAACATATTGGGAATATGTAAACTTGCTGCTCAATACAGTTTGGCTGCTTGATAGAGGTGACCACTAACACAGGTTGACTGTACATCACTATAGCTTGAAGAAATTCCACCGTCTTATTATTCCGAATGAGCTCATTTGAAAGTCAAATTTTCCATTTTGCTATATGACAAGTTTGACAAGGTTAGTTTCAATATTCCATCAAACCAATATGGCCCATGAGGTTACATAGAACATGAATTATGCATAGACAAGTGCAATACATGCATACGTATACAATACATGCATACATATACAATACATGCATACATATACAATACATGCATACATATACAATACATGCATACATATACAATACATGCATACATACATATACAATACATGAATACATATACAATACATACATATACAATACATGCATACATATACAATACATGCATACATATACAATACACGCATACATATACAATACATGCATACATATACAATACATACATACATATACAATACATGCATACATATACAATACACGCATACATATACATGCATACATATACAATGCATACATACATATACAATACATGCATACATACATATACAATACATGCATACATACATATACAATACATGCATACATATACAATACATACATACATATACAATACATACATACATATACAATACATACATACATATACAATACATGCATACATAATATACATACATACATACTATACATACATACATACATATACAATACATGCACACATATACAATACATGCATACATATACAATACATGCATACATATACAATACATACATACATATACAATACACATACATATACAATACATACATAATATACAATACATACATACATATACAATACATGATACATACATATACAATACATGCATACATATACAATACATGCATACATATACAATACATACATACATATACAATACATGCATACATATACAATACATGCATACATATACAATACATACATACATATACAATACATACATACATATACAATACATGCATACATATACAATACATGCATACATATACAATACATGCATACATATACAATACATGCATACATATACAATACATGCATACATATACAATACATACATACATATACAATACATGCATACATATACAATACATGCATACATATACAATACATGCATACATATACAATACATGCATACATATACAATACATACATGCATACATATACAATACATGCATACATATACAATACATGCATACATATACAATACATGCATACATATACAATACATGCATACATATACAATACATGCATACATATACAATACATGCATACATATACAATACATGCATACATATACAATACATGCATACATATACAATACATATACAATACATGCATACATATACAATACATGCATACATATACAATACATGCATACATATACAATACATGCATACAGACATATACAATACATGCATACATATACAATACATGCATACATATACAATACATGCATACATATACAATACATGCATACAGACATATACAATACATGCATACATATACAATACATGCATACATACATATACAATACATGCATACATGTATACATATACAATACGTGCATACGTATACAATACATGCACACATATACAATACATACATACATACATACATACATACATACATATACAATACATGCATACATATACAATACATACATACATACATATACATACATACATACATACATACATATACAATACATACATACATATACAATACATACATATACAATACATACAATACATACATACATATACAATACATACATACATATACAATACATACATATACAATACATACATATACAATACCTACATACATATACAATACATACATACATATACAATACATACATACATATACAATACATACATACATATACAATACATACATACATACATACATATACAATACATACATACATACATATACAATACATACATACATACATATACAATACATACATACATATACAATACATACATACATATACAATACATGCATACATATACAATACATACATACATATACATATACAATACATCCATACATATACAATACATACATACATACATATACAATACATGCATACATATACAATACATACATACAATACATATACAATACATGCATACATATACAATACATGCATACATATACAATACATAATACATACATATACAATACATGATAAAATACAATACATACATACATATACAATACATACATACATACATACATACAATACATATACATACATACATACATACATATACAATACATATACAATACATACATACATATACAATACATACATACATATACAATACATACATATATACATATACAATACATACATACATATACAATACATACATACATATACAATACATACACACATACATATACAATACGTGCATACATACATGTACAATACATACATAAATATACAATACATACATACATACATACATATACAATACATACATACATACATATACAATACATACACACATACATATACAATACATACATACATACATATACAATACATACATACATACATATACAATACATACATACATATACAATACATACATACATACATATACAATACATACATACATACATACATATACAATACATACATACATACATACATACATATACAATACATACATACATACATAATATACAATACATATATACTACATATACAATACATACATACATACATATACAATACATACATACATACATACATACATACATACATACATACATATACATACATGCATACATATACTACATACATACATACATACATAAACATACATACATACATACATACATACTACATACATACATACATACATACATACATACATACATACATACATACATACATACATACATACATACATACATACATACATACATACATACATACATACATACATACATACATACATACATACATACATACATACATACACAATACATGCATACATGTACAATACATGCATACATATACAATACATACATACATATACAATACATGCATACATATACAATACATACATACATACATATACAATACATACATACATATACAATACATACATACATACATACATATACAATACATATACAATACATGCATACATACATATACAATACATGCATACATACATATACAATACATACATACATATACAATACATACATACATACATACATACATATACAATACATACATACATACATATACAATACATACATACATACATATACAATACATGCATACATATACAATACATGCATATACAATACATACATACATACATATACAATACATGCATACATATACAATACATGCATACATATACAATACATGCATATACAATACATACATACATACATATACAATACATGCATACATACATATACAATACATGCATATACAATACATACATACATACATACATATACAATACATGCATACATACATATACAATACATGCATACATATACAATACATGCATATACAATACATACATACATATACAATACATGCATACATATACAATACATGCATACATATACAATACATACATATACAATACATACATACATATACAATACATACACACATATACAATACATACATACATACATACATATACAATACATGCATACATATACAATACATACATACATACATATACAATACATGCATACATATACAATATATAAGGCGGATAAGGTTCCTATATGTATTGCATATTATTACTACTTACAATTTCTAAGGCACAGCTTACTAATGGTATCGAATGTCTTAAAACCAAACTTAACTATACATTCTATTTAATAGCATCCCGATATCGATAAATGTAACACAAGTACACACAAAATGTGCTTGCTTCCAAGAAGTGTATCACAGCGTGTAACCTATACAGTGATTGTTCAGTCACCACAAGAAGTGTATCGCAGCTTGTAACCTATCCAGTGATTGTTCAGTCGCCACAAGAAGTGTATCACAGCGTGTAACCTATCCAGTGATTGTTCAGTCACCACAAGAAGTGTATCACAGCATGTAACCTATCCAGTGGTTGTTCAGTCACCACAAGAAGTGTATCACAGCGTGTAACCTATACAGTGATTGTTCAGTCGCCACAAGAAGTGTATCACAGCGTGTAACCTATCCAGTGATTGTTCAGTCACCATATTGTGTCCCCAACTGTGACACCCTCCTAGGAATAAGCACCAATTTGGACTATTAAACAATAATCACCATCCACTTAGTCAGAGTTATCTACCATGTCGTAAAATCCTATTGAAACGAAAACATAGGAATTATGTCGTTATATCCACCAACAATATAGTTTTATTAATTTATTTACGTCTCATCAATGTACAACAATTACAGAACAACATTAAAATAATACATGGTATAGTACATTGCCACTCATAAATGAGTTACAAGAGACGGTATTTATCAAAGTATAAAACACTTCAGAAATGAGTCCAACAGATAGGTGTGATAACCTTTAGTACATTGTTAACATTATGCTTATTCTTGTCTGCAGTTATCAAAGTTTCTTCGATCAAATCCCAACCGATCTTTGACCCTAAATATGTCATAGTTGATATTGCACATAACTACTTGGGCATGCACGTGTTTTTAAAGCACGATAAAGTACTACTAAAGTAAGAATGAACCTGTACCATTATATGGGATGTATCCATTATGATTTTTATCCGCATCTTTAATCATATCCTCTATTTCAGGATCCGTTACACTGACACCGCTCTTTAAGTTATCCATCATATACCGGAAGTCCGAAACAGTCACCTATAGTGAAAATACATGTTGCAATACATAGTTCTCGTGTGACGTCATCATTCCTACTGTGGCTGCCATTTTGTTTGGACAATTTGACTAGATATTATATATATTGTATAGTAGCGTTTTTTGGTTTTCTTAATTAAAATATTAATTTTATTGATCATCAAATCACTATGTATGTTCCTTTAATGTCAAACCCCTCGGGGGACTTAGACATGTTTTCCTGGGCAGGCTTAGCCGACCTAAGCGATTAACCAGTACTAAGCAATGTGTGTGAGGTGCCTTGCTCAATGACACTACATGCGTGGCCTGACCGAGTATCGAACCCGGGACCGTTCGATTCCAAATCACTATGGTTCATGCGTTGTTGGAAATCTCTCAATGAACATAGTTTTTGTATCATTTAACAAATTTTGTATCACTAACGAATGAATAATAATGTACCTGTATATTAATATTTCAACTATGAAAATAGACCTTCAAAGTTAAGTTCTTATAAATTATAACCCATACATGATTGTCAAAATATGAATTAATATTTAAATGACACCAACTTCTATATTAACAAACATTATGTTATTGTAATTAAAGTATTACAAGGGAAAATCCTGAACTTGCCAAACAAAATGGTGGCCAAGATAAGATCTTATCCGTTTTTTGGACTATTTTCACGGGTCGTGGTAACTATGTATAGTGAGCAAGTTCCAAGCGATATAATTCAAGGAAATACTAATGCGTACTATATCCACTGTCTGATTTAAGTGTTATTTAACGTCGCTACCGGTTGCCCATTCGAGCGACGGGCAGATTACCTAACAACACCTTTCCTGGGCAGGCTCCAACGGTCAACCAGTACTTGTGCACCAACCGACGTTAAATAAACTTAATTAAAATATGCACTATCTATCAACATGGAAAGCCAAATAAAGGGGTGACGTCAAACTCAATTACTGAATTACACATTATAGAAGGAATATGACTGCATCCCCAGGATACCTGAGAGGGGTTGACATCTAAGGACTATTAAGAGGAGATTTGTTTGTTCAGCGTATGCTCGAACTGCATTTCACAAGGATCTATTTGATTGACATGAGCATGTGACGATGGGGTAATCTTGTTAATTCCCGGCCGCGGCGAGATCTTATGAGATGTCATCGACACACTGACGAAATATTACAGTAACAGCAAATGAAAAGGATCGTTCTTCAACTTCAGTTATATATTGATATGAAATATACACTACTAACAATGCATTTGCAGAAATCACGGATACATGAGCAAGGACCGATTAAGCTATGGAATCGTATTATTTTGATCGAGTGTGATACTAAATCGAGTGGCGTTTTGTCCGGATTTGTTGAAAAGCTCTTCTTTTTTTTTAGTTTATACAAATTTATTTTAGCTCGATTGCGAAACAAGTTCTTTCAACTTATATAAATCACTCTCGAGACCTCATTCCTGATGGAATCCATCGCCACGAGGGAGAGAAGAGGCAACGTGGAATTTAAATGCCTTGCCTAAGGACACAATCGTAACGGCTCCAGCGGGGCTCGAACTCCAGACCTTTCGCACCTGAAGCGAACGCGCATCCACTGCACCATCACGACTTCCAAAGCTCTTCACAATGGAGGAAATAAAAATGGCTGCGCCCACAACCTGAAAATCTAAATGACTACGCCCATACCACTGAAACTGTAGCGTTAATACATTTTACCAATGAAATCTATATATAGTGTGATATTCCCGCTCAATGTACATATAACCGTATGCACTCACTAATGCACGACTGTAGCAAAATAATAATTGACTCTTCTGCTCGACATCCGGAAGTGAACGAATTAATTTCTGAGAAGAGAAATGTAGAAATCGAACAATCAGAATTATTTCCGTCAATAGAATAGTTTAATCACACTGGTCTACAGACGGGAATCATTTTCTTGCATTAACGACAATGAACCCAATTTTATTATATATTGAATTACTCAATGCCAAATATATTTCCAGGAATTCCTAAACATCTGGTATAATTACTAGAATGTGTATATATATTATTTAGTTAAATCAGTTATTAACATGCATGCATTGTTAACTATATTTATTTGTTAATTCACTGTCTGTTCATTTTTATCATGCATACATTATCCTCATGGGCTTTTAAGCCTAATGGAATTGAAAATAAACTATCTATCTATATTTTTGTTTTCAAAGATAATTACTTCATATTCAATAACATTCTGATAAATAATTACAGCTTAATATAATGAAGAGATTTTATTTAAATTTCATTTCCAAATTTAATTTATTAATATTTTAAAAGTTAAATTTTCAAAACGTCATACTAGCGAGATATGCGTATGAGGTGGATCAAAATCCAATCTTATTATTACACATGGAATCGTCTGCTTATGTGGGGGATTTTGCTACCCTGATTATGTTTGTTTGCTTTCGGGGTTTAATGTCGCATCAATAGCTTATGTCAATCATATGGCGACTATCCCGCTGTTACTGGTGGAGGAAAGACACCAGGTGCCTCTCCGAGCAGTACTTAATGCACGGGCCGAGTAGAACTACCAACGTTTATTTATCGTCGCTACCGGTTGCCCATATGAGCGACGCCTCC
Source organism: Archivesica marissinica (assembly GCA_014843695.1). NCBI lineage: Eukaryota > Metazoa > Mollusca > Bivalvia > Venerida > Vesicomyidae > Archivesica > Archivesica marissinica. The sequence goes on from CM026404.1 coordinate 27,338,789, forward strand.
CGAAGAGATCAGTCATTTTAGATTTTTGGAGGATAGTGCATGATACAGACAGAGACCCATTCGGGCCAGAGTCTCCTCTGATTTTTTTACGTGCACGGTGTAAAGCACCGACACGAGACCTCGGTTTAATGTCCCATCTGAAAGACCGTTAATTTTATTAGGGTCAGACGGGGGATCGAACCTGCAATCCCTGGATTACCAGTCCAGCGTGTTACCACTGAACTACAAATCCGTCTGTGGATATGGCCTAAAAATTGTATGTATAGTGTCAAGCATATAGAGTATCATAATGTACTTTAAAAAAAGGGAAAACAAATGGGTTTTTTGTTTTGAACGCGAAACCATTTGTCCAGACCCCAAGCGTCTGTGCATCAGAGTGCAATAACGAGGAAGTCATACAGCGGAGTGTTAATGTAACCTACAACTCCAGTACCGGCCTTGTCGAACACCCTGAACGCTAGTCTCAGCGACTCCTCCCCTTCATACTCTTTTACTTTCTTCGCCATTACGGACAGAAATTCTGGAAATGTGATTTCCCCAACACCTATAAAGTGATGACATTTTATTATTAAGCTAGCCGTTATAAATGATGATGATGATGATGATGATGATGGTGATGATGATGATGATGATGATGATGATGATGATGATGATGATGATGATGATGATGATGATGGTGATGGTGATGATGATGATGATGATGATGATGATGATGATGATGATATAACGATATATCGGTATCATAAATGTTGTTATTCATGATACACGCGTTGTATTACGCATGCATGTTGAACATATTTACATTACAATAAACGTTGCATGAGAGGCATAGTTATAAGCCGAAAACGATCCACTATGTAAAATATTGGACTGTGTAAGGCGCGTAGTGTCAATATTTTACATATTGGATCCCTCTGAGGCCTATATCTTTCATAAACACACACTTATACAACAAGATCTTTCGTACATTTACGCATATGATTTGATATAATACTCCGGCCTATTGAAAGCAATCCAATATTAATGGACTGCACGTACAAAGGTATGACGTCACGACAGTGTTTGTAATAGCTGAAACGCTCCGATTCTGTACACGTTCTGTAGAAATTTGCTTTTTTCACCGATATAGTGTCGCTTTAAGGTATTTGCTCCGTGAATTAATGAAAGAATTTAAGAATTAGTATTACATACAAAGAATGTACTTTTTTTTAAACTTTATTTATTTTACAACGATTGCGAAGCAAGTTCTAACAACTTATATTAATCACTCTCGTTGGCGCGGATGAAAGCGTATATGTGGTCATTCGTGTGGGACGAAACCGGAGTACCCGGAGAGAACCCACCTGTCCGATCTGGCGACCACCGTACCATCTCACATACTTCCCGGTCCGAGGATCGAACCCGGATTGCATTGGTGAGAAGCAAGCGCGCTAACCACTGCGCTAATCGAACGTACTTCAATTTACAATAGTATGGTGTTGTAAGATGCTTACCATCTGCATCGACATCATTAAGCATGTCTGTGAGCTCGTCATCAGTTGGTCTGTAGCCCATACTTCTCAGCGCTGTGCCAAGGTCCTTCGTGTATAAAGTGCCGTCGCCGTCTCTATCAAATAAAGCGAAGGTCCTCTTACACACTGAAAACAATAAGCATGTAACATCTCAAAAGCAAATTGCAACATAAATGTAAACATATAAGATAAGTTGTATTTATAATCCTTGTTCTTAAATAGGAGTCGACCATTAGAGCAGTATGTGTATATGTAATATATAATACCGATTTTTTATTTTTTTATTATTATTATAATACCAGATTTGTATAGCACTCTTTTCATACAGACAGTATACGTTCAAAGGTGCTTAACATCAATTTAGCATAGTAAGACATTAAGGACAACAATTGGATAGTAATAAAAAATAAAACAATATAAATAAATCAATGGAAAATGTTTATCAAAAATATTAAGAAAATTATTCATTTGATACCTCAAGGCCCCTGGCGTATCTGCTAAATATTGTGTATTGATGCACAAGTATGGTAACAGTATAACATGTTCACACTATAAACCTTAATGGTTAATCTTTAATAAACCTCACTGTCAGAATCCCACTAGGGTTGTGGGACTATATCATATGAGGAAGCTATGCAGCTGACTTTGTGGACGGGCGGTGGTTCTACACGCGAGGCTGTACGTGCCTGCGATATTGCTCGGAGGGGCATGGGATCTTCCTCCAAACTGTTGGTGCGTTAACCCCCCCCCCTCTCCAAGCAAAGTGGCATCTCCTATTACAACGATTAACTATTTTCTTGCAATGACGTACTAGATTCGCTATCAATACACGAAAAAGAGGCCAAGTCGAATATAATGATGTTTTATTATCGTCGTGAATAGTTGTCCATATGAACGACGGGCAAGTTCACCTAACAACACCTTTCATGGGCAGGCTCCAGTTGTTAACCAGTACTAGGTTCGAACCGTCCACCTCCCGCTCTATGGGTGGAGGCCTTAAGGACTAGACGGCAGAGACGATATCTGACATTGCGATCTTACTTCGTATTTCTTCATCTGTTAGTTGTTCACTCTGTAAATATAATATAACGGTTTATCATTAACACATTTCATTCTAAGACGAATTTATCACATAACTTTGCTTGGAACTTATCGCATAACTTTGCTTGGAATTTATCACATAACTTTGCTTGGAATTTATCGCATAACTTTGCTTGGAATTTATCACATAACGTTGCTTGGAATTTATCGCATAACTTTGCTTGGAATTTATCACATAACGTTGCTTGGAATTTATCACATAACGTTGCTTGGAATTTATCGCATAACTTTGCTTGGAATTTATCACATAACTTTGCTTGGAATATATCACATAACCTTGCTTGGAATTTATCACATAACGTTGCTTGGAATTTATCACATAACGTTGCTTGGAATTTATCGCATAACTTTGCTTGGAATTTATCGCATAACTTTGCTTGGAATTTATCACATAACTTTGCTTGGAATTTATCACATAACCTTGCTTGGAATTTATCACATAACGTTGCTTGGAATTTATCACATAACGTTGCTTGGAATTTATCGCATAACTTTGCTTGGAATTTATCGCATAACTTTGCTTGGAATTTATCACATAACTTTGCTTGGAATTTATCACATAACGTTGCTTGGAATTTATCACATAACGTTGCTTGGAATTTATCACATAACGTTGCTTGGAATTTATCGCATAACTTTGCTTGGAATTTATCACATAACTTTGCTTGGAATTTATCACATAACGTTGCTTGGAATTTATCGCATAACTTTGCTTGGAATTTATCACATAACGTTGCTTGGAATTTATCACATAACTTTGCTTGGAATTTATCGCATAACTTTGCTTGGAATGTATCACATAACCTGTATTCAGTGTAATACAGTCATCTCATAAATGATTGTATGACCACACGTTTAATAACACTGGGAAGGAGTCTGGTTGGTCACAGCATGACATTGACATCTTGCAATAGACATTACAATAACAATGGGAAGGAGTCTGGTTGGTCACAGCATGACATTGACATCTTGCAATAGACATTACAATAACAATGGGAAGGATTCTGGTTGGTCGCAGCATGACATTGACATCTTGCAATAGACATTACAATAACAATGGGAAGGATTCTGGTTGGTCGCAGCATGACATTGACATCTTGCAATAGACATTACAATAACAATGGGAAGGATTCTGGTTGGTCGCAGCATGACATTGACATCTTGCAATAGACATTACAATAACAATGGGAAGGATTCTGGTTGGTCGCAGCATGACATTGACATCTTGCAATAGACATTACAATAACAATGGGAAGGATTCTGGTTGGTCGCAGCATGACATTGACATCTTGCAATAGACATTACAATAACAATGGGAAGGATTCTGGTTGGTCGCAGCATGACATTGACATCTTGCAATAGACATTACAATAACAATGGGAAGGATTCTGGTGGTCGCAGCATGACATTGACATCTTGCAATAGACATTACAATAACAATGGGAAGGATTCTGGTTGGTCGCAGCATGACATTGACATCTTGCAATAGACATTACAATAACAATGGGAAGGATTCTGGTTGGTCGCAGCATGACATTGACATCTTGCAATAGACATTACAATAACAATGGGAAGGATTCTGGTTGGTCGCAGCATGACATTGACATCTTGCAATAGACATTACAATAACAATGGGAAGGATTCTGGTTGGTCGCAGCATGACATTGACATCTTGCAATAGACATTACAATAACAATGGGAAGGATTCTGGTTGGTCGCAGCATGACATTGACATCTTGCAATAGACATTACAATAACAATGGGAAGGATTCTGGTTGGTCGCAGCATGACATTGACATCTTGCAATAGACATTACAATAACAATGGGAAGGATTCTGGTTGGTCACAGCATGACATTGACATCTTGCAATAGACATTACAATAACAATGGGAAGGATTCTGGTTGGTCACAGCATGACATTGACATCTTGCAATAGACATTACAATAACAATGGGAAGGATTCTGATTGGTCGCGGCATGACATTGACATCTTGCAATAGACATTACATGTTGTTTGTATTCAAGATTTATTGAAAATCAACTGCAAAATCAATAAAATGCTAAATATGAACTAGCAGAATACAGTGATTAAAACTATTGTGTCGATGATTTGCGTGAAGTTGTTTGATTATCAGGGACTATTTACTACGGCGTACGAATGCAGCTTAGTGTAATACGGCTCAACAATATACTGGACAACAGAAACGTATTTTTCTTTCAAATTTATCAAAAAGGATCTTACACTCGTGGTGATTTCATACCATATTTTATGAAACTATTTTTGGAATGTTGTTATTAAGCTCGCCCAAAGGCTCGCTTGTAATTACCACTCATGTAAGATCCTATATTATGTAAACTGAATACGGAATACATAAAACGTAAATGCCACTTTATGGTATACATTTATTTTCTATTTAAGTTTATTTAACGTCGCTACCGGTTGTCCATTTGCGCGA
>CM026404.1:27344857-27493188 GCA_014843695.1 Archivesica marissinica
ACTATTGTGGTATAAACTGTCCCAGATAAATGACGTGTAGCCACAACTAGTGTGGTATAAACTGTCCCAGATAAATGACGTGTAGCCACAACTATTGTGGTATAAACTGTCCCAGATAAATGACGTGTAGCTACAACTATTGTGGTATAAACTGTCCCAGATAAATGACGTGTAGCCACAACTATTGTGGTATAAACTATCCCAGATAAATGACGTGTAGCCACAACTAGTGTGGTATAAACTGTCCCAGATAAATGACGTGTAGCCACAACTAGTGTGGTATAAACTGTCCCAGATAAATGACGTGTAGCCACAACTATTGTGGTATAAACTGTCCCAGATAAATGACGTGTAGCCACAACTATTGTGGTATAAACTGTCCCAGATAAATGACGTGTAGCCACAACTAGTGTGGTATAAACTGTCCCAGATAAATGACGTGTAGCCACAACTATTGTGGTATAAACTATCCCAGATAAATGACGTGTAGCCACAACTAGTGTGGTATAAACTGTCCCAGATAAATGACGTGTAGCCACAACTAGTGTGGTATAAACTATCCCAGATAAATGACGTGTAGCCACAACTAGTGTGGTATAAACTGTCCCAGATAAATGACGTGTAGCCACAACTAGTGTGGTATAAACTATCCCAGATAAATGACGTGTAGCCACAACTATTGTGGTATAAACTGTCCCAGATAAATGACGTGTAGCCACAACTAGTGTAGTATAAACTGTCCCAGATAAATGACGTGTAGCCACAAGTATTGTGGTATAAACTGTACCAGATGAATGACGTGTAGCCACAACTATTGTGGTATAAACTGTCCCAGATAAATGACTTATAGCCACAACCAAGATAGTATAAACTATCCCAGATAAATGACTTGTAACCACAACTGGGATGGTATAAACTATCCCAGATAAATGACTTGTAACCACAACCAAGATAGTATAAACTATCCCAGATAAATGACTTGTAACCACAACCAAGATAGTATAAACTATCCCAGATAAATGACTTGCAGCCACAACTAAGATGGTATAAACTATCCCAGATAAATGACTTGTAACCACAACCAAGATAGTATAAACTGCCCAGATACTAGTAAATGACGTGTAGCCATAACTAAGTTGGTATAGACTGCCCAGATACTAGTAAATGACTTGTAGCTATAACTAAGTTAGTATAGACTGCCCAGATACTAGTAAATGACTTGCAGCCACAACTAAGATGGTATATACTGTCCCAGATAAATGACTTATAGCCACAATTAAGATTGTTTAAACAATCCCAGATAAATGATTGGTAGCCACAACTGGGGTGGTATAAACTATCCCAGATAAATGATGTGTAGCCACAACTATTGTGGTATAAACTGTCCCAGATAAATGATGTGTAGCCACAACTATTGTGGTATAAACTGTCCCAGATAAATGATGTGTAGCTACAACTATTGTGGTATAAACTGTCCCAGATAAATGATGTGTAGCCACAACTATTGTGGTATAAACTATCCCAGATAAATGGTGTAGCCACAACTATTGTGGTATAAACTGTCCCAGATAAATGATGTGTAGCCACAACTATTGTGGTATAAACTATCCCAGATAAATGACGTGTAGCCACAACTATGTGGTATAAACTGTCCCAGATAAATGATGTGTAGCTACAACTATTGTGGTATAAACTGTCCCAGATAAATGACGTGTAGCCACAACTATTGTGGTATAAACTGTCCCAGATAAATGACGTGTAGCCACAACTATTGTGGTATAAACTGTCCCAGATAAATGACGTGTAGCCACAACTATTGTGGTATAAACTGTCCCAGATAAATGACGTGTAGCCACAACTATTGTGGTATAAACTGTCCCAGATAAATGACGTGTAGCCACAACTATTGTGGTATAAACTGTCCCAGATAAATGACGTGTAGCCACAACTATTGTGGTAAAACTGTCCCAGATAAATGATGTGTAGCCACAACTATTGTGGTATAAACTGTCCCAGATAAATGACGTGTAGCCACAACTATTGTGGTATAAACTGTCCCAGATAAATGACGTGTAGCCACAACTATTGTGGTATAAACTGTCCCAGATAAATGACGTGTAGCCACAACTATTGTGGTATAAACTGTCCCAGATAAATGACGTGTAGCCACAACTATTGTGGTATAAACTGTCCCAGATAAATGACGTGTAGCTACAACTATTGTGGTATAAACTGTCCCAGATAAATGACGTGTAGCCACAACTATTGTGGTATAAACTGTCCCAGATAAATGACGTGTAGCTACAACTATTGTGGTATAAATGTCCCAGATAAATGACATGTAGCCACAACTATTGTGGTATAAACTGTCCCAGATAAATGACGTGTAGCTACAACTATTGTGGTATAAACTCTCCCAGATAAATGACGTGTAGCCACAACTATTGTGGTATAAACTGTCCCAGATAAATGACGTGTAGCTACAACTATTGTGGTATAAACTGTCCCAGATAAATGACGTGTAGCTACAACTAGTGTGGTATAAACTGTCCCAGATAAATGACGTGTAGCCACAACTATTGTGGTATAAACTGTCCCAGATAAATGACGTGTAGCTACAACTATTGTGGTATAAACTGTCCCAGATAAATGACGTGTAGCCACAACTATTGTGGTATAAACTGTCCCAGATAAATGACGTGTAGCTACAACTATTGTGGTATAAACTGTCCCAGATAAATGACGTGTAGCTACAACTAGTGTGGTATAAACTGTCCCAGATAAATGACGTGTAGCCACAACTATTGTGGTATAAACTGTACCAGATAAATGACTTGTAGCCACAACTATTGTGGTATAAACTATCCCAGATAAATGACGTGTAGCCACAACTGGGGTGGTATAAACTGTCCCAGATAAATGATGTGTAGCTACAACTGGTGTGGTATAAACTGTCCCAGATAAATGACTTGTAGCCACAACTATTGTGGTATAAACTATCCCAGATAAATGACGTGTAGCCACAACTGGGGTGGTATAAACTGTCCCAGATAAATTACTTATAGCCACAACTATTGTGGTATAAACTATCCCAGATAAATGTCTTGTAGCCACAACTATTGTGGTATAAACTATCCCAGATAAATTACTTATAGCCACAACTATTGTGGTATAAACTATCCCAGATAAATGACGTGTAGCCACAACTATTGTGATATAAACTATCCCAGATAAATGACCTGTAGCCAAATCTATTGTGGTATAAACTATCCCAGATAAATGACGTGTAGCCACAACTATTGTGGTATAAACTGTCCCAGATAAATGACGTGTAGCTACAACTAGTGTGGTATAAACTGTCCCAGATAAATGACGTGTAGCCACAACTATTGTGGTATAAACTATCCCAGATAAATGACGTGTAGCCACAACTAGTGTGGTATAAACTGTCCCAGATAAATGACGTGTAGCCACAACTAGTGTGGTATAAACTATCCCAGATAAATGACGTGTAGCCACAACTAGTGTGGTATAAACTGTCCCAGATAAATGACGTGTAGCTACAACTAGTGTGGTATAAACTGTCCCAGATAAATGACGTGTAGCCACAACTATTGTGGTATAAACTATCCCAGATAAATGACGTGTAGCCACAACTAGGGTGGTATAAACTGTCCCAGATAAATGACGTGTAGCAACAACTAGTGTGGTATAAACTATCCCAGATAAATGACGTGTAGCCACAACTAGTGTGGTATAAACTGTCCCAGATAAATGACGTGTAGCCACAACTAGTGTGGTATAAACTATCCCAGATAAATGACGTGTAGCCACAACTATTGTGGTATAAACTGTCCCAGATAAATGACGTGTAGCCACAACTAGTGTAGTATAAACTGTCCCAGATAAATGACGTGTAGCCACAAGTATTGTGGTATAAACTGTACCAGATGAATGACTTGTAGCCACAACTATTGTGGTATAAACTCTCCCAGATAAATGACTTATAGCCACAACCAAGATAGTATAAACTATCCCAGATAAATGACTTGTAACCACAACTGGGATGGTATAAACTATCCCAGATAAATGACTTGTAACCACAACCAAGATAGTATAAACTATCCCAGATAAATGACTTGCAGCCACAACTAAGATGGTATAAACTATCCCAGATAAATGACTTGTAACCACAACCAAGATAGTATAAACTGCCCAGATACTAGTAAATGACGTGTAGCCATAACTAAGTTGGTATAGACTGCCCAGATACTAGTAAATGACTTGTAGCTATAATTAAGTTAGTATAGACTGCCCAGATACTATTAAATGACTTGCAGCCACAACTAAGATGGTATATACTGTCCCAGATAAATGACTTATAGCCACAATTAAGATTGTTTAAACAATCCCAGATAAATGATTGGTAGCCACAACTGGGGTGGTATAAACTATCCCAGATAAATGATGTGTAGCCACAACTATTGTGGTATAAACTGTCCCAGATAAATGATGTGTAGCCACAACTATTGTGGTATAAACTGTCCCAGATAAATGATGTGTAGCTACAACTATTGTGGTATAAACTGTCCCAGATAAATGATGTGTAGCCACAACTATTGTGGTATAAACTATCCCAGATAAATGATGTGTAGCCACAACTATTGTGGTATAAACTGTCCCAGATAAATGATGTGTAGCCACAACTATTGTGGTATAAACTGTCCCAGATAAATGACGTGTAGCCACAACTATTGTGGTATAAACTGTCCCAGATAAATGACGTGTAGCCACAACTATTGTGGTATAAACTGTCCCAGACAAATGACGTGTAGCCACAACTATTGTGGTATAAACTGTCCCAGATAAATGACGTGTAGCTACAACTATTGTGGTATAAACTGTCCCAGATAAATGACGTGTAGCCACAACTATTGTGGTATAAACTGTCCCAGATAAGTGATGTGTAGCCACAACTATTGTGGTATAAAATATCCCAGATAAATGACGTGTAGCCACAACTATTGTGGTATAAACTGTCCCAGAAAAATGATGTGTAGCTACAACTATTGTGGTATAAATTATCCCAGATAAATGACGTGTAGCCACAACTGGGGTGGTATAAACTGTCCCAGATAAATGACGTGTAGCCACAACTATTGTGGTATAAACTGTTCTAGATAAATGACGTGTAGCTACAACTATTGTGGTATAAACTGTCCCAGATAAATGACGTGTAGCCACAACTATTGTGGTATAAACTGTCCCAGATAAATGACGTGTAGCTACAACTATTGTGGTATAAATGTCCCAGATAAATGACATGTAGCCACAACTATTGTGGTATAAACTGTCCCAGATAAATGACGTGTAGCTACAACTATTGTGGTATAAACTCTCCCAGATAAATGACGTGTAGCCACAACTATTGTGGTATAAACTATCCCAGATAAATGACGTGTAGCTACAACTATTGTGGTATAAACTGTCCCAGATAAATGACGTGTAGCTACAACTAGTGTGGTATAAACTGTCCCAGATAAATGACGTGTAGCCACAACTATTGTGGTATAAACTATCCCAGATAAATGACGTGTAGCCACAACTAGTGTGGTATAAACTGTCCCAGATAAATGACGTGTAGCCACAACTATTGTGGTATTAACTGTCCCAGATAAATGACGTGTAGCCACAACTATTGTGGTATAAACTGTCCCAGATAAATGACGTGTAGCTACAACTAGTGTGGTATAAACTGTCCCAGATAAATGACGTGTAGCCACAACTATTGTGGTACAAACTGTACCAGATAAATGACTTGTAGCCACAACTATTGTGGTATAAACTATCCCAGATAAATGACGTGTAGCCACAACTGGGGTGGTATAAACTGTCCCAGATAAATGATGTGTAGCTACAACTAGTGTGGTATAAACTGTCCCAGATAAATGACTTGTAGCCACAACTATTGTGGTATAAACTATCCCAGATAAATGACGTGTAGCCACAACTGGGGTGGTATAAACTGTCCCAGATAAATTACTTATAGCCACAACTATTGTGGTATAAACTATCCCAGATAAATGACTTGTAGCCACAACTATTGTGGTATAAACTATCCCAGATAAATTACTTATAGCCACAACTATTGTGGTATAAACTATCCCAGATAAATGACGTGTAGCCACAACTATTGTGATATAAACTATCCCAGATAAATGACCTGTAGCCAAATCTATTGTGGTATAAACTATCCCAGATAAATGACGTGTAGCCACAACTATTGTGGTATAAACTGTCCCAGATAAATGACGTGTAGCTACAACTAGTGTGGTATAAACTGTCCCAGATAAATGACGTGTAGCCACAACTATTGTGGTATAAACTATCCCAGATAAATGACGTGTAGCCACAACTATTGTGGTATAAACTGTCCCAGATAAATGACGTGTAGCCACAACTATTGTGGTATAAACTATCCCAGATAAATGACGTGTAGCCACAACTAGTGTGGTATAAACTGTCCCAGATAAATGACGTGTAGCTACAACTAGTGTGGTATAAACTGTCCCAGATAAATGACGTGTAGCCACAACTATTGTGGTATAAACTATCCCAGATAAATGACGTGTAGCCACAACTAGTGTGGTATAAACTGTCCCAGATAAATGACGTGTAGCCACAACTAGTGTGGTATAAACTATCCCAGATAAATGACGTGTAGCCACAACTAGTGTGGTATAAACTGTCCCAGATAAATGACGTGTAGCCACAACTAGTGTGGTATAAACTATCCCAGATAAATGACGTGTAGCCACAACTATTGTGGTATAAACTGTCCCAGATAAATGACGTGTAGCCACAACTAGTGTAGTATAAACTGTCCCAGATAAATGACGTGTAGCCACAAGTATTGTGGTATAAACTGTACCAGATGAATGACGTGTAGCCACAACTATTGTGGTATAAACTATCCCAGATAAATGACTTATAGCCACAACCAAGATGGTATAAACTATCCCAGATAAATGACTTGTAACCACAACTAGGATGGTATAAACTATCCCAGATAAATGACTTGTAACCACAACCAAGATAGTATAAACTATCCCAGATAAATGACTTGCAGCCACAACTAAGATGGTATAAACTATCCCAGATAAATGACTTGTAACCACAACCAAGATAGTATAAACTGCCCAGATACTAGTAAATGACGTGTAGCCATAACTAAGTTGGTATAGACTGCCCAGATACTAGTAAATGACTTGTAGCTATAACTAAGTTAGTATAGACTGCCCAGATACTATAAATGACTTGCAGCCACAACTAAGATGGTATATACTGTCCCAGATAAATGACTTATAGCCACAATTAAGATTGTTTAAACAATCCCAGATAAATGATTGGTAGCCACAACTGGGGTGGTATAAACTATCCCAGATAAATGATGTGTAGCCACAACTATTGTGGTATAAACTGTCCCAGATAAATGATGTGTAGCCACAACTATTGTGGTATAAACTGTCCCAGATAAATGATGTGTAGCTACAACTATTGTGGTATAAACTGTCCCAGATAAATGATGTGTAGCCACAACTATTGTGGTATAAACTATCCCAGATAAATGATGTGTAGCCACAACTATTGTGGTATAAACTGTCCCAGATAAATGATGTGTAGCCACAACTATTGTGGTATAAACTGTCCCAGATAAATGACGTGTAGCCACAACTATTGTGGTATAAACTGTCCCAGATAAATGACGTGTAGCCACAACTATTGTGGTATAAACTGTCCCAGATAAATGACGTGTAGCCACAACTATTGTGGTATAAACTGTCCCAGATAAATGACGTGTAGCCACAACTATTGTGGTATAAACTGTCCCAGATAAATGACGTGTAGCCACAACTATTGTGGTATAAACTGTCCCAGATAAGTGATGTGTAGCCACAACTATTGTGGTATAAACTATCCCAGATAAATGACGTGTAGCCACAACTATTGTGGTATAAACTGTCCCAGATAAATGATGTGTAGCTACAACTATTGTGGTATAAATTATCCCAGATAAATGACGTGTAGCCACAACTGGGGTGGTATAAACTGTCCCAGATAAATGACGTGTAGCCACAACTATTGTGGTATAAACTGTCCCAGATAAATGACGTGTAGCTACAACTATTGTGGTATAAACTGTCCCAGATAAATGACGTGTAGCCACAACTATTGTGGTATAAACTGTCCCAGATAAATGACGTGTAGCTACAACTATTGTGGTATAAATGTCCCAGATAAATGACGTGTAGCCACAACTATTGTGGTATAAACTGTCCCAGATAAATGACGTGTAGCTACAACTATTGTGGTATAAACTCTCCCAGATAAATGACGTGTAGCCACAACTATTGTGGTATAAACTATCCCAGATAAATGACGTGTAGCTACAACTATTGTGGTATAAACTGTCCCAGATAAATGACGTGTAGCTACAACTAGTGTGGTATAAACTGTCCCAGATAAATGACGTGTAGCCACAACTATTGTGGTATAAACTGTCCCAGATAAATGACGTGTAGCCACAACTATTGTGGTATAAACTGTCCCAGATAAATGACGTGTAGCCACAACTATTGTGGTATAAACTGTCCCAGATAAATGACGTGTAGCCACAACTATTGTGGTATAAACTGTCCCAGATAAATGACGTGTAGCCACAACTAGTGTGGTATAAACTGTCCCAGATAAATGACGTGTAGCCACAACTATTGTGGTATAAACTGTCCCAGATAAATGACGTGTAGCCACAACTATTGTGGTATAAACTATCCCAGATAAATGACGTGTAGCCACAACTAGTGTGGTATAAACTGTCCCAGATAAATGATGTGTAGCCACAACTAGTGTGGTATAAACTGTCCCAGATAAATGACGTGTAGCCACAACTATTGTGGTATAAACTATCCCAGATAAATGACGTGTAGCCACAACTAGTGGTATAAACTGTCCCAGATAAATGATTGCACACTATTGTGGTATAAACTATCCCAGATAAATGACTTGTAGCCACAACTATTGTGGTATAAACTATCCCAGATAAATGACTTGTAGCCACAACTATTGTGGTATAAACTATCCCAGATAAATGACGTGTAGCCACAACTATTGTGGTATAAACTATCCCAGATAAATGACGTGTAGCCACAACTATTGTGGTATAAACTGTCCCAGATAAATGACGTGTAGCTACAACTATTGTGGTATAAACTGTCCCAGATAAATGACGTGTAGCCACAACTATTGTGGTATAAACTATCCCAGATAAATGACGTGTAGCCACAACTAGTGTGGTATAAACTGTCCCAGATAAATGACGTGTAGCCACAACTATTGTGGTATAAACTGTCCCAGATAAATGACGTGTAGCCACAACTATTGTGGTATAAACTGTCCCAGATAAATGACGTGTAGCTACAACTAGTGTGGTATAAACTGTCCCAGATAAATGACGTGTAGCCACAACTATTGTGGTACAAACTGTACCAGATAAATGACTTGTAGCCACAACTATTGTGGTATAAACTGTACCAGATAAATGACTTGTAGCCACAACTATTGTGGTATAAACTATCCCAGATAAATGACGTGTAGCCACAACTGGGGTGGTATAAACTGTCCCAGATAAATGATGTGTAGCTACAACTAGTGTGGTATAAACTGTCCCAGATAAATGACTTGTAGCCACAACTATTGTGGTATAAACTATCCCAGATAAATGACGTGTAGCCACAACTGGGGTGGTATAAACTGTCCCAGATAAATTACTTATAGCCACAACTATTGTGGTATAAACTATCCCAGATAAATGACTTGTAGCCACAACTATTGTGGTATAAACTATCCCAGATAAATTACTTATAGCCACAACTATTGTGGTATAAACTATCCCAGATAAATGACGTGTAGCCACAACTATTGTGATATAAACTATCCCAGATAAATGACCTGTAGCCAAATCTATTGTGGTATAAACTATCCCAGATAAATGACGTGTAGCCACAACTATTGTGGTATAAACTGTCCCAGATAAATGATGTGTAGCTACAACTATTGTGGTATAAACTGTCCCAGATAAATGATGTGTAGCCACAACTAGTGTGGTATAAACTGTCCCAGATTAATTTACGTGTAGCCACAACTATTGTGGTATAAACTATCCCAGATAAATGATGTGTAGCCACAACTATTGTGGTATAAACTATCCCAGATAAATGATGTGTAGCTACTACTAGTGTGGTATAAACTGTCCCAGATAAATGATGTGTAGCTACTACTAGTGTGGTATAAACTATCCCAGATAAATGATGTGTAGCCACAACTATTGTGGTATAAACTATCCCAGATAAATGATGTGTAGCCACAACTATTGTGGTATAAACTGTCCCAGATAAATGACGTGTAGCCACAACTATTGTGGTATAAACTATCCCAGATAAATGATGTGTAGCCACAACTATTGTGGTATAAACTGTCCCAGATAAATGACGTGTAGCCACAACTATTGTGGTATAAACTATCCCAGATAAATGACGTGTAGCCACAACTATTGTGGTATAAACTATCCCAGATAAATGACGTGTAGCCACAACTATTGTGGTATAAACTGTCCCAGATAAATGACGTGTAACCACAACTATTGTGGTATAAACTGTCCCAGATAAATGACGTGTAGCCACAACTATTGTGGTATAAACTATCCCAGATAAATGACGTGTAGCCACAACTATTGTGGTACAAACTGTCCCAGATAAATGATCTGTAGCTACAACTATTGTGGTATAAACTGTCCCAGATAAATGACGTGTAGCCACAACTGGGGTGGTATAAACTGTCCCAGATAAATGATGTGTAGCCACAACTATTGTGGTACAAACTGTCCCAGATAAATGATGTGTAGCTACAACTATTGTGGTATAAACTGTCCCAGATAAATGACGTGTAGCCACAACTATTGTGGTATAAACTGTCCCAGATAAATGACGTGTAGCCACAACTATTGTGGTATAAACTGTCCCAGATAAATGACGTGTAGCCACAACTATTGTGGTATAAACTATCCCAGTCAATATCACAGTCAATATGACACATGCAACAGACAAGACAAATTGTTAAATATTCAATGTTTTTAATATATTAATAAATGTAGTATGAGAATAGCTATGCACACACACCTTTCAATCTTTATCACATCGCATGCTTCCCGAAGTGAGGAACGAACCCGGGTTGCATTGGTGAGAAACAATAAAGCTTTTGAAATAGCGACACTTGTCTTATGTTGGCCATTTTTAAATACTTTATTCATATGTATATTATGTCTGTCAGTTGTGCTCTTCGTGTACTAGTATATAGAGGTAATAAATTGATTAACTAAAGATTAACTCATTCATACATGTATACACGCAACATATATGCAGGGATGTAGATACACATACGGTATGCCGTGTACGCTTCATGTATGCCGTGATATGCCGTTTAGGCCTCATATATGCCGTGTACGCTTCATATATGTCGTGTACACTTCATATATGCCGTGTACGCCACACGCGGCTTACACTTATTTTGCATAACATGGAAGAAAATAAAAATGAACAATTTATAAAACATAAATTTAAGATAGGTTGTAAGGGCAGTGATGTGCGTGTAAACAGATTTAGCAGCACGAAAAATAAGCAAAAAAACGCACATCATACAATATATAGCTGAAAAAGATATTTCAGTGGGATACATACCCTCACCCACCTCACAACACTCTTGATGTCAGCATACACATACTTTTCAGCCAAAGTACACCTATACTACACCTATATATACAAATCCGTGAAAATCATTCATGTCAAACTGCCCTTACACGCTTACTGGATGACTGGATATCAGCAATTGATAAGAATGAAGTAGTGGGCACAGTCTGTCTGGATCTTTCCAAAACCTTTGATCTGGTTGATCATTCTATCTTAATACGTAAATTAGCTTATTATGGTCTTGCTGAATCATCACAAAATTGGTTTTCCTCGTACTTAGCTGACAGGTTCCAACAAACGAATGTTTCTGGTGCTCGTTCTGATGCTGGACCTGTTGTTTCTGGTGTTCCTCAGGGGTCTGTCTTAGGTCCCATTCTCTTTATAATTTACATCAATGACTTACCTATGACTCTTACCAGCACAGTTGCAGACATATTTGCTGACGATACAACTATATCTGCCTCCGATCAATCTCTTGACACTCTTACTGCTTCTTTATCTACTGATTTGATAAATGTTCAACAGTGGTGTTTAGACAATCGTATGATTCTCAATACTTCTAAGACCAAAATCATGTATATTTCCTCTAAATCAAAAGCTCATAGTATCAGTGAGTCTGCTCTTGAAGTGAAAGTGAACAACACCGTCATACATCCGAGTTCTGCTGAACGACTACTCGGAGTTATGATTGACAATACACTATCCTGGGATAAGCATACTGACAATGTTCTCAAAAAATGTAACTCTTATTTATATTTATTGTCTCGTATAAAAAGGTATCTCTCTATTCCCAATCGCAACCTCTTCTACAATGCTTACATATTGCCTCACTTAGACTTTTGTTGTGTGATTTGGGGTAACTGCAACTCATCTTTAGAAGATAAAAATAGTTCGGTTACAAAAGAGAGCAGCTAGACTAATTCTAGATCAGGACTTTGACACTCCATCGCAATTATTATTCTCCCAACTAAAATGGATGACCTTTCCAGAACGAGTCATATATCAGAAGGCTATACAAATATATAAAACATTACATGGAGCTGCTCCAGACTATTTAAAATCGTCCTTCACTTTTACTTCTGATATACATCCTAGAATTCTTAGATCAACCTCAGAATATCAATTATACACACCAAGACCAAATTGTGAATTATTTCGTAATACATTTGAATTTTCAGGATCATCTATTTGGAATTCATTGCCTCACTCAGTTCAAAATGCTCCAACTATCCAACTGTTCAAAATTCTCTACTTAAGGTGGAACTACAACAATTCAAACTAATCGCGTACTTCTACTGTTATTATAAACGTGTATTGCCATTGCTATATTTATTAGAATCGGAAAATTGCTGTCCTTAAGTTGATTTCATACATATTTTGAAGATACCACTACAAGTCAAATCTGCACATTGTTAGATAGATCTAGTATCATAAATTGTCTCATTTCCATTTTCTACTCTGCTAGCCAATTCCATATAATTATCATCATATTCCATTACATATTAAATATAGTTTCTCTATTTTTCAGCTTTTACATTGCTATATTATTCCAATGTGCAGTTCTCACTTATAGTGCTATCTTTTTATTGCATTTGATTGTATATATGTTGAGGGCCTCATGGTAGATTAACTTTTGTTAAATGAGTACTCTCGTTAAATAAAGTCTTTTTTATTATTATTATTATTATTATTGTCCGTCTTGTTTTTCTGTTAAGTAACGTTTCAGTTACTATTCGGTACAGTTTTATTTGACAAAATAAATAAAATTATTGATCAGTTACACCTTTTGTTCATGTATGCACTAGATTGATATTTTCCATAAAAAATAACGTCATCGGTCCCATACGCGGGAGGAAATTTCAAAAGCCAAATGCAGCGGAGTAGCACGGCGTTTGAAGAAAATACTCCTTTGATTCTCGTCTAAATTTATTAGAAGTAAGTCGTGTTAGAATCAAAATAATAAGTATCAACCGTGGTATATCGCAGAATAACCCGAGGTAGTATAACCGTGGTATATCGCAGAATAACCCGAGTTTGTATAACCGTGGTATATCGCAGAATAACCCGAGTTTGTATAACCGTGGTATATCGCAGAATAACCCGAGTTTGTATAACCGTGGTATATCGCAGAATAACCCGAGTTTGTATAACCGTGGTATATCGCAGAATAACCCGAGTTTGTATAACCGTGGTATATCGCAGAATAACCCGAGTTTGTATAACCGTGGTATATCGCAGAATAACCCGAGTTTGTATAACCGTGGTATATCGCAGAATAACCCGAGTTTGTATAACCGTGGTATATCGCAGAATAACCCGAGTTTGTATAACCGTGGTATATCGCAGAATAACCCGAGTTTGTATAACCGTGGTATATCGCAGAATAACCCGAGTTTGTATAACCGTGGTATATCGCAGAATAACCCGAGTTTGTATAACCGTGGTATATCGCAGAATAACCCGAGTTTATAACCGTGGTATATCGCAGAATAACCCGAGTTTGTATAACCGTGGTATATCGCAGAATAACCCGAGTTTGTATAACCGTGGTATATCGCAGAGTAACCCGAGTTTGTATAACCGTGGTATATCGCAGAATAACCCGAGTTTGTATAACCGTGGTATATCGCAGAATAACCCGAGTTTGTATAACCGTGGTATATCGCAGAGTAACCCGAGTTTGTATAACCGTGGTATATCGCAGAGTAACCCGAGTTTGTATAACCGTGGTATATCGCAGAGTAACCCGAGTTTGTATAACCGTGGTATATCGCAGAATAACCCGAGTTTGTATAACCGTGGTATATCGCAGAATAACCCGAGGTAGTATAACCGTGGTATATCGCAGAATAACCCGAGTTTGTATAACCGTGGTATATCGCAGAATAACCCGAGTTTGTATAACCGTGGTATATCGCAGAATAACCCGAGTTTGTATAACCGTGGTATATCGCAGAATAACCCGAGGTAGTATAACCGTGGTATATCGCAGAATAACCCGAGTTTGTATAACCGTGGTATATCGCAGAATAACCCGAGGTAGTATAACCGTGGTATATCGCAGAATAACCCGAGTTTGTATAACCGTGGTATATCGCAGAATAACCCGAGTTTGTATAACCGTGGTATATCGCAGAATAACCCGAGGTAGTATAACCGTGGTATATCGCAGAATAACCCGAGTTTGTATAACCGTGGTATATCGCAGAATAACCCGAGTTTGTATAACCGTGGTATATCGCAGAATAACCCTCGTTTGTATAACCGTGGTATATCGCAGAATAACCCGAGTTTGTATAACCGTGGTATATCGGAGAATAACCCGAGTTTGTATAACCGTGGTATATCGGAGAATAACCCGAGTTTGTATAACCGTGGTATATCGGAGAATAACCCGAGTTTGTATAACCGTGGTATATCGGAGAATAACCCGAGTTTGTATAACCGTGGTATATCGGAGAATAACCCGAGTTTGTATAACCGTGGTATATCGGAGAATAACCCGAGTTTGTATAACCGTGGTATATCGGAGAATAACCCGAGTTTGTATAACCGTGGTATATCGGAGAATAACCCGAGTTTGTATAACCGTGGTATATCGGAGAATAACCCGAGTTTGTATAACCGTGGTATATCGGAGAATAACCCGAGTTTGTATAACCGTGGTATATCGGAGAATAACCCGAGTTTGTATAACCGTGGTATATCGGAGAATAACCCGAGTTTGTATAACCGTGGTATATCGGAGAATAACCCTCGTGTGTCGTTCTTATGCGTAGAAATAGCAGAATAACCCGAGTTTGTCGTTATTATGCGTAGAAATAGCAGAATAACCCGAGTTTGTCGTTCTTATGCGTAGACATATATTTCTACGCATAAGAACGACAAACTCGGGTTATTCTGCGATATACCACGGCATATATTATTATTTCTTAAATCTAAATTGTCAATGTATCATACACATTCTTTGAAAAGTTGCTCCAATATCAATTTAGATTACATAATATTTAATGTGGTACTGCTTGATACTGACTTTAATTGCTGATATAAAAATACCTGTGCAAAACGTGTGTCCTTAAGTATACATGTATATATATGTATATAACTATATACATAAATAAGCGAAAACTGATCGACGTTGAAGCATTACCTTGTGAGCACCGTGCGCATCATATTTATAATACCAATCTGGATAGCCTCGTCGTAAATGCGTTTCTGAGTCGATTTGTTATGTTATATTTCGGGTTTTACGCCTGCATCAGCACCATTTCGGGCTATATCGCCGGCGGGCAGTTTACCTAACAACACTTTTCCTGGGCAGGCTCCAGTGGTTAACCAGTACTTGGGTGCACCAACCTCCGTAAGAAACTGCACACTTTTTCATATAAATGAGACACGGCCTGAGCGGGGCTCAAACCCGTGACCATCAGTGATGATAGGTTACAGTGATATACAAGTCAGCGACCATAACCACTCGACCACGAAGGCGGCCATTTCTGGGTCGAAACAATGAAATCTACTTCTTCCTAGTATATCAGTAGAATGTCCAACGTTGACTCCTAAATGTTGCATACACTTCCCAAACTCGGCATCCTCCGCCCCGCCGTCTTGGCGACATATTTTTGTATCATTCCCTCGTGCTCCGAAACGTCTCATGGCTTCCTTACTCAAAACATACCCGCGCCACCGCTGAAATAACCCTGTTTTACAATGGTATGAAAATGATGACCAAAATAGATTGGGGCCTCTTTATCCTGACTGGAGAGAAAATAGTTTTCTACAATCACGTAGGTGTCATCGTCCGCTTTCATGAACCAATTTGCATCATCTAAATGAGTGTCGTAAATGTATTTAAACGCTTGCATCGTTTTCCCGGTTAGGTGCTCTCTCCCTTCCGGTACGTCAATTCCGACAGTTGGAAAACTGGTGTTTGTGACTGAGCTGATGAATATTAGTTTATTACAACGATGCGTTTCTGACAGGTTTTGCGGGCTTGTCATAACCCAGCATAGCACGCGAACCGTCTTCTTCATGTCAATTGCTTCTTTGTCGTCATCTGGAATATATGTTAGCTGTTTAGATTTATTATACCTCATCGAAATGTCTAGAAATACCGATTCCCTCTCCCACCAACAACACCCGATTCCCAACTACGGAAATACCCGAATGGTTTACCAATGTACGCTGCTTAACCATTGTTAATACTGAATGTATGAAATACTAGTATGTCACTATGTAGCTGTATTCGGTACAATAAAATAGATATAGCCCTTGGTTGGTGGGGGGGGGGGAGAATTATCTGCATTTGAGGACATTTCCCTTCGTCTAGGGAGATAATATACCCCCAGGGAGATAACCCCCCCTTTTTTGGTGGGGGAGGTTTAGCTTAAAGTCAAACCGACATATTAGGTCATATTACACTCTCCAGATATTGTTGGTGGAGGAAGGCACACGGTGCCCGTCCGAGCGCTATTTCAGGTGCGGACGGGAACGGTTAGCCTGGGTTTTAACTTGTGGCAAAATGACATTATGAGAAGCATATGGCCAATTAATAGTCTCGGTGTTAAAATATATTTATTTGACTGACCAGGCAAAATATATCGACGCCTGTTCCCAGGTTAGCGAACGGTATGAACATCGTTGACTATATAATTGCGCACCTGAACATCATTGAAGAATATACAGTATACATCTAATTTTGAATAGGATAGTGTGTTTTTTGGATCGGCTCTTCATAGCTCCGTTTCTCCGTAAGAAATTATAAATGCAGACATTAATGCGATTATATCACATTTAAATTTAGAATGTTTTATTAAAAGTGGGGTCATAAAGAAACTGGAAACTCGCATGCCTTGGCATTTACTATTTTAAAACAGGATAATGACTTTAAACGGTGCACCTGTTCCTGGAAGTCGTGATAGCGCAGTGGTAGAGTGTTTGCTTACTGATTGTTATAAATTGGTATCCTGACAGTGTGTATTCCAAACGACAAAGCAAACAAACGGGTTAGAAAACATCGATAATTATGTAAAATTGTATTACATCGGCGTCTGATCGATTTTATTAAGTTTATTATCCGGATGTCGGGGGAGATTAGCTTATGGCTCAAGACGGTATTTTGGACTGTCAAAATGCCATACGACGATATGGATTATCATTAATTAGCAAGTAAGCCTTCCAGAAATAAGGCGAAGTGGGTGTCGCCCTGATGTCTATCTTAGGCGAAGTGGCGGGGACAAACGCGATCACTTCGCTCACGTCGCCCTCTAGCGTGAGCCCTGAAACAGTACACAAGAGCTTGCAAACAGTACACGAGAGCTACGACAGCTTGCAAACAGTACACGAGAGCTTGCAAACAGTACACAAGAGCTTGCAAACAGTACACGAGAGCTTGCAAACAGTACACAAGAGCTTGCAAACAGTACACACGAGCTTGCAAACAGTACACAAGAGCTTGCATACAGTACACGAGAGCTTGAATACAGTACACGAGAGCTTGCATACAGTACACAAGAGCTTGCAAACAGTACACAAGAGCTTGCAAACAGTACACAAAAGCTTGCAAACAGTACACGAGAGCTTGCAAACAGTACACAAATACAGTACACGAGAGCTTGCAAACAGTACACACGAGCTTGCATACAGTACACAAGAGCTTGCAAGCAGTACACACGAGCTTGCATACAGTACACGAGAGCTTGCAAACAGTACACGAGAGCTTGAATACAGTACACGAGAGCTTGAATACAGTACACGAGAGCTTGCATACAGTACACGAGAGCTTGCAAACAGTACACAAGAGCTTGCATACAGTACACGAGAGCTTGCATACAGTACACGAGAGCTTGCAAACAGTACACAAGAGCTTGCAAACAGTACACACGAGCTTGCACACAGTACACACGAGCTTGCAAACAGTACACGAGAGCTTGCATACAGTACACGAGAGCTTGCAAACAGTACACGAGAGCTTGCAAACAGTACACGAGAGCTTGCAAACAGTACACTACCTGTTTTCATACATATCCTGTTCTTTTCTATACTGAGCAACCATGTCATCTTCTTTCTTCTGCTCAAATTCTGTTTTCTGTTGCGCCATCCATTCCTACAATAAACAATTTATCTATGTACAATACATTTTCCATTTATGTCGAACTGTTTGAGAGGACCCAGACATGTTTTCCTGGTGAGACTTAGCCAACCTAAGCAGTTAACCAGCATTAAGTTAGTGAGGTGACACGACACTACATACGTGCCCTTGCCGAGTATCGAACACAGGACCTTTCAATTCCAAATCTGACACTCTACCACCGGGACCACGGAAGCAATGTAATTTACGGTCCATACTTGTCTATAAGGCGATCTCGGCTATAAGATGACCCCCTAATTTGGTAAAACATGTTGTGCAAAAAAAAAAAATTCACAAAATTCAGGGTTCCCTCTGTCTGAATGTTTGTCTGTGCCACTTCTGTCGCCAATTGAAAAATACTGGAGCCAATTAAAAAAACTTGGAGCCAACTAAGAGCCATATAGTTCACAAATAAATATATGAAGCCATATATTTTCTAGACAAAACATGTGCCCAAAAAAACAGACAGCAGGAACCCTGTAATTGTTTCTTGTCGCAATTGCCTATCAACAGCACGAAGCATGCAACAATTTGTAAACGGATCACATATATAAACAATACCTGGTGGATGGACAAGTCATTTTTGACAGAATGTGTACATTTAAGCCAGTTTGATTGAGGTGAGTACTTGTGCCATACTACATGTAGTTTGGTTACTGTTAGAGAGGAGGATGTTGTTTGTTTGTTCAGGTTGTACGCATTCATCAGCACCATTTTGGGCTATATCGCCAGCGTGCAGTCTACTAAAGTAGTCGCTACAGGACCAGGGAACTTACCTATTGGGTGTGGTTACGGTCGCTGACTTGTATACCACTGTAGCCTATCATCACTGATGGTCACGGGTCCGCCTCCGTGGTCGAGTGGTTAAGGTCGTTGACTTGTATACCACTGTAGCCTATCATCACTGATTATCACGGGTCCGCCCTCGTGGTCGAGTGGTTACGGTCGTTGACTTGTATACCACTGTAGCCTATCATCACTGATGATCACGGGTCCGCCTCCGTGGTCGAGTGGTTAAGGTCGCTGACTTGTATACCACTGTAGCCTATCATCACTGATTATCACGGGTCCGCCCTCGTGGTCGAGTGGTTACGGTCGTTGACTTGTATACCACTGTAGCCTATCATCACTGATGATCACGGGTCCGCCTCCGTGGTCGAGTGGTTACGGTCGCTGACTTGTATACCACTGTAGCCTATCATCACTGATGGTCACGGGTCCGCCTCCGTGGTCGAGTGGTTACGGTCGCTGACTTGTATACCACTGTAACATATCATCACGGATGATCACGGGTCCGCCTCCGTGGTCGAGTGGTTACGGTCGCTGACTTGTATACCACTGTAGCCTATCATCACGGATGGTCACGGGTCCGCCTCCGTGGTCGAGTGGTTACGGTCGCTGACTTGTATACCACTGTAACATATCATCACGGATTGTCACGGGTCCGCCTCCGTGGTCGAGTGGTTACGGTCGCTGACTTGTATACCACTGTAGCCTATCATCATTGATGGTCACGGGTCCCCCTCGTGGTCGAGTGGTTACGGTCGCTGACTTGTATACCACTGTAACATATCATCACGGATGGTCACGGGTTCGAGCCCCGCTATGACCATGTCTCTTTATCTGAAAAAGTTGGCAGTTTCTTACGCAGGTTGGTGCATCAAGTACTGGTTAACCGCTGGAGCCTGCCCAGGAAAAGTGTTGTTAGGTAAACTGCCCGTCGCTCAGATGGGCAACCAGTAGCGATGTTTTAAATAAACTTAAATAAAGAAAACCCTACCGAGTCACGGTGGCGAATCCACCATTATTGGTGCAATATTTTAACCGATTTTGAATTATTGATTATTGGTGTGACATCGCACGAGTCGCACAAGTATCTACGCCAAGGCGATATATGTGTCGCAAATGTGATAGTATAATTTTATAATAATTGTTTGCAGGCCCACGGTAATGTACTGATGCACTGCAAGTACATTGTTTCGATTGAGTTATTTCCCTTTATGTAAAATCCGCTATTTCTATTAATAGTTTCTGGCAAATTACAATACAATTTGATATAGCCTACTATATAAATCTAACATTTGCGTTAATATTTAGTAAGATATTGAAAATACAAATGAACTTGTGTTCTACCCATGCACCAGCAGGCACTGAAGCTTGGTATATAGCCAGATCGAGCTGTAGCTAACTTTTGATGTGTAGGCCTATATATGTAAACATGTAGCCTAGTAGCTGTAGCCTCCCTTGGACCATGGTCACTGTACAGCGAAACGATTTTCGAATTTGATCAATGTGTGTGTTTTATGTTTATTTATCGTCGCTACCGGTTGCCCATTTGAGAGACGCCTCCTGAAGAGATTGGTCATTTTAGATGTTTTGAGGATAGTGCAATGATACAGACAGATACCCATTCCAGAGTCTCCTCTGGTTCTTTTACGTGCACGGTGTAAACCACCGACACGAGACCTCGGTTTAAAGTCCCATCTGAAGATCTGTTAATTTTATTAGGGTCAGATGGAGGATCGAACCTGCGATCCCTGGATTACCAGTCCAACGTGATGATCAATGAATCGAACATCACTGTTCAAATAGCAACCGTATACAATTTACCGTATGTCTTTGCATAATTGAATTATTTCAGACATACAGTCATGGACTGGGTGATTGACATGTTTTTCATCAGTGTTTTATCATTGTTTTAGAGCAGTTTCTCTAATATCCGATTAGCAGTGAGCTTGCAGCTTTATCCCAGATGTACGTGCATCTCTTATAACTGCACATTGGAGTGGCATTGTACTTTAATTGCTGTACACAGATTATACATGTAATGTTATGTAAATACTGTTTGTACAATGATGAGATGTAAATAAAGAGTATTTAATTACTTACTGAATGCTTAATACATAGGTTATAACAGCCTAATATAGATTACCGAGCTTATAACCCGTGTTGGTACTTTATGTAGGCTATGTTAGTACAATACTATGTATAGAACATTACATACACACCTGTCAATGGTCGCTTGGTGCTCATAGAGAGATTTCTAGGGGGTCGGGTGCATGCGCCCCTCTCCCAACGAATATTGCATTTCCCTTAGATCATTATGCATTAATGTGCTGATTCTAATGAATTTAAGGTCCTAGGTTATCAAACTAATTCAAGAAAATACGATTTATTCCCATAGGCCTATGGCCTAATTTTATTTAATATTTTAGATTTGTAATGCATGGGAAATCACCATGAGACGGAGATTTCATTGGAAAATGCGTGAGTGTCACGGCGAAACCGCATAGCCGTGAGACTTGACAGGTATGTTACATTGTATGTCAATACATTAATGTGTATGTGTGTGTGTGTTACGTTTATTTATCGTCGCTACCGGTTACCCATATATGAGCTACGCCTCCTGAAGAGATTAGTCATTTTAGATTTTTGGAGGATAGTGCAATGATACAGACAGAGACACATTCCAGAGTCTCCCTCTGGTTCTTTTACGTGCACGATGTACAGCACCGACACGAGAACTCGGCTTAAAGTCCCATCTGAAAGACTGTTAATAATAAATTAATGCTCCAATAGGCTAGTATATATATCATGTAGGACAGGATACCCGGATTAAATTTCCCGCGTAAATGTCAATCTGAACCGAGGCTACGGGAATTCCGTTACGCCATTTCCGTAAACAAAATGGTGGTTGTGAAGCTGAGTCTAGGTCATTTTGGATCAATAATTGTACGGTTATTATTCTATGTATAGCATGTATGATGTAAAACATTGTGCAATACAATCAACAGGTCAGTATATATTGAATGTTATATGCACAGACATAGAACTGATTGCTGTCCATAAGTCAAAGCATGCATCTGACAGAAACGCAAGAGAATGTCAAGTGAACTAGGAAATCGCTGGAAATCCAGCATTATTCACGATTTTGACACTAGTTGATCAAAAACGATTTGGAACTTTCATTTTTAGGAAAATATGGAGAAATTAACTGGTAAGATTGAGAATTTACCTTGTTTTGCAGAGTAGCAGTACACTATTTACTAAAGTTCACATGCTAAAGTCTTGAGTTTTTGTCACTGTACTTTTCCAAAGAGCTGCTCAGCTTGGTTATTGGGCAGTTAAGTGATTTAGCATATCAATAAATTAATTCAAGATAACCACTTCTCGTAACTAATATAGTTGTTGGTAGTGGATCGAGCGTGCGTAGTAGCCCTCGTAATAATGTTTCGACATAGCACTTCACGGGACTGGACTGCTAAACTGTCCGTATTTTTGTACTGTTTATACCGATATTACCTGTAAGAAATGGACTTCAATAAGTAATCTACCCGTACTTCATTGAAGACTTCAACTTCAATGGAATACTCCTCAACGCCACTAACGGCATTTACTGAGGATGGTTAGAAGACCGTGCACAGCCAAGTGTGGTGTGTATCCCAGGGCTCATTCTAGAGGGCTACATGGACGAAGTAGTCACCCTTGGAACCCTTACTTCGCCCCCAGCGTGCACAGCCAAGTGTGGTGTGTATCCCAGGGCTCATTCTAGAGGGCTACATGGACGAAGTAGTCACCCTTGGAACCCTTACTTCGCCCCCAGCGTGCACAGCCAAGTGTGGTGTGTATCCCAGGGCTCATTCTAGAGGGCTACATGGACGAAGTAGTCACCCTTGGAACCCTTGGAAACAGTACAGAACTTCGCCCCCAGTGAGCACCACTTCTCCCTAAAACAATAAAATTGATTATTTTTTTACTATTTTCAGACAAATTATTGTCCAATAGATACACAGGCCATTGTAATGCACTCATTCTATTCAACTATTGTATTTAATGATGATATTGTGTATTTTAAACCTATTATGCTGAAATTTAAATGACGCAATCACATGCTTTCTCACTTCTCCCAACATTTTGGGTCTAGCTTGCGCCCTGGTTTCCAACGCAAACGATAAAAATAACATATGCCAATTTGTTTTTACATTATACATTACCTATTTTTCGTCACTTAAGACCCCGAATGCAGGCGCGACTGGACAACTGACTTTAATGTGTCCAGGTTCAGGGCAGTCACAACAGTAGTGGGCAACGTGTTCTACACTCATAATGGAATCATTCTTGGAAGACATCAGGTGGCAATGAGATTGTAGAAACATCATCTCATTACTATGTCTAATTGAACAAATGACTCATTTTCGTCACTCGTTTTCTAATTTAATATAATGCACATGATGTCATAGAAGTTTAAACAAATTAAGTTATACCCCAATACATAAAAGTAAAATTATATGTGGAAGTTGTGATAGCGCAGTCAGTGGTAGTGCGTTCGCTTCAGATACGAAAGGAAAGACCTGGAGTTTGAGCCCCTCTGGAGCCGTTACAATTGTGCCCTTAGGCAAGGCATTTAAATTCCACATGCCTCTTCTCTCTCTCTCTCCTCGTAGCAATAGATTCCATCAGGAATGAGGTCTCAAGAGTGATTAATATAAGTTTTAAGAACTTGTTTCGCAAACAAGCTAAAATAAATTTGTATAAACTAAAAAGTAAAATTACAAATACCTAACATGTTTGTTTTGGTCTGCTGCTGCAAAAATCATTTTGAATAGTTACTAGCACATGACACTGCAGTTACCGTACATGTATCTTCTTTCTTGTGGAGTATTTTCTCTGATTCTGCAGTGCGGTCATCTGGAAACCTAGCCTGTATACATCAGGGATCATTCTAGAGGGCGATGTGGGCGAAATTGTCGCCCTAAAAGGGTGTTTACGATTTTCAAACAAAATTGTGTCTAGTAAGATACACTGGACCATTATAAAGCACTCCTTCTATTCAAATGTTGTATTTAATGGTTGTACTGTGCAATATAACCCTATTTTGCAGAAGTATATTAAAGAGCACCATTTAAGGAAGCGATCACACGCTTTCTCACTTCTCCCAAAAATTCTGACCTAGAATGAACACTGTTTGTCTATTTATAGTCAGACAATCGTAAGGGCATACATGTAAGTTTGGTTACCGTTTCATCCAATCATCCAACAGAATAACATTTACAGTACAGTGTATGTATGTGAGTTATACAACAACAACAACAACAACAATACCTTTATTGCATTAAACATTCATACAATATCTATAGCAAGTACATGTACATGTATACATGTAGGCAATAGCTGGATTTACAAAAGAGCAAGCTGTTAATATACTCTCGACCATGTATAGTAGTAACGTTTTAAATATTTCTGTCTAAGATCTCTAAATTTCGGACATACAAGAAGGAAATGATATTCATTTTCTATCATGCCTGTATTGCAATATATACATATTCTTTGACTTCTGGGTATGTTTTGATATCTTCCACGCTCGCTGGCTAAGTCATGGATACACTTCTAGAATTATTAATGAAGGCTGAGAACAACAAAGTATGTAACCCTTTCAACACCACAGACCTCTAAATAGGCTTACAAAAAGTGTAGATCCAGATGAGCCGGCTCGTGACGAGCCGTCTCATCAGGATCTGCACTTTTTGCCAGTAATATTACTATTATTAGACAAAATTACCCATTTTGATAAATGAACTGATCCAAAATGTAATTTCTTATTAATGTATTGGTCTAAAAATATCATGGACCAGTCCATGTCAGTTACTTGGTGTTGAATGGGTTAACTATCCATGCCCAGAATTTGTTATTGAAGGCCGAAAAGAATGTGCTACTACCCGAATACCACTGATAATAGTTTATGCGTGTGTCGCGCCAGATTCATGGGATTTTTCTATGTACATTTTCCCATTTATAATTCATTAACCCATTTCATTATGGATACATTTAAAGGCTTTCGCAAACAACATAGATCCAGATCAGCCGCATAGTGACGCTGCATGCTGATCAGGATCTATGTTGTTTGATACATAGCCAAGTGTCTTAGCAAGATCATCTGAATAGCAAACAGCATAGAGCCTGATCAGATGGCACGTTCCATGGAGGCTGAACAGGCTCTATGTTCTTTGCAAATACTGTTTGAACGGTATCCAGAATGAAATGGGTCAAAGATAAATTTTAGCGTATATACGTGCTGAATTTGATACTCTGGGCACATAAATGTAGCCACAATTCTTGACCAATGGATGAATTGACCTTCACTGTAACCTATTTCAAAATCACCTTTGTCTTGTTCCAGATTTAGCAGATATTTTGCACCCCTAATGGCTGGCAAACCATTTCCTTCCAACTTGATAACTTTTTAAAGGTTTAGTTTATACAAGTTTATTATAACTAACATTTATATTTATTTTGGGGCCAGAACCGCCCACCTGATGCTGGGGATCATTTGTCAAGACCTCAAGCATCTGTGTAAGACAAACAGAAAACAAGGACTACAAATCAACTAGTTCCTTATACATGTACCATCTCTGTGGCCTAGTGGTTAAGGCGTCCGCCTACGGAGCAGGAGGTCGAAGGTTCGAATCTCGTCAGGGGTTCATTCTGATATGGCCGGTTGGTTACCGATTGCCTACCAGCCTGGCGTCTGCTATATATACAAGCATAGTATTCGGGAAGTGCTGATGTTCATAAAAAAAAGAGGTGTCTCATAAGTCAGAAATAGTTGGCCCTTTAAATAGGGGTGACACTATAATAAACAAAAACTCTTATACCCTTAATGGTTGACATGCACCTGTAGATAAAGGTACAATGTAGCAAAATATATTTTATTTTCTAATTTCACTTGATGTTATCATAATGTTGTGACATGCACACAAATTTGATTTTGTATGTACATTGTATGTTCCATTAATGTCAAACCCTAGGCATGTTTTCCTGGACAGGCTTAGCCGACCTACATGTAAGCAGTTAACCAGTACCAAGCAATGTGTGTGAGGTGCCTTCCTTAATGACATTACATGTACATGCGTGGCATGACCGAGTATCGAACCCTGGACCGTTAGATTTAAAATCTGACGCTCTACCACTGGACCACGGACGCCACACAAAAAGGTTTAGTGCTGTTAACACAATGTGGAATGTCTATTAGCGAATTTATCGTTTTCTTTATTTTAAGCATAGGCTGATGTTTTGCCTAGATAAAATAATAGTGATTCACCTTTATTGACTAATACGTATATAATTTAAATGTTTAATCTAAATAGCAGATGGTTTTAATTACGCTCAATTGATTAAAAAATTATTTGAAAAAATTCCCTACTCCGAGATGTTGTATATAGAACATAATTATAGGGTAATTCATGACGTCACACTCACTGAAGAGAGGCACATGACTAATTGAAAATTAATATCCAACACAGTGGTCAGAACACTGGGCATTCACCATGTTCATTAATCCGTGTATACCGCTGGGGTTGAACATTGTGTCTGTCCGGCCACGACTGGCCCCTATACTCGTTCATTTGATTTTTTCAATTTAGTGTTTAGATTATTTATTATTATCTGTAGGTTGTAATTACGGTACTTGTTGACATGTTGTATGTTACAATCATGTACATTATAATAACATACTTGGCTGTCTGGTTATCGCAGTGATTAGTGCGCTCGCTTTCTCACCAATGCAACCTGGGTTCTATCCTCAAACCGGGAAGTATGTGAGATGGTACGGTGGTCGCCAGATCGGACAGGCGGGTTTTCTCCAACATGAATGACCACATTTACATCTTCCTCCGCGCCAATGATGGTGATTAATATAAGTTGTTAAAACTTGCTTCAATGTTAATTGTTTGGTGAACACAAAGAGAATGAACCTGATGGCGGGGGTTCATTTGGTATAACCCTGGTACTGTAGTAAAGAACTGATTCATTTTAAGTGTACAAAACATTATACTGAAAAAAATAGCTGAAAGTTTGTTTGTTTAAAAGGATATTCAGTTTCATATTTGATCTAGACAAGTTCAGTTTACAGGCGGTAAATTACAGTTGAAAATGCACATATTTTTAAAATAATCTGTTCGGTATTCGGAAAAGATGGTTTCCGGTTTACAGAGGTTTTTTTGCAATGAACGAAGAAGGGAGAAATTTGGGACCAAGAAATGTGTTCGGTATGGAGGGATTTCAGTTTTATTCGTATATTTTACTCAAATTGGTAATTTTTCAACTTTCAGAGCACCATGGCACATCTATACTTTGCAGATGTTTCAAATAGCACAAAGAAATCAACAGAAACTATCTATGAAATCAAAGCTCCACTTGCAACTTTTGACACTATCGACCTTGATGATTGGGAAGAGGAAAGTTCCAACAAGGATAACAGCAATAACAACCCAAGCTCAAGTTATGAAAATCCGGAAAAGGGTGTAGAAGAAACCTCAGAATATGACATTTATGAAAATGAAAAACACCCAAAGGACGAAATCTGCTTCAAAGAAAATATAAAAAATGTTACATTAGAACAAAGAGATTTTAAACTTGTTGGGACTTCAGAAGATGAGAATCTGAATACAAGCCTTGTGAAAGAACTTGATACACCAACTCCAACTGATGAATATACTCAGTTTGACAATGCTTCATTGTCTACATTGAATAGTGAGACAGAGAACAGTGCATCTAGATCAACTGGAACCCAAGGTGACTTAATGGACCCAAATAGTAGCGAGAATAACGCAAGTGCTGAAGAGATACAGACACAGCTAAAACAAAAAGGCAGGAAGCACAAAGATAAAGCTAGTAATGTGAAATATGAGAAGATTGATAGTATATCAGATATATCAGACCAAGAGAAACACTCACCATTTTCAGGTTTAAGAGCTCAAAGTAATGTTTTTGAAATTGAGAGTGACAGCTCTGACTCAGATAGCGGTTATATACGGACTGGGTTTGTTTCAGCTTCTAGGGGTATAGGTTCACAGCATTTAAAAGCTGGTTTTACAAATAGCTTTGATTCGTTAGACTCCACAGATTCCACACCATATAGTTCACCAAAGGTGACACGACCAGTGATTCCCCCTCCATTAAGCAAAGCGGATGCTGCACAGCGGTCAAAGAGGAAGGCATATGAGAAGAGGATACAACGTTTAAAAGTGACTACAAAACCTATTGAGCGACCACGAAGCACTACACCAATAAACATTCATGGCTTAGAAGAATATGTCAACTTTAGTTCACCTGAAAAATCTCCAGCTAAAAGTAATATAGAAAAATTGAAGATAAAATTACCTTTGGAAGAAGCTGGTAGATCTCGGAGTCCAAGACATACCACAAAATCGGGTGAGTCAGTTGATGCTCAAGTGTTCTGTTTTCATGAGGATTTACTTTTC
Organism: Archivesica marissinica; assembly: GCA_014843695.1. Classification (NCBI taxonomy): domain Eukaryota; kingdom Metazoa; phylum Mollusca; class Bivalvia; order Venerida; family Vesicomyidae; genus Archivesica; species Archivesica marissinica. Next base: position 27,374,047 of record CM026404.1, read on the forward strand.
ACTCACACAAAATCTGCTATTCTTCTTGAAGAGGATGGTGTTAAAAGTCAGTCACCGAAACGTATTCTAGTCCCTCCAACACTGTCCCCAAAACTTTCACCTGTCCGTTCACCCAGAAGCCCAAGAAGCCCATTAGCCCAGAATAATCGTAGCTTACCACGTTACATTTACAGCCCCAAATCCCCCAAGGCTAGTCAGAGAAAAGAAAACTCTACAATAGACCCTGCAGTAGTAGTATCAGATGTAGATGAACAGATAAACTGGGCTAGATTTGATGAAGTGCCAAATGAGATCAGTAATACTGAGAATAAACAATTAAACAACAGATTAAGCAATAATGCTCAAATTGAAAATAACAAAGTAAAAAATGAGGGTAAAACAATTGAGTCCGATATCAATAATGATATTGACAAAAACAAATCAAAATGTTTTGATAATAGTGCCAAAGATGATGAATTAAATATTGAAGAAATACTCACAGTTAAAATAGATGAAACCAGTGATATTACTAGATGTGATATTGAATGCCATGCTGCAGGAGGTCCAAGAAATGAATTTATTTTAAATAAAACAACAGAAAATAGCCCAGAAACCAGGAATACAGATGGTATAAATGATAATGGCATTAATAAAGAACAAAAAGGGAGGAATTGTACATGTATCATGTTTGATGATGATGAAAATTTAGATTCACTTTGTTAGAATGAAGTAACAGTGATTGAAGGATAAATTCCATCCAAAACTGTACTTTCTGTTGAGTCCAAGAAGGACAGAAGTGACGAAAATGTTTTACAAGAACCTGCAACTAAATTAGGTTAATTTTAATGACATTCAGTGCTATTATTACACCAGCACTGCTTGATAGCTGTCCAGTAGAGATGATGTACATGATACATCACTATAGCTAATCAAATTGTTTGATAACTGCTGAATTTGTGAATTTCTTTGTTTGGTAAATGGCATTTTATCATTGGTACATTTATATAAGCAGATGGGCTATTACAGTTAAGCATTCCAAGGCGTGAACATCATTTTATTAATTCTACTGAAATGTTTAGTGCTGTTCAAAGTTCTGAAATCAACAAAATGGATACTCTTAAAACCAACTACATATTGTGTATAAAACATTCCATAGGGTGTTGACAAAAGTCAATCTGTTGATTTAATAAGTATATGTAACTCTTTGTGCCAGTTCTTGCTAAGTGCAATATGTGTCCCTGTAAGTGTTTTGTTTGAATATGTGCCATTGATCGCACTTTTGTACATATACCTCAGCAAAGTTATTATTTTGGGTAAAAGAGAATTATAAAATTGTATTGATATTACAAGACGTAGAATGGTGAGGTATTCTTAGTTAGTCAAACCATTACTGATCTTGGAGAAAAGTGATTTTGTTGAATGGATATGTGATTGTTTTGCTTCTTATTTTTGTGCCATTACATTGCCTTCAGCTATAAACAAATGTACATTGCCTCACATACCATAATAAAAGACTAAATGACAGACATTTTTAATGGCATCAGGCATTCAAGGTCTAGTGTTATTACCAGTATGTAGCCAAAACGGGCAAGCCTTCCAGTTAATTCACTGCATAGAATTTGGGTTAGACATATATATCAAACTATTATGCTGTTTGATGTGCTAAAGAAAGTGAAGTAAGAAGCGCAGCAAATGATTTCAGGATTTATGTGTTTAGAAGTGTGGGCGGATCTCGACGACCTACATAATCTTCTTGAAAGTTACAGGGAATCAGTGTCAACATTTAATAGACATTTCTTGACACTTTGTTTGCCCCTCGTGACAGCTGGGGATTAAATGCTTAGACGATTATACAGAGCGACTACTGAAGCAAAATATGACTTCTCAGAGAAATTGAAGCTTCGTAAAATGACATGGAACTAGTGTTTGATGTCATGAAAGAGATGTAATATTATAATCCAAGTGTGTATAAGAAATGTAGCGGTACTATAAAAATATTCCAGTACAGAACAGCATTGTAAGTGATTGAATTATCCAGGGATTTGCAGGAGCTACATGTAAAAGAGATTGGAAAGTTAAAGAGACATTAGTAAAGTAGACCAGAAATAAAATAGTAGATGATAGCAGTCATTGACCTGATAAAGGACACAATAGACATACAGAATAGCATTGTACGATGTAAGTCATTGAATTATCCAGGGATTTGCAAGAGCTACATGTAAGAGAGATTGGAAAGTTAAAGAGACACTAGTAAAGTAGACCAGAAATAAAATGGTAGATGATAGCAGTCATTGACCTGATAAAGGACACAATAGACATACAGAAGGTCCTTCTGCAACTGCAAGAGAAGTGTGCACTACTACAACAGTTTATGTTCCCGAGTCACACAGGTGAGATTACAATTTGTTAACGGGCATGAAAACGTATACATGCAATGATTGTGAACAGTTTTTACTGCAGTGTGTAAATTTCCTTAAAACCAAGGAATGGAAATGTTCCCCCGCTTGGAATAGTTGGGTGTTGGGCTCTCTCCAGGTTCTCAGCTTTCCTTCCACAGACAGCATACATGTTTGTATCTATGATGAGTTTGAAAGATTACAGGTACTCACTCATTCACCGAAGCAATGATCATGGTGAGTTACAGGTATAATGACGGATGGTCGCAGACTTCTAGTGGAAACTATATCTATTACACATGCAACTCTAAGGTCAAGATTTCTATGTCGTACCCATTCAGATTTAGATATTTTCCGAAAACAATATCAATAGCGAACGACCAGAATGGCTGTAATTCTGCCCTGGATCATGTATACGTGTACGTGTGTTGAAAGTCACGGATGCCATTCTATTTGCTTAGAACTGCATGTTTTCTGATGTATATCTCAATTAACCCTTTCAACACCACATGCCTCTAAATAGGCTTATGAAAAGTGTAGATCCAGATGAGCCGGCTCGTGACGAGCCGTCTCATCAGGATCTGCACTTTTTTGCCAGTAATAATTATTACTATTTTTAGATAAAATTACCCATTTTGATAAATGAACTGGTCCATAGGTAATTTTCTTATTAATTTATTGGTCTAAAAATAGCATGCACCAGTCCATGTCAGTTACTTGGGGTTGAATAGGTTAAACTCCTGTGTGTCAACAATATGAACAATTACAGTGTCAAATTGACAGTGTAAGGCCCAAAGAAGGCATGATATATTGGTTAGCCAGATATTTATAAACATTGAACATTATTTTATACAAATTTATTTTAGTTAGATTGCGAAATAAGTTCTTACAACTTACATTTGTATATTAATCACTCTCGAGACCTCATTCCTAATGGAATCCATCAATCGTAACGGCTCCATCGGGCCTTGAACTCAGGGCCTTTTCGCACCTGAAGCGAAGGCGCTACCACTGCGCATTGAACATTTATGTGGAGGGTGGGACAGTTTTCAACATTGTCTGGCAAAGACGTATGTATGAAGTTTGTCAACAAGAGCTACTTTCATTATTCTCTGTTTGTGCCCGTCATGTTCGGGGATCATTCTAGAGGGCGATGTGGGCGAAATAGTCGCCCTCTGGGGGCCCCCACTTCTCCATAAAATATGTTGGTTTTTTTTTTACAATTTTCATACAAAATGTTGTCTAGTAAGATACACTGGCCCATTATAAAGCACTCCTTCTATTCAAATGTTGTATTTAATGGTCATGGTGTGCATTTTAAGCATATTTTGTTGAAATTATTAAATAACACCATTTAAGGACGCTATCACGCGCTTTCTCACTTCTCCCAAAAATGCTGACCTAGAATGAACCCTGGTCATGCTCAATTAGTAGCACATTATGATTATCAACAAATATGACGCGGCCTGCCTTTGTTCATTGTAGATGGATCACAACAAGTTTTCACACCTCCGAGTCTGCATGTTTTTTTTTAAATTTAAGTTTATTTAACGTCGCTACCGGTTTCCCATTTGAGCGACGGGCAGTTTACCTAACAACACCTTTCCTGGGCAGGCTCCAGCGGTTAACCAGTACTTGGTGCACCAACCTCCATAAGAAACTGCCAACTTTTTCATATAAATGAGACACGGTCTGAGCGGGGCTCGAACCTGTGACCATCAGAGATGATAGGTTACAGTGGTATACAATCAGCGACCGTAAACACTCGACCACGGAGGCGGTCTGCATGAGACCATTCTTTTGTATTTGAATATTAATTGACATGACAATTAAACAACCAGTTATATATATATATATATGAATATTTAGTAAAATTGTATTTGAAAAAACAAATGAAATGCTATTTGTTTATATTCGAATACGACACTTTGCCACCCCTAATATAAACAACATTTGTTACTGATCAGTGTACAGATAAGATTCCGCATTGATGCGTCACGAAAGATTAAATGTCTTTTGTGCCTATTCGTGTTGGTTCGCCGCCGCAGCAGTTTATTATGTCTTCCAGAGTTTTTTGTCATTTCGTCTCCTGACGCATGAAATGTCTCTGTCCGTTTTAATTTTGCTTCACGAAGACACGCGGAGTTTGATTAATCCTTCTGGCGTGTACTGTATATGGTGGTGTTTGATCTATTATTCCCATCTGTCCATTGACTCAGTACCAGGCCGTGTCTCATTTATATGAAAAAGTTGGCAGTTTCTTACGGAGGTTGGTGCACCCAAGTACTGCTTAACCGCTGGAGCCTGCCCAGGAAAGGTGTTGTTAGGTAAACTGCCCGCCGGCGATATAGCCCGAAATGGTGCTGATGCAGGCGTAAACCCCGAAATATAACATAATAATATAACATAACATCAGTACCAAGACTAGTTGTGCTTTATTTTATACAAATTTATTTTATCTCGATTGCGAAACAAGTTTTTACAACATCACTCTCGAGACCACTTTCAAATGCCTACATAATGTCATTACTGGTTTGAAAATATAAAAAACACTGGAAATCTTTCAAAGTAGTAAATTAAACGTACATTTAGTATTTGATTCGGATATTCTCAGTGAGTTTGTTCTACGCCATTTCAGAACTGAGACTACAACTAGCAGGAACATCTGTAGAGAATCAGTTGTGGCAGATGTTGAGATCACCATATATATATCAGCTTACAGATCTGTACAAGGTATCCTAGTTTTTAACGCTTCATTGTTTAAATTGTGTGGTTTTTCGATTAGCGCAGTGGTTAGCACGCTCGCTTCTAACCAATGCAACCTTGGTTCGATCCTCGGTCTGGGAAGTATGTGGATAGTATGGTTGGCGCCAGATCGGACAGGTGGGTTTTCTCTGGGTACTCCAGTTTCCTTCCACACGAATGACCACATATACATGTACGCTTTCATCTGCGCCAACGTGAGTGTTAATTACATTTTGTACCTTGTCTGATCATCAGTGGGTGACGGGTTTTATGCAACTGGGGCAGCAGTAAGTGATGGAGTGATTGGAGTTTTATGGCTATCAGTGTTTTTGAATGAATATAGACGCATAATAGTGACTGTATTAGTAATACTCCCATCTGATGGATGATGCTCATAGAAGCACCTTTCCACGCCATAAACAGTATAGGGGTTTTTCCAGAGCGGAATGGCCTTTTTAGCCCCACCCTTTAGCCCAGCCATTTTGCCTTTTCCCCAAAAAAAATTGTTACCATTTTTTATATATATATATGGTCTACCCGCCCAGGCACTCGTCTGTTGAGGCATATATATATATATGGTCTACCCACCCAGGCACTCGTCTGTTGAGGCATATATATATATGGTCTACCCGCCCAGGCACTCGTCTGTTGAGGCATATATAGGGTAGACCTATAAAACTTAGAACTCATCCTACCGTTCACCAATGTGCGCTGCCATACTTCGAACTCATCCTACCGTTCACCAATGTGCGCTGCCATACTGCCTCTGATCAATCACAGTAAGTTAGCAACACTTTCTTGGGACTTAACCCCCAAAATACACCATCGTGCACCTCATCGCGCCTCAAATTGCACCCTGCCACTTTTCTGACCCACCCTGCCCCTTTTTTTGACCCACCCTGTCGCTTTTTTCCACTCTAGAATAAACCCTAACAGTATCACATGCATTGACATATTGGTAGTCAAGTAAATAGAACCGTCCATTTAGAGAATGTATCACGGGTTAATAGCTAGTTTGTATCGGGGCATGAACTATATTGGGCATGCTTCAAATGTGTGGGAGCCGAAGGCATCCACGCTAACTTTAAACACGCCCAATGTAGTTCATACCGCGATGGAAACTGTTAACCCACGATTTACTTTGTATATAGAATGTATTTAGCATCCTAGAAACACTGCCCAACATCACGGATATGCATGCCCGTAACTAAGAATGCGCATGCCAGCTGCATTAGTGAGGAAATTATACGAAAATGGATAAAAATATGGCATACATGCGTTCATAGAAGGAATTGCAATAGCAATGTATAAATATAATAAATGTCATAATTAGGGTATGGCACTAATTTTCTAATGTTAAAATCGTATTCGAATATTAAAAAAATGGATTTAATTTTTTCAATTAAAATTTGAATAGATTGCAGTATTATATACAATATTATATTGTTTAATTTTTCAATCAAGTAAGATTCAAACACAAAAGAATGGCTCCAGATTGAACCATGAGGTGCGAACAACGGCTGCGATTTGACTCCAATTAACAATGGCGAATGATGACACATTGCTCATAATTACATGCAGTAATAGTTGATTAATGATATGCACTCTATTTGTCGGACACAGACAGGAAAATTGCAAATAATAATTGTACCCCGTGTAAACAGACAAAGATTCCCAACATCACACTAGAAGCATGACTGTCCCTTGTTGGAGCGTTCAATGTTAACACATTTAAGTCATCCTCTTTATTTCTCCTTGCTATGTGATGTTATGTAATTTGGGATCCCCAATACACAGAGCTGACATTTTATACTCTGTATTTGCTCATATTATTGACACACAGGAGATTAATTGAGCCAGAATTTGTCACGGATAGTAAGTTATTAATAGGACTGTACAATGTACATACGTGTAAGACCATGTTGTTTGTTGGATTATTAAACTATGAAAAACACGATCTTTGTGTACATGGACGACAATCAGGACATTAGTTTTCCACACGCTGCAATTAATTATCATTTACATAATAACTGGGGATGTATTTTAAGCAAGTGGAAATTCAATTAGTCTGAAACTTGGGGATAGCGTGGAGAGTGTGTACATACAGTCACATGACTGGATGGTAGCACAATTATATAGGGGTCTGAAACTTGTGGATAGCATGGAGAGTGTGTACATACAGTCACATGACCGGATGGTAGCACAATTATATAGGGGTCTGAAACTTGTGGATAGCGTGGAGAGTGTGTACATACAGTCACATGACTGGATGGTAGCACAATTATATAGGGGTCTGAAACTTGTGGATAGCGTGGAGAGTGTGTACATACAGTCACATGACTGGATGGTAGCACAATTATATAGGGGCCTGAAACTTGGGGATAGCGTGGAGAGTGTGTACATACAGTCACATGACCGGATGGTAGCACAATTATATAGGGGTCTGAAACTTGGGGATAGCGTGGAGAGTGTGTACATACAGTCACATGACTGGATGGTAGCACAATTATATAGGGGTCTGAAACTTGTGGATAGCGTGGAGAGTGTGTACATACAGTCACATGACCGGATGGTAGCACAATAATATAGGGGCCTGAAACTTATGGAGAGTGTGTACATACAATCACATGACCGGATGGTAGGACAATTATATAGGGGCCTGAAACTTGTGGATAGCATGGAGAGTGTGTACATACAGTCACATGACTGGATGGTAGGACAATTATTTAGGGGCCTGAAACTTGTGTATAGTGTGAAGAGTGTGTATATACAGTCACATGACTGGATGGTAGCACAATTATATAGGGGTCTGAAACTTGTGTATAGCATGGAGAGTGTGTACATACAGTCACATGACCGGATGGTAGCACAATTATAGAGGGGTCTGAAACTTGTGGATAGCGTGGAGAGTGTGTACATACAATCACATGACCGGATGGTAGGACAATTATATAGGGGCCTGAAACTTGTGGATAGCATGGAGAGTGTGTACATACAGTCACATGACCAGATGGTAGCACAATTATTTAGGGGCCTGAAACTTGTGAATAGCGTGGAGAGTGTACATACAGTCACATGACCGGATGGTAGGACAATTATATAGGGGCCTGAAACTTGTGGATAGCATGGAGAGTGTGTACATACAATCACATGACCGGATGGTAGGACAATTATATAGGGGCCTGAAACTTGTGGATAGCATGGAGAGTGTGTACATACAGTCACATGACCAGATGGTAGCACAATTATTTAGGGGCCTGAAACTTGTGAATAGCGTGGAGAGTGTACATACAGTCACATGACTGGATGGTAGGACAATTATATAGGGGCCTGAAACTTGTGGATAGCGTGGAGAGTGTGTACATACAGTCACATGACTGGATGGTAGCACAATTATATAGGGGTCTGAAACTTGTGTATAGTGTGAAGAGTGTGTATATACAGTCACATGACTGGATGGTAGCACAATTATATAGGGGTCTGAAACTTGTGTATAGCGTGAAGAGTGTGTATATACAGTCACATGACCGGATGGTAGCACAATTATAGAGGGGTCTGAAACTTGTGGATAGCGTGGAGAGTGTGTACATACAGTCACATGACCGGATGGTAGGACAATTATATAGGGGCCTGAAACTTGTGGATAGCGTGGAGAGTGTACATACAATCATGGTATTCGAATACATAACCAATCGAATATTTGAATACCTAGCCAATCGAATATTTGAATACCTAGCCAATTGAATATTTGAATACCTAGCCAATCGAATATTTGAATACCTAGCCAATCAAATATTCTAATACCCAGCCAATTGAATATTCGAATACCTAGCCAATCGAATATTCAAATACCTAGCCAATCGAATATTTGAATACATAACCAATAGAATATACCTAGTCAATTGAATATTCTAAAACCTAGCCAATCGAATATTTGAATACCTAGCCAATCAAATATTCTAAAACCTAGTCAATTGAATATTCGAATACCTAACTAATCGAATATTCGAATACCTAGCCAATCGAATATTTGAATACCTAGCCAATCAAATATTCTAAAACCTAGTCAATTGAATATTCGAATACCTAACCAATCGAATATTCGAATACCTAGCCAATCGAATATTTGAATACCTAGCCAATCAAATATTCGAATACCGTTTATACCATTCGTTGCCATCCCTAGTCATAATACATAGTGAATGTAACCGATAACCATTGCCAGTAATCCATGGAGATGAAACAGATATGCTGACACCTTATCCATTGATTATATTGTACGTCATGTACTGTAATGTGCTTAGTATACTGCGCTATCAAGTATAACGCGCACCTACTTTTTGGCACAACAATCGAGGGGAAAACGTAGTTCTTGTGTATACAGCGCACCGTAAAATAATATTACATAGGTAAACATTTCTCAACATACAATATAATCGTGCTCTATTGTTTTTATATTTCCATAAAAAGTGGCAGCATATATTTATATACTGAGTCATAAAGACATAGAAATCTAATATAAAAGTCTTGCATCGAAGTGGTATAGCGCTAGATTGTATGTCAGTTAAAAAAGTGACACGAGGATTTAAGGTTGATCATAATAAGATGATGGAGGAATATTACTTCTGATGTTGTCTTAGAAGTGTCAGATGCCGGCATAGTGGACACCGAATATATTAAATCTAGTTTCCTGGAAATTTAGGAAAGATATTGATAGATCAGTGTTACAATCAGAGTTCCTTCTGACTGAAGCTGTAAGTCCTTTACAAATAATCCAACTCTGTACTTCCTAGTCATGTTTCATGCCTTTGAATGTCCTTCCTAGTCATGTTTCATGCCTTTGAATGTTCTTCCTAGTCATGTTTCATGCCCTTGAATGTTCTTCCTAGTCATGTTTCATGCCTTTGAATGTCCTTCCTAGTCATGTTTCATGCCTTTGAATGTTCTTCCTAGTCATGTTTCATGCCTTTGAATGTCCTTCCTAGTCATGTTTCATGCCTTTGAATGTTCTTCCTAGTCATGTTTCATGCCCTTGAATGTTCTTCCTAGTCATGTTTCATGCCCTTGAATGTTCTTCCTAGTCATGTTTCATGCCTTTGACTGTCCTTCCTAGTCATGTTTCATGCTTGACTGTCCTTCCTAGTCATGTTTCATGTCTTTGAATGTTCTTCCTAGTCATGTTTCATGCCTTTGAATGTTCTTCCTAGTCATGTTTCATGCCTTTGAATGACCTTCCTAGTCATGTTTCATGCCTTTGAATGTTCTTCCTAGTCATGTTTCATGCCTTTGACTGTCCTTCCTAGTCATGTTTCATGTCTTTGAATGTTCTTCCTAGTCATGTTTCATGCCTTTGAATGTTCTTCCTAGTCATGTTTCATGCCTTTGAATGACCTTCCTAGTCATGTTTCATGCCTTTGAATGTTCTTCCTAGTCATGTTTCATGCCTTTGAATGTCCTTCCTAGTCATGTTTCATGTCTTTGAATGTTCTTCCTAGTCATGTTTCATGCCTTTGAATGTTCTTCCTAGTCATGTTTCATGCCTTTGAATGTTCTTCCTAGTCATGTTTCATGCCCTTGAATGTTCTTCCTAGTCATGTTTCATGTCTTTGAATGTTCTTCCTAGTCATGTTTCATGCCTTTGAATGTTCTTCCTAGTCATGTTTCATGCCTTTGAATGTCCTTCCTAGTCATGTTTCATGTCTTTGAATGTTCTTCCTAGTCATGTTTCATGCCTTTGAATGTTCTTCCTAGTCATGTTTCATGCCCTTGAATGTTCTTCCTAGTCATGTTTCATGCCCTTGAATGTTCTTCCTAGTCATGTTTCATGCCCTTGAATGACCTTCCTAGTCATGTTTCATGCCCTTGACTATTCTTCCTAGTCATGTTTCATGCCCTTGAATGACCTTCCTAGTCATGTTTCATGCCTTTGAATGTTCTTCCTAGTCATGTTTCATGCCCTTGAATGTTCTTCCTAGTCATGTTTCATGCCCTTGAATGTTCTTCCTAGTCATGTTTCATGCCCTTGAATGTTCTTCCTAGTCATGTTTCATGCCCTTGAATGTTCTTCCTAGTCATGTTTCATGCCCTTGAATGTTCTTCCTAGTCATGTTTCATGCCTTTGACTGTCCTTCCTAGTCATGTTTCATGTCTTTGAATGTTCTTCCTAGTCATGTTTCATGCCCTTGAATGTTCTTCCTAGTCATGTTTCATGCCCTTGAATGTTCTTCCTAGTCATGTTTCATGCCTTTGAATGTTCTTCCTAGTCATGTTTCATGCCTTTGAATGTTCTTCCTAGTCATGTTTCATGCCTTTGAATGTTCTTCCTAGTCATGTTTCATGCCCTTGAATGTTCTTCCTAGTCATGTTTCATGCCTTTGACTGTCCTTCCTAGTCATGTTTCATGCCCTTGAATGTCCTTCCTAGTCATGTTTCATGCCTTTGACTGTCCTTCCTAGTCATGTTTCATGCCTTTGAATGTTCTTCCTAGTCATGTTTCATGCCCTTGAATGTTCTTCCTAGTCATGTTTCATGCCCTTGAATGACCTTCCTAGTCATGTTTCATGCCCTTGACTGGTCTTCCTAGTCATGTTTCATGCCCTTGAATGTTCTTCCTAGTCATGTTTCATGCCCTTGAATGACCTTCCTAGTCATGTTTCATGCCTTTGAATGTTCTTCCTAGTCATGTTTCATGCCCTTGAATGTTCTTCCTAGTCATGTTTCATGCCCTTGAATGTTCTTCCTAGTCATGTTTCATGCCCTTGAATGTTCTTCCTAGTCATGTTTCATGCCTTTGAATGTTCTTCCTAGTCATGTTTCATGCCCTTGAATGTTCTTCCTAGTCATGTTTCATGCCCTTGAATGTTCTTCCTAGTCATGTTTCATGCCCTTGAATGTTCTTCCTAGTCATGTTTCATGCCTTTGACTGTTCTTCCTAGTCATGTTTCATGCCCTTGAATGTTCTTCCTAGTCATGTTTCATGCCCTTGAATGTTCTTCCTAGTCATGTTTCATGCCCTTGAATGTTCTTCCTAGTCATGTTTCATGCCTTTGACTGTTCTTCCTAGTCATGTTTCATGCCCTTGAATGTTCTTCCTAGTCATGTTTCATGCCCTTGAATGTTCTTCCTAGTCATGTTTCATGCCCTTGAATGTTCTTCCTAGTCATGTTTCATGCCTTTGACTGTTCTTCCTAGTCATGTTTCATGCCCTTGAATGTTCTTCCTAGTCATGTTTCATGCCCTTGAATGTTCTTCCTAGTCATGTTTCATGCCTTTGACTGTTCTTCCTAGTCATGTTTCATGCCCTTGAATGTTCTTCCTAGTCATGTTTCATGCCTTTGAATGACCTTCCTAGTCATGTTTCATGCCCTTGAATGTTCTTCCTAGTCATGTTTCATGCCCTTGAATGTTCTTCCTAGTCATGTTTCATGCCTTTGAATGACCTTCCTAGTCATGTTTCATGCCCTTGAATGTTCTTCCTAGTCATGTTTCATGCCTTTGACTGTTCTTCCTAGTCATGTTTCATGCCCTTGAATGTCCTTCCTAGTCATGTTTCATGCCCTTGACTGTTCTTCCTAGTCATGTTTCATGCCCTTGAATGACCTTCCTAGTCATGTTTCATGCCTTTGAATGTTCTTCCTAGTCATGTTTCATGCCCTTGAATGTTCTTCCTAGTCATGTTTCATGCCCTTGAATGTTCTTCCTAGTCATGTTTCATGCCCTTGAATGTTCTTCCTAGTCATGTTTCATGCCCTTGAATGTTCTTCCTAGTCATGTTTCATGCCTTTGAATGTTCTTCCTAGTCATGTTTCATGCCCTTGAATGTTCTTCCTAGTCATGTTTCATGCCTTTGAATGTCCTTCCTAGTCATGTTTCATGCCTTTGAATGTTCTTCCTAGTCATGTTTCATGCCCTTGAATGTCCTTCCTAGTCATGTTTCATGCCCTTGAATGTTCTTCCTAGTCATGTTTCATGCCTTTGAATGTTCTTCCTAGTCATGTTTCATGCCTTTGAATGTTCTTCCTAGTCATGTTTCATGCCTTTGAATGTTCTTCCTAGTCATGTTTCATGCCCTTGAATGTTCTTCCTAGTCATGTTTCATGCCTTTGACTGTCCTTCCTAGCATGTTTCATGCCCTTGAATGTTCTTCCTAGTCATGTTTCATGCCTTTGACTGTCCTTCCTAGTCATGTTTCATGCCTTTGAATGTCCTTCCTAGTCATGTTTCATGCCCTTGAATGTCCTTCCTAGTCATGTTTCATGCCTTTGACTGTCCTTCCTAGTCATGTTTCATGCCTTTGAATGTTCTTCCTAGTCATGTTTCATGCCCTTGAATGTTCTTCCTAGTCATGTTTCATGCCCTTGAATGTTCTTCCTAGTCATGTTTCATGCCCTTGACTGTTCTTCCTAGTCATGTTTCATGCCCTTGAATGTTCTTCCTAGTCATGTTTCATGCCCTTGAATGACCTTCCTAGTCATGTTTCATGCCCTTGACTATTCTTCCTAGTCATGTTTCATGCCCTTGAATGACCTTCCTAGTCATGTTTCATGCCTTTGAATGTTCTTCCTAGTCATGTTTCATGCCCTTGAATGTTCTTCCTAGTCATGTTTCATGTCTTCCTAGTCATGTTTCATGCCCTTGACTGTTCTTCCTAGTCATGTTTCATGCCCTTGAATGTTCTTCCTAGTCATGTTTCATGCCCTTGAATGTTCTTCCTAGTCATGTTTCATGCCCTTGAATGTTCTTCCTAGTCATGTTTCATGCCTTTGACTTTTCTTCCTAGTCATGTTTCATGCCCTTGAATGTTCTTCCTAGTCATGTTTCATGCCCTTGAATGTTCTTCCTAGTCATGTTTCATGCCCTTGAATGTTCTTCCTAGTCATGTTTCATGCCTTTGACTGTTCTTCCTAGTCATGTTTCATGCCCTTGAATGTTCTTCCTAGTCATGTTTCATGCCCTTGAATGTTCTTCCTAGTCATGTTTCATGCCTTTGAATGATCTTCCTAGTCATGTTTCATGCCTTTGAATGTTCTTCCTAGTCATGTTTCATGCCCTTGAATGTTCTTCCTAGTCATGTTTCATGCCTTTGAATGTCCTTCCTAGTCATGTTTCATGCCTTTGACTGTCCTTCCTAGTCATGTTTCATGTCTTTGAATGTTCTTCCTAGTCATGTTTCATGCCCTTGAATGTCCTTCCTAGTCATGTTTCATGCCCTTGACTGTTCTTCCTAGTCATGTTTCATGCCTTTGACTGTCTTCCTAGTCATGTTTCATGCCCTTGAATGTTCTTCCTAGTCATGTTTCATGCCCTTGAATGTTCTTCCTAGTCATGTTTCATGCCCTTGAATGTTCTTCCTAGTCATGTTTCATGCCTTTGAATGACCTTCCTAGTCATGTTTCATGCCTTTGAATGACCTTCCTAGTCATGTTTCATGCCCTTGAATGTTCTTCCTAGTCATGTTTCATGCCCTTGAATGTTCTTCCTAGTCATGTTTCATGCCCTTGAATGTTCTTCCTAGTCATGTTTCATGCCTTTGAATGTTCTTCCTAGTCATGTTTCATGCCCTTGAATGTTCTTCCTAGTCATGTTTCATGCCCTTGAATGTTCTTCCTAGTCATGTTTCATGCCCTTGAATGACCTTCCTAGTCATGTTTCATGCCCTTGAATGTTCTTCCTAGTCATGTTTCATGCCCTTGAATGTTCTTCCTAGTCATGTTTCATGCCCTTGAATGTTCTTCCTAGTCATGTTTCATGCCTTTGACTTTTCTTCCTAGTCATGTTTCATGCCCTTGAATGTTCTTCCTAGTCATGTTTCATGCCCTTGAATGTTCTTCCTAGTCATGTTTCATGCCCTTGAATGTTCTTCCTAGTCATGTTTCATGCCTTTGACTGTTCTTCCTAGTCATGTTTCATGCCCTTGAATGTCTTCCTAGTCATGTTTCATGCCCTTGAATATTCTTCCTAGTCATGTTTCATGCCTTTGAATGACCTTCCTAGTCATGTTTCATGCCCTTGAATGTTCTTCCTAGTCATGTTTCATGCCCTTGAATGTTCTTCCTAGTCATGTTTCATGCCTTTGAATGACCTTCCTAGTCATGTTTCATGCCCTTGAATGTTCTTCCTAGTCATGTTTCCTGCCTTGACTGTTCTTCCTAGTCATGTTTCATGCCTTTGAATGTTCTTCCTAGTCATGTTTCATGTCTTTGACTGTCCTTCCTAGTCATGTTTCATGTCTTTGACTGTCCTTCCTTGTCATGTTTCATGCATTTGAATGTTCTTCCTAGTCATGTTTCATGCCCTTGAATGACCTTCCTAGTCATGTTTCATGCCCTTGAATGTTCTTCCTAGTCATGTTTCATGCCCTTGAATGTTCTTCCTAGTCATGTTTCATGCCCTTGAATGTTCTTCCTAGTCATGTTTCATGCCCTTGAATTTTCTTCCTAGTCATGTTTCATGCCCTTGAATGTTCTTCCTAGTCATGTTTCATGCCCTTGAATGTTCTTCCTAGTCATGTGTCATGCCCTTGAATGTTCTTCCTAGTCATGTTTCATGCCCTTAAATGTTCTTCCTAGTCATGTTTCATGCCCTTGAATGTTCTTCCTAGTCATGTTTCATGCTCTTGAATGTTCTTCCTAGTCATGTTTCATGCCCTTGAATGTTCTTCCTAGTCATGTTTCATGCCTTTGACTGTTCTTCCTAGTCATGTTTCATGCCTTTGAATGTCCTTCCTAGTCATGTTTCATGCCTTTGAATGTTCTTCCTAGTCATGTTTCATGCCCTTGAATGACCTTCCTAGTCATGTTTCATGCCCTTGAATGTTCTTCCTAGTCATGTTTCATGCCTTTGAATGACCTTCCTAGTCATGTTTCATGCCTTTGACTGACCTTCCTAGCCATGTTTCATGCCTTTGACTGTTCTTCCTAGTCATGTTTCATGCCTTTGACTGTCCTTCCTAGTCATGTTTCATGCCTTTGACTATTCTTCCTAGTCATGTTTCATGCCTTTGACTGACCTTCCTAGTCATGTTTCATGCCATTGACTATTCTTCCTAGTCATGTTTCATGCCCTTGAATGACCTTCCTAGTCATATTTCATGCCTTTGAATGTTCTTCCTAGTCATGTGTCATGCCCTTGAATGTTCTTCCTAGTCATGTTTCATGCCCTTGAATGTTCTTCCTAGTCATGTTTCATGCCCTTGAATGTTCTTCCTAGCCATGTTTCATGCCTTTGACTGTTCTTCCTAGTCATGTTTCATGCCTTTGACTGTCCTTCCTAGTCATGTTTCATGCCTTTGACTATTCTTCCTAGTCATGTTTCATGCCTTTGACTGACCTTCCTAGTCATGTTTCATGCCATTGACTATTCTTCCTAGTCATGTTTCATGCCCTTGAATGACCTTCCTAGTCATATTTCATGCCTTTGAATGTTCTTCCTAGTCATGTGTCATGCCCTTGAATGTTCTTCCTAGTCATGTTTCATGCCCTGAATGTTCTTCCTAGTCATGTTTCATGCCCTTGAATGTTCTTCCTAGTCATGTTTCATGCCTTTGACTATTCTTCCTAGTCATGTTTCATGCCCTTGAATGTTCTTCCTAGTCATGTTTCATGCCCTTGAATGTTCTTCCTATTGAATGTTCTTCCTAGTCATGTTTCATGCCCTTGAATGTTCTTCCTAGTCATGTGTCATGCCTTTGACTGTTCTTCCTAGTCATGTTTCATGCCCTTGAATGTTCTTCCTAGTCATGTTTCATGCTCTTGAATGTTCTTCCTAGTCATGTTTCATGCCCTTGAATGTTCTTCCTAATCATGTTTAATGCCTTTGACTGTTCTACCTAGTCATGTTTCATGCCCTTGAATGTTCTTCCTAGTCATGTTTCATGCCCTTGAATGTTCTTCCTAGTCATGTTTCATGCCTTTGAATGACCTTCCTAGTCATGTTTCATGCCCTTGAATGTTCTTCCTAGTCATGTTTCCTGCCTTTGACTGTTCTTCCTAGTCATGTTTCATGCCTTTGAATGTTCTTCCTAGTCATGTTTCATGTCTTTGACTGTCCTTCCTAGTCATGTTTCATGTCTTTGACTGTCCTTCCTTGTCATGTTTCATGCATTTGAATGTTCTTCCTAGTCATGTTTCATGCCCTTAAATGACCTTCCTAGTCATGTTTCATGCCCTTGAATGTTCTTCCTAGTCATGTTTCATGCCCTTGAATGTTCTTTCTAGTCATGTTTCATGCCCTTGAATGTTCTTCCTAGTCATGTTTCATGCCCTTGAATTTTCTTCCTAGTCATGTTTCATGCCCTTGAATGTTCTTCCTAGTCATGTTTCATGCCCTTGAATGTTCTTCCTAGTCATGTGTTATGCCCTTGAATGTTCTTCCTAGTCATGTTTCATGCCCTTAAATGTTCTTCCTAGTCATGTTTCATGCCCTTGAATGTTCTTCCTAGTCATGTTTCATGCTCTTGAATGTTCTTCCTAGTCATGTTTCATGCCCTTGAATGTTCTTCCTAGTCATGTTTCATGCCTTTGACTGTTCTACCTAGTCATGTTTCATGCCTTTGAATGACCTTCCTAGTCATGTTTCATGCCCTTGAATGTTCTTCCTAGTCATGTTTCATGCCTTTGAATGACCTTCCTAGTCATGTTTCATGCCTTTGACTGACCTTCCTAGCCATGTTTCATGCCTTTGACTGTTCTTCCTAGTCATGTTTCATGCCTTTGACTGTCCTTCCTAGTCATGTTTCATGCCTTTGACTATTCTTCCTAGTCATGTTTCATGCCTTTGACTGACCTTCCTAGTCATGTTTCATGCCATTGACTATTCTTCCTAGTCATGTTTCATGCCCTTGAATGACCTTCCTAGTCATATTTCATGCCTTTGAATGTTCTTCCTAGTCATGTGTCATGCCCTTGAATGTTCTTCCTAGTCATGTTTCATGCCCTTGAATGTTCTTCCTAGTCATGTTTCATGCCCTTGAATGTTCTTCCTAGTCATGTTTCATGCCTTTGACTATTCTTCCTAGTCATGTTTCATGCCCTTGAATGTTCTTCCTAGTCATGTTTCATGCCCTTGAATGTTCTTCCTATTGAATGTTCTTCCTAGTCATGTTTCATGCCCTTGAATGTTCTTCCTAGTCATGTGTCATGCCTTTGACTGTTCTTCCTAGTCATGTATCATGCCCTTGAATGTTCTTCCTAGTCATGTTTCATACCTTTGAATGTTCTTCCTAGTCATGTTTCATGCTCTTGAATGTTCTTCCTAGTCATGTTTCATGCCCTTGAATGTTCTTCCTAATCATGTTTAATGCCTTTGACTGTTCTACCTAGTCATGTTTCATGCCTTTGAATGTCCTTCCTAGTCATGTTTCATGCCTTTGAATGTTCTTCCTAGTCATGTTTCATGCCCTTGAATGACCTTCCTAGTCATGTTTCATGCCTTTGACTGACCTTCCTAGTCATGTTTCATGCCCTTGAATGTTCTTCCTAGTCATGTTTCATGCCTTTGACTGACCTTCCTAGCCATGTTTCATGCCTTTGACTGTCCTTCCTAGTCATGTTTCATGCCTTTGAATGTTCTTCCTAGTCATGTTTCATGCCTTTGACTGTTCTTCCTAGTCATGTTTCATGCCCTTGAATGTTCTTCCTAGTCATGTTTCATGCCCTTGAATGACCTTCCTAGTCATGTTTCATGCCCTTGAATGTTCTTCCTAGTCATGTTTCATGCTCTTGAATGTTCTTCCTAGTCATGTTTCATGCCCTTGAATGCTCTTCCTAGTCATGTTTCATGCCCTTGAATGTTCTTCCTAGTCATGTTTCATGCCATTGAATGTTCTTCCTAGTCATGTTTCATGCCCTTGAATGTTCTTCCTAGTCATGTTTCATGCCTTTGAATGGTCTTCCTAGTCATGTTTCCTGCCTTTGACTGTCCTTCCTAGTCATGTTTCATGCCCTTGAATGTTCTTCCTAGTCATGTTTCCTGCCTTTGACTGTCCTTCCTAGTCATGTTTCATGCCCTTGAATGTTCTTCCTAGTCATGTTTCATGCCTTTGACTGTCCTTCCTAGTCATGTTTCATACCCTTGAATGTTCTTCCTAGTCATGTTTCATGCCTTTGAATGACCTTCCTAGTCATGTTTCATGCCCTTGAATGTCCTTCCTAGTCATGTTTCATGCCCTTGAATGTCCTTCCTAGTCATGTTTCATGCCCTTGACTGTCCTTCCTAGTCATGTTTCATGTCTTTGACTGTCCTTCCTAGTCATGTTTCATGCCCTTGCATGACCTTCCTAGTCATGTTCCATGCCTTTGAATGTTCTTCCTAATCATGTGTCATGCCCTTGAATGACCTTCCTAGTCATGTTTCATGCCTTTGACTGACCTTCCTAGTCATGTTTCATGCCCTTGAATGTTCTTCCTAGTCATGTTTCATGCCTTTGAATGACCTTCCTAGTCATGTTTCATGCCTTTGACTGACCTTCCTAGCCATGTTTCATGCCTTTGACTGTCCTTCCTAGTCATGTTTCATGCCTTTGACTGACCTTCCTAGTCATGTTTCATGCCCTTGAATGTTCTTCCTAGTCATGTTTTATGCCCTTGAATGATCTTCCTAGTCATGTTTCATGCCCTTGAATGTTCTTCCTAGTCATGTTTCATGCCCTTGAATGTTCTTCCTAGTCATGTTTCATGCCTTTGACTGTCCTTCCTAGTCATGTTTCATGTCTTTGACTGTTCTTCCTAGTCATGTTTCATGCCTTTGACTGTCCTTCCTAGTCATGTTTCATGCCCTTGAATGTTCTTCCTAGTCATGTTTCATGCCTTTGACTGTTCTTCCTAGTCATGTTTCATGCCCTTAAATGTTCTTCCTAGTCATGTTTCATGCCCTTGAATGACCTTCCTAGTCATGTTTCATGCCCTTGAATGTTCTTCCTAGTCATGTTTCATGCCCTTGAATGTTCTTCCTAGTCATGTTTCATGCCCTTGAATGTTCTTCCTAGTCATGTTTCATGCCTTTGACTGACCTTCCTAGTCATGTTTCATGCCTTTGACTGTCCTTCCTAGTCATGTTTCATGCCCTTGAATGTTCTTCCTAGTCATGTTTTATGCCCTTGAATGTTCTTCCTAGTCATGTTGTATGCCCTTGAATGACCTTCCTAGTCATGTTTCATGCCCTTGAATGTTCTTCCTAGTCATGTTTCATGCCTTGAATGTTCTTCCTAGTCATGTTTCATGCCTTTGAATGTTCTTCCTAGTCATGTTTCATGCCTTTGACTGTCCTTCCTAGTCATGTTTCATGTCTTTGACTGTTCTTCCTAGTCATGTTTCATGCCTTTGACTGTCCTTCCTAGTCATGTTTCATGCCCTTGAATGTTCTTCCTAGTCATGTTTCATGCCTTTGACTGTTCTTCCTAGTCATGTTTCATGCCTTTGAATGTTCTTCCTAGTCATGTTTCATGCCTTTGACTGTCCTTCCTAGTCATGTTTCATGTCTTTGACTGTTCTTCCTAGTCATGTCTCATGCCTTTGACTGTCCTTCCTAGTCATGTTTCATGCCCTTGAATGTTCTTCCTAGTCATGTTTCATGCCTTTGACTGCTTCCTAGTCATGTTTCATGTTGATGTTCTTCCTAGTCATGTTTCATGCCCTTGAATGTTCTTCCTAGTCATGTTTCATGCCCTTGAATGACCTTCCTAGTCATGTTTCATGCCCTTGAATGTTCTTCCTAGTCATGTTTCATGCCTTTGAATGTCCTTCCTAGTCATGTTTCATGCCCTTGAATGTTCTTCCTAGTCATGTTTCATGCCTTTGACTGTTCTTCCTAGTCATGTTTCATGCCCTTGAATGTTCTTCCTAGTCATGTTTCATGCCCTTGAATGTTCTTCCTAGTCATGTTTCATGCCCTTGAATGACCTTCCTAGTCATGTTTCATGCCCTTGAATGTTCTTCCTAGTCATGTTTCATGCCCTTGAATGTTCTTCCTAGTCATGTTTCATGCCCTTGAATGTTCTTCCTTGTCATGTTTCATGCCTTGAATGTTCTTCCTAGTCATGTTTCATGCCCTTGAATGTTCTTCCTAGTCATGTTTCATGCCCTTGAATGTTCTTCCTAGTCATGTTTCATGCCTTTGACTGTCCTTCCTAGTCATGTTTCATGCCCTTGAATGTTCTTCCTAGTCATGTTTCATGCCTTTGACTGTCCTTCCTAGTCATGTTTCATGCTTGATTCTTCCTAGTCATGTTTTGCCCTTGAATGTTCTTCCTAGTCATGTTTCATGCCCTTGAATGACCTTCCTAGTCATGTTTCATGCCCTTGAATGTCTTCCTAGTCATGTTTCATGCCCTTGAATGTTCTTCCTAGTCATGTTTCATGCCCTTGAATGACCTTCCTAGTCATGTTTCATGCCTTTGAATGTTCTTCCTAGTCATGTTTCATGCCCTTGAATGTTCTTCCTAGTCATGTTTCATGCCCTTGAATGTTCTTCCTAGTCATGTTTCATGCCCTTGAATGTTCTTCCTAGTCATGTTTCATGCCTTGAATGTTCTTCCTAGTCATGTTTCATGCCTTTGATGTCTTCCTAGTCATGTTTCATGCCCTTGAATGTTCTTCCTAGTCATGTTTCATGCCCTTGAATGTTCTTCCTAGTCATGTTTCATGCCCTTGAATGTTCTTCCTAGTTTTTCATGCCCTTGAATGTTCTTCCTAGTCATGTTTCATGCCCTTGAATGTTCTTCCTAGTCATGTTTCATGCCCTTGAATGTTCTTCCTAGTCATGTTTCATGCCTTTGACTGTCCTTCCTAGTCATGTTTCATGCCCTTGAATGTTCTTCCTAGTCATGTTTCATGCCCTTGAATGACCTTCCTAGTCATGTTTCATGCCTTTGAATGTTCTTCCTAATCATGTGTCATGCCCTTGAATGACCATCCTAGTCATGTTTCATGCCCTTGAATGACCTTCCTAGTCATGATTCATGCCCTTGAATGTTCTTCCTAATCATGTTTCATGATTTTGAAATGTTCAAATTTGCTTTATGATTTGTGCTGTTACAGCGAAAATATCATATGTTCATTTGCAAGGCAGGATTATGATTGGCTATTGATTCTAGCTTGGGACGAAATATGAAACAATACTTCCAGGTTCTTCTTGAATATTCTGCCATCAGATAGGATTGATTTTCTCCTATAAGACATTTTGTATGATCGGTGATAACATCTTGGGAATATGTTTGGAAATTAGTAGGAAATTGATCCTGTTTCTTAGACTGAGTCCCTCGTTGCTGGAGGAATATGTTTTGGTGTTATTCTGTGTGTCTGTCCATCCATCTATCTCCATCCATCCCATCCATCCCCATCCATCCATCCATCCATATATCCATCCACCCATCCCCATCCATCCATCCATCTATCCCCATCCATCCTCCATCCATCCATCCCCATCCATCCATCCCATCCATCCCCATCCATCCTCCATCCATCCCCATCCATCCTCCATCCATCCATCCTCCATCCATCCATCCATCCATCCCCATCCATCCCCATCCATCCCCATCCTCCATCCATCCCCATCCATCCCCATCCTCCATCCATCCCCATCCTCCATCCAC
The DNA here is from genome assembly GCA_014843695.1 of Archivesica marissinica. Taxonomy (NCBI): domain Eukaryota; kingdom Metazoa; phylum Mollusca; class Bivalvia; order Venerida; family Vesicomyidae; genus Archivesica; species Archivesica marissinica. The sequence goes on from CM026404.1 coordinate 27,396,754, forward strand.
CCATCCATCCCCATCCATCCATCCCATCCATCCCATCCATCCCATTCCATCCATCCATCCCCATCCCATCCATCCCCCATCCATCCCATCCATCCTCATCCATCCCCATCCATCCCCATCCATCCTCCATCCATCCCCTCCCATCCCATCCATCCTCCATCCCCATCCATCCTCCATCCCCATCCATCCATCCCATCCATCCACCCCATCATCATCATCCATCCATCCATCCTCCATCCCCTCCACCATCCATCCTCCATCCATCCCCATCCGTCCATCCATCCGTCCGTCCGTCCATCCATCCCATCCATCCCCATCCATCCATCCCATCCATCCTCCATCCATCCTCCATCCATCCCCATCCATCCCTCCCCATCCATCCATCCATCCCCATATCCATCCATCCCCATACATCCATCCATGCTTACAAAACGGTAGTCAAGCCTCAATCCAGACATGCAGTAGTGTTATAATTGTGCCCTAAGGCAAGGCATTTAAATTGCACATTGCCTCTTCTCTCTCCCTTGTGGTGATGGATTCCATCAGGATTTATATAAGTTGTAAGATCTTGTTTCGCAATTGAGCTAATTAAATATATACTGAGTCAAAAAAGAAACGATACCAAACTAAAAATGACGTAAAACGGATAAAACCATAGAAAGGTTTAATATATTATTACGTATCAGTACCGGGTATCTTATTGCAACGTCAGCCAACCATAAACACAGGTAAATAAACACCCGATAATCCTGGAACGCCGAATTTCCGATTTGCACGTGCTCCTCAACAAAGACAACTTCCTACACATGTACAAATCGGAAACCGGTTTATTGTACTGGTATTGCATTATCATCGAGGAAAAACACCTTACATACCCATTGTTACCTCTAACAAAATGCCTAGGCTAAACCGCAATCAGAGAATGCGTGCCATTGGCATGATTGACGGCGGTTTACGTCAGCGTGACGTCGCAAATCGACTCGGGGTTACGCGGATCACGATAACACGTCTACTTCGACGTTATCGAACACATGGATCGGTGGACGACCGTCCAAGATCTGGTCGACCACGTGTGATGACGCGTGAACAGGACCGTCACATTCGGACGTCACATTTACGTGACCGGTTCCTACCTGCTACGCACACAGCTGCCGTTACTCCTGGGATGACCAACAATCGCATCAGTGCACAAACAGTGCTCGGTGAACGTGGCATTCGTGCCTATCGGCCATACTTTGGACCCATCCTGACACGACGTCACCGTGACGTACGGCGGGAATGGACGACGGAACGTGCTCGCTGGACTCGGTTACAGTGGAATTCGGTGATGTTTAGCGATGAATCGCGGTTCTGTTTGCGTCGAGCGGATGGCAGAGAGCGGGTATATCGCAGACGCGGTGAACGTTACGCCGACGCATGTGTACGTCAGGTCGATCTGTTCGGGGGCGGAAGCGTTATGGCGTGGGGCGGTATCACCTTCGGCAGTCGCACTGAACTGTTAGTGGTGGACGGGAACCTAAACGCCCAGCGGTACTGTGATGAGATCCTTGCGCCAGTTGTTGTGCCGTTCTTTAACGCCAACAGAAACGTCACACTGTTCCAACAGGACAACGCCAGGTGTCATACTGCTCGGATTTCCACCACATTATTGGAGCAGAACAATATTGAAACCCTGCCGTGGCCTGCTTTGTCACCAGACTTGTCACCCATAGAACATTTGTGGGATACGTTAGACCGCCGCGTCAGACGACGTCAGCCGGTAACGTTTAACCAACTGAGGGATGTTTTGCGTCAGGAGTGGACAAATATTGACCAGCAAGAGATTCAGACACTCTTCGGTTCGATGCGACGGCGGTGCATTGCAGTGAGAGACGCAAATGGTGCCCATACTCGGTATTGACGTCTGTGTGAAAACTCCATTAGACCCCTGACCGACGAATTACGTCATCACGCAGCAGACAGTTTCGGAGGCTCATTATGCTTTATGTGCTCCTCTTTCCAACATGTTGGACTATCATCTTATGAATTTTCAAAGAATTTTCTTAATAAATGTTGAAATTATAGACACATAAACACCAGGTATCGTTTCTTTTTTGACTCAGTATATATAAACCAAGCCCCAATTAACTCCTGGTTAACTGGGAGCTTTGATACATCATGTGAGCTGTTTAATTCTTATCTTTATTTTTATATATCTTTTTTATTCTGTCAAATTGTACATAATTTTGGCTCGTAACTAAGAATAATTCCCTAGTCATGCTGACCAGTCACCCAATCAAAATTGTCCAATATAATGCTGATTCTCATAAGCAAAAATGGCGGCAATTCAGTGGGATGTTTTGCGTTCACGGTTGAAAATGTGTTTTACTGTAATAATAATTAATAGATTCATAGATTATGCTAATTATCCTTTGTCCAAATTAACATGATTACGTTCATTATTGGTCAACGAACGGCAGTGACTACATATTCGTTACACCAGACCAGATTGGAAACGTACCATTTTGACTTTTTCAACCACAATGGAACTGAGTTGCAAGATTTGATAGCTTTAGCCAAATGTCATGCTCTGATCATAGTAACCAGGATCATTTTAGAGGGCGATGTGGGCGAAATAGTCGCCCTAGGGACCCTGACTTCGCCCTCTGGGGGCTCCACTTATCCCTAAAATATTTTCTTGAAATTTATTAAAGAACACCATTTAAAGCAGCATTACATCGTATTTTGGGTAAAATATAAATACTAATGTGTGTGTGTTTACAAAAATCAAAATAGTCGTTCAGAAACGATAAAATTCCAATAAATTTAAACCGTCGTATACGTGAATTTGTTTTATCAACACACGAAATGTAAACACGCACAGCGCGCTTGCGTGAAACAACAGAGGATGTAGAAAACAACGTATATATTTTGAACATAAAATACTATCTATCTATCTTCCTCTAATGTGGAACCCCTCGTGGGGATGTAGAAATGTCCCTAAAAGACGCTAACAGAGGTATGAATCAACATCAAGTAATTTAATTAAAAAAGACAACGTGGGACAAATGGGGTCGATGCATTCTGAATGTAAACAAGTGCGGACGATGCATTCCGGTTGTAAACAAGTGCGTGACCGATCAACTTGGAAAGTCCTACTTTCGGTTTCGAGTTTGTTTTATCGCAAAAAAACACTGTTTACTAAGCATACAAAGTATAATGTTAGAATGTGTAGCAGCATTGCTACCCATACATAAAAATTGAATTTTTCAAATATATTTTATTTCATACGATGTAATGCTGCTTTAAGGACACGCTTGAGATTTCTGACTTCTCCCAAAGTTTCTGACTTAGAATGAACCCTGGTAACAATCAGGTGAAATTACTCTTTAAATGCTGTACATATTTCAATACACCGGGGGGGGGGGGGGTAATTTAATATTACTTCTAATGGGGAATGTTTTGATACAATATTACTTTTCTTAATATTACTTCTTTTGATGTCTATAACCCTCTTCCGCCGCAGACATATTCCTTGTTCTCCTTCAATCACCAGATGGTATCGTCTGTAGGAAAACCAACACAATTAACGAGAGAACACATCACATGTGACCCGGTAATGGCAGAATGATGACCTTGGCGGCATTCAACTCAATGGGGTATATTGCAGGACACCACCAAGTTTCAAATTACAAGCAATTTTGCAACAATGGGAACATTAGATAAATTCCAGACATCCAGTCTAGTACTTGGATAAACATTTAACCCTTTCCTTTATAGAGATTTAGGTTAATATACTATTATATCTCCATACAAACGACAGCCATTTAGCTATCATGCAGTGGATAAGAAGCCGCCATATTTATCCCACCTCCATAGATATTACTGGGACTACATGATATTCTGGCCTTTATTATGAACATTGGTTTGGCTACTACATTGTCAATGTATGTCGCATTGGTAATGGCGTCAAGAGGTGCTTCTATGAGGGAATGGGATAAAGAACTGGCTGAAAGTTTGTTGTACTTGTCACGCGACCCGTCATATTTAGGGAATGTTTGGAATAAGATGTAAGAATAGTAATGGTTGATGACTTTATTTGTTCAGTAATAGTCCGCCTCCGTGGTCGAGTGGTTAAGGTGGCTGACTTGTATACCACTGTAACCTATCATCACTGATGGTCACGGGTTCGAGCCCCACTCAGACCGTGTCTCATTTATATGAAAATGTTGGCAGTTTCTTACGGAGGTTGGTGCACCCAAGTACTGGTTAACCGCGGGAGCCTGCCCAGGAAAGGTGTTGTTAAGTAAACTGCCCGCCGGCGATATAGCCCAAAATGGTGCTGCTGCAGGCGTAAAACCCGAAATATAACATAACATAAATATTTGTACAGTAGATGGTTGTTAGAAGGGAAGGTATTATAGGCGAAATGTAAAACCTACTAAACAAATATACAAAACAAACCTGTCTTAAGCAGCCAAGGGAATCATAAAAAATGGCTGGTTAGCACAGGTGGCTGCTTAATATAGGTCAAATGTATAATAAAACAACATATTGGGAATCTGGAAATTGACTGCTTAATACAGGTTGACTGCTTAATAGATGTGACCGCTAACACAGGTTTCACGATCTGTAGTCCAGTGGTAACACGCTGGACTGGTAATCCAGGGATCGCAGGTTCGATCCCCAGTCTGACCCTAATAAAATTAACAGTCTTTCAGATGGGACGTTAAACCGAGGTCTCATGTCGGTGCTTTACACCTTGCACGTAAAAGAACCAGAGGAGACTCTGAAATGGGTCTCTGTCTGTATCATTGCACTATCCTCCAAAATATAAAATGACTAATCTCTTCAGGAGGCGTCGCTCATATGGGTAATCGGTAGCGACTATAAATAAACGTAAAAAAACACACACAGGTTTCACTGTATAGCCAACAACTTCTCATCCGGAAATGTGATGAATGTACTATCAACCTATGGACGAAAAACAAGCAACAAATATTTTGAAAATTATATTTCTTGGAAATATGTCTGTTTTATTTGATTTAATATAACAATTTGCTTAGACAATTTACATTATAAACCATAGAAAAACTGATAAACAAACATCATAAATTATTGTTTTGTGTATTTTTTATGATATGTAATGGAATAAAGTTAACAAGATATCCCAAATTTAGCTCAATTTCATTCAAATAGAGAAAAAACCATTTGTCGTAATGAATATCACAAGTCCACAAAGTATCCTCGACTGATGGAAGGGGCCAGTTAAACCCTTTCAACACCACTGACCTCTCAATAGGCTTACAAAAAGTGAAGATTCAGATGACGAGCTGTCTCATCAGGATCTGCACCTTTAGCCAGTAATATTATTATTTTTAGACAAAATTACCCATTTTGATAAATGAACTGGTCCAAATGTAATTTTCTTATTAATTTATTGGTCTAAAAATATCATGCACCAGTCCATGTCAATTACTTGGGGTTGAATGGGTTAAATATCATGCACCAGTCCATGTCAGTTACTTGGTGTTGAATGGGTTAAATATCATGCACCAGTCCATGTCAGTTACTTGGTGTTGAATGGGTTACTATCCTGCACCAGTCCATGTCAGTTACTTGGTGTTGAATGGGTTAATGTCATGCACCAGTCCATGTCAGTTACTTGGTGTTGAATGGGTTATATATCCTGCACCAGTCCATGTCAGTTACTTGGTGTTGAATGGATTATATATCCTGCACCAGTCCATGTCAGTTACTTGGTGTTGAATGGGTTATATATCATGCACCAGTCCATGTCAGTTACTTGGTGTTGAATGGATTAATATCCTGCACCAGTCCATGTCAGTTACTTGGTGTTGAATGGGTTAATATCCTGCACCAGTCCATGTCAGTTACTTGGTGTTGAATGGGTTAATATCCTGCACCAGTCCATGTCAGTTACTTGGTGTTGAATGGGTTAATATCCTGCACCAGTCCATGTCAGTTACTTGGTGTTGAATGGGTTAATATCCTGCACCAGTCCATGTCAGTTACTTGGTGTTGAATGGGTTAATATCATGCACCAGTCCATGTCAGTTACTTGGTGTTGAATGGGTTAATATCCTGCACCAGTCCATGTCAGTTACTTGGTGTTGAATGGGTTAAATATCATGCACCAGTCCATGTCAGTTACTTGGTGTTGAATGGGTTGACAAATGATCATTGTGTTATGCCTTGATAGCATTCATTTCGATGTTTCAGTTAACCCATTCAACACCAAGTAACAGACATGTTAGTTAGTGGCTACTAAATTTATTTCAGTAAAATACAAATAAGTTTTCTGGTAAAAATGATTCCACCATCTTAGTTTATAGTTTATACAAATTTATTTTAGCTCAATTGCGAAACATGTTCTTACAACTTATATTAATCACTCTCGAGACCTCATTCCTGATATATTAATCACTCTCGAGACCTCATTCCTGATGGAATCCATCTCCACGAGGGAGAGAGAAGAGGCAACGTGGAATTTAAATGCCTTGCCTAAGGGCACAATAGTAACGGCTCCAGGGGGCTCGCACATAAAGCGATCACAACTTCCACAAATCTTCTAGACAAATACAGCCTCGGAAATTAGTGATTTAGTAGAATTGCCTGTGTTTGTCACTTACCGAGTGTATCAAAGCAAACATGAGTGACACATTTTGCCTACTCTGCATTATATACAATGACAGACGGTATGACATTTTTGTCCAGACCAAAATCCAGAGAATTGCTGAAAATCGGTAAAAGTCCTGACCCAACCGGAGTAATCAATTGTCTGTTGTTTATACTCGACAATCGTTACAAAATGCCACATTCGTAACTATTCTGTCGATAGTCTAGGTATAGTGTATATAGAAAGGTTGTGACAAGTTTTCATTTCATAATTATAAACATTATATTATAAGCACTTCAGACAACAATGTTTTAAGGTGAACCCCTTGTCAAGTTTAAACCTGTCAACACTACATACCTCTGAATAGGCTTACAAAAAGTGTAGATCCAGATGAGCTGGCTCATGACGAGCCGTCTCATCAGGATTTGCACTCTTTGCCAGTAATATTACTATTTTTAAGAATTACCCATTTTGATAAATGAACTGGTCCAAATGTAATTTTCTTATTAATTTATTGGTCTAAAAATATCATGCACCAGTCCATGTCAATTACTTGGGGTTGAATGGGTTAAATATCACGCACCAGTCCATGTCAGTTACTTGGTGTTGAATGGGTTAATATCATGCACCAGTCCATGACAGTTACTTGGTGTTGAATGGGTTAATGTCATGCACCAGTCCATGTCAGTTACTTGGTGTTGAATGGGTTAAATATCATGCACCAGTCCATGTCAGTTACTTGGTGTTGAATGGGTTAATATCATGCACCAGTCCATGTCAGTTACTTGGTGTTGAATGGGTTAATATCATGCACCAGTCCATGTCAGTTACTTGGTGTTGAATGGGTTAAATATCATGCACCAGTCCATGTCAGTTACTTGGTGTTGAATGGGTTATATATCATGCACCAGTCCATGTCAGTTACTTGGTGTTGAATGGGTTGACAAATGATCATTGTGTTATGCCTTGATAGCATTCATTTCGATGTTTCAGTTAACCCATTCAACACCAAGTAACAGACATCTTAGTTAGTGGCTACTAAATTTATTTCAGTAAAATACAAATAAGTTTTCTGGTAAAAATGATTCCACCATCTTAGTTTATAGTTTATACAAATTTATTTTAGCTCGATTGCGAAACATGTTCTTACAACTTATAGTAATCACTCTCGAGACCTCATTCCTGATATATTAATCACTCTCGAGACCTCATTCCTGATGGAATCCATCTCCACGAGGGAGAGAGAAGAGGCAACGTGGAATTTAAATGCCTTGCCTAAGGGCACAATAGTAACGGCTCCAGGGGGCTCGCACATAAACTTCCACAAATCTTCTAGACAAATACAGCCTCGGAAATTAGTGATTTAGTAGAATTGCCTGTGTTTGTCACTTACCGAGTGTATCAAAGCAAACATGAGTGACACATTTTGCCTACTCTGCATTATATACAATGACAGACAGTATGACATTTTTGTCCAGACCAAAATCCAGAGAATTGCTGAAAATCGGTAAAAGTCCTGACCCAACCGGAGTAATCAATTGTCTGTTGTTTATACTCGACAATCGTTACAAAATGCCACATTCATAACTATTCTGTCGATAGTCTAGGTATAGTGTATATAGAAAGGTTGTGACAAGTTTTCATTTCATAATTATAAACATTATATTATAAGCACTTCAGACAACAATGTTTTAAGGTGAACCCCTTGTCAAGTTTAAACCTTTCAACACTACATACCTCTGAATAGGCTTACAAAAAGTGTAGATCCAGATGAGCTGGCTCATGACGAGCTGTCTCATCAGGATTTGCACTCTTTGCCAGTAATATTACTATTTTTAAGAATTACCCATTTTGATAAATGAACTGGTCCAAATGTAATTTTCTTATTAATTTATTGATCTAAAAATATCATGGACCAGTCCATGTCAGCTACTTGGTGTTGAATGGGTTAGTTAATTCATATTTTTCTGGAAGAAATAAAAGTTGATATTTTAGCATGTATTCAACAAAACTTAAAGAGGAAATAAATAAAACACTTTCAGAATAAAGGATATTTTTAGGTACCGGTAAATAGTTCCAAATATTTAAATAATATAATTTCCAATGACAAAGTCTTTTGTGACGTCATTTATGGTCATCTAAACATGACGTTCTAGCGACATTTAATGCCTATAATATAAAATATAGTTGTTTAAAGCGACACTACATCAGTGAACAAGCAAATTTCTATAGAATGTATTTTCCTATTATACTGTATCATTTCCCCACAAATATTTGCCTCAAAAACTGAGTATTTCAACTAATAAGCAAATGTCGTATACGCGGTTTGTTGATGTAGCAAAATAATGTAAATAGGGTCGACATCCATGCGTAATACAACTCGTGTATCCTGAATAACACGATTTATTGAACAGATTTACCGTTATATCTCACATTTGTGCCTACCGGTATGTATATTTATTTGTAGACTAATCTTAGTTAAATTATCTCTAAGCGACATGATCTCGCTCTTAGTATTGACTCCGATGACAAACAAACGTCAATTCAGGAGCATGGATGACCGTTTTATGAAATTATACTTTCAATTTTGACAACAAAAACACTGTTTAATGATTCAATGTTAGTGTTCGAATGTATTCGGAAGAATTTGTAGTGGCAATGCATACATACGTTAACAAATGCTTGTTTGGCTTGTTGCGATGTATAATATCACTTTAAGTGAATGATCAAATACTATTTCACTTACAGGGATCAGTTTAGTGGGCGAAAAATTGTCGCCCTAGGGACCCTGACTTCGCCCTCTGGGGGGCCCCACTTCTCCCTAAAAAAAACCCAAAAAACCCAACTTTTTTGGTTTTTATGATTTTCAAACAAAATTTTGTCTAGTAAGATACACTGGCCCATTATAAAGCACTCCTTCTATTCAAATGTTGTATTTAATGGTTGTACTGTGCATTTTAACCCTATTTTGCAGAAGTATAATAAAGAACAACATTTAAGGAAGCGATCACGCGCTTTCTCAGTTCTCCCAAAAATTCTGACCTAGAATGAACCCTGAGTAGTCACCATATCTGTCCCACCTACATAGATATTACTGGTACTACATGAGATTCTGCCTTTATTATGAACATTGGTTTGGCTACTACATTGTCAATGTATGTCATATTGGTAATGACGTCAAGAGGTGCTTCTATGAGGGAAAGGATTAATGTATGTCATATTGGTAATGACGTCAAGAGGTGCTTCTATGAGGGAAAGGATTAATGTATGTCATATTGGTAATGACGTCAAGAGGTGCTTCTATGAGGGAAAGGATTAATGTATGTTTGGTAATGACGCAAGAGGTGCTTCTTTAGGGAAAGGTTAATGTATGTCTATTGGTAATGACGTCAGAGGTGCTTCTATGAGGGAAAGGATATGTATGTCATATTGGTAATGACGTCAAGAGGTGCTTCTATGAGGGAAAGGATTAATGTATGTCATATTGGTAATGACGTCAAGAGGTGCTTCTATGAGGGAAAGGATTAATGTATGTCATATTGGTAATGACGTCAAGAGGTGCTTCTATGAGGGAAAGGATTAATGTATGTCATATTGGTAATGACGTCAAGAGGTGCTTCTATGAGGGAAAGGATTAATGTATGTCATATTGGTAATGACGTCAAGAGGTGCTTCTATGAGGGAAAGGATTAATGTATGTCATATTGGTAATGACGTCAAGAGGTGCTTCTATGAGGGAAAGGATTAATGTATGTCATATTGGTAATGACGTCAAGAGGTGCTTCTATGAGGGAAAGGATTAATGTATGTCATATTGGTAATGACGTCAAGAGGTGCTTCTATGAGGGAAAGGATTAATGTATGTCATATTGGTAATGACGTCAAGAGGTGCTTCTATGAGGGAAAGGATTAATGTATGTCATATTGGTAATGACGTCAAGAGGTGCTTCTATGAGGGAAAGGATTAATGTATGTCATATTGGTAATGACGTCAAGAGGTGCTTCTATGAGGGAAAGGATTAATGTATGTCATATTGGTAATGACGTCAAGAGGTGCTTCTATGAGGGAAAGGGTTAAACAAACACATTTTATTTTTATTATATCATAGAAAACGTGTCAAGTGGCACTAGAACGTCGTGTTTGAATGTCAATGACGGTTTCAGTCCAAAAAACGTTCAACTAGTGGAATAACACTGTTTAGTTAGAACGTCGTGTTTGAATGTCGATGACGGTTTAAGTCCAGTTCACCGATAAATTTCTATTTTTCATCGAAAAAGAAATAACATAAAATACAAATACTGTAAAATATGGTTTCCACACATTGATGAGATAGTCTGGCACATTGATGAGATTTTTTTTAAGCTATTCTCTTGCAGAAAGTTTATATTGAAATTGCATATTAAGTCTGTGTGACAGGCGGATGGTATTTATGTCTGCCCTTGGAATGTCTGCAGGAGCTTTCTCCTGATGAATTGGCCCAGACAGTTCCGTATTGAATTCTGTAAACTATTGTTATAGACCATTGCTAGTAATGGATGCTATGTACATTTATCAACAGTGGATGACAGAATGCTACATTTTGTATCATAAAATAATAAGGAGGGTATTTGTTAGTTTCAGTGAATGATCGAATTATATTTCACTTAAACAATTGAACATTGAAAGCATTATTAATAACATAAATAATTATAAATAGTGATAATAATAGGTTTCTCATAATGGGCATGAGTGAAATATTATTCTATCATTCCCTTAAGCAAATAAATAGTCTTTTACTAAAATGTTATGATAAAAGTCATGAGTTCTAGAATTATCACTGGAGGGTTTATGATAACAGTCATGCATTATAGAATTATCACTGTAGGGTTTATGATAACAGTCATGCATTATAGAATTATCACTGTAGGGTTTATGATAACAGTCATGCGTTATAGAATTATCATTGTAGGGTTTATGATAACAGTCATGCATTATAGAATTATCACTGTAGGGTTTATGATAACAGTCATGCATTATAGAATTATCACTGTAGGGTTTATGATAACAGTCATGCGTTATAGAATTATCATTGTAGGGTTTATGATAACAGTCATGCGTTATAGAATTATCACTGTAGGGTTTATGATAACAGTCATGAGTTCTAGAATTATCACTGGAGGGTTTATGATAACAGTCATGAGTTCTAGAATTATCACTGGAGGGTTTATGATAACAGTCATGCATTATAGAATTATCACTGTAGGGTTTATGATAACAGTCATGCGTTATAGAATTATCACTGTAGGGTTTATGATAACAGTCATGAGTTATGAACTTATCACTGTAGGGTTTATGATAACAGTCATGAGTTATGAACTTATCACTGGAGGGTTTATGATAACAGTCATGAGTTAAAGAATTATCACTGGAGGGTTATGCGTTATAGAATTATCACTGGAGGGTTATGCGTTATAGAATTATCACTGGAGGGTTATGCGTTATAGAATTATCACTGGAGGTTTTATGATAACAGTCATGAGTTAAAGAATTATCACTGGAGGGTTATGCGTTATAGAATTATCACTGGAGGGTTATGCGTTATAGAATTATCACTGGAGGGTTATGCGTTATAGAATTATCACTGGAGGGTTATGCATTATAGAATTATCACTGGAGGGTTGTGCATTATAGAATTATCACTGGAGGGTTGTGCATTATAGAATTATCACTGGAGGGTTTATGATAACAGTTATGCATTATAGAATTATCACTTGAGGGTAGAAGTCTGACATTACAGAGAATTAAGAGGACTTGATTGGTATTGACCTTGGAAATGAATGTTTGTACTTGTTCTCTGACACTCGCAATGGCAGCTGTTTGAAATGTCCCCCCCCCTCCCACACACATAAAGAATGACAGAAATGTCTTTACAGCAGGAAAGAGGAATAATTGAAAGCTTTTACACTTGTGAGGAAACAGATATTGATATTTAGCTTCCAGGAAACAAAAAACAGATTAATAGCAGCACTAATTACTTTGGTGCTTTGTTCACCAAGTTTGGTATAAATTGTTGTACTGTCTGCTTGAAGATGATTTGGCCAGGTTTAATACACGCGGCGCCACACGGGGCATATAATATGCATGACGCTTGTTCTTTACGAGCTAAGCTTCTACTGGTGATGTTCAGGAAAGACTGGTAGTTCTAGAATTATCACTGTAGGGTTTATGATAACAGTCATGAGTTATAGAATTATCACTGTAGGGTTTATGATAACAGTCATGAGTTATAGAATTATCACTGTAGGGTTTATGATAACAGTCATGCGTTATAGAATTATCACTGTATGATAACAGTCATGCGTTATAGAATTATCACTGTATGATAACAGTCATGCGTTATAGAATTATCACTGTATGATAACAGTCATGCGTTATAGAATTATCACTGTATGATAACAGTCATGCGTTATAGAATTATCACTGTATGATAACAGTCATGCGTTATAGAATTATCACTGTATGATAACAGTCATGCGTTATAGAATTATCACTGTATGATAACAGTCATGAGTTATAGAATTATCACTGTATGATAACAGTCATGCATTATAGAATTATCACTGTATGATAACAGTCATGCGTTATAGAATTATCACTGTATGATAACAGTCATGCGTTATAGATTTATCACTGTATGATAACAGTCATGCGTTATAGAATTATCACTGTATGATAACAGTCATGCGTTATAGAATTATCACTGTATGATAACAGTCATGAGTTATAGAATTATCACTGTATGATAACAGTCATGCGTTATAGAATTATCACTGTATGATAACAGTCATGAGTTATAGAATTATCACTGTAGGGTTTATGATAACAGTCATGCATTATAGAATTATCACTGGAGGGTTTATGATAACAGTCATGCATTATAGAATTATCACTGTAGGGTTTATGATAACAGTCATGCGTTATAGAATTATCATTGTAGGGTTTATGATAACAGTCATGCGTTATAGAATTATCATTGTAGGGTTTATGATAACAGTCATGAGCTACAGAATTATCACTGTAGGGTTTATGATAACAGTCCATGCGTTATAGAATTATCACTGTAGGGTTTATGATAACAGTCATGCGTTATAGAATTATCATTGTAGGGTTTATGATAACAGTCATGAGCTACAGAATTATCACTGTAGGGTTTATGATAAAAGTCATGAGCTACAGAATTATCACTGGAGGGTTTATGATAACAGTCATGAGCTACAGAATTATCACTGTAGGGTTTATGATAAAAGTCATGAGCTACAGAATTTTCACTGGTTTAATACACATGGCGCCACATGGGGCATGTAATATGCATGACGTTGTTCTTTACGAGCTAAGCCTCTACGTGTGATGTTCAGGAAAGACTGGTAGTGAAATGAAAAATGAAAAGTAAGCGAAGAGTATTCAAATTAATAGAAGATTGTGCTGGAACGTTTGGTATTTTGAAATGTTTGAAGCATGCAAGATGCATGCAAATTTCAACACTACAGACCTCAAAATATGCTTACAAAAAGTGTAGATCCAGATGAGCCGGCTCATGACGAGCCGTCTCATCAGGATCTGCATTTTTTGCCAGTAATATTACTATTTTTAGACAAAGTTACCCATTTTGATAAATGAACTAGTCCAAATGTAATTTTCTTATTAATTTATTGGTCTAAAAATATCATGCACCAGTCCATGTCATTTACTTGGTGTTGAATGGGTTAAGAGATTGTGTAATGGCAATCCTGGAAAATATTACATGTGATAACGAGTCTCTTAACCTGCCAATCACGACTAAAGCAGTGTTTGCAAACAGCATAGAGCCAGACCAGATCAGGCTCTATGCTGTTTGCTATTCGGATAGTGTAGCTAAAACACTTGTCTGAAAGCAACAACAACATAGATCGGCGGAAGCTGATCTACATGTATGATGTTAGCACATTCTGTCCAATTTATTCAGCAGGTTATTATGGGCTACAACTGTCTCGCTATAATGTGTTGAATGTATACCGATTCATAGTCTAGCTATATATTATGCTCTCTCTGGATGTCCGTGTTCCTCTGGAAAGTTTCAAAATATGAATTTAATTGCATCATGGAGGGATTCCGCTGCCACTCGCCTCCTATGCTCATATCTTTTGACACAATGAAGGAGAACATGCAATATGGGAACCATTTTAGAGCAGGCTGGGCTCGGCGGCACTTCTCATACCAAAGGGGAACCTCTAAATATTTATGCAGAACAAACAGTCATATATTTTGACACAATGAAGGAACACATGCAATATGGGAACCATTTTAGAGTCAGGCTGGGCATGCCGGCACCTCTCATACCAAAGGGGAAGCTCTAAATATTTATGCAGAACAAACAGGGTGATGTTTGTATTGTAATTTTGTAAAAACACAGCACAGTTTAACTCCATGCACATTAGCGGTGAATATAACAGACACATATATGATGATATTTCCAGAGTTTTCATTTACAATAAGAAAAACACATTAATGAATTGTCGTCTGCTACAATGATTTGAACTATTTATAGTCTTTTTTTACCCAGCATGCAAAGAATTCAAGATTTTGGACTCAAAATATTTAATATGCAAATATCTAGCTAAAATAGAAATATATGAACTGGTCCAAATGTAATTTTCTTATTAATTAAATTGGTCTAAGAATATCATGCAACAGTCCACAGACGGATCTGTAGTCCAGTGGTAACACGCAGGACTGGTAATCCAGGGATCGCAGGTTCGATCCTCAATCTGACACTAATAAAAACAGATCTTCAGATGGGACTTTATACCGAGGTCTCGTGTCAGTGCTTTACACCGTGCACGTAAAAGAACCAGAGGAGACTCTGGAATGGGTCATTGCACTATCCTCCAAAAATCTAAAATGACTAATATCTTCAGGAGGCGTCGCTCATATGGGCAACCGGTAGCGACGATAAATAAACTTAAAACACACATGCACCAGTCCTTGTGGTTAAGGTCTCTGACTTGTATACCACTGTAACCTATCATCTCTAATGGTCACAGGTTCGAGCCCCACTCAGACCGTGTCTCATTTATATGAAAAAGTTGGCAGTTTCTTACGGAGGTTGGTGCACCCAAGTACTGGTTAACCGCGGGAGCCTGCCCAGGAAAGGTGTTGTTAAGTAAACTGCCCGCCGGCGATATAGCCCAAAATGGTGCTGCTGCAGGCGTAAAACCCGAAATATAACATAACATAAATATTTGTACAGTAGATGGTTGTTAGAAGGGAAGGTATTATAGGCGAAATGTAAAACCTACTAAACAAATATACAAAACAAACCTGTCTTAAGCAGCCAAGGGAATCATAAAAAATGGCTGGTTAGCACAGGTGGCTGCTTAATATAGGTCAAATGTATAATAAAACAACATATTGGGAATCTGGAAATTGACTGCTTAATACAGGTTGACTGCTTAATAGATGTGACCGCTAACACAGGTTTCACGATCTGTAGTCCAGTGGTAACACGCTGGACTGGTAATCCAGGGATCGCAGGTTCGATCCCCAGTCTGACCCTAATAAAATTAACAGTCTTTCAGATGGGACGTTAAACCGAGGTCTCATGTCGGTGCTTTACACTGTAACCTTTACACTGTAACCTATCATCACTGATGGTCACGGGTTCGAGCCCCACTCAGACCGTGTCTCATTTATATGAAAAAGTTGGCAGTTTCTTACAGAGGTTGGTGCACCAAGTACTGGTCAACCGCTGGAGCCTGTCCAGGAAAGGTGTTGTAAGGTAAACTGCCTGTCGCTCAAATGGGAAACCGGTAGCGACGTTAAATAAACTTAAATAAAAAATGCACCAGTTACTTGGTGTTCAATGGGTTAACTTAGTCTCCTAAGTTTCTCAACAGATTTGTGCTCTCAGATGTTAAATTATATAATGTACCTGCTCACCACACATGTTAGAAAATTAGATTTTCTTTTTTTCTGTAATGTTGTCTAATTAGCTTTGTTTTCGAAAGGACTACTTTTTGTTTGATCGTAAGGAAGTGCAAAGACATTAGGCTACTTGTATTCGTAGGAATCAATACGAGAATCATCGGGTCGTGTAGATCTTAAATAAGCTCTCGTGTAATGGAGGTGTTTAAGCTATACCGGGGTATTCACTCGGACGTCATACACGCATGGCTGCTAGTGCTATTGTGTCATATTAAGTGCAAATGTGTGTTTTTGGTACCGTATACTCCCAGCCATAACCCGCTCTTGGCTCTTAAGTCGAGGGTCAAATTTTGGCTTGACAACTCTGATGTTAACCCATTCAACACCAAGTAACTGACATGGACTGGTGCAGGATATTTAACCCATTCAACACCAAGTAACTGACATGGACTGGTGCATGATATTAACCCATTCAACACCAAGTAACTGACATGGACTGGTGCATGATGTTAACCCATTCAACATCAAGTAACTGACATGGACTGGTGCATGATATTAACCCATTCAACACCAAGTAACTGACATGAACTGGTGCAGGATATTAACCCATTCAACACCAAGTAACTGACATGGACTGGTGCATGATGTTAACCCATTCAACATCAAGTAACTGACATGGACTGGTGCATGATATTTTTAGACCAATTTAATTAATAAGAAAATTACATTTGGACCAGTTCATTTCTCAAAATGGGTAATTTTCTCTCAATAGTAATAGTACTGGCAAAAAGTGCAGATCCTGATGAGACGGCTCATCATTAGCCGGTTAATCTGGATTTCACTTTTTGTAAGCCAATTTAGAGGTCAGTGGTGTTGAAAGGGTTTAACTGGCTCCTTCCATCAGTAAAGGCTACTTTGTGGACTTGTGATATTCATTACGACAAACGGTTTTTTCTCTATTTGAATGAAATTGAGCTAAATTTGGGATATCTTGTTAACTTTATTCCATTACATATCATAAAAAATACACAAAACAATAATTTATGATGTTTGTTTATCAGTTTATCTATGGTTTATAATGTAAATGATTGTCTAAGCAAATTGTTATATTAAATCAAATAAAACAGACATAAATAAAGTTCCAAGAAATATAATTTTCAAAATATTTGTTGCTTGTTTTTCGTCCATAGGTCAACCTAGTACATTCATCACATTTCCTGATGAGAAAAAGGTCGAGTCATTGCAGGGAATATACGGTATTCTTAATACCTGAACTGAAGAGCATTTATAATTCTTCTGTCTGTATGTTATGTATATTTTGAGAATATAATTGTTAAAAGCCAATTTAGTTTTAAAGGAGAAACTTTAACTGCCTGTTTTCACATGTAGGTCCAATTTAGCTTGTATTATAAGCATTGTGGGGAGAAGAAAATGAAAATGGTTCTGCTAATGAAGGAGGTTATGAGATTGTGGAGGGTTTATGATGCCATAAATACACAAATATACACATTACTTTTTGTTAGGGAGGATAAAAACAATTTGCTAGAAATACGAAGATGTAACCCTTTGCCTGCTCAGTAAATAAAATCACATTTGCAAACAACATAGATCCAGATCAGCCGTAGCGTAACGCAACGCGTAATGTAATGTAGTTTTATGGAATTAGACAGAAAGCTATACAGCTTTTTTGTTTGTTATTGTTTAAGTTTATTTAATGTCGCTACTGGTTGCCCATTTGAGCGACGGGCAGGCTCCAACGGTTAACCAGTACTTTGTGCACCAACCTCTGTAAGAAACGTTTTCATATAAAGAGACCATCAGTTATGATAGGTTAGGATAGTGAGCGAGGTTGTCCCCTCCTTAAATACTTGTATTTGAGATACTACAGGCCTAGGTTGTCTATAGGAATGCTTTAAGTGCAACGAGGGGTGATCGATGTGAAATAATGTGGTATGGTTTCATGGCTGAGAATAGCTTCTTGTCTAATAAAGTCAATAAGAAATGACCACTTATATAATTTCCTATATATTTGTCATATATGCAGACTATAATGTTTAACTGTTTGCATGCTGGGTAAAAAACGCTATAAATAGCTCAAATAATTGAAAGCAGACAACAATTCATTAATATGTATTTTCTTCTTTGTAACTGAAAACTGTGGCAATGTGTCGTGAAATTGTATTAGCTAATTTACTGTAATTTCACCGATTACATACAAAGAGCTACGGACGGTACGGTTTCACACAGTTCATAATTCACGTCTGCATTGTCTCTATGCAATTCCCCAACTGCATCTTGGAAGTTGAATCATATCCTGGGAACATACGTTTATATATATTTTGCCGTGGCCGTCATATATACATATTTACTTAAAGCAGCATTACATTGTATGAAATAAAAGATATTTGAAAAATTCAATTTTTACGTATGGGTAGCAATGCTGCTACACATTCTAACAGTATACTTTGTATATTGTTATGTTCATTTGGTAAACATTGTTTTTTGCGATAAAACAAACTCGAAACCGAAAGTAGGACTTTCCGAGTCGATCGGTCACGCACTTGTTTACAACCGGAACGCATCGTCCGCACTTGTTTACATTCGGAATGCATCGTCCCCATTTGTCCCACGTTGTCTTTTTTAATTAAATTACTTGATATGTTGATTCATACCTCTGTTATCTAAGTCTTTTAGGGACATGTCTACATCCTTGCGAGAGGTTCGACATTAGAGGAAGATAGATAGATAGTATTTTATGTTCAAAATATATACGTTGTTTTCTACATCCTCTGTTGTTTCACGCATGCGCGCTGTGCGTGTTTACATTTCGTGTGTTGATAAACAAATTCGCGTATACGACGGTTTAAATTTATTGGAATTTTATCGTTTCTGAGCGACTATTTCGATTTTTGTAAACACACACACCTTTGTATTTATATTTTACCCAAAACATCCTTTATTACGATGTAATGCTGCTTTAATCACTCTCGATACCTCATTTCTGATGGAATCTATCGCCAAACCGTTAATTGAGCCTTGTTGAATTTCTGATCATGTCATTTTGCCAGAAGTTAAAAAGTGAAAAATCGACAGACTGGAACCCAGGCTAGTTGAATCACAGCCTTGTAGAGTTACTGAGATGATTACAACATAATTAGTTTTATAGTCCGGACCTTAGCCTGGGAACAGGCGTCGATATATTTTGCCTGGTCAGTCAAATAAATATATTTTAACACCGAGGCTATTAATTGGGCCATATTGAGTTTCTGATCATATCAACGTCTGGGGAAAAGTGGGGGATTGTCCGTGTAATTATTGACTCGCATTAATCATATTAATAGGCCTATTAGCACGTGACTTAATTATTGACGTACTTGAATCGAAAGCGAGGCACTGCAATGTTGATAAAACTTTATAATTGGCTGCCATTGTTTACAGGTCAACGGAACGATAGTTTTAAAAAGTACAATGTGCATCTGATTTGACATATTTACCCAATATTTAAGTTGTCCTTAGTTCAATTACGCCGAATCGATCCATTACCATCTAAATGTAATATTTAAAATCTGCAATCTCGTCGATATAACACAGAAACGGGACATTATATGTTTGCAATGTAAATGAGTCTTCGGGAGCAATCGTGTATGTTCGGAAATGATCGTGTATAATCTTGCCTGTTTGGCGATTTCTGATAGAATTCCGTTTCTATATTGAGCGATATTATCTTGTCGAGAAGAGTTGTCGTTCTTCAAATCTTCACCCTCATAAAAGTGGGTGTAAGTAGATGGCGCTACATTCGGAAATCCAGTTTCCCCAGGCTGTCATTTTGCCAGAAGTTAAAAAGTGAAAAATCGACAGACTGGAACCCATGCTATCCGGACAATTTCAAGGCACTGAGCCCTCGTTCACAGCCTGAAAAA
Organism: Archivesica marissinica; assembly: GCA_014843695.1. NCBI lineage: Eukaryota > Metazoa > Mollusca > Bivalvia > Venerida > Vesicomyidae > Archivesica > Archivesica marissinica. The sequence continues at coordinate 27,417,233 of CM026404.1, forward strand.
CGTTAAAATAAACAATAATAAATGTTTACTGTTGACTTTAATTTTGTCACTTTGTTTTTCTGTTTTATTTTTCTAATAATCCATGTATCAATGTTCAGAAATAGTTCCAAGAGAATGTTATGATGACAAATGTCCGATTAGCTCAGTGGTTAGCATGCTCGCTTCTTACCAATGCAGCCCAGGTTCGATCCTCGGACCGGGAAGTATGTGAGATAGTACGGTAGTCGCCAGATCAGACAGGTGGATTTTCTCCGGATACTCCAGTTTCCTTCCACACGAATCAACATAATATTATATGCTTTCATCCGCGCCAACGAGAGTGATTAATATAAGTTATTAAAACTTGCTTCCCAATCCCAAAAAAATGTCAATGTTTGCACCAATAATATTTTAACGAGCTCTAAAATAATATGGTATTTCCGTTTATCCCCCAAATCGGGATCTGTTATCCCCAATAAGTGGGGCCCAAATGATCTATGATTACATGTAAATAACATTGGAAACATTAAAATTATGCCCTCACCCACCACCGACTTTGAGCATTCTCCTTTTGCAGACTTTTCAAAGTACATTGAACCATGCAGATGTGACTTCTGCAGTCTCTAATTTTCTGCCATCTCCATTGCGCAGATGGACCACGCACACTGCATTACATAACAAAATTACCGCCACTGAAAAGAATCTAAATCGCTGCACCCTCTAATCTATAACTTTGCAGCCAAAAAGAACTCTAAGCTCCATGTTTTACAATAAGCTACAAGTTTCACAGGTACCTGTAAATTATGCCGATTTTATGAAAATGCTTTGGATAGGAGAATATGATCACAATTCATACATAGCATTCATAATAAAAATTGGTTACCTGTCCATAATTACTCAATCTGACGACAGACTACTGGGCAAACAATAAATTGTCAATGATCACCTGTGATTGGTTAATGGTTTACAATAAATGAAATATGTGTAGGATATAATTATGCCGAAAATGATCCAATATGTAAAATATTGGACTGTCTTCTATGCCCCGAAGACATTACCAATATTTTACATATTGGATTTGTTTGAGGTTTATATCTTATTTAAAACATACACTTGTACAACAAGATCCTACCAATTACAATTGTTAATTTCATACATTTAGGCGTAGTATTTAATATAATACTCTGGCCTTTTGACACCAGTCCAATATTAATAATAATGGACTGCAAGTACAAAGGTATGACATCACGACTGTGTTTTAGGTGTTGTTGGTGTAGGTTTAGTCCTATAAATAAGACCTCTACATAAAAAAAACGAGGTCTTATCGTTAAAGCTCATTTTCGCATAGCACTTTCCGCCCTGATCCGATGGCGGGATATCTGACCAATAATTTGAAGCTTTTCGGACATGAACATAAATGTGTGTATTGGTGTTAAGAATAATCATAAAAATAGATATTAAGAACATTTAAAATATATTGTCTAACCGTTCTGCATATCATTTAGCTGTTTGAAATCGACTGGTGAGATTCTCCCATTTTTTCTGCGCAGTCTTCACAAAAGAAATCTGAATGAATTATTTTTTAGTACATTTCATGCGTATGAACAATTGGATATTAAACAAAATCTTATTTGGTTCACCGTAATTGCACCGGAGATATATCTTGTAAACAATTTCATCTAATGATTTCTATTTTTGTTTTTCGTAATAATCAAATATTCAAAATGGGCGATTTGGAATGGCGAAACTCTGCCATTAAATTTAGACGTTGATTTCATGTATAATATTGTGTCAAGAGACGTTATCGACTGTTCAGAATTCAACATCTTGTTAACAATTTTAATTCATAAAAATGACTTTTTAGAATATAAAATATATTACGCGTAATTGAGGGTTAGCGCGTAATTCTCAGGTTTAGCGTTTAGACTAAAAATGCCTGGATAGTAAAATGTCACATTTTTCAAGTCTAAATATTTAGTTTATACAAATTTATTTTAGCTCGATTGCGAAACAAGTTCTTTCAACTTATATAAATCGCTCTCGAGACCTCATTCCTGATGGAATCCATCGCCACGAGGGAGAGAAGAGGCAACGTGGAATTTAAATGCCTTGCCTAAGGACACAATCATAACGGCTCCAGCGGGGCTCGAACTCAGGACCTTTCGCACCTGAAGCGAACGCGCATCCATTGCGCTATCACGACAAACTTCCTAAATATTTGGACTAATGTAGGTTATAAATACTTGTTTGCAAACATAATAAAAATGAATGATTAGTTAATTACATCAATGTCATAGTTATGTTATGCAATAGGTGTGTATTGATCTGGGGTTTACATGCCTGAAATCATGGCAGTGCATAAGGGCATTCCACGGGGAAATTACAGATTATTATATTATAGTGAGGGGCACCACACAGGGTTAATGTAACATGATGTATATTAGATCAACATTAACCCTTTGAACTCTATAGTCCCAATGGATACAAGTATATAACCCTGGGCTCCTGAGTAGACACTGTGAATACATGGTTTTGTTTTTGTTTACGTTTATTTATCGTCGCTACCGGTTGCCCATATGAGCGACGCCTCCTGAAGATATTAGTCATTTTAGATTTTGGAGGATAGTGCAATGATACAGAGTCTATTCCAGAGTCTACTCTGGTTCTTTTACGTGCATGGTGTAAAGCACCGACACGAGACCTCGGTTTAACGTCCCATCTGAAAGACTGTTAATTTTATTAGGGTCAGACGGGGGATTGACCCTGTGATCCCTGGATTACCAGTCCAGCGTGTTATCACTGGGCTACAGATCCGTCTGTATGAATACATGGGATATGTTGTATGTGTACCCATATCTCAATAACGTTTAGGTGAATCCTCATGAAAATTTGAGGATCTGTACATAAATGGATATTGTCACTATTCTACTATTTACACCTGTCATATTCCTCATATTACCTGTGTAACAGGTGACATAATTACAGGTAAGTCATATTTTGGTACACAACTCAATAAAATTTGAATGTTGGTCCCATTTGTGTGTGTCATTTGGTCATAGGTTGCTGTCATAGGTTTCTTTTACCTGTGGCTCATCACTGGAACTTCCGTCACTTTCTTCCACATTTTCGGTGTAATTTTCCTATTCAAAATCACTGTCATTGCCATAATTATCATCGTTCAAACCCTCTTCGTCATCACTGAACACCTGCGCTAACACCTGTTTAACTGACAGATGATTTCCACTCATTTTCGACGATATTTGACGAAAAAAACACTGAAAAATCCTTCCTTTTACGACTTGACGATTTGTTGTATTCAAGCCGAATACGAGATGTAAGTGAGCTGTTGATTGGTCAGATTAACATTACCTGCAGCTTGGCCTTAATATCGGCCGCTAGGGTGCACCGACTTTTACGCTGAGGCCGATTTTCCGGTTTTTTTAAATTAACGCACGCTGGTACATTTGCCGAATCTATCTGTCAGTCATACATGTATGATTTGCAGGTGAACAATTTAACAGGCGGATATAATAATTCCGTCCAGTCTGAGATTGATTGACAATTAGCTCTTGCAGTTGTGAGATTTTAATTGGGCGTGATTATTCAGTGTCGCAAGAGGTCATATTCCGAAGCGTAATGCATTGAACTATGTTGAGTGTATTTATTTCGAATATCCGGAGTTCGAGCCCTGCTGGAGCCGTTACGATTGTGACCTTAGGCAAGGCATTTAAATTCCACGTTGCCTCTTCTCTCTCCCTCGTGGTGGTGGATTCCATCAGGAATGAGGTCTCGGGAGTGATTAGTATAAGTTTCGCAATCGAGCTAAAATAAATTTGTATAAACTTTTTCGAATATCCCTTGGCGCACATTTATTTTACAAGCGGTTGCAGCACGATAAACAAACAAAACAATTAAATTAATCTGACTGTTTCTATAACCTTTTCTTTTATATAAATGTTTGTAGGCTATAGACATTGTTATGAAATCTATAATGCTGAATAAACAAGCAACTCTACTATTCCTGCTATCATACCTGACCTGGATAGTAGGGGGAGTTTATTAATGTTTGCATAGAAAGTGATGTGCTGTGTTTACAATTTGAATACATTCCCAAAAGTTAAATGGTAAATATGTTAAGGGGCTATAGCTTTTCAAATTGGTGAAAAGTGGGTGGGGTATTGGACAATTATTGGCTTCATAAAACCTAAAACAAAATATTATGTAATGATTGAGAGTGATATGTTCTTTAAATTGTTAATAAATTATCCAAAATGTTTTTTACCTCAAAAGTTGATCATTTCGAGCTGTTTCTGTTAAGAGTCATAGCGCATGTATTAAAATAACATACAATTGTAGTGCAAGTATAGTACAAGCTAATATAAGATAGTTTATTGTACCACCACATGATATAAAAGAACAATGACCATTTAAAAACTCCAATGTTTACAAAATTAGTGTTTGTACAAAGTATGGTGGTCTGTATGAGGTAAAGCTTCACAGTGCATAGCATCATAGCTGTACCGGTTTTCAGGCCTCTAAGGTTTGTCGGTGAATAACTACTAGTCAGGCTCTTTTATAGCAGATGAAATAATAGTGATCATTCTTGTATTCAACACCAAGTAACTCACATGGACTGGTCCGTGATATTCATAAACCAATAAATGAATCAGAAAATCACATTTGGACAAGTTCATTTATCAAAATGGGTAATTATGTCTAAAAATAGTCATATCACTGGCAAAAAGTGCAGATCCTGATGAGACGGCTCGTCACGAGCCGGCTCATCTGGATCTACACTTTTTGTAAGCCTATTTAGAGGTCTGTGATCATTCTTGTATTTAATACGCTTGACTAAGCTCAGATTGCACGACATCTTTTAAAAATAAAACTACAATTTCACTCACATGTGAGTTCAAAAAGAACCTGTTTTCGTACCACCAATCAAATTTCATGTAATAGAAATGTGTTTTCCGGTATATTCACATGACTGACACGTCATCTTGCACGATAAATCATTAACGTTCACTCGTTCCAAAAACAAAGAAATATTTCTCTATAGATTAAGGGGTTTTAATGTACACGTGAATGAGATTAATAAAAATATCAACATTGACATATTTTCGAAAAATAATGTGAATATTTGTGTTTTTTGCTCATTTTCCGGTATATCAGTGCAAGCATGTATCATATAAGTTCCTGTTACGTACCTGTTACGTACCTGTTACGTACCTGTTACATACCTGTTACGTACCTGTTACTAACAACGATGACGTCATTCTCAAACAATTTCGAAAATGGTACGGGGTACGAAAATAGGCCGATTGACGATAATTATGTTCTGATGGACATAAAATGTTCAGGTGCTGTATTTTGTTTCCATTGAGTTCAATATGTAAATGTTGATGTTTTCATTAACCTCATTCACGTGTACCCTAAAACACCCTTAACTCCCCGCATATCTACACACCGCGACAGAGTTGTATAATTATACAAACACAAAACATTGTGGGTCATCATAGCCCATCGTATACCAACGTAGGCTCTGTGAGAACAAGATTTTACTGGCACTGCAGTAGTTAATATGAAAAGAAAATTATATGTCACATTTGTTGTGACTTGTTGGCCTGAGGTTAATGGAATATTGTCTTACATAATGTCTCTTACTGGCTTGCATGCTGTCAAGTTATAAGAGGTATGAATAAAGTATACAATATGTATATACAGTCAAACCTGTGTTAGTGGTCACCTCTATTAAGCAGCCAACCTGTATTAAGCAGCCAGTTTCAAGATTCCCAAATATGCTAGTTTACTATACATTTGACCTCTATTAAGCAGCCACCTGTGCTAAGCAGCCACTTTCAGTGATTCCCATTGCTGGCTGCTTAACACAGGTTTGACTGTATTTACATAGTTTGCATGAATACTGTATGTTAGTGTGTGTGCGCGTGCGCGTGTGCATGTACAAGCTGGTATAAGGATGTCTCTTGTATACAGTAATAGAGGCAACAATTGATGCTTAATTAAACAGACAGACATAATCCACTGCTAGCTGTTAGTGTTATGTTGATTGCTGTTGCTGTCATGCTATGTTGGCTGCTGTGGCCATGGTATCTTGACTTGTTTGTCATGTTATCTTAGCTGTTGTTGTCATGGTATATTTGCTATTGTTGCCATGTTATATTTACTGTTGTTGCCATGTTATCTTGGCTGTTGTTGCTATGTTATATTTACTGTTGTTGCCATGTTATATTGGCTGTTGTTGCCATGTTTTCTTGGTTGTTGTTGCCATGTTATATTGGCTGTTGTTGCCATGTTTTCTTGGTTGTTGTTGCCATGTTATCTTGGCTGTTGTTGCCATGTTTTCTTGGTTGTTGTTGCCATGTTATATTGGCTGTTGTTGCCATGTTATCTTGGCTGTTGTTGCCATGTTTTCATGGTTGTTGTTACCATGTTATCTTGACTGTTGTTGCCATGTTATCTTGGCTGTTGTTGCCATGTTATCTTGACTGTTGTTGCCATGTTTTCTTGGCTGCTGTTGCCATGTTATCTTGGCTGTTGTTGCCATGTTATCTTGGCTGTTGTTGCCACTATACATTGACTGTTGTTGCCATGTTATCTTGGCTGTTGTTGCCACTATATATTGACTGTTGATGCCATGTTATCTTGGTTGTTGTTGCCATGTTTTCTTGGCTGTTGTTGCCATGTTATCTTGGCTGTTGCCATGTTTTCTTGGCTGTTGTTGCCATGTTATCTTGGCTGTTGTTGCCATGTTATCTTGGCTGTTGTTGCCATGTTTTCTTGGCTGCTGTTGCCATGTTTTCTTGGCTGTTGTTGCCATGTTTTCTTGGCTGCTGTTGCCATGTTATATTGGCTGTTGTTGCCATGTCATATTGGCTGTTGTTGCCATGTTATCTTGGCTGTTGTTGCCACTATATATTGACTGTTGTTGCCGTGTTATCTTGGCTGTTGCCATGTTTTCTTGGCTGATGTTGCCATGTTTTCTTGGCTGCTGTTGCCATGTTATCTTGGCTGCTGTTGCCACTATATATTGACTGTTGATGCCATGTTATCTTGGCTGTTGTTGCCATGTTATCTTGGCTGTTGTTGGCATGTTGTGTTGGCTGGAATAGCTTTGAACTTGCTGTATTGTGGGAGTGTTAATCACCCTCAGTTATTATTTCTCTTCTCCATTGTTGTCACTGCAGGGAGTTTCCGAGGAGGTTGTTGAGTCATTGAGAGGGGAAAAGCAAATTCCAGATCCAATAATAGTTTTTTTAAAAATAATATTTTATTGCATTTTTTCATACAATATATTACAGAGATTAATATGTAATTGTATGATTGCAGTATACGATACATTTTTTTTGTCTGGGAAAAAAGCAAATGGATTGGGCTACAAGTTATAACAACATTATTTACAATAAAGGTATATTGACCCAAATGCTCCTGATGTATATAATTATGCAAGTAAATAAATATTTAATGAATGGTCATGTAGATTGCTACTGATGCATGTAATAACCATGAAGGCCAACAAAAGCATGTGAAATTTGAAGGAAAACAAAAGCAGACACGGAAATGACATTCATCTCCTGCATGTCTGCGTGCAAGCACAAGCCGAGGGGTGATCTGAATGATAAGATATCATTAATCAAATCAGGTGATATCAACTTAGATATACATGTATAGGATCTTACACTCATGGTGATTTCATACTATTTTTATGAAACAAGTTTCGGAATTTTGCTATTAAGCGAGCCAAAATCACAATTACTTAATTAGATACACGAAAACGATTGATTATAACGAAACTACACACATCTGTTATCCGTCAAATTTGACACACTGGGATGCTATGGAAGTAAACAAACTAGCGTTATTTCTCAGGAACTAGTTATGATACTTTTTCTGGTTTGATACGGGCTCGTGACCCTATCAAACCAGCAAATGTAATATCAAGACTGGAAAATACAGCGTATCAATCTGGGTGGTAGACAATATTGTGGTAGGCAAATAACTGCAGAAAATAGGCTACAAATAACAGCAATAACAGAAAATAGGCTACAAATAACAGCAATAACAGAAAATAGGCTACAAATAACAGCAATAACAAAAAATAGGCTAAAATAATTCAATAAGTAATGAATAATAATAATCATAGTACAAAGAAATGCTTATTGTTTGATGAACATTTTCTTACGTCTTATACAAATTTATTTTAGCTCGATTGCGAAACAAGTTCTTACAACTTATATTAATCACTCTCGAGACATCATTCCTTATGGAATCCATCGCCTAAGGGCACAATCGTAACGGCTCCAATGGGGCTCGAATGCCGGGCCTTTCGCACCTCAAGCGACCGCACTACCACACGCTACCATTTTCTTACCATTGTATGTTTTCACAGTCAACTGTGTTTGAAGGGAAGTAACTACTTATGTCATATTAGATTCGTAAGCAGAATTTGTTTCCATTCTGTCAAATGTTATACAGTCTTTACTCAGATCAATAATACAGAGCTAGAAATGTATGTATGAAAATTGTCATCAATTTTAAGGCAATATACCATACCCTCTAATTGCTTGCAGCACACTTTAATTGAGTGTTGCAAAATGTGTGGGTTTTATGGAGCAGGCAGCTATTTGGTGTACCCTGTAAAATCCATAACGATGAATAGTTGAACATGCAGAACAATTATAATGTTACATTTTAAAATACAAATGTACTCGAAATGGGGTGTTTTAAAGATCTCGAGTATAATTATTTGTAGCTTCGAAATGAGGTTTTACAGCTTGAATGATTTGGTTATGGCATCATTTTATTGCATGACCTTTGCTGACAATTGCTGCATGTACTGCGTGGGAAAGCTGGTGCCTTAGCACCTGACATATAAGAGCGTTGATGTATACAAATGGTTGACAAAAGTCTTCACCATAAAAATGGCTGTTCTTGATGGATAATTTTATTCAAATTAATCCTAAAATAATTATACAATATGTGCATATACAATCTCACAATAATTCTGTAATCATTGGCCATTTCGCTGAAAATCTTTGTAATGACTCGGGGCTCATTCTAGAGAGTGACTGGGGCGAAATAGTCGTCCTAGGGACCCTGACTTTGCCCCTAGGGACCCAACTTCTCCCTAAAAAAATAACAAAAAAATAAATAAATATGTTTGTTCTTTATTTTACAATTTTGATACAAACTATTGTCCAGTAAGATGCACTAGCACAATACAGCATTCTATTCAAAATTGTCAAATTGTGACTTTTAACCCTATTGTGTTGCAATTTATTAAATAACACAATTTAAGGGTGCAATCACGCGCTTTCTCACTTCAGATGGGACATAAACCGAGGTCTCGTGTCACTGCATTCCCCCGTGCACGTACATGTAAAAGAACCAGAGGAGACTCTGGAATGGGTCTCTCTCTGTATCATTGCGCTATCCTCCAAAAATCTAAAATGACTAATCTCTTCAGGAGGCGTCGCTCATATGGGCAACCGGCCGACGTCTCCTGATGAGATTAGTCATTTGAGATTTTTGGAGGATAGTGCAATGATACAGACAGAGACCCATTCCAGAGTCTCCTCTGGTTCTTTTACGTGCACGGTGTAAAGCACCGACACGAGACCTCGGTTTAACGTCCCATCTGAAAGACTGTTCATTTTATTAGGGTCAGACGGGGGATCGAACCTGCGATCCCTGGATTACCAGTCCAGTGTTTTACCACTGGACTACAGATCCGTCACATGTATCATAGCACAACATCTGGTTATGGAACAACTGTAAAAACAAACAACTTCATTTCCAAAACCCATTATTGGATTTTCATCTAACTAGCATCAGTATTATGTCTAGTTGTGCATTAAAAAATTTGTAATTCAGTTCCGGTTGGATGATTTCTGGCAGATCGGTTGGATGATTTCTGGCAGATCGGTTGGATGATTTCTGGCAGATTGGTTGGATGATTTCTGGCAGATCGGTTGGATGATTTCTGGCAGATTGGTTGGATGATTCTTGTCAGATATAACGGCCATATGAGCATTTTAATCACATAACGGGCGTCCGTGCTTCATCTCCAAAATGCCATGTTGCTTTTTTACCAAGCTTGGCATGAAGCATCAGTTTGATGTCTAGTTGTGCATATTTTCACCCCGTTCCAGTCGGGAGATTTTTGGAGTTTTGCGGGTTTTAGGCAATTTGAACATTTTATGACACAAAACTTGTCCATGCTTCATTTTCAAACCCCTTGTTTGATTTTCACCAATATTGGCAGGAAGCATCGGTATGATGTTTAGCTGTGCGTATCATAACCCTGCTCCGTTTGGATGATTTTTCTATGGATTTACGGCCAATTTGACATTTTTATAACACAACGTTTCCGTGCTTCATCTCCAAATTGCCTTCTTGGATTTTTGCCAAATTTGGTAGGAAGCGTCAGTATGTTGTCTAGTTTTGCATAATGTAAACGCATTCTGATTGGATGATTCTTGGCGGATTTACGGCCATCTGGACATTTTTATAACACAAACTTCTCCAAAACGTTGATCATAATACTACATTATGACTTTTTTTATACTTTATACATTTAATACGATTGCGAAGCAAGTTTTAACAACTTATAGTAATCACTCTCGTTGGCTCGGATGAAAGCGTAACTGTGGTCATTCATGTGGGAGGAAACCGGAGTACTCGGAGAAAACCCACCTGTCCGATCTGGCGACCACCGTACCATCTCACATACTTCCCTGTCCAAGGATCGAACACGGGTCGCATTGGTGAGAAGCGAGCACGCTTAACCACTGCGCTAAGCGGACATTATGATTTTATTTGCCAGTAATGCAATGACTTCATATATTTCACTTCCATGCTTTATTACTCCACTGATGCAACATTTCTAGTTTCATCAGATCCAAGATGGCCGACTTATTACTATAAACAGATTATAATTAACCCATTCACCACCAAGTAACTGACATGGACTTTTTAGACCAATACATATTAATAAGAAAATTACATTTGGACCAGTTCATTTATCAAAATGGGTAATTTTGTCTAAAAATAGTAATATTACTGGCAAAAAATGCGGATCCTGATGAGACGGCTCTACACTCTTTATAAGCCTATTTAGAGGTCTGTGGTGTTGAAAGGGTTAATGTTTCATTCTTTAGAGGGCCCTAAGGAGGATTAGTTCAAAACTAATTAGGTCACCCTCTATAAATAAAGAAATCTATCTTCAAAATACCACATTGCGATATCATCATGCAATTTATCTCCTTGTGGGAAATGGCCGACTTGTTACTATAAATAGATTATGTTTAACGTTTAATTTTTGGTAATATCAGTGTGGGAGGTTATAAAACTATTATTTAATCTCAAACCAAATCTAAATCTTTCTGATTGGCTGAGCTGAGGGCAAGTCTCAGCGTCATCCAATTAAATGAGGTGAGCTTGAGTTCAAGGAGATCTGAGAACAGTTTTATGACCTCCAACCCCAGTATGATATCATCATGAAATATTTATCCAATCGACCACTGGGAATATCCAGGTATGGAACATACTATATTTTTAATTCATTGAATCCAATATGGTCTCATTTTATGTCAGCTCGGCTGTGCTATAATCAGCCATTGCCGTAAAAGGCTACAGCAAATTAAGAAAACCAATTGGAATATCTCTCATTTCTATCTTAGCCCGTAACCTGTAATCACAACAAAAGTCGCTTTTGCAATCCTCATAGAGCCAGATGAGACGGCACAAAGTGTTCCGTCTCATCAGGCTCTATGCTGTTTGCCATTGTGAGCTAAATCACTTGGCTGAATAGCTAACGACATGGATCCTGATCAGACGCGATGCTATGCCATGTGATCTGGATCTATGTTGTTTGCACATTCCATCCAATTGATTCGGCAGGTTAATAGTTAATTAAAAAACTAGGTGCCAAGATTAATAGTTAATTAAAAAACTAGGTGCCAAGATGGTATGGTGGTCGCCAGATCGGACAGGTGCGTTTTCTCCGGGTACCCCGGTTTCCTCCCATATGAATCACCACATATACGCTTTCATCTGTGCCAACGAAAGTGATTAATATAAGTTGTTAGAACTTGATTCGCAATCGTTGTAAAATAAATAAAGTTTCAACTTTTTTTAAAGGGTTCTCATGATTTTTTGTTTAAAACAACACCTCGCTGAGATACAGAGATTAGTGAGAGGCAGCTCAGGGAGACTATTTCATCATATCACCCTCCAGTTCAAGCCCTGACTGTACCGTACCTAATTTATTATGTCACTGTCCGATTAGCGCGCAATGGTTAGCAAGCTCGCTTCTCAACAATGCAACCCTGGATCGAGCCTCGGATTGATCTGTAATTAGCATTGTCAGGGTTAATTTGTGAAACAAGTTCTTATAACTTATACTAATCACTCTCGAGACCTCATTCCTGATGGAATCCATCGCCATGAGGAAGAGAGAAGAGGCAACATGGAATTTAAATGTCTTGCCTAAGGGCACAATTGTAACGACTCCATCGGGGCTCAAACTCCGGGCATTTCGAACCTGAAGCAAGCGTGCTACCACTGCGCTATCACGACTTCCACAAAGGTTAAATTGAGGGAAGATGTGTTATATTATCAGTATCCAATGGTCTTAGCCCACCAATCAAACAGCACAGAACATGCAAACAGCACAGAACATGCAAACAGCACAGAACATGCAAACAGCACAGAACTGCATAACAGCACAGAACTGCATAACAGCACAGAACTGCATAACAGCACAGAACATGCAAACAGCACAAAACATGCTAACAGCACAGAACATGCAAACAGCACAGAACTGCATAACAGCACAGAACTGCATAACAGCACAGAACATGCAAACAGCACAGAACATGCAAACAGCACAGAACATGCAAACAGCACAGAACTGCATAACAGCACAGAACATGCAAACAGCACAGAACTGCATAACAGCACAGAACATGCAAACAGCACAGAACATGCCATCTGAGCAGGCTCTATGGTGTTTGGTATCCGGATACGTGTAGGGGAGCTAATACATTTGTCTAAATAACAAACAACATAGATCCTGATCCGAAGTAACGCCGCATCTGATCTAGATCTATGTTGTTTGTACATTCTGTTACGGCAGGTTACGGGGTTTAATGCATCAAGCATGTGCTGACTTATATATCATAGATATAGAACTAATGATCTGCGCCGCCTTCCAAAGATACCACCATTTCAGAGGAAATCTTCTAATAAATAATTCATCAAAGCAGTTAAGATAATTGTTAGTTGTAGTGATATAATACTATCATTGTCCTTTACATCTCTGGAAGGCCTAAAAATCCATGATCAACTTCAACCTGCCTAACTTAGTTGATTAATCAATGAATTGATTTTTCCCTAGTAGGATACTGTTTGCCAAAGAGATTTTCTCATGGAATTCAAGAGAGAGCTCAAATTGATCTAGAAGCACCAATATACAACCAGAAAATATCCATATATAGGTTTTGATGGGACTTTTGTTACCCATTTGTGAAATGTAGAGCTGCATTACAAGAATAGTAGCACCATTCCACATTGTGAGGTTGGTGAACTTTCTATGCAAATGATTCCGGTGTAGACTTTGCATAATAATGAAGGTCACAAAGGTTAGTTGATTTTCTTACTATTGTTTGTTTGGTAATTGTTGTTCTTTGTAATTTGGTAATGAGAGGCATCGATCAGTTACTGCCCCTGAATACTTCCTAAATATATGTTTGTCCTCTTTAGGTGGTTTCCTCTGTTTTTATCGTTATGTCTTTTGCACAACATGCTGTCAATTTCCTTCCACTTTCTCATCTTATATTATTATGCTACTATATCTCGACAGATATCCTGCAGGATATCCAATGGCTACTTATCTGTAAATTTGTTTTATCAATTAAAACACATGATTTGGATAAAATCACATTTATCATAATGCAGAAACAGAAATGACAGCTATGCATTGTGGGATAAATCAGAATTTATCTGCCAAGGGAGGTAATAGAAAAGCCAGCGCAGTCCCTCATTGAGTATATATTGGCTATATTGGGTATACGGGTGTCACTATATGTGAATATCAGATGATGAGAAATGGAGGGGGCCTCTATCCATGGCCGGGTGGCTAGGGTTGTTGATTGCAAATCACATGCCCCTCGCCGCTGCAGGTTCGAATTCCACTGGGGTGACAAATGCTTTCAAGTGAGGAAGCTATCCAGTTGGCTTGCAGAAGGTCGGTGGTTCTACCCAGGTTCTGGCCGTGCCTGAAATACTGCTCGGAGGGGGCAGCCTGGTTTCTTCCTTCACCAATAATAGCTGGAAAGTCGCCATAAGACCTAAACTGTTGGTGCGACGTTAAACTCCAAAAACATAACAAACATGAAGAGAATTGGTTCTTGTGATTGTTGGTTATATATTACTGACATATAGCCACCGGATACAACTATGCGTTGTTTGAAAGCTCGCTTGAATCGTGCAGTACAACTCATTAAAGTAACCTAACACCTGAATCATTTATAGATAAATGAGATGCCAGGTATCAAACTCGGAGATTATTCTAAAATATGATACTTAGCTTGTCTAAAGCGTATACATGTAGTAATTTCTGCAAGTGATGATCAATTTGTTGATGATTTCTTCAAATGATTACAATGTATGATACACTGCCAAGACATCATGAACCAGAGCATCAAGGTATGCACCACGAACCAGAGCATTAAGGTGTGCATCATGAACCAGAGCATCAAGGTGTGCATCATGAACCAGAGCATTAAGGTGTGCATCATGAACCAGAGCATCAAGGTGTGCATCATGAACCAGAGCATCAATGTGTGCATCATGAACCAGAGCATCAAGGTGTGCATCATGAACCAGAGCATTAAGGTGTGCATCATGAACCAGAGCATCAAGGTGTGCATCATGAACCAGAGCATTAAGGTGTGCATCATGAACCAGAGCATCAAGGTGTGCATCATGAACCAGGGCATCAAGGTGTGCATCATGAACCAGGGCATCAAGGTGTGCATCATGAACCAGAGCATTAAGGTGTGCATCACGAACCAGAGCATCAAGGTGTGCATCATGAACCAGAGCATCAAGGTGTGCATCTGATGAAATCCATCGCCACGATGAAGAGAGAAGAGGCATGTGGAATTTAATTGCCTTGCCTAAGGGCAGAATCGTACCGGCTCCAGTGGGGTGCAAATTCCGGGCATTTCGCACTTGAACAGAACGCACTACCACTGCTATCACGACTTCCACAAAAACAAAGATGTAGAATAGGAACCAGATGTGTTTAGCATGTCGTTTTGCTTCAGATTCTGAAAAAGAAATGTTTACAGTTAAGAGGTACTGAGGCTGGTCTTTCACCAATGTTTTTACTCAGAAGACCGATTCTAAGTACAAACAGGTACTAAAGAATTGTTACATATTTGTTTTTTTAATATCATCAGAAATTTGTCACAAAATCTCTGTTCCAAATTACACCTGGAAACACATAGGCAACCATTATTGTATAAAGTTGATGATGATGTATAGAATGTATATGGGTGACCAAAACGTGCTCAGCACCGTCGATTACTCGATATAGAGTTGGGTTGATGTGTGTCTTTGTCTGATATAATCTTGTAGAGGTGTGTGGAGTTTGTTGTTGTTCTTCTCAGCTGGATGATTATGTTCCAAGATTATATTTCCTAGTTAGATTATCTTCCAAGGTTATAGAAATGCAATGAGGTTCGGTTCTGTCAATAATTAGGTTTCTCAGTCCATTTTAGAGCCACACTCCCAATTGTTGGTCATCCCACAACAGCATCTAGGTCGCTTCAGGGTCAATCCATACTTCTACCACTTCTGAAGATCAGCGATGCTGGAGCGCGTGTCCCTTGCTGAAAGATCAGCGATGCTGGAGCGCATGTCCCTTGCTGAAAGATCAGCGATGCTGGAGTGCGTGTCCCTTGCTGAAAGATCAGCGATGCTGGAGTGCGTGTCCCTTGCTGAAAGATCAGCGATGCTGGAGTGCGTGTCCCTTGCTGAAAGATCAGCGATGCTGGAGCGCGTGTCCCTTGCTGAAAGATCAGCGATGCTGGAGTGCGTGTCCCTTGCTGAAAGATCAGCGATGCTGGAGCCCGTGTCCCTTGCTGAAAGATCAGCGATGCTGGAGTGCGTGCCCCTTGCTGAAAGATCAGAGATGCTGGAGCTCGTGTCCCTTGCTGAAAGATCAGCGATGCTGGAGCGCGTGTCCCTTGCTGAAAGATCCCGGAATCCCACGCTGCTGCTGTGAGATGTGCGCGGGCAACAACTTGCACGAATATGTCAGCAGATGTATAAAACTGCCAATGGCTAACTTAGATCTAGTGGCTAAATTGTCTCAGAAGCCATTATAACACCAACTATCACATGGTAGACATGGTAGACATGGCCTCAGGTGTGAACTATCCAGACTTTGACCCCTTGTCACCATATTTCACAACTGTTATGGGCCGTCAGCTATACAGATGGCAGAATATGCATCTATTGCCATAGAAGAGAAAGACCTACAGATTGTTGTATTCGGGAGAGAGACAGATTTGGTACTATCAGTATACAGTCATAACTTCACTAACGGTCACCTGGAAAGAGCAGTCACCTGGTGTCAACGGCCAGTTCGAACTTCCCCCTAATGAAAATCACTCTATATTATACCTGGTATTAGCGGCCACCTGGTGTCTGCGTCCAGCGGCTGGTATATATTCATCCCAAATGCCATATTTCCACTGCATTAGACGGTCATGTGTCATCCAAAATGTGTGAAATTTCAATTAATCATGTCAGATGTTGTGTATCGACCTTGACATTTAGTAAAATTCCATTGTGAAGGAGAAATAGGAAAAATACCAGAAATTTATAATTATGAAAATCAGCCGGTTTAGTAAATAGATCGGTTTAGTAAATAGATCGTATATTTGTGTTTCATTCAAAGAATGAGAGTAATTATTGTGGCCCCAATTATCGATCCTTGACGTAATCATACAGTCTCATATTGAATGAGGTGTTGAGAAGCTTGTTGTCACTTAAGTTATTTCAAAAGACTGATAAAGTAACATTGTCACACCTCATTCCTGATTTGGTGTGCAAAAAGAATAATTACTTTTTACTCGAATATCCGGGTACTTTGATGAAATCGTATTTCGAAAATTAAAATTTGAAAAACCTGACATTTACTTGTCTTCATTGTTAAGAAAAGTATTTCATCTTAATGCTAACATTATATTTGCGCATCAGTATTGGGAATTACAGTCATAGGCAGCCGATTGCATAGAGACACCTCATGCAGCTCTGACATATATACATGTACGCGGTCAACCCTTACCCTGATTCAACTCGACCCTCAGCCTCATCTTATGCCATAGTACCCCTGGCCGTTGTACTCAGTGATTTTCGATTTTAATGAATGACCTGCATATCAGTGTTCAAATATCAACAAACATTACAATAAAAGCCTTGTTTTAAAAATGATAAAAATCCACCGATTGTACTTATTTCTATAATCCATCTCAAATCCATCCGTAATTAGCACTTGCATTCATAATGTTTGTTTTGGTTTGTAAGCAGAATGGCGAATAAACCAACAATAATGGCCAGGTAAGTGATAATAAGTTTGTTGTGACATATTTAACCATTTCAACCCCACATGCCTCTAAATAGGCTTATGAAAAGTGTAGATCCAGATGAGCCGGCTCGTGACGAGCCGTCTCATCAGGATCTGCACTTTTTTGCCAGTAATAATTATTACTATTTTTAGATAAAATTACCCATTTTGATAAATGAACTTGTCCAACGGTAATTTTCTTATTAATTTATTGGTCTGAAAATATCACGCACCAGTCCATGTCAGTTACTTGGGGTTGAATGGGTTAAAGGAAGCATTATATGGGTCTAACTAAAATCAAAGAAAGCATTGTTTTACTCAAAATGGTAATTACATGGATCAATCTATTTTTATTGTGAAATGTCTGATGTCACCAAGAGTGACGAGAAGTTTGATACAATGATTATTGCTGTAACATTTATTGGTGTCTTATGTTGTTGATGATGATGATGATGATGATGATGATGATGATGATGATGGAGCTATGACTGATGTAAAGTATGATACATAACAATTTGTATGTGTTATTTGATGATTGGTGCCGTCTCGTGTCCAGATGATCCACACCTGCATTAAGTGGTCACCTGACTTAAGCAGCCAAAAATAGTCAATTCCCTTGACTGGCTGCTTAAGACAGGTTTGATTGTATTGGTCTGGGTGGGCTAATGGCGAATCTAAAAACTGGACTTTGTCATTATCCTAGGAAATCTTGAGATGACGAACCTGGCACCTTCCAGCATGACAATGCAATTCCTCACATAAACACAATACCCTGCTTAAAATAAAACATGTCTTAATTGGCCCGCTGTATTCACAACCACATAGAACACATATGGAATGAATTGGTAGATCCAAAAATCCAATTGATGGTATAATTAAATAACCTCGGAAATGCAATTCTGTTAGAATGGCAGCGTATTCGAAATGCACTTCGTAAATTCATTAGGTACGTATTTTCAAATGCATTCATAAACATTGGGGTGGTTATTACTGATGCCTCTTATAAAATCACTTAGTAAGAAGAAGAAATTTTTTATTTTCCAATTTGAACCTAAAAGTTCATCATTGTACAACATATATATATATATATACATAAAGGCTTAGTACACTCTATGAACAGACGGATCTGTAGTCTAGTGGTTAACACGCTAGACTGGTAATCCACGGATTGCAGGTTCTATCCCCCGTCTGACCTTAATAAAATGAACAGTCTTTCAGATGGGACGTTAAACCTCGTGTCGGTGCTTTAAAGAACCAGAGGAGATTCTGGAATTGATCTCTGTCTGTATCATGCACTATCCTCCAAAATCTAAAACGACTAATCTCTTCAGGAGATGTCGCTCATATGGACAACCGGTAGCGGCTATAAATAAACATAAAATCACACACTCTATGAGTCACTACTGTCACTACTTTATTTATTCCAAATGTAGTATGATCATTTTCATTTTTCTGATCATTTTCATTTTTCTGGAACTTTAATTTCAACTCCTGCTCAGAAAATATTTCCTAAATAACATGCATTGTCTGATTGATCGCTGTAAATTATACAAACTCGCCGCTTTGGCATTGAAACTTTAATGGAAAAATAATATCCCCGAAAAAACATTTATAAACAAAACATAGGTCGATGTAAGTTTTCAGTTTGGGTCAGTGTATAATGTGATACTGTAGTGGTAGTCGGATAGGTAAGCATTTCGGACATTTATTTGTTGCTTATTGCAATGCTTAATTTGCTAGCCTCTCGATAATAGCTACTGCTACAGTTGTTACGAATGGTGTTAAATGCTTTGTGTGCATGCCACATTTCAGATTTCATTTGCATTGAATGAGGGATGGGTTGGGGTAGACATGTTGAAATGTAGCATAGTTTAGTTGCTGCTAATGAGAGACATCGTGATAGCACAGTGGATGCGCGTTCGATTCAGGTGCCAAAGGTCCGGAGTTTGAGCCCCGCTGGAGCCATTACTATTGTGGCCTTTGTTATGAACATTTGTTTGTCTACTACATTGTCAATGTATGTGGTATTGGTAATGGCGTCAAGAGGTCCTTCTATGAGGGAAAGGGTTATGGTTCAGTTAATAATACAAGCAAAAAATAAAATTAACTAAGCTAAACTTGACTGCCTTAATATGTGAACAGGTTATAAAAATCACGCAATACACAAGTAACATGAAATTATGGAACATCCAGAATATTCTTAATTGATTTTACCACATTTCCTTCATTTCTCCAGGGCAACATATAATCAGAGTTATTCATCATTTTTACCAGTAGTTGTCTGACTACATTGGCTTGATAGATCTTTATTGATACCTTAACTTACTCAATGTGTTCTCTGCAATTTCCTATCTGGGCTGAATTGCTAGTGATGTTATACAATGAATTCCTTTATTTCATGCATATTGATTTTTGTTCGTTTTAGCATTGAATGTATTTTTGATATACATTGCATGGTCAACAAAATGTAATATATTTCCGATGTCCATAATTGCTTGGTCAACAAAATGTAATATATTTCCGATGTCCATAATTGCTTGGTCAACAAAATGTAATATATTTTCGATGTCCATAATTGCTTGGTCAACAAAATGTATTATATTTTCGATGTCCATTGCTTGGTCAACAAAATGTAATATATTTCCGATGTCCATAATTGCTTGGTCAACAAAATATATTATATTTCCGATGTCCATAATTGCTTGGTCAACAAAATATATTATATATCCGATGTCAATGGCTTGGTCAACAAAATGTAATATATTTCCGATGTCCATAATTGCTTGGTCAACAAAATGTAATATATTTTCGATGTCCATTGCTTGGTCAACAAAATGTAATATATTTTCGATGTCCATTGCTTGGTCAACAAAATGTTGTTGGTTGTTGTATTTCTCAAGAAACACTGTTTGAGACATATATAAGGTTAATGCTCTGGACAAGCAAACCAATGATCAATGAATCACGTCACCGCATCACTTGTTCTATTGTATTCACCATTCCTTGTATGAATTCAGATGAATCAATAAAGTGATGCGGTCATTTCTGTTAGTCACCATTGTGGTTAGTTTACTCTCCTCCACACAGATTTACTCTCCTCCACACAGATTTACTCTCCTCCACACAGGTTTACTCTCCTCCAGATGGGTTTACTCTCCTCCACACAGGTTTACTCTCCTCCACACAGGTTTACTCCCCTCCACATGGGTTTACTCTCCTCCACACAGGTTTACTCTCCTCCACACGGGTTTACTCTCCTCCACATGGGTTTACTCTCCTCCACACGGGTTTACTCTCCTCCACACAGGTTTACTCTCCTCCACATGGGTTTACGCTCCTCCAAATGGGTTTACTCTCCTCCAAACGGGTTTACTCTCCTCCACATGGGTTTACTCTCCTCCAAACGGGTTTACTCTCCTCCACATGGGTTTACTCTCCACAGGTTTACTCTCCACACAGATTTACTCTCCTCCACACAGGTTTACTCTCCTCCACACTAGTTTACTCTCCTCCACATGGGTTTATTCTCCTCCACACAGATTTACTCTCCTCCACACGGGTTTACTCTCCTCCACACAGGTTTACTCTCCTCCAAACAGGTTTACTCTCCTCCACACGGGTTTACTCTCCTCCACACAGGTTTACTCTCCTCTGTAGCACCATTTCTGATTGAAACTGGTGGCTCAGTAGAATTATGTAAACGTGACGTCTGCTGTCCTTTTTTAGACTGCTATTTATAAACATTGAACATTCATGCGGGGGACGTATTTCAGCATTTCCAACCATTGTGGGTGCAAAAACAAATAAATCTGCTTGTGTCAATTGTCCTTTTTTAAGCTGTTATTTATAAACATTGAACATTCATGGTAACTTTAGTTTAGGTAAGTTTTATTTCACAAACGTCAATAGACCAGTTTGGTCCATGAGACAACATAATTACAAAACATTTACACATTGTTACAGTCACATGATTCATGCATGGGGACGTCGTATTTCAGAATTTCCAACCATTGTGGATGCAGACAGCAGATGCCATAAACAAATAAATCTGCTTGTATAGGTTGTCCTTTTTTAGGCTGCTATTTATAAACATTGAATATTCATGCGGGAGGGGGGAACGTATATTTCAGCATTTCCAACCATTGTGGATGCAGACAGCAGATGTCATAAACAAATTAATCTGCTTGTGTCGATTGTTCAATAACTCTATGGAATCAATGTAGTTGGCTTCGCTGTGTCAGTCAGATTTCTCTTATATGGGAAAGTTTGACGAAATAAACAAATTAATAATTTTATTCAGGCAACATAATCATCTCTTTTCATTGGGTTCCGATGAAACAATGGAACAATGGAACAATGGAACTGGTTTGTTGCCGGAACAGCCAGACTTTCCTTGTGTCTTGCACCACGATCGGGTAAGTGTGTGTTCATTTTGATGTCACATGCTATGGGTTTACAGTGTGTGTTCATTTTATCCAGCAAGTACGGTTTCATTTTGTTCAGCAAGTACGGTTTCATTTTGTCCAGCAAGTACGGTTTCATTTTATCCAGCAATTACGGTTTCATTTTATCCAGCAATTATGGTTTCATTTTATCCAGCAATTACGGTTTCATTTTATCCAGCAATTACGGTTTCATTTTATCCAGCAATTACGGTTTCATTTTATCCAGCAATTACGGTTTCATTTTATCCAGCAATTACAGTTTCATTTTATCCAGCAATTATGGTTTCATTTTATCCAGCAATTACAGTTTCATTTTGTCCAGCAATTACGGTTTCATTTTATCCAGCAATTACGGTTTCATTTTATCCAGCAATTACGGTTTCATTTTGTCCGATTGTTCTTTACTCATGTGTTTCATACACAGTGAAGTTTAATTTCTCTTTTCTAAATGATGTTCGGTGTTTTCCGCCAGGTTCATAAGCAGACTGTTTTCTCACCTGAGCGATATGGCCGACTTGACCCTCTTCCGAAATTGGTCCTAACATTTTTAATACATGCTTGAAACCCCAGTTCCAATCAACTGAACCTGTAATTCCACACAACAGCTTAATTGCAAAATACTGCAGATGGTTAATTGGTAATTTGTCTCGGAAGCCATTCAAACAACAACAAAATGTCACATGTAGAAACGAGATTTGTGATTGTTCATACTTGTACAATACCTTAGTAATTATGTTTTTATTCTTGTATTCTTTAAAATGCCAGCCAGCATCCTTGGTGGAATGGATATGGAGTCTGCCTCGTATAAAGAAGTTGTGAGTTTGAACCCAGCCAGAACCACCGTGGTGGTGTCCTTAGGCAGGACTCAAATTTACAACTGCCTCTTCTCTCTCCCTCATGGCCACGGATTCCATCATGAATGAGGTCTCGAGAGTGATTAAACTAATATTAGAACTTGTTTCATAATCAAGATAAAAATAATTTGTATGATGAAAATGGGGGTGGAGTGACGTAGTATATTTATTATTATTATCTCCCTGAGCTGTAGTCAGGGTGGCCAGGGTGGTCAGGGTGAGATATTTGTACAGGCAGATCACCCAGTTTCCTTCATCTGTCAACATTTTGTTTCAAAAATAACGTTTGCTCTGAAACTTTTTGTTAAATTTTGGTGAAACTTTATGTGGAACTTTGAGACAAATTTAAAGATTAGATCAAAAAAGAGCTAAAGTCATTCTAATCTGAAATTCAAGGCACTGCATGTGGCCATCTAGAAAATCTATTTTCACTTTCTCCTGAACTGCTTGTTAAATGTTGATGATACTGGTTATGGAGCATCAAAGCATCTTGCAGATAAAAAATAGCTAAATTCATTCTGATCGGATTCCAATATTGACACCATTGTTCGTTGTTACCAGTAGATCTAAAGTGAAATTCAAAACATGGTTGCCATCTTGAAATTCTATCTATTGTCCACTGCGGTATTTTGCATAGACCCACGTATAAGACGGGTTGAGAAAATGGAAACCACTCAGAAGTAAAGATCAAACAGATTGTACTGTAAAAGCACTGTAAATTATGTCAAATCATAAAAAATTACACTGATGCACAACAATAAATTTGATTTGCTAAAATGCTATTGACAAGTTGTTACACCCTTTCAGTTATTTCAAAGGTCATCAATTATTGAGTTGGAATAAACTGATTTAAAAAAACGACAAAAAAAAAACTTTTCACACTCGTTTATAAGACGGGAAGCCACTTTGGAGACAATAATCTGGTGATAAAAACCGCGTCTCATAGGCAAGTAAGTACGGTATGATGAATCTTGGTATGGAGCATTTGAGTAACTACTTAAAGTAGATAGAATGAGCTAAAATAATTCCGATTTCTTCATTTTTATCAACAATCTCTCAGCCATTTTCTGAAGGTACATTTTTACTAATTTACTAATTTAGTGTTGCAAAGCTTGCACTTACTATGAACATACTAGAATATAATTACATTACATTCCCCGCACGACCAGCTGTAGCCGTTACGATTGTGCCCTTAGGCAAGGCATTTAAATTCCACATTGCCTCTACTCTTCCTCGTGGCGATGGATTCCATCTGGAATGAGGTCTCGAGAGTGATTAATATAAGGATTCCATCTGGAATGAGGTCTCGAGAGTGATTAATATAAGGATTCCATCTGGAATGAGGTCTCGAGAGTGATTAATATAAGGATTCCATTTGGAATGAGGTCTTGAGAGTGATTAATATAAGGATTCCATCTGGAATGAGGTCTCGAGAGTGATTAATATAAGGATTCCATCAGGAATGAGGTCTCGAGAGTGATTAATATAAGGATTCCATCTGAAATGAGGTCTCGAGAGTGATTAATATAAGGATTTCATCAGGAATGAGGTCTCGAGAGTGATTAATATAAGGATTCCATCTGGAATGAGGTCTCGAGAGTGATTAATATAAGGTGTAGGAACTAAAACAAAAGTTGAGATAATAATAACATTGGTAACGGCAAATGCAGCAACTATGCAAGACAATTTCGTATAACCTTTTCTGGAAAGGAACTCTGTCATTTAGTTTAATCAAACGTTAGCTAGATTTCTGGTGCGGACCGTTATCTAATGTTGTCAAAACTTGTGGCCCAAACCATTTGTATTTTCATACTATGTATTGTATCGTTCTGTGCGTAACATTAACCATTGATTTCCAATAAAATATGATTAAACAAGGCAATTTCATCACATGCTATTTCCAGGTAATATGACAATGGCAGTTTCATTATGTGTAAATATTACGATATAATTAGAAATCATCTCAACGCAAATATTTCAGCCCAAGATGTGTCTGCGAACTTTATTCCTTATTAATTGTAATGTTATCCATTATACAGTATTTGCTGATAAATATATTTGACCAGATTAGAGTTTTGCTACAATTATGATGATACCCTTGAGCATAAACAATTTAGTCAGTTTTCACAAAATGTAAGTGCAAGACAAGATCACAAATGCATACTTCCTCACGCCGAAAAGATATATGGCCGGTTTGAGTGAAGAATTAATTAAAACATTTCACTGTTTGATTGGTTATCTAAATATACTATCCAATAATGCTAGTTATCTAAATATACTATCCAATAATGCTAGTTATCTAAATATACTATCCAATAATGCTAGTTATCTAAATATACTATCCAATAACGCTAGTTATCTAAATATACTATCCAATAACGCTAATTATCTAAATATACTATCCAATAATGCTAGTTATCTAAATATACTATCCAATAATGCTAGTTATCTAAATATACTATCCAATAACGCTAGTTATCTAAATATACTATCCAATAACGTTAATTCTGTTTGGAGGGAAGTTACAGGCCGTGTCTATTTATATGCATACGTTGGCCTTTTCTTACGGAGGTTGGTGCACCAAGTACTGGTTAACCGCTGGAGCCTGCCCAGGGAAGGTGTTGCTAGGTAAACTGCCTGACGGCGATATAGCCCAAAATGGTGGCGATGAAGGCGTAAAACGCGAACAAACAAAACAAAACTGACCTATATTTTGCCAGCAGATAATAGAATAAGATGATATATTGGTGATACATTCGGTGTTGACAGACTTGATTTATGATAGCGTACATATAATGATATTGTGAAGTTATGTTATTGTTATATTTCGGGTTTTACGCCTGCATCAGCACCATTTTGGGCTATATCGTCGGCGGGCAGTTTACCTAACAACACCTTTCCTGGGCAGGCTCCAGCGGTTAACCAGTACTTGAGTGCACCAACCTCTGTAAGAAACTGCCAACTTTTTCATATAAATGAGAAACGGTCTGAGTGGGGCTCGAACCCGTGAACATCAGTGATGATAGGATACAGTGGTATACAAGTCAGCGACCATATCCACTCGACCACGGAGGCGGACTATTGTGAAGTAGATGCATCACCACATCAGTGCGGAATCTATAAACTACACAAACTCTTATAATGGATAGATATATTTCTTTTATGATTTCCGATGAATGATTGAGTATCCTTGGTGAAAGACAATGGCTATTGTTCATCATTCTGAAACAATGGAAGGTGGCATTTTCTCTGACACTGCTCACGTTTCGTATTCCTCTGCGACTGGATATACTACTTATTGTATGTTAGTTTATACAAATTGATTTTAGCTCGATTGCGAAACAAGTTCTTACAACTTATATTAATCACTCTCGAGACCTCATTCCTGATGGAATCCATCGCCACGATGGAGAGAGAAGAGGCAACGTGGAAATTAAATGCCTTGCCTAATAGCACAATCGTAACGGCTCCAGCAGGGCTCAAACTCCGGACCTTTCGCACCTGAAGCGATTACGCATCCACTGCGCTATCACGACTTCCATGATGTATGTTACTATTTTCATAAACAGTTAATAATAAAGTAATATGTTCTAATGACTATGAGTTGCCTGCACGTGAATCTGTTTCATAGTCAAGCGGCCGCATGTAAAAAAATGAGGAACACAGGGAAAACTGACGAATTACAATTTATATTGGAGGTTGGGTAATACTAACGAATTACAATTTATATTGGAGGTTGGGTAATACTAACGAATTACAATTTATATTGGAGGTTGGGTAATACTAATGAATTACAATTTATATTGGAGGTTGGGTAATACTAATGAATTACAATTTATATTGGAGGTTGGGTAATACTAACGAATTACAATTTATATTGGAGGTTGGGTAATACTACCGAATTACAATTTATATTGGAGGTTGGGTAATACTAATGAATTACAATTTATATTGGAGGTTGGGTAATACTAATGAATTACAATTTATATTGGAGGTTGGGTAATACTACCGAATTACAATTTATATTGGAGGTTGGGTAATACTAATGAATTACAATTTATATTGGAGGTTGGGTAATACTTTTTTTTTGGGGTTGGGTTTGTTTTTTTGGGGTTGGGTAATCTAGAATTACAATTTATATTGAGTTGGTAATTACCGAATTACAATTTATATGGAGGTTGGGTAATACTTTATTAATGAAAGCTGTAAATGATGGTAAACCCTCATCCTTTAGGCTGGGCACGCGTTCATTATCTCTCATCAATATTGCATGAGATGAGGTCTGGACTTCATACTAATACATAATTGTACAAAGCAGTGTCCATCGATTTAGAAATACAATCTTTCAAGAATCAAGTGGATCAGTGGGTCTAATGGTTTCAACCTTCTGCTTAACCTTCCACCTTCTGCTTAACCTTCCACCTTCTGCTTAACCTTCCACCATCTGCTTAACCTTCCACCTTCTGCTTAACCTTCCACCTTCTGCTTAACCTTCCACCTTCTGCTTAACCTTCCACCTTCTGCTTAACCTTCCACCTTCTGCTTAACCTTCCACCTTCTGCTTAACCTTCCACCTTCTGCTTAACCTTCCACCTTCTGCTTAACCTTCCACCTTCTGCTTAACCTTCCACCTTCTGCTTAACCTTCCACCTTCTGCTTAACCTTCCACCTTCTGCTTAACCTTCCACCTTCTGCTTAACCTTCCACCTTCTGCTTAACCTTCCACCTTCTGCTTAACCTTCCACCTTCTGCTTATTTTTTTTACCTTCACCTTCTGCTTAACCTTCCACCTTCTGCTTAACCTGTTAACCTTCCACCTTCTGCTTAACCTTCCACCTTCTGCTTAACCTTCACCTTCTGCTTAACCTTCCACCTTCTGCTTAACCTTCTGCTTAACCTTCCACCTTCTGCTTAACCTTCCACCTTCTGCTTAACTTGTAACCTTCCACCTTCTGCTTAACTGCTTAACTTGTAACCTTCCACCTTCTGCTTAACTTGTAACCTTCCACCTTTTGCTTAACTTGTAACCTTCCACCTTCTGCTTAACTTGTAACCTTCCACCTTTTGCTTAACTTGTAACCTTCCACCTTCTGCTTAACCCTTAACCGTCCACCTTCTGCTTAACCCTTAACCTTCCACCTTCTGCTTAACCCTTCCACCTTCTGCTTAACCTTTAACCTTCCACCTTCTGCTTAACCCTTAACCTTCTGCTTAACCTTCCACCTTCTGCTTAACCTGTAACCTGCCGAAGTGGAAGTCGTGATGGTGCAGTGGTAGCGTGTTTGCTTCAGGTGCAAACGGTCCGGAGTTCGAGCCCCACTGGAGCTGTTACGATTGTGCCCTTAGGCAATTCCAAATTGCCTCTTCTCTCTCCCTCATGGCGATGGATTCCATCAGGAATGAGGTCTCGAGAGTGATTAATATAAGTTGGAAGAACTTGTTTCGCAATGGAGCTAAAAGAGATTTGTATAAACTTAAATTGGACAGAGTGTGGAAATAACATAGATCCATATCAGCCGCTGTGTAGTGCCGCATCTGATCAGGATCTATGTTGTTTGCTATTCAGACAAGTGTTTTAGCGCCACTATCTGAATAGCAATCAACATAAAACCTGTTCAGATGGAACATATGTCCACATTTGATCTGGCTCTATGCTGTTTGTAAAAGCGACTTTAGTCGTGATAATGGCATGTTATGGCTTAATTGACCATGTATCACAGTCACATGTTAGAATGACCCACATTCGTAACTTCAGAAAATGCCGATATTGATTTTGGTGGGCAGATTGGTTGCCACCATTGAGCCAGATCACAGTGGTACCAGGGTATAATATTATTAAGTCTGCCTTAGGGATTACAGATCATATCAGAGAGCTGAGTTCCAGTGATGCAGCGGTTCCACTTTGCTTCAGCAATTCCAAGGTAGTGCAGTGGTTTCACTTTGCTTCAGCAATTCTAAGGTAGTGCAGTGGTTTCACTTTGCTTCAGCAATTCCAAGGTAGTGCAGTGGTTTCACTTTGCTTCAGCAATTCCAAGGTAGTGCAGTGGTTTCACTTTGCTTCAGCAATTCCAAGGTAGTGCAGCAGTTCCACTTTGCTTCAGCAATTCCAAGGTAGTGCAGCGGTTCCACTTTGCTTCAGCAATTCCAAGGTAGTGCAGCAGTTCCACTTTGCTTCAGCAATTCCAAGGTAGTGCAGTGGTTCCACTTTGCTTCAGCAATTCCAAGGTAGTGCAGTGGTTCCACTTTGCTTCAGCAATTCCAAGGTAGTGCAGTGGTTTCACTTTGCTTCAGCAATTCCAAGGTAGTACAGTGGTTTCACAGTAGTGCAATAGTTCAACATTGATGCAGTGGCTCCATGATTGTGCATCAGTTGCATAGTGATGTTGTGTAATTAAGAAATGAATCGCGGCTTAATAGTTTCCATCAGGGTATGAACTATATTGGGCGTGGTTAATGTGTGTGGAGACCCGCGATTCATTACTTATATTTTACATTAATTATTCTTTTTAATGTTTTAATGACACAACTAAAATATAGCACACTTTGCATTTAAAATGTTTTTCGTCCAGATTTGCAAGTTACCATGTGCCGGAACAGGTAAATAGAACATCCCTAAAACAGTGTAATCTATAAGACACCCCTTTTTCACGACGAACGTTGCCTAATAATGCGAATGTCCGTAGTTTCAAGTGCGCGTGTAAGCTGCATATCATTAGTTGGAAACCCTCATCTAAGAAATGCAATAACAATGTAAATATTGGTCTATGAATATGCAGCCAACTAAAATACCTAAGATGATAGAAAACCTAAGATGATAGAAAACAGTAGCTTCCCATTTCAGATTGTAAGAATTATAAAACTAAATGTCTGTGAGATTAAACCTAGGTATCATGCAGTTGATAAGTTGTCGCCATATCTATCCCACCCCCATAGATATTACTGGGACTACATGAGATTTAGGTTAATATACTATTATATCTACATACAAACGACAACCATTTAACCCTTTCCTTATAGAGATTTAGGTTAATATACTATTATATCTCCATACAAACGACAGTCATTTAGCTATCGTGCAGTGGATAAGTAGTCACCATATCTAACCCACCTCCATAGATATTACTGGGACTACATGAGATTCTGGCCTTTATTATGAACATTGGTTTGGCTACAACATTGTCAATGTATGTTGTATTGGTAATGATGTCAAGAGGTGCTTCTATGAGGGAAAGGGTTTATGAACATTGGTTTGGTTACTACATTGTCAATGTATGTTGTATTGGTAATGACGTCAAGAGGTGCTTCTATGAGGGAAAGGGTTTATGAACATTGGTTTGGTTACTACATTGTCAATGTATGTTGTATTGGTAATGACGTCAAGAGGTGCTTCTATGGGGGGAAGGGTTAAGATGGGCATTTAGATAGAACATCTGACTTTTACAACAAATGTTGGCCCTCTGTTAGCGTATCCAGTGGAACTAGCAACTTCTCCTTCCATATGGGATGGCACCACCAATCTATAGTTCAGGATATACCAGCAGTTCCATGCAAAACCTCCAAATAATCTGCTAGTCATACTGTGTCACAGTCAACAAATCATGGCTATAAATCTGTATCACTATAATGTTAAATGTGCGATTAAGTTGTCGTTCGGAATAGAATATATAAATGTTCATTGAAGCCATAACAACAATGCTTCTTCTATATATATCTACAATGCTTGTTCTATATATATCTACAGTGCTTGTTCTATATATATCTACAATGCTTGTTCTATATATATCTACAGTGCTTGTTCTATATATATCTACAGTGCTTGTTCTATATATATCTACAATGCTTGTTCTATATATATCTACAGTGCTTGTTCTATATATATCTACAGTGCTTGTTCTATATATATCTACAGTGCTTGTTCTATATATATCTACAATGCTTGTTCTATATATATCTACAATGCTTCTTCTATATATATCTACAATGCTTCTTCTATATATATCTACAATGCTTGTTCTATATATATCTACAGTGCTTGTTCTATATATATCTACAATGCTTGTTCTACATATATCTACAATGCTTGTTCTATATATATCTACAATGCTTGTTCTATATATATCTACAGTGCTTGTTCTATATATATCTACAGTGCTTGTTCTATATATATCTACAATGCTTGTTCTATATATATCTACAATGCTTGTTCTATATATATCTACAATGCTTGTTCTATATATATCTACAATGCTTGTTCTATATATATCTACAATGCTTGTTCTATATATATCTACAATGCTTGTTCTATATATATCTACAGTGCTTCTTCTATATATATCTACAATGCTTGTTCTATATATATCTACAGTGCTTGTTCTATATATATCTACAATGCTTGTTCTACATATATCTACAATGCTTGTTCTATATATATCTACAATGCTTGTTCTATATATATCTACAATGCTTGTTCTATATATATCTACAATGCTTCTTCTATATATATCTACAATGCTTGTTCTATATATATCTACAATGCTTGTTCTATATATATCTACAATGCTTGTTCTATATATATCTACAATGCTTGTTCTATATATATCTACAATGCTTCTTCTATATATATCTACAATGCTTCTTCTATATATATCTACAGTGCTTGTTCTATATATATCTACAATGCTTCTTCTACATATATCTACAATGCTTGTTCTATATATATCTACAATGCTTGTTCTATATATATCTACAATGCTTGTTCTATATATATCTACAATGCTTGTTCTATATATATCTACAATGCTTGTTCTATATATATCTACAATGCTTGTTCTATATATATCTACAATGCTTGTTCTATATATATCTACAATGCTTGTTCTATATATATCTACAATGCTGTACGTTGAGCAAGACACGTTATCCCCATTGTTTAGTTCGCCAAGGCAAATGAACTTTGTTGGGTTGATTTTAAATATAATGCAATTTGGTAAAACTATATTTTATGCAATCCGGTACGTATTGCGGTATGTATTATGGTATGACTTACAGTATATTGCGGTACGGTTTTGGTTGGCAATACCCAGCCCTAATTTGCAAGCACCAGTGTTGGAGATTTATAAAACTCCTTCAATCTCAAGTTCATTCTCAAGCTACTGGACGTGTATTTGAATTATAGTACGTCCAAATTTTCGCGTATAGCCGATAATTTTCAAAAAATTCAGTTAATGCCGTGGTCATGATTTAGCGTAACAGGAGCTACCGCGAATTATAGTTTTAGCGCGCGCCTTATATTGAGAACATCCGGGAACATCTCCCGTTATCAAAGTCAAATACCCCAGCCCTTATCACCTTTGATGTCTTTGCGGCACATACAACATAAATATTGCAGTCGGCGTTACAGGTATGTTTATTTACAATAACAAGTTCTGACGGTCACATCAAATTTAGAGCATGCATTTCGAAGATTTACTGTTTCACGGAAAATGCCGAAGTCCACAAAAAAATACTTAATCTTTTATCTCAGTGAAATCGGACAATCACGGAAGCAAACGATCTTTACGGACAATTTACGGAACATATAAACGTTTCATTTTCACTAACTGACATGACCAGCTTTAATTAATAACATTCAAGGCCATTTTATCAGTTTATTTTTTTATTGACAGCTGTGTACATACAATAGAGATTCAGGTAGCAGACTATCGATGAGCTAGTAAGACCTTGTTATATTTATAACAAATTGTTGCATTTCAGTCATTGAGTTTTTTGTTTGTTTGAATTGCCAGCCTTGCAAACTGTTGTCCGTCTGGTGCAATATTAATAACTCTGTATACACTGTTTCTTGTGTCATTGTTACAGTTTTCACACGTATTGTGTACCTGACGATACGCACAATGGATAGTATACATGGCGATGGAAATAACCGATAGCGGCGGAAATAAGGATTAAATTATTACATTTATCAATATTTGATATTGTTTTAGATTTATGATGTTAATTTCTAATTTGAAAACATTAATACAGTTGGACAGACATATGTATATCTGAGCAATTTATAAGAACAAAATACACAATAAATACGTAATATTTGCTTTACGTTTATTAAAATTACAGCTTTGTAACATCAAAATAGGCAATACTGTAAATGGAATCTATATTAGCGTAATCATGAATTAGCATGCTGTCGACACCCGCTAATAGCGCTAAAATTAGAAGTCTGCTAAAATAAATACACGTACAGTATCTCATTTGTTGAGTACAAATCTCATCCAATCCTGAACAATGTACATGAATATGCTGTGCTGATCTGGAAATATGTTGTTTGCAAATGTCATTTTATTTACTCAGCAGGCAATGGGTTAGCGGTTGGCATTCCTTGCACAACCCCAACATCTAGCACTTCTCCAGGTCATCACCCATTATATTCTGTTGGCTGTGATTATATTATAAATATACGGTCACTACTTCGAGCCCCGCTCAGGCAGTGTCTGTGTCTGTTTACATGAATATGTTGGCAGTTTGTTATGGAGGTTGGTGCACCAAGGACTGGTTAACTGCTGGAGCCTGCTGCCCAGGAAAGGTGTTTGGTAAACTGCCCGCCGGCGATATTCCCCACAATGGTGCTTATGAAGGCGTAAAACCCGAATAAACAAACAAACATATGTTATGAATATACATCAATCAATACATTGTCAGCTATTGGTTCTATGGTTCCTGTGGTCAATGATCACTGTCGTATTTACATTTCGCTTGGGATTTCGTGTCGTATAAACAGTGATGTGCGACATAAGCATTTAGCTTTGTAGGGAAAAGCACAGCCAGTTCTCATGGGAACAACTAATACCAGTTTTCTAGAATAGTTCACGCCATGCAGATTATGATTTAAGAGAAAGACATTTATTGGTCATATTTATAACTTGGCTTTCAATCCAATTATCTTATGAATTCTGATTGTCAAGCTATCTTAGGTATATGATTCTCGCATGCTGGTGTTAGAACTTGCCGATCACCACTGCCATCAGTGCCGTGAGTTTGCACCCTATCGGGGACAGGTTACAAAATTATGATATGCGAGAAAGTTGTCATTCACCTGAAGAAATGAGTTTCTACCCAGTCAATATCTGCACTTACTTTGTACGATAAGGATCCAGATCTAGTGGGCCCCCTGTAGCCTGGGTGCCAGTCAACATCTGCACTTACTTTGTACGATAAGGATCCAGACCTAGTGGGCCCCCTGTAGCCTGGGTGCCAGTCTGTCGATTTTTCACTTTTTAACTTCTGGCATAGGATTAATGCGAGTCAATAATTACATGGACAATCCCCCAAGTTTCCCCAGGCATTGATATTATCAGAAATACGGCCCAATTAATAGTCTTGGTGTTAAAATATATTTATTTGACTGACCAGGCAAAATATATCGACGCCTGTTCTAGGCTAAGGCCCCCTGTACAAATATGAGAACCGAAAACAATATCAATGTACCATGTATTTATTAATACATGCACACACAAATCAAACGAAGGGAGGTAATGTTTGACCATGGTTCAATTTATTATGACACTGCATTGTAATGAACATTACACGTATCCTGACCATCGTCAAACATGGTAGACCTATCTGCATTCCATGCCCATTTCATGTAACCCCTTCCAATTTGACTGGTCAAATGGTCAGATTAACCCGTTGCATGCTAGCAGCAGATAAAATCACTTTTGCAAATAGCATAGAGCTAGAGAACGTGCCATCTGATCAGCCTCTAAGCTGTTTGCTATTCGGATAGTGGAGCAAAATCATTTTGCTGAATAGCAAATAACATAGATCCTGATCAGATGGTGTGTTATGCAGCGGCTGATCTGGATCTATGTTGTTTGCAAATGTGAATTTATTTACTCAGCAGGCAAGGGTTAACCAATGTCTATCCGCTCAAGTATATCCTCTCAAGTCCATCCTCTCACGTCCATCCTCTCAAGTCCATCCTCTCAAATCTATCCTCTCATGTCCATCCTCCCAAGTTCATCCTCTCAAGTCCATCCTCTCAAGTCCATCCTCTCAAGTCTATCTTCTCAAGTCTATCGTCTCAAGTAAGTGAAATCAATGTCATATGAATTTAAACATTGTCAAAAATGAGCTGTATTGTAGCTTGCCAGTGTTACATGATAGTGGACGAGGTTCAATGTTCACCACGCTATGTCTGTCCTCCATGTCCTCTACCTTATTGGTTAATTCCAATATTGCTTGATGTGAAAAATCTGAAAATAGATATAGTTACTTTATAGTTTGTGTGTGGAATTGATGACAAGTAAGATTGCTAGTTCTTCACTATGGTAGTCAGTGATGCTGGTAAATGCTCGTTGACAGTTTTCGCATGTGCTGGAATGGTAAACTGTCTTGATGCATACAGCAATGGTATAAATGCCTGGTAAACTGTCTAATGCATATGGCAATGGTATAAACGGCTGGAAAAACCGTATAGATGTTCTGATAGATATGGATTGGGTTCTCTGTGGAGGGTTAGGACTCACTGGGTACTATTGATATGGAACTATTGATCAATTTCTCATAGAATGCTTGTATCACTAGGGATCGATGCATATTTAAGCTGGAACCACAATGGAGTAGTATATGTATGGTGAATTTTGTGCGCTGAGATTTGATTGTGTTAGCAATATTGGAACATGTTTGAAGACTTTATGGCTGTTAGCAGATCAAGGTATTTATTGTTGATTATTTCCCTGTATGGATTTTATTGTAAACACTCGTGAGTGATCCAAATAATAGATCTTCCAAATATGTAAACACTCGTGAGTGATCCAAATAATAGATCTTCCAAATATGTAATCACTCGTGAGTGATCCAAATAATAGATCTTTCAAATATGTTTAACCCTTTGCATGCTAGCGGCAGATAAAATTACTTTTGCCAACAGCATAGAGCCAGATCAGGCTCTATGCTGTTTGCTATTCGGAGCGGCATATTACGCAGCAGCTGATCAGGCTCAATACTGTTTGCTATTCGGAGCGGCATTGCACTGCAGCTGATCAGGCTCTATGCTGTTTGCTATTCGGAGCGGCATATTACGCAGCAGCTGATCAGGCTCAATACTGTTTGCTACTGGAGCGGCATTGCGCAGCAGCTGATCAGGCTCTGTGCTGTTTGCTATTCGGAGCGGCATATTACGCAGCAGCTGATCAGGCTCTATAATGTTTGCTATTCGGAGCGGCATATTACGCAGCAGCTGATCAGGCTCTATAATGTTTGCTATTCGGAGCGGCATATTACGCAGCAGCTGATCAGGCTCAATACTGTTTGCTATTCGGAGCGGCATTATGCAACAGCTGATCAGGCTCTATGCTGTTTGCTACTGGAGCGGCATTGCACAGTAGCTGATCAGGCTATGTGCTGTTTGCTATTCGGAGCGGCATATTACGAAGCAGCTGATCTGGATCTATGCTATTTGCTATTCGGAGCGGCATTATGCAACAGCTGATCAGGCTCTGCTGTTTGCTATTCGGAGCAGCATTGAGCAGCAGCTGATCAGGCTCTGTGCTGTTTGCTATTCGGAGGGCATTGCAC
Source organism: Archivesica marissinica (assembly GCA_014843695.1). Classification (NCBI taxonomy): domain Eukaryota; kingdom Metazoa; phylum Mollusca; class Bivalvia; order Venerida; family Vesicomyidae; genus Archivesica; species Archivesica marissinica. The sequence continues at coordinate 27,453,742 of CM026404.1, forward strand.
AGCAGCTGATCAGGCTCTGTGCTGTTTGCTATTCGGAGCGGCATTGTGCAGCAGCTGATCTAGATCTATGCTGTTTGCGGCATTGCGCAGTAGCTGATCAGGCTCTGTGCTGTTTGCTATTCGGAGCAGCATTGCGCAGCAGCTGATCTAGATCTATGCTGTTTGCTACTGGAGCGGCATTATGCAACAGCTGATCAGGCTCTGCTGTTTGCTATTCGGAGCGGCATTGCGCAGCAGCTGATCTAGATCTATGCTGTTTGCTACTGGAGCGGCATTGCGCAGCAGCTGATCTAGATCTATGCTGTTTGCTACTGGAGCGGCATTGCGCAGTAGCTGATCAGGCTCTGTGCTGTTTGCTATTCGGAGTGGCATTGCGCAGTAGCTGATCTAGATCTATGTTGTTTGCTATTCAGAGCGGCATTGCGCAGTAGCTGATCAGGCTATGTGCTGTTTGCTATTCGGAGTGGCATTGCGCAGTAGCTGATCTAGATCTATGTTGTTTGCTATTCAGAGCGGCATTGCGCAGTAGCTGATCAGGCTATATGCTGTTTGCTATTCGGAGCGGCATTGCGCAGCAGCTGATCTAGATCTATGCTGTTTGCTACTGGAGCGGCATTGCGCAGTAGCTGATCAGGCTCTGTGCTGTTTGCTATTCGGAGGGCATTATACAGTAGCTGATCAGGCTCTATGCTGTTTGCTATTTGGAGCGGCATTGCGCAGCAGCTGATCTAGATCTATGCTGTTTGCTATTCGGAGCGGCATTATACAGCAGCTGATCAGGCTCTATGCTGTTTGCTATTTGGAGCGGCATTGCACAGCAGCTGATCTAGATCTATGCTGTTTGCTATTCAGAGCGGCATTACGCAGCAGCTGATCTGGATCTATGTTTTTTGCAGCTGTAATTTTATTTATTCAGCAGGTAATGGGTTAAGATGCAAGATTGAGGTTTCTCGTGTAAGGATTAGCCGTTACTATTGTGTCCTTAGGCAAGACACTTAAATTCTTCCACGTTGCCTCTTCTCTCTCCCTCGTGGCGATGGATTCCATCAGGAATGAGGCCTCGAGAGTGATTAATATAAGTTGTAGGAACTTGTTTCGCAATCTAGCTAAAATAAATTTGTATAAACTTGGATTGACTATTGTGGCTGCTTACGTCAGGTGATCACTTAATGCAGGTGTGGATCATCTAGCAGTCTGTTGATTTTTCACTTTTTAACTTCTGGCAAAATGACAGCCTGGGGAACTTGATTTCCAATCGTAGCACCATCTACTTACACCCTACCCTCATTTACGACAACTCTTCTCTACAAGATAATATCGCTAAATATAGAAACGGAATTCTATCGGAAATCGCCGAACAGTCACGAATGCTCCCGTAGACTCATTTACATTGCAAACATATAATTTCCTGTTTCTGTGTTATATCGACGAGATGGCGGATTTTAAATATTACGTTTAGATGGTAATGGGTCAATTCGGTGTAATTGAACTAAGGACGACTTAAATATTGAGTAAATATATCAAATCAAACGCACATTGTACGTTCTAAAAATATTTTGTATATCATTCCGTTGACCCGTAAACAATGGCGGCCAATTATAAAGTTTTATCAACATTGCAGTACCTCGCTTTCAATTCAAGTACGTCATTAATTAAGTCACGTGCTAATAGGCCTATTAATAGGATTAATGCGAGTCAATAATTACATGGACAATCCCCCAAGTTTCCCCAGGCGTTGATATTATCAGAAACTCAATACGGCCCGGCCCAATAAATAGTCTCGGTGTTAAAATATATTTATTTGACTGACCAGGCAAAATATATCTGCCTGTTCCCAGGCTAATCATATAGATATGGTACGGCCTTCAATTATCAAATAACATCTACATACCATTTTGTGTCATAATTCTGGCAATAATCATTTCTTTAAAATAAATAAATCACATTTGCAATAAGCATAGATCCTGATCAGACGTGGCGCTATATGATCAGCCATGGCATAGCGCCACGTCTGATCAGGATCTATGTTGTTTGCTATTCAGCCAAGTGTTTTAGCGTCACTATCCAAATAGCAAACAGCATAGAGCCTGATCAGACGGAACGTTCTGTGCCGTCTCATCTGGCTCTATGCGGTTTGCTACAGCGATTGTATCTGCAGCTAATGTGCAAAGGGTTAATCGTAAAACACACTTCGTAAATCAAGGTAAATCATTTTGTGGTAATTATTGACAACATTCCATGGGACGTTTACGAGAGTGAGCGCGCTACGAATCGATAAATTATGGTGGAATTCGGTAGATTTCGGTAAATTAAGGTTAAAAACAGCGGCACTTCCGTTTGGAAGACGCTGTAATTTCCAATACAGATATGCAAGTGTAAATAATTTATAATGTTAGCGTGATGAAATTATTCTTATCAAAGAATGAAGACGATGAAATTTCCGGATTTTCAAATTTAACCCTTTCAACACCGCAGACCTCTAAATAAGCTTACAAAAAGTATAGATCCAGCTCGTGACGAGCCGTCTCATCAGGATCTGCACTTTTTGCCAGTAATATTGCTATTTTTAGACAAAATTACCCATTTTGATAAATGATGGTCCAAATGTAATGTTCTTATTAATTTATTGGTCTAAAAATATCATGAACCAGTCCATGTCAGTTACTTGGTGTTGAATGGGTTAAGTAAGTTATGAAATTCTCTTTGACAGTTTCAGGTGAGAAGGTGTCCATCATTGCAAGTATCTGTGTGGATATTTGAGTAAAAAATAATTACTCGCATTTGCATACAAAAACCTGAATGGGTGTGAAAATATTAATTGATCAGACATTTTGAAGTAACTTAAATGATACCAAACTTCTCAACACCTCGCAGGTTCGATCCGCCGTCTGACCCTAATAAAATTAACAGTCTTTCAGATGGGACGTTAAACCGAGGTCTCGTGTCGGTGCTTTACACCGTGCACGTAAAAGAACCGGAGGAGATTCTGGAATTGGTCTCTGTCTGTATCATGCACTATCATCCAAAAATCTAAAATAACTAATCTCTTCAGGAGGTGTCGCTCATATGGGCAACCGGTAGCGACGATAAATAAACGTAAAAAAACAAAACAAACCTCATTTGAAATCAGACCTTAAAACACTGTCGTGACGTCATACCTTTGTACTTCAAGTCCATTGTTATTAATATTGGACTGCTGTCAAAAAGCCAGAGTATTATATTAAATCCTAAGCGTAAATGTACGAAATTAACAATTTTAATTAGTAGGATCTTGTTGTATAAGTGTGTGGTGTAAGTAAGATATAAGCCTTAAAAGCGCCTCACACAGTCCAATATTTTACATATTGGATCGTCTTCGGCTTATATCCTATACTTAAAATTATGATTCACACTAACAATGGGACACGATAATTGGAGCCGACATGGCCGTGTTCATTGAATGTTTACACATTTCACATATTATTATAATGTTTTGGTTGCCACGTACCGACTAGTGCAGTGGAAAATGGCATTTGGGATGAAATATATCGGCAGTAGACAACAATATGTGGCAATAGACGACAATATGTGACAATATGTGACAATAGACAACAATATGTGACAATAGACAACAATATGTGACAATATGTGACAATAGACAACAATATATGGCAATAGACAACAATATGTGACAATAGACAACAATATGTGACAATAGACGACAATATGTGACAATAGACAACAATATGTGACAATAGACAACAATATATGGCAGTAGACAACAATATGTGACAATAGACAACAATATGTGACAATAGACAACAATATGTGACAATAGACAACAATATGTGACAATAGACAACAATATGTGACAATAGACAACAATATGTGACAATAGACGACAATATGTGACAATAGTCGACAATATGTGACAATAGTCAACAATATGTGACAATAGACGACAATATGTGACAATAGACGACAATATGTGACAATAGACGACAATAGACGACAATATGTGACAATAGTCGACAATATGTGACAATAGACAACAATATGTGACAATAGACGACAATATGTGACAATAGACAACAATATGTGACAATATGTGACAATAGTCGACAATATGTGACAATAGTCGACAATATGTGACAATAGATGACAATATGTGACAATAGTCGACAATATGTGACAATGGTCGACAATATGTGACAATATGTGACAATAGACGACAATATGTGACAATAGTCGACAATATGTGACAATAGTCGACAATAGATGACAATATGTGACAATAGACGACAATATGTGACAATAGTCGACAATATGTGACAATAGACGACAATATGTGACAATTGTTGACAATATGTGACAATTGATGACAATATGTGACAATTGATGACAATATGTGACAATTGATGACAATATGTGACAATAGACGACAATATGTGACAATAGTCGACAATAGACGACAATAGACGACAATATGTGACAATAGTCGACAATATGTGACAATAGACGACAATATGTGACAATAGTCGACAATATGTGACAATATGTGACAATAGACAACAATATGTGACAATAGACGACAATATGTGACAATAGTCGACAATATGTGACAATATGTGACAATAGACAACAATATGTGACAATAGACAACAATATGTGACAATATGTGACAATAGACAACAATATGTGACAATAGTCGACAATATGTGACAATAGACAACAATATGTGACAATAGACGACAATATGTGACAATAGACAACAATATGTGACAATAGACAACAATATGTGACAATAGACGACAATATGTGACAATAGACGACAATATGTGACAATAGACAACAATATGTGACAATAGACAACAATATGTGACAATAGACGACAATATGTGACAATAGTCAACAATATGTGACAATAGACAACAATATGTGACAATAGACGACAATATGTGACAATAGTCGACAATATGTGACAATAGTCGACAATATGTGACAATAGATGACAATATGTGACAATATGTGACAATAGTCTACAATATGTGACAGTAGACGACAATATGTGACAATAGACGACAATATGTGACAGTAGACGACAATATTTGACAGTAGACGACAATATGTGACAATAGACGACAATATGTGACACTACACAACAATATGTGACAGTAGACGACAATATGTGACACTACACAACAATATGTGACACTACACAACAATATGTGACACTACACAACAATATGTGACACTACACAACAATATGTGACACTACACAACAATATGTGACACTACACAACAATATGTGACACTACACAACAATATGTGACACTACACAACAATATGTGACACTACACAACAATATGTGACACTACACAACAATATGTGACACTACACAACAATATGTGACACTACACACAATATGTGACACTACCACAATATGTGACACTACACAACAATATGTGACACTACACAACAATATGTGACACTACACAACAATATGTGTTTAAGACGACAATTTGTGAATCTTGCTGCTCATTACCTTCGGCGTCTTCAATTTGTATCTAGTAGTTTGGAAGGTCATTTGTATACGTATAATGCACCTCTGGCATGTAATCAGACGTGAGAAATAAATCGCATTTCTTCTGCGAACTTGAATTATTTAATGCAAAATATTGATCAATCCAAGACAGGTTCGTACACTGCCCCATGCCAACTACCAGTCTTTCTAGGATATGGATGGGTGTAAACTGTATAATTATAGCCACACATTGACAAGTAAGTCGACTTGTAATGCTCAACATTTATATCTATCATCTATGACTGAACCACCAACTTGTAATGCTCAACATTTATATCTATCATCTATGACTGAACCACCAACTTGTAATGCTCAACATTTATATCTATCATCTATGACTGAACCACCAACTTGTAATGCTCAACATTTATATCTATCATCTATGACTGAACCACCAACTTGTAATGCTCAACATTTATATCTATCATCTATGACTGAACCACCAACTTGTAATGCTCAACATTTATATCTATCATCTATGACTGAACCACCAACTTGTAATGCTCAACATTTATATCTATCATCTATGACTGAACCACCAACTTGTAATGCCCACCAAGACAAATCTAAGATGTTCTAATACAATTAATAATGTATCTATTAGTTTATGCAAATTTATTTTAGCTCAATTGCGAAACAAGTTCCTACAACTTATATTAATCACTCTCGATACCTCATTCTTTATGGAATTGATCGCCACGAGGGAGAGAAGAGGCAATGTGGAATTTAAATGCCTCGCCTAAGGGCACAATCGTAACGGCTCCAGCTTGGCATGAATGCCGAGCCTTTTGTACCTGAATGCACTACCACTGCGCTATCACGACTTCCATGGTGCATATTGCAGACATAGCCATAGTAAAATGTAAACACATACATTCTTCATTTGTACTGCTTACACGACATCCATTGTGTAGAGATATTGAAATGAAACTGTCTGACTAGCGCAGTGGTTAGCGCGCGCTTCTCACCAATGCAACCCGGGTTCGATCCTCGGACCGGGAAGTATGTGAGATGGTACGGTAGTCGCCAAATCGAACAGGTGGGTTTTCTCCGGGTACTCTGGTTTCCTCCCACACGATTGACCACATTTACGCTTTCATCCGCGCCAACGAGAGTGATTAATATAAGTTGTTAGAACTTGCTTCGCAATCGTTGTAAAATAAAAAAAGTTGAAATGAAACTAAGAAAAACAGCAAAATATGATATATTGTGACCTTTGAAGTGATACTCGCTACTTGTCTCTAAATGATATGTCATTATGTTTTCTTCTGCCATTTTCAGTTTGCAATTAGCAGACTTTTTATATCACATCTTTTCTACACATCAACTATTCTAATATCTTCTCAAGTCACTTAATTTCTCAGAAAAAAACACTATCCATTGCTGTCATGATTATCAACAAAAAAAATTAATTATTAGGACTACAGTCAAACTTGTATTAAATGACCACAGGGAATGGCTAGCATTGAATGACCACAGTCAAACTTGTATTAAATGACCACAGGGAAGGGCTAGCATTGAATGACCACAGTCAAACTTGTATTAAATGACCACAGGGAAGGGCTATAGCATTGAATGACCACAGTCAAATTTGTATTAAATGACCACAGGGAAGGGCTAGCATTGAAAGACTACAGTCAAACTTGTATTAACCCTTTCAACACCACAGACCTCTAAATAGGCTTACAAAAAGTGTAGATCCAGATGAGCCGGCTCGTGACGAGCCGTCTCATCAGGATCTGCACTTTTTGCCAGTGATATGACTATTTTTAGACATAATTATCCATTTTGATAAATGAACTTGTCCAAATGTGATTTTCTGATTCATTTATTGGTTTATGAATATCATGGACCAGTCCATGTGAGTTACTTGGTGTTGAAAGGGTTAAATGACCACAGGGAAGGGCTAGCATTGAATGGCCACAGGGAAGGGCTTGCATTGAATGACCACAGGGAAGGGCTTGCATTGAATGACCACAGGGAAGGGCTTGCATTGAATGACCACAGGGAAGGGCTAGCATTAAATGACCACAGGGAAGGGCTAGCATTAAATGACCACAGGGAAGGGCTTGCATTAAATGACCACAGGGAAGGGCTAGCATTAAATGACCACAGGGGGTTGTTGGGGAAGGGCTTGCATTAAATGACCACAGGGAAGGGCTAGCATTAAATGACCACAGACAGGGAAGGGCTTGCATTAAATGACCACAGGGAAGGGCTAGCATTAAATGACCACAGGGAAGGGCTTGCATTAAAAGACCACAGGGAAGGGCTTGCATTAAAAGACCACAGGGAAGGGCTTGCATTAAAAGACCACAGGTAGGGGCTTGCATTAAAAGACCACAGGGAAGAGCTAGCATTAAAAGACCACAGGGAAGGGCTTGCATTAAAAGACCACAGGGAAGGGCTTGCATTAAAAGACCACAGGGAAGGGCTTGCATTAAAAGGCCACAGGGAAGGGCTTGCATTAAAAGGCCACATGGAAGGGCTTGCGTTAAAAGACCACAGGGAAGGGCTTGCATTAAAAGACCACAGGGAAGGGCTTGCATTAAAAGACCACAGGGAAGGGCTTGCATTAAAAGACCACAGGGAAGGGCTAAAAGTGGCCTCTAAGCCAGAATGGGCTCTTAATACAGGCCAATTTGTTTCTCAATAAGCACAAACAGGAACTGAAAAAATGGTCTCTTAGTACAAGTGGTATCTTAACCATTTGCCTGCTGAGTAAATAAAATCACATTTGCAAATAACATAGATCCAGATCAGCCGCGGTGTAATGCCGCGTCTGATCAGGATCTACAATGTATGTTGTTTGCTATTCAGCTATGTTAGATCTATTTTGTTTGCTGTTCAGTTAAGTGATTTAGCTCCATTATCCGAATAGCAAACAGCATAGAGCCAGATCAGACGGCACAGAACAACATAGAGCCAGATCAGATGGCACGTTCTGTGCCGTCTGATCTGGCTCTATGCTGTTTGCAAAAGTGATTTTTATCTGCCGCTAGCGTACAGTGTTAATAGAGGTGGTCTCTCGAGCAAGTTTGACCGTACATTCGACCTCTAGCTTTGGAGTGACAATCTAGCTCTAACATCTACCCAATTACGTGCATACATTTTATGAGTTCTGTAAATCCGAGACATTAAGGTACTAAAATGGACAACGTATTGATTTATTATTGATTTTGTGAGTCAATTCAAGCTGTGTTTGCTGTCTCTAGAATACTTTGTATCAACTATTGGAATATTGCTTGATCTTCATCTTATTCCATGAAAGCATTCAATTTCTGTACAGGTTCATGTTTACCATAGATACCATAGTGTTTCCCCTAAGGAGGAATAGGAGGGCGCCCTGCCGCTTTTTGGGGCGGCCCTTGTGCCCGAAATTCCGAAAATGTCCACCCTCGTGTGCCTAAATTCTCAATAAAACTTGATGATAAGTATTGCAATATTGTCTGAAATCCCCCAACAAACACAAATCCTGTGTTAGGCTGATGCTATAATCTGGAATACACAGGTTTACAATCAATATTCTGTGAAATGTCCACCTAGGCACTGTGTAGCCTAGGGGCAACCTTGATATTGCTCAAGATATATTCCCGTGTTTTAACTGACTGCGCCATATCTTTCCCGCCAATGCAATGGGGCGTGCAATGGGGCCTAGCAGTCATGTAATTGTCGTCGTCTTATGTTGATTTAATAGAAATTCAAAACGTAAATAAATCAAGAGACTGCCGATTATGTATATACATAGTTCCCGTGTGACGTCATCATTCCTACTGTGGCTGCCATTTTGAATGGCAAAGTTGATCAGATATTATATATAATATATAGTAGCGTAATTTTGTTTTCTTCATAAAATATTTATTTTTCATCCCATCACCATGGTTCATACATTGCTGGAAAGCTCTCAATGGACATATTTTTGGTATCATTTCACAAATTTCATATCAATAACGAATACATAATAATTTACCTGTATATTAATATTTCAACTGTGAAAATAGACTTTCAAAAATAGGTGCAAGTTAAGTTCTTATAATTTATAATCCATACATCACTGTCAAAAAATAAATTAATATTTAAAAAGTACAATTTAATACCTTTAAAATCATACCAAATTTTATATTAAGAAACCAAAATTAATAAAGTTATTGCAATTAAAGAATTACTAGTAAAATCATGAAATTGCCGTTAATAAAACTTGCCAGTCAAAATGGCTGCCAAGATAATATATTATCAGTGTTTTTGACTGCCGTGGGAACTATGTATTGAAGAGGCAATAAAATATGCTTAAACCAATCTGACAGGTAATCCTGATGCATACCAATCTGACAGGTAATCCTGATGCATACCAATCTGACAGGTAATCCTGATGCATACCAATCTGACAGGTAATCCTGATGCATACCAATCGCACATTTATGCTCCAATTTCCATTTGAGTCATTGTTGTAAAAACAAACGTTTCAGTCATTTATAGTTTCCAGTTCTTTATAGTGAAGTCACAGATATATTGTCCCCTGTGTGCAATCTCATCGACGCTAATTGACTCAAATAGTCCCCAATTTGTCCTTATTGTCTCACGTTTTTAGTTTTACTGAGTACTGTGCATATCACACAGAATATGGATTGTCCCATTGCACCGGTCGGAAATTCCGCCAACGGATGTCAATTATGCCGCCATTATATTTTATACCGGTATGTAAATTTCTATTTAAATGAATGTAAATGCATAATTTTCTGGCTTACATTTTTGCTTAGATAATATTCTCGGAAACCACACCATTGTCACGAATTATAATATATTTTGAATTGTAATACGCAAATAGGTTGCAAAATTGATTCGTCCTCAAAATATTTCGTACTCATAACATAAATATGACCATGTCAATTCTGCCCTTTTGAGGACAGGCAACAGTAAAAATGCCCTTTTTTCTACCTGCGCCCTGCCCTTTTTTCTGTCTGGGGGGAACACTAGATACCATACATAATGCACACCCTGTAGGCAATATACATCTTCATAATCATGATACACTGGTTCCATATCATAGATTATGTGCACTTAATTGTGGGTACCGGTAATATGCATTATCCTATAAAAAATCCTCATTGAAAATGCTATTTTTCAGTCAATCTAACATTGTTTATTATTACATGTATATCATTTATCTCTTCCCATGGAATTCATTTTACTTTATATATATATAATCATAGGATCTTAAAAAAAGGCTCGCGTAATATCAAAATTTCAAAACTTGTTTCATAAAATATAGTATGAAATGACGATGAGTGTAAGATCCTTTTTATCACATTACCATAGTAACAACAACCATAAATATGAAGGCATGCATAATAACATGTTTCTGTTTGCCAGTATATTTTTGAGCCTTATTACATTAAGCTGCATCCGTGCGCCATAGTAACTAATCCCTGATAATCCAACAACTTCACGTATATAATCAACACAATATTTTAATCACTTTACATACTAGTGCATATTTATCATGTTATTGATCAGGTGTAGTCATGTTGAGACAATTTCGAGAATTTAATTCTTATAAATCACCAAATGAATCACAGTGCTGTACGTGAGTTAGAGAGAAAAATAGTATGAAACATTTATTTCCCTTTGTTGTAATACGCCATTTGCCGTTTTTGAGTCTTGGAAACAATGACATTTAGTTATAAACTGGAGTATAAGACGCACCAGACTGTTGGATACTATTTTGGATGGAAAAACCTGCGTCTTATATATAGATGATTACGGTAATTACAAAACCGAATATATCTCCACTCAAAGACTCGTTGATTGAATGTCAATCCAGCGGGGAATCAACATGTAGCATTTAGCTGGATCTCCGTGGCCTAGTGGTTAACCCATTTCATTCTGGATACCGTTCAAACAGTATTTGCATAGAACATAGAGCCAGATCACCCGCAACGGAACATGCCGTCTGATCAGGCTCTATGCTGTTTGCTATTCAGATGATCTTGCTAAGACACTTGGCTATGTAGCAAACAACATAGATCCTGATCAGCACGCAGCGTCACGCTGCGGCTGATCTGGATCTATGCTGCTTGCAAAAGCCTTTAAATGTATCCAGAATGAAATGGGTTAAGGCATCGGCCTACGGAGCAGGAGGTCGAAGGTTCGAACCGTGACAACGATTCATTCTAATATGGCCTGTTGGTGAGCCGCTGGTGATTGCCAGCTTAATCAGCTTGTCACCTGGTCGACAATGATAGGATTCACGAAGTACACTGATGTTCATAAGTGGTGTCTCATTTAATTTTTTTGTTCTGTGTCGATCTAGGGTCGCAGCATTAACAAAATCTCTAAAAGTGAAGAGGAAAAACCTAATTGGTAGTAGTCTCGCCTATTAAAACGTGGATTGCGCAGTGGTAGTAGTCTCGCTTATTAAAATGTGGATTGCGCAGTGGAAGTAGTCTCGCCTATTAAAATGTGGATTGCACAGTGGTAGTAGTCTCGCCTATTAAAATGTGGATTGCGCAGTGGAAGTAGTCTCGCCTATTAAAATGTGGATTGCACAGTGGTAGTAGTCTCGCCTATTAAAATGTGGATTGCGCAGGGGAAGTAGTCTCGCCTATTAAAATGTGGATTGCGCAGTGGTAGTAGTCTCGCTTATTAAAATGTGGATTGCGCAGTGGAAGTAGTCTCGCCTATTAAAATGTGGATTGCGCAGTGGTAGTAGTCTCGCTTATTAAAATGTGGATTGCGCAGTGGAAGTAGTGTTGCTTAGTTAGCATCCGTTCTTACTTGTTCTATTGTTGAATATACACCGGTAAACACCTTTCATGCTACTTACATCATTTCGCTTGTGATTCCGTTTACATCATTGAATTACTGTAATACCAAAGTGCGTCTGACTTGTATGTAATTGTAAGATTGCGATCTTTACGCGAGTTAGAATTCATCCAGGGGCTGCCAATTTTTGCATGAGCAAGAAACTATATATCCACATTACATAGTACTGGGTCTGGGTATCCACATTGCATAGTACTGGGTCTGGGTATCCACATTACATAGTACTGGGTATCCACATTGCATAGTACTGGGTATCCACATTACATAGTACTGGGTATCCACATTACATAGTACTGGGTATCCACATTACATAGTACTGGGTATCCACATTACATAGTACTGGGTATCCACATTGCATAGTACTGGGTCTGGCTATCCACATTGCATAGTACTGGGTATCCACATTGCATAGTACTGGGTCTGGGTATCCACATTGCATAGTACTGTGTCTGGGTATCCACATTGCATAGTACTGGGTATCCACATTGCATAGTACTGGGTATCCACATTGCATAGTACTGGGTATCCACATTGCATAGTACTGGGTCTGGGTATCCACATTGCATAGTACTGGGTATCCACATTGCATAGTACTGGGTATCCACATTGCATAGTACTGGGTCTGGGTATCCACATTGCATAGTACTGGGTCTGGGTATCCACATTGCATAGTACTGGGTCTGTCTATCCACATTGCATAGTACTGGGTCTGGCTGTCCACATTGCATAGTACTGTGTCTGGCTATCCACATTGCATAGTACTGGGTCTGGCTATCCACATTGCATAGTACTGGGTCTGGCTATCCACATTGCATAGTACTGGGTCTGGGTATCCACATTGCATAGTACTGTGTCTGGGTATCCACATTGCATAGTACTGTGTCTGGGTATCCACATTGCATAGTACTGGGTCTGGCTATCCACATTACATAGTACTGGGTCTGGGTATACACATTGCATAGTACTGGGTCTGGGTATCCACATTGCATAGTACTGGGTCTGGGTATCCACATTACATAGTACTGGGTCTATACACATTGCATAGTACTGTGTCTGGCTATCCACATTGCATAGTACTGGGTCTGGCTATCCACATTGCATAGTACTGGGTCTGGCTATCCACATTGCATAGTACTGGGTCTGGGTATCCAGATTGCATAGTACTGGGTCTGGCTATCCACATTGCATAGTACTGGGTCTGGGTATCCACATTGCATAGTACTGGGTCTGGGTATCCACATTGCATAGTACTGGGTCTGGCTATCCACATTGCATAATACTGGGTCTGGCTATCCACATTGCATAGTACTGGGTCTGTCTATCCACATTGCATAGTACTGTGTCTGGCTATCCACATTGCATAGTACTGGGTCTGGCTATCCGCATTGCATAATACTGGGTCTGGCTATCCATATTGCATAGTACTGGGTCTGGCTATCCACATTACATAGTACTGGGTCTATACACATTGCATAGTACTGGGTCTGGGTATGCACATTGCATAGTACTGTGTCTGGGTATACACATTGCATAGTACTGGGTCTGGGTATCCACATTACATAGTACTGGGTCTATACACATTGCATAGTACTGTGTCTGGGTATCCACATTGCATAATACTGGATCTGGGTATCCACATTACATAGTACTGGGTATCCACATTGCATAGTACTGGGTCTGGGTATCCACATTGCATAGTACTGGGTCTGGGTATCCACATTGCATAGTACTGTGTCTGGGTATGCACATTGCATAGTACTGGGTCTGGGTATCCACATTGCATAGTACTGTGTCTGGGTATGCACATTACATAGTACTGGGTCTATACACATTGCATAGTACTGGGTCTGGGTATCCACATTACATAGTACTGGGTATCCACATTGCATAGTACTGGGTCTGGGTATCCACATTGCATAGTACTGGGTCTGCATAATCCCAGGAAGTGCACTCGAGAGTGAATTGAATAAGCCATGAGCTTTCGTCACAATTGAGCTTAACTAATTTAGTGTGCATATGAACAAAACTAAAAAGGCTGTGGACAAACAATAATTATGATGGCGAGGAAAATAGTCAAATAAAAACTGCTATGGTATTACCAATAATTTTATTATGTTGAGAAAATTATTATATGGTAGTTCACAATCAGGGAAGTATGTGAGATGGTACGATGGTCGCCAGATCGGACAGGTGGGTTTTCTCCGGGTACTCCGGTTTCCTCCCACATGAATGACCACATATACGCTTCCATCCGAGCCAACGAGAGTGATTAATATAAGTTGTTAAAACTTGCTTCGCAATCGTTGTAAAATAAATAAAGTATAAATTTAAAAATGAATCAAATGGCAGCCTCAATGAATCAAATGACAGTCATTGTATTGTAGCAATTAATTAGTCTGTTTAACTAATCGTCTCCTATTATAAACCAATAAACTTATTTACATATGTGATTATGGACGGTAATTATGAATAATTCTGCTCGCTATGTTTTCCTCCCAACGGGAGACATATTGAATGTTTACTGTTTACTGTTTCTGACCGTATTCCTCTGTTCATCAGTTACCGTCCATAAGTGCTTATGAGGCAATCTCGCCTGTAAGACAACTCCCCTACTTTGGTCCTGAAATCTGTTTGTTTTGGCATGCACTCACATATACGTTTAAATGGACACAAGACAAAAATATCAATTGCCTGTTTGGCCAGTGCAAGTTGTGATGGGTTGCTTTCTTATGGATACCATTTTTAAAAAAATGTCTTTTTTTAGCACTCACTTATAAGACAGGAAGCGACTTTGAAGCCATAATCTGGTGGTCAAATGGACGGTTTTCGAATAATTTCTTGGTGTGTGCAGGGGGGGGGGGGGATGAATCATGTGCCATCACGAATCATGGCCGTAGTTGTGAGTTACTGTATTCGGCATAATTCTAAAGTAACTATGAATTGCAAGGTTTAAGTAACGTGTGCATCCGCTGATGGAGCGGGAGGTCGATGGTTCAAACCTCATCGGAGGTTCATTCTAATATGACCAGTTGATGAGTGACCAGCTACATGCAGTTAAATAATGGTTACTGAGACTGGGGTCCGGCCTGCAAGGTATGGATTCTGGAAGTACAGCAGTTCATAAGAGGTGTTTCATAAGTCAGAAATGGCTGACCCTTTCAATAAGTGTCACACTATTAATAGACCAACACTTTTTTTTAAAACATTTATTTTATCATCGCTACCGGTTACCCATAAGCGAAGGGCAGTTTACCTAACAACACTTTTCCTGGGCAGGTTCCAATGGTTATTAATCAGTACTTGGAGCACCAACCTTCGGGAGAGGGGCTCGAACCTGTGACCATTAGTAATGATAGGTTACAGTGGTATACAAGTCAGCGACCGTAACAACTCAACCATGGAGGTGGACTTAGACCAACCCTTTTACATTTTGTACACATTGAGGTTGTTAGCTCACCTGGCATATAGGTTCAAAGTGATGTACTGTGGTCGACATGTGTCCGTCCGTCCATCCAGCTGTCCATCAACATTCTCCTCGTGAACATTGTAGCAAGTTTATCTTTGGTCTCAAAACATATTTCGGTGAAACCCTGGTTCCGGTTGATAATGTGCCATTTCAGGAAAATCTTGTAAGCACCAGCTACTTTTACTTTTGACCCAATTTTGTTCAAGTTGGCTCATATTAAAATTTGGTTCCATTTGATAATCAGTTATTTCTGTTGAAAAACAAGGTATGTGTGGTCTATATCAAGGTCTATGTTAAGGTCTATGTCTATATATAGGTCTATGTCAAGGTCTATGTCAATGTCAAGGTATATGCCACGGTCTATATCAATGTCAAGGTCTATGTCAATGTCTATATATAGGTATATGTCAATGTCTATGTCAATGTCTATATATAGGTATATGTCAATGTCTATATCAATGTCTATATATAGGTATATGTCAATGTCTATATCAATGTCTATGTATAGGTATATGTTAATGTATATATTCAATGTCTATGTATAGGTATATGTTAATGTCTATATCAATGTATATATCAAGGTATATGTTAATGTCTATATCAAGGTATATACCAAGGTCTATGTTAATGTCTATATCAAGGTATATGTTAATGTCTATATCAAGGTATATACCAAGGTCTATGTTAATGTCTATATCAAGGTATATGTTAATGTCTATATCAAGGTATATGTTTGTCTATATCAAGGTCTATGTCTGTCTATATCAAGGTCTATGTCAAGGTATATCAATGTCTATATCAAGGTCTATATCAAGTTCAATAAATCATTATGCATACTGTAGGAACTGTCATTGTTGACCCAATTTTGTTCAAACTTGTTACAAGTTGCATTTTCATGGAACCCTAGTTCCTTTGGATAATATCCCATTTCCATAAAAATTAGGTCAGCTAAGGTCACATGCTTGTAAATCTGATTATTGACAGTGTTTCATTCAAATTTTGTTTATATTTTAGTGGAACACCTAGGTCTCTAGGTTCAGTTTAAGATATGTAAAACACACCCGAGACACTTTTTATTTTTTACCCAATATTATTTCAAACTTTCAACTATTGAAATTCTGCTCGGAGAGACATTCGTGGTCTTCTTCCACCAATAATAGCTGGAGTCGCCATATGACCTAAGCCTTTGGTGTGAGTTTAAGCCCCCCCCCCCCAACAAATAGGTCACAAGTTATATTTTGCTAAATACTTGATCCTTTTGCTAATCGGCGATTTTCATGTAATAACTAGGTCACTAGGTCAAATTGAAGAAGTACCTTGTAAATTCTCTAACAATTTTATATTATATTTTTGACTCAAATTTGTTCAAACTTGTTACATTTTGATGACACCTCTTTTCCTATCGACAATTGGTCATTTCCGTTAATTACTATGTCAAATTAAAGAAATACCCCGTAAAAACACTGGTTCAACTCTATTTTTGGACCCACGTTTGTTTAAACTTGGTTACAAGTTTCATTTTTATGACAGCTTGATCCATTTCGATAATTTGCATCAATACAATCAGGTAACTAGGTCAAGGAAAAGGCTATGTTTGACCCACTTTTGTTCAACCTTGATTACCAGGTGTATCTTGATGAAAGCTTGGCTAAATAATTGGTGATTTGTGTTATAAAGAGACGTAAAGAAACATCAAATACAGTAATAAAATTTATGTCACTGTTTCATTCACCAGAGGATTAAAAGACCGCATGACATCATAAATTCATTGTGTGTTTCTCCAGAAAATATCTGAAAGGTCTCACCTCCTACAGTGTATCATTAAAGTAAAGCTGATTTTTTTTCTCCTTAAAAAATCATTCTGAGAAGAAAATAATGGTTTTAGAATTTGTGTTTGAAGATTTGCCTGAAGGTTGTCTCAAGGGGATTTCTGGTTTGATTGAGACACAGTGTAAAAGCTTAAATCTGCTGTGGATCCATTAACGCTTGATAATGGAAATATAACTGGAGTATCTTGTCTCAACCATCATTCTGTTTCTATGTATTGATCAAACATTCTGTTTCTATTGATCAAACATTCTGTATCTATGTATTGATCAAACATTCTGTATCTATGTATTGATCAAACATTCTGTATCTATGTATTGATCAAACATTCTGTATCTATGTATTGATCAAACATTCTGTTTCTATGTATTGATCAAACATTCTGTTTCTATGTATTGATCAAACATTCTGTTTCTATGTATTGATCAAACATTCTGTATCTATGTATTGATCAAACATTCTGTATCTATGTATTGATCAAACATTCTGTTTCTATGTATTGATCAAACATTCTGTATCTATGTATTGATCAAACATTCTGTATCTATGTATTGATCAAACATTCTGTATCTATGTATTGATCAAACATCAGTTACTTAAATACTGATTGATCTCCAGTGTTCTTTTAAACTTTATTTATTTTACAACGATTGCGAAACAAGCTTTAACAACTTATATTAATCACTCTCGTTGGCGCGGATGAAAGCATAATGTTGACCTTTAAGAAAGCACATACATTCTGTTTCTATGTATTTAGCGACGATAAATAAGCGTAAAACACACAAAGTATTTGAGATGCACATTGTAGCTCAATTATATACAATCAAACTTGTTTAAAAGACCACGTCTATTAAGAGACCACTTGTATTTAGAGACCACATTTTCAGTTCCCTTTTGTGTTGTTAAGGAACAAATTAGCCTGTATTAAGAGACCACTTTTTGTTAATTGATAGCGTGTTACCTATTTGTGCATTGGTCAGTCTGATCAGATTCAATTTAAATCACTATTAAATTATCACTTTTATAAAGCTTTTGTGCTACAGAAGAATTTCATGATCTACTAGTTTGAATGTTATTCTGAAGTTGACCGCAACTGCTCCAACAATATATCACTTATTGATTGCCTTCAGCCACTTGTTAATGGTATATTCGCTTCTGTGGAGTGTGCCTTTGAATGTTATTCTGAAGTTGACCGCAACTGCTCCAACAATATATCACTTATTGATTGCCTTCAGCCACTTGTTAATGGTATATTCGCTTCTGTGGAGTGTGCCTTTGAATGTTATTCTGAAGTTGACCTCAACTGCTCCAACAATATATCACTTATTGATTGCCTTCAGCCACTTGTTAATGGTATATTCGCTTCTGTGGAGTGTGCCTTTGAATGTTATTCTGAAGTTGACCGCAACTGCTCCAACAATATATCACTTATTGATTGCCTTCAGCCACTTGTTAATGGTATATTCGCTTCTGTGGAGTGTGCCTTTGAATGTTATTCTGAAGTTGACCGCAACTGCTCCAACAATATATCACTTATTGATTGCCTTCAGCCACTTGTTAATGGTATATTCGCTTCTGTGGAGTGTGCCTTTGAATGTTATTCTGAAGTTGACCGCAACTGCTCCAACAATATATCACTTATTGATTGCCTTCAGCCACTTGTTAATGGTATATTCGTTTCTGTGGAGTGTGCCTTTGAATGTTATTCTGAAGTTGATCGCAACTGCTCCAACAATATTAGCCTTGGTGCCAATCTGTAGATTGTTCACTTTTTAACTTCTGGCAAAATGGGGAAACTTTATTTCCGATCGTAGCGCCATCTACGTACAGCCTCATTTATGAGGGTGTATATTTGAAGAACGACAACTCTTCTCTACAAGATAATATCGCTAAATATAGAAACCGAATTCTATCGGAAATTGCAGGCAACGATTATACACGATCATTTCCGAATATACAATAGACTCATTTACATTGCAAACATATAATTTCCTGTTTCTGTGTTATATCGACGAGATGGCGGATTTTAAATATTACGTTTAGATGGTAATGGGTCAATTCGGCGTAATTGAACTAAGGACGACTTAAATATTGAGTAAATATGTCAAATCAGACGCACATTGTACTTTTTAAAACTATTTATCGTTCCGTTGACCCGTAAACAATGGCAACTAATTATAAAGTTTATCAACATTGCAGTGCCTCGCTTTCTATTTAAGTACATCATTAATTAAGTTACATGCTAATAGGCCTATTAATAGGATTAGTGCGGGTCAATAATTACACGGACAATCCCCCAAGTTTCCCCAGGCTTTGATATGATCAGAAACTCAATACGGCCCACTTAATAGTCTCGGTGAAAATATATTTATTTGACTGACCAGGCAAAATATATCAACGCCTGTTCCCTGGCTCCAACAATATATCACTGATTGATTGCATTTAGCCACTTGTTAATCAGAAATGGTATATTCGTTTGAGTTGCATGTGTAGCTGTCTAAAACATTGTATAGTTCTCCGCAAGTGGTTTGACATTATTGGAACATACATACAACAATTGATGTGATCATTAGATTGCCATACACATATGTCTCTATAAGCTGAGACAATGTCTGGAGGATTGCCAATCACCTGCAGTTATTGTAATCTTGATTATCCATTTTTATACAGATGTTTGACTTTAGTATCCATGCTTAAAATAACATTTTTATATTGTCTATTTTCAGGCATATGTTGTAATCTAGACAATGTCCACAACATATTTTGATGACTCATCAAACTTAGTGGACATTGCAGCTCCTACGAATGGTGAACAAAAAGAAAGTGCAACTGCATTGGCGGACAATCAGCCTGATCTTCTGTCATTTGACGAGCCGGAAGATATAAAGGAAGACAGTAAAGGTCACAATTCAAAATCAAAGTCAAAGAAAAGCAAAGCTAAAAGACTTTTCAAAAGAGCGAAGTCGCCTATTAGCGGTGCTATTAATAAGACTACAAAAGAATTTAAGAAGTTAAGCAATTTGCCAAAACACCATCATTCATCTTCACCAAAATCGCCACAAAAATCTCCTTCAAAGGAAAAACTGACAGAAGAGTATTCACACCTTGACCAAAAATTAAATGAAAAGAAATCTGAAGAATGGATTGCTTTTCAAGAAATGCAAGAAAGAGCACAGCAAGCAGTTATTAAAACACAATCAAAGTTACACAAATATGCCTCTCAAAGTGAAGATGATGAAGCAAACCACAATGCATCAACAAGGTGGACTGGTTTTGCAGATGATTCAGGTTTAGAACCAGAAGTGATAGACACTTCTTTAAATCCTGCTATAAGTATTACTTGTGCTGTAAATGATTCTGATACTATTGATCTCTTGGATTCTGGAACTGACAAACCAAATATAGATATTGATCGAGGACCTTCTCCTCCAATAACACCTGGTCCACCTGCTAATAGCAGAATAACAAGCATGGATAATGTTAGCCAAGAAACTGAACTGGCAAAACACGATGAAATAGACTTGCTTGGTCTAATTGACTCTACTAGCTCACCTCAAAGTACCCAGCAAGATAAATTAGTAGCAGGAATGCTTTCACATGATTTCTTAGGCTTACAAAGTGTTCCATCCATTCCTGCAGCTGATCATCTACAAAATGGTCAAACATTGCCAACATCAGATGTTTTAAGTGGCTATGCCTTTACATCATCACTGTCAAGTGATGTAGCTTCAAATGTCATAAATTCAGAATCTAAGACTACAGATAGTGACATTTTGATGTTTGAACAACCCATAGAAACATTTAACAAGACTGTTGAGCAAAGCAAGCAAAAGGCAATTGAAGAAAGCAAACCAACTGATGTTGACAGTCAAATAAAGCCTGATGAGTTATTTGCTATTGATGGTATGAATGAGCCTGTATCAGCTAAACCAATTATAGATGCTGTAAGTAAAATAGCTGACCAATTAGATCCAGTACTAGACATATTTGGTGAACCTCTAAAACCTTCAGTTGTGGACAGTATTAAAGAGAACATAGGTGAAGATATACTGGATGGTTCTTCAGTAAGTAAACCAGAAATATCAATTACAGCTACATCTGTTCCAGATGATTTTGCTAGTTTTGATCCAATGAAACGTGACTTCAGTTTGGCAGTAAATATTCAGTCTGCTCATAGTCCTATTAACATTGATGGTCAACATCAGTTTGGAACTCCACAACAAAGCATGGCATATGGTTCAGTGCCAACATCAAATATTGAGGTGGATATATTCTCAAAAATAAAACAGATGTCTTCAGGAAGCGTGCCTGTCTCACCTGCCAGGAGACCTGTTCCAAAGCCAAAAGACCATTTTGGTTTTGTAAAACAAGAATTGAAAAAGCCGGGAGAAGGCGATAATGAAGATGATGGTGACTATAAACCTTTAGTTACATTAAGTAAGGAAAAACCCAAGCAGCCATGTGAAGAAATCCAACCAGAACAATTGGAAGGAGCTCCACAAGAGCAGACAGATGCAACAAACAATCCGTTCTTGACATCAAGTTTTACCGAGGAAATACACACAAGCGATGTGTTTAACAGTTCAAATGCAGCTGACATATTTGGTGTTGAGCCAGAGACATTACAAGTAGAGTCTGGATTTGATGATCTAAGTAAACAATCAATTGATAAAAATCATGCTGAAAGCTCTAAGTTGGCCTGGATGGATCCTGGAGGTTTTGATAAGACTGACTTTGGTGTTGACTTTGAAGCAGATGAAACTTGGGAGGATAGTGTTCCCGCTGAGAGGAAGGAAGTGGGAGATGTATGGGGAGGAGACCAAGAGGCACAGACCTCTGAACCAGTGGCTCTATTTGATGATGGCAGTAACCCATTCCAAGATGACTTCTCAAAACTTGATGACATTCCTATACAACAACAGTGCCAAGGAGCTGGTGCATATGTTAATCCGTTCATGTCAGGTGATCTTCCTGATGCACCATTAGTACCTGCATCTGCTCTCATTAATCCTTTCATAGGTTGTGCAACATCATCTGATTTACTTGACGGAACAACTTCATCTGACTTACTTGGTGGTACAACTTCATCTGACTTGCTTGGAGGTACAACTTCATCTGACTTACTTGGAGGTACAACTTCATCTGACTTACTTGGAGGTACAACTTCATCTGACTTACTTGGAGGTACAACTTCATCTGACTTACTTGGAGGTACAACTTCATCTGACTTATTTGGAGGTACAACTTCATCTGACTTACTTGGAGGTACAACTTCATCTGACTTAATCGGGGGTACAATAGCTTCATCTGGGTTACTCGGGGGTACCCCAGTTTCATCTGACTTACTTGGGGGTACCCCAGTTTCATCTGGGTTACTTGAAGGAAGTCAGACTGCAATGCTGTCTGATAGTGAAAGTTTCTTTTTTGATTCTGTTGTGGATAATAAAGAAGAAATTGCAGTTGCAGATGATGTCTTCGATCCATTTCAAGTCACAACTATAGCAAAAGAAGAAGGTTTGGAACCAGAAACAGGTGCAGATGCATTAGACGCTTTCTCTAGTGTGATTGCATCAGGAGATGATCAGCTCGCCAAACCTGCTGCCGATGGTGCCCATGGATTTAAGCTAGATATTAAACCTGTTGTTGATAGGCCTAAGACTAGTGCATTACCAGTTGCTCCTGCTTTGGCGCCCCCACCAAAAGCACCTAAATCTCCTCAACCACCAAGAGAGAACCCCTTTGATAGAGATTCTCCTCCGGAAGAAAACTTTGCTCAGTTTGAAGTCCTAGATGCAAGCAACAATGAGAAACCACATGAACCCCCGACAAAGAGCTTCTCTACAGATAGTACAACAACTGAAGAAGAACCTGAAGAAACCTTTGAACCATTGGAACCATACCTACCAGAGTGTGAAAAGGACACATTCAAATTAATGTTACGATACCCAACAAAGAAAAAAATTGCAGGCAATAGATACTGGAAAAATGTTATAGTGAAGATAGAGAAGCAGAAGGAAGGACTTATGATAAGGGTTCTAAATGATGCAAGAGATCAACTTCCGATTCAAGAGCTGCCGTTACAGCCATGTTACTCATTGTCCGATCTAACTCTGCAGCAGTATGATCAGTATGGTAAAATACACACAGTAAAACTACAGTATGTGTTTTATAAAGAAAGGGTAGGCATTAAGACTGAGCGAATAACTCCATCAATTGTAAAGTTTAAGAAGAGAGCAGAGAAACCAAAAGCAACCATGATTCTTGATCATTCCCCACAGGTTTCAGAACTTCTGAAATTCGGAAGTCTTGATAAGGCGGAGATTACACTGTTTATACAAAAAATGGAAGATGAATTTATGAACCTTGAAGCTCGTCGTGAAAAAACATTGACTTACACGAAAGATGAAGTGACAGCAGAAGTGAGTGACGAATATTATGCGGAACTAGACTGTAATGGTAGGGTGATCTCTCAGAAGGCTAGATGTCGGGTGTTTGCACTTGCATTCATAACTGGAATGCCCATAGTAGAAATGGGACTAAATGATAAGCGTCGTAAAGGAAAGGAGGTAGTGGGTAGATGTGATATTATTCCAATTAAAACTGAAGAATGGATTAAACTTGAAAATGTTGAATTCCATTGTTCTGTGAATCAAGAAGAATTTGAAAAAACAAACAACATTAAGTTTCAACCATTAGATGCATGTCAGTTTGAACTGATGAGATATCGTGTGCGGTTACGCGAAAATAAGGAACTTCCATTGCAGTTGACAATACAGCAAATTCTGAAGCAAAGGAAATGCGAAGTCCGGTGTGATCTATTAGTGACTGGCTATCATTCCTACAGCAAAAAGCACGGACAGTTTCCTTGTGAGGATATTGAGGTGAGATTTCCCATTCCAGAGGTGTGGATATACATGTTCCGGTATGAAAGACGGTTTGGTTATGGGTCAGTGCATTCTGCAGCAAGAAAACCTGGCAAAATAAAAGGTAAGATATGAAACGTATGATAATCTGTGGTTGCAGTTTGTATACAAATTCATGGTGTATATCGATGTTGCTTGCAGAGACCAAAGGTTTTGCCGTACATGTCTGAATCGGTCCAAAGCGTGTTTGTCACTGTATGAGTGTAGTTGTCCAAAACAAACAAAACACATAATCAATCATGCGGTATAGATATAATTCTAGCCATTATTGGATTTATATTCGGATTTTTACACATGAAGGCAATAAAATATTTTTCTCAATTTAAGCATATTGTTCTGGACCCTATGACATGGCCAACTGGAATGTCATGGATCAATGATCTTATCCGATTTGTTTATATTGAATGGTTGTTGTTAACTAGTATATAATCGGTCAAACTAGCGAATTTGATTTATAGCATCTAAGCTTGAAATATTGGTGTGTCAACATAGCGGACATACAGATTGTCGATTATTTGAGGTGTGTGTTTTACGTTTATTTATCGCTGCTACCGGTTGCCCATATGAGCGACGCCTCCTGAAGAGATTAGTCATTTGAGATTTTTGGAGGATAGAGGATACAGACGGAGACCCATTCCAGAATCTCCTCTGGTTCTTTTACATGCACTGTGTAAAGCACCGACATGTGGCCTCGGTTTAAAGTCTCAATTGGAAGACTATTATTTGAGGTCTAACAGTTACCGTACATACTCGACTATAAGGCGACCTCGCCTATAAGACGACCCCCCTACTTTGGTCCTGAAATCTGTGGATTTTGGCATGCACTCGCATATAAGACGGGTTGATAAAATTGACATCAGGAGTTGAAGAAATTTTTCAATAATTGATTCATAAGATTTTTGTGAACAATAACAATGTTTTATTGCTAATTACTCAAAAAATCCGACATATGTAAATTAATCCACGGCATAATTATACAAGGACAACCTTTCTTACAGACACAGCCAATCAGATCGATCATTAAACGGTTAGCCCGCATAAGATCACCTTAGACACGACCAATTTGCATATTGTCCCATTTATAATTGAGTAGTGGCATGGGACAATACACAGGTGTTGTTAGGTAAACTGCCCGTCGCTCAAATGGGAATCCGGTCACGACAGTAAATAAACATAAATTAAAAAAACAAAAACAATTAGAAATGTCACACAAACTTGTGAAATTATCAACAAAATATGATGTTTTGTCCAGTTAGGCCGGGATAATTGATATGATTACTTTTGGTTACTGCGTCGGGTAGTTTTTTTTGAAAGTGACACATATATTCAAAGTGAGTTTTAAAACAAATATTGCAAACTGACGTCGGCGAATTGAAATATTTTATAGTTATGGTAGGGTTATCAAAGCGAGGGAAAATATATTTTCAACCTGTATTCCGTATAGGTTTGGTACATAATTCAGAAAAAATTAAAATTTACTTGGCCTGCACATGTCAAAATGTCATTAGTTCCCACAGTATCAGAGCTGTCAGCACAGATCAAAGACATATGTAAGTTACACCAAAGATAATTAGTTCCCTGCTTCCATTTTTATGACGCATTGCCCCATTGCCCGCGGTGAATGACTTTGAAGTTTTTCCCTGCTTCAGCCCATGTCCATATATGGAAATCGATGTAAGGTTAAACTGCTCTCCAGGTACTCACACTACACATGTGTTGGTTCGTTGCTATGGATACGCTATACTAGTGGATAATAGGGACTGTTTCAAGAGGTATGAAGAAAGGGGGGCGTTTAAAGGAGTCCCAGATATACTTTGCATATAATTTGTTTAAACGGGGGTATATAGTAATTATTGAAATAAGAATTGTCCAGGGCTAGAATCTTTCGCAGTTTTTAATTTACCAAGGTGTTCATTTAATACCCAAAGTCGGTGAAAAAATGTATAAAAAGGGATCAAATTGGTCAAAACAAATTATATACACATATACAAATTTTGTATTTGGTGCACCCGGCGATTATAAACGGTTCGGTAATTATTGTGATTTGCACGAAAAGTTATGAAGGCGTTGACGGAGATTAATTTGTCTCAGTTTAATGTTGCCAAACAATAAACCCAGATAAACACTTCTGTATGACTGACTTTTTGAAAACTGTGACCAACTGGTGTCATTGCTAACTTTTCCACATATTTCGAATTAATTTACTATACACTTTAGTGTTTTGTTCATTTAATGAAAATAATATTAATATTGCATGAATATATGAATTAACAAATATGTATATATTTAATGTCAGTTATTATTACATTTAATACCCGTCAAAAAGTCAGTGTGAAAAAAAGTATAAAAATGGATCAAATTGGCCAAATATAATATAGCTGGCTGACATTTAGAAAATGCCAAACCAACTGATAATGACTGAAAACTTTTAGGTCATGTTTTGTGACCCGCTTATAAGACAGGACCCTGACTTTGAGCCTTAAATCAGCGGGAAATATCCCCGTCTTATAGGCGAGTATGGACGGTAAGTATATATATTATATAAATATTGCATTCCTGAGTGTGCATTATCAAAAATATCACCCCAAGAAATATGAATATTAACCTTTTCAACACCACAGGCTTCTAAATAGGCTTATGAAAAGTGTAGATCCAGATGAGCCGGCTCGTGACGAGCCGTTATCAGGATCTGCACTTTTTGCAGGTAATAATACTGTTTTTAGACAAAATTACCCATTTTAATAAAATGAATTGGTCCAAATTTAATTTTCTTATTAATTTATTGGTCTAAGAATGTCATGGACCAGTCCATGTCAGTTACTTGGTGTTGAATGGGTTAACCGAGGCATCAGTCGAGTTTCATGTTTGTAGGGGTGATATTTTTCATATTGCCCATTCAGGAATGCAATATTTATTTTATTATACTGAACCCAGGTACAAGTATTTAACCATTTCCTTCATAGAGATTTAGATTAATATACTATTATATCTCCATACAAATGACATTTAGCTATCATACAGTGGATTAGTAGTCGCCATATCTATGCCACCTCCATAGATATTACTGGGACTACATGAGATTCTGGCCTTCATTATGAACATTGGTTTAGCTACTACCTTGTCAATGTATGTCGTATTGGTAATGGCGTCGAGAGGTGCTTCTATGAGGGAAAGGGTTAAAAATCAAGAATTAAGTTGACTTGTGTCAGTAAATCGATTTATATACATGTAACACAATAAATAACAACTGATCTGGAATATTAAACTAGTTGAATATTAACAATAGTAACAACATACATGTATATGCCAGCGTCATGATAAAATGGTCTTTCAGGCAAAATCGCTTGCGTATAAGTTTTCTGTTTTGCGTATTGCTCATTCAGACCGGAAGTGAAATAATTCTTACTATGAGCCCTAGGGCGTATATTAACCCTTTCAACACCAAGTAACTCACATGGACTGGTCCATGATATTCATAAACCAATAAATGAATCAGAAAATCACATTTGGACAAGTTCATTTATCAAAATGGGTAATTATGTCTAAAAATAGTCATATCACTGGCAAAAAGTGCAGATCCTGATGAGACGGCTCGTCACGAGCCGGCTCATCTGGATCTACACTTTTTGTAAGCCTATTTAGAGGTCTGTGGTGTTGAAAGGGTTAAGTATTATTGACTGCTTGCCTATGGAAATTTTGCATTGAGTAATCACGTGAGGTAGAATAAAGTAGTTTATATCGGGGCACACGTCACAAGGTGTTACACAGGCGAAGAACTCACTTTTATGTCTGCAAAATTTGCCATTAATAGACAGCAAATCTATATCCGTCTTTGCCTTATTTGACATTGCCTTATTTCCCAAGTGTATTATTGCTATGATTAATATAATCCGCTGAAGTCTGACACATTGTTCAGGCATAGACCTCCGTCTACTCAAGACAACATAATTAGCGGTATAAAAATGTGCAATGCACATTTGTTAGTTAATCGGCGACATTGATGTTAATCATCTCTAATTGCACAGTCTAATCAACAGAATTGTTCGTATTTAGCTTGACTAATCGAGGAATAAGAAGGGCTATTGTACTCGCCCTGGTGTCTCCACTGCCATTTGGTTAAAGTTTTATAGCAAGGTTGCTATCTCTTTTGAACCATCTGCTACATACATTTGAAACTTCACACAATTGTTTCTATCAAAATGTGACATGTCTCTATAACTGAGTGAAGTTCCATAACTCTGTCTCATTATTTAACAGACTTATGCCTCTTTTAATCTGATTTAAAGTTTTTTAGCAATTTGGCTTTTCTCCTGAACCACTTATTACATGTTATTGAACTTTCACATAATTGTTTCTTATCAAACTGTATGAGTCAAGTTCCATAACTCTGTGATGTAATTTAAACAGACTTATGTCCCTTTTTACACTTAGAAAATCTGGTTAAAGTTATTTTAACAAGTTGGCTTTTTGCATGTTATTGAAAAATTCACATAATTCTTTCTTATGAAAATATAATCTGCATGAGTCAAGTTCTATAACTCTGTCATGTAATTTCAACAGAATTATGTCCCTTTTTACACTTAGAAAATCTTGTTAAAGCGTTTTTTAGCAATTTGGCTTTTCTCTTGAACCCCTCATTGCATGTTTTTGAAACTTCACCTAAATGTGTCTTATCAAAATATAAGCTGCATCAGCCAAGTTCCATAACAGAATTATCTCCCTTTTACACTTTGAAAATTTTGTTAAATCCACCTAAAATGTATGCTATGGTCAGCATTTTTATGACATTAACAAGATAACATTGTTGTTGTGGAAGTCGTGATAGCGCAGTGATGCGCGTTCGCTTCAGATGCGAAAAGTCCGGAGTTCAAGCCCCGCTGGAGCCGTTACGATTATGCCCTTAGGCAAGGCATTTAAATTCCACGTTGCCTCTTCTCTCTCCCTCGTGGTGATGGATTCCATCAGGAATGAGGTCTCGAGAGTGATTAATATAAGTTTAAGAACTTGTTTCGCAATTGAGCTCAAATAAATTTGTATAAACTAAGATATCATTGTTTTAAACAACGCTGACCTCACCAACATACAATATAAACTTACATGACAACATTAATGCAAATTAAAGAGTCGAGAGTGCTGTTCTTCCGACAGCTCTTGATGATTTGTAACGTCGCACCAACAGCTTAGGTCACATGGTGACTCTCCAGCTGTTGGAGGAAGATCCCGGGTGCCCCTTCCAGCAGTATTTCAGGTGTGGGCGGGCACCTGGGTAGACCTTCCTCACATGAAATAATTCGACACCCGCAGTAATGTGCGAACCAGCAGTTTTGAAGTCAACGACTTTAACCACTCGGCCGCGGAGACCCATACCAGCCTCCATACTGTTAATACACTTAATTCATTCTAAGAATAGGTTCAAATACAACATTGTAAATTTATATAATGTGATTAATCAAAGAAATATTCTTTCAAATACAAGATCGCCAGTGTTGGAATTCATAGACATTTTCTAATTAATCGAATAATTACCATAATCCTTTGTGTATAAAACGCTAGGGAGTATATGATGAGTACCATAATCTTCTATATATTACAGACGGATCTGTAGTCCAGTGGTAACACGCTGGACTGGTAATTCAGGGATCGCAGGTTTGATCCCCCGTCTGACCCTAATAAAATTAACAGTCTTTCAGATGGGACTTTAAGCCGAGGTCTTGTGTCGGTGCTTTACACCGTGCACGTAAAAGAACCAGAGGAGACTCTGGAACGGGTCTCTGTCTGTATCATTGCACTATCCTCCAAATATCTAAAATGACTAATCTCTTCAGGAGGCATCGCTCATATGGGCAACTGGTAGCGACGATAAATAAACGTAAAACACACACAAGTCTATATATAGATTGCACGGGCGTATAAGATGCACAAGTCTATATATAGATTGCACGGGCGTATAAGATGTACAAGTCTATATATAGATTGCACGGGCGTATAAGACGCACAAGTCTATATATAGATTGCACGGGCGTATAAGACGCACAAGTCTATATATAGATTGCACGGGCGTATAAGACGCACAAGTCTATATATAGATTGCACGGACGTATAAGACGCACAAGTCCAGGCAAAAAAGCTTATTTTCTGCAAAGAAAATGTACAAAACTCAAGAATAAATCAAATAATATAAAAACTTCCTGTGATTCATAAGTATTCAGCATTGTGATAACTCTTGGTGTATTGACCATTAATCATATAATAGTGTCAGTTAATTATGAGATTATCTGATGATGATTGATTGAACTTATTTACACTTTAAATCTCGTAAAGCCCTAGTATTTAAAGTGACTTAATTCATCATGACAACACCTACTCAAACTTGTCACTCTCAACACAGTATCAAGGTCAAACTTGTCACTCTCAACACAGTATCAAGGTCAAACTTGTCACTCTCAACACAGTATCAAGGTCAAACTTGTCACTCTCAACACAGTATCAAGGTCAAACTTGTCACTCTCAACACAGTATCAAGGTCAAACTTGTCACTCTCAACACAGTATCAAGGTCAAACTTGTCACTCTCAACACAGTATCAAGGTCAAACTTGTCACTCTCAACACAGTATCAAGGTCAAACTTGTCACTCTCAACACAGTATCAAGGTCAAACTTGTCACTCTCAACACAGTATCAAGGTCAAACTTGTCACTCTCAACACAGTATCAAGGTCAAACTTGTCACTCTCAACACAGTATCAAGGTCAAACTTGTCACTCTCAACACAGTATCAAGGTCAAACTTGTCACTCTCAACACAGTATCAAGGTCAAACTTGTCACTCTCAACACAGTATCAAGGTCAAACTTGTCACTCTCAACACAGTATCAAGGTCAAA
Source organism: Archivesica marissinica (assembly GCA_014843695.1). Classification (NCBI taxonomy): domain Eukaryota; kingdom Metazoa; phylum Mollusca; class Bivalvia; order Venerida; family Vesicomyidae; genus Archivesica; species Archivesica marissinica. Next base: position 27,485,224 of record CM026404.1, read on the forward strand.
CTTGTCACTCTCAACACAGTATCAAGGTCAAACTTGTCACTCTCAACACAGTATCAAGGTCAAACTTGTCACTCTCAACACAGTATCAAGGTCAAACTTGTCACTCTCAACACAGTATCAAGGTCAAACTTGTCACTCTCAACACAGTATCAAGGTCAAACTTGTCACTCTCAACACAGTATCAAGGTCAAACTTGTCACTCTCAACACAGTATCAAGGTTCTCATAATTAGTGGCACATTCTAAATATTCTAATTTTTTGTTGTAAATGGAAACATTTTTTGAATGATTTTCGACATTGAGGTAGAGATCTAGACTCAACGAAATCCGGAACAAGTACAGCACGAACAGGACTTAGAGAATAATGATGAATAAATAAACGTAAAACACACACATCAAAATCATAAGATCTAGACATAGGTCTGGTACTCAGCTACAGTTGTATATATGCTTGGTGGGGGGGGGAGGTAGAGACAGCTGGTCCTTACTGAGCAACGTTAGTTTATACAAATTTTATTTTAGCTTGATTGCGAAATAACCTATATTAATCACTCTCGAGATCTCATTCCTGATGGAATCCATTGTCACGACGGAGAGAGAAGAGGCAATGTGGAATTTAAATGCCTTGCCTAAGGTCACAATCGTAATGGCTCCAGCAGGGCGCTTACTCCGGGCCTTTCGCACCTGAAGCGAATGCGCTACCACAGCGCTATCACGACCTCCACACTGAGCAAAGTTAACGAGTGATTAGTTGAGATAATTGCCTCAGAGTTTGTTACAATATATATATCATGCTGATGTAGAAGAATTCAATAAATGTAACATCACTGATGAGGTTTGAGCCCCGCCCAGGCTGCGTCTCTTTATATGAAAACTTTGGCAGTTTCTTACGGAGGTTTGTGCACCAAGTACTGGTTGACCACTGGAGCCTGTTCAGGAAAGGTGTTGCTAGGTAACTACCCGCCGGTGATATGGCCCAAAATGTTGCACCGATGAAGGCATAAAACCCGAACAAACAAATAAATGTGACAGTGTTATTGAAACTTTTCCTGTAATGGTTTTTTATTGATCAGTGTCTAATAGAAGTCTTACATCAGTGTCCAAGGAATGACTGTAAACAATGTATTTATGGTCGTAAATTACCACAGTTTACCAAGCTTTATTTCTGTCAGGCAGTTTAATTGGTTTTAGCCTGCAGATGTGCTTCAATATTCTGTTACACTGAGATATAGCAGAGAGTCAGATCATTACATATTGTGATTACTGTCTCTTGCTATGGAATTACAGTGAAACCCCTCAAAAACACGGAATCATCTAAGCAGGAATTCCATCCAAACCAAACAAATATCTTGATCCCGAATTTATCCCTTCTTTGTTCATTGTAACAAAAACTTCCGAATACCGAACATGTAGTTTTGAACAATTTGTACATTTTTAACTGTAATTTATCCATGTATATTGAACAGCAACTTGTCTAGATCAAAATATGAAACTGACTGTTCGTTTATTTTAACCCTTTCAGCACCACAGACCTAAATAGGCTTACAAAAAAGTGTAGATCTATCTAGACAAGTTGTCTCATCAGGATCTGCACATTTTGCCTGTAATATTACTATTCTTTAGACAAAATTACCCATTTTGATAAATGAACTGGTCCAAATGTAATTTTCTTATTAATTTATTGGTCTAAAAATATCATGGACAAGCCCATGTCAGTTACTTTGTGTAGAATAGGTTAAACAAACAAACTTTCAGCTATTTGTTTCAGAATAATTAATGTATTGTCAACTTAAAATGAATCAGTTCTTTACTAACTGTCATACTATAAACACATTCCAGTCTCCTTCTAACAATTGCAGACTTGTTAATTTAGGAAATCTACCCCACTAGGAATACCACTTTATACCGAAATCACCTCTAAACCAAACTTTGCACCTCTAAACCAAACTTTGCACCTCTAAACCAAACCAAACTTTGCACCTCTAAACCAAACTTTGCACCTCTAAACCAAACTTGTTTTGTTTTTGCACCTCTAACTGGAACGTTGCACCTCTAAGCCAAAGTTTGCACCTCTAACCGGAACTTTGCACTTCTAAACCAAACTTTGCACCTCTAAACCAAACTTTACACCTCTAACTGGAACTTTGCCTATGGTCCAGTGGGCATTCAGTTTATTCAATTTATTGAGATTCTTAGGAAATGTATGAAAATCTGACCACTAATAAATAGAGAAAGAATAGTAGCTTATTTTCTTACAAAATTTAATTAATTACAGTAAAACCTGTCTTAAACTGACAACCAAGGGAATTACAGGAAGAGGCTGCTTAGCACAGGTGGCTACCTAATAGAGGTCACATGTATAATAAACCAACCTATCTGCAAACTGGCTGCTTAATACATGTTGGCTGCTTAATAGAGGTGACCATTAACACAGGTTTGACTGTAAGTGAGTTGGAGAGAACATACAAATGGAGGGAGACTTTGACAAGCCGTGTATATTTCTGCAAATGAGCATTTAATTGACATTAAAACACTGGTGACGTCATACTTGTACTTGCAGTCCAGTATTATTAACCCTTTCAACACCACAGTCCTCTAAATAGGCTTACAAAAAGTGTAGATCCAGATGAGCCGGCTTGTGACGAGCCGTCTCATCAGGATCTGCACTTTTTGCCAGTGATATTACTATTTTTAGACAAAATTACCCATTTTGATAAATGAACTGGTTCAAATGTAATTTTCTTATTAATTTGTTGGTCTAAAAATATCATGGACCAGTCCATGTCAGTTACTTGGTGTTGAATGGGTTAACATAGGACTGCTGTCTAAAGGCCAGAGTGTTATATTAAATACTACGCGTACATGTACGAAATTAACAATTTTATTTAGTAGGATCTTATATAAGTAGGTGTTTTAAGTAAGATATAAGCCTCAAATTGATCCAATATTTAAAATATTGGTACCGTCTTCAGTGCTACGTGCCTCATACAGTCCAATATTTTACATATTTGATCGTTTTCGTTTTATATCCTATACATGACCTAATATTCTATTCATCATAGCTTTCTTCTGATCAAGTTTTAACGAGGAAAGGTTACCCTATTCTCAAGACCTGCATTTTATCATACTATAAGCAAATATGTGACATCACAGCGTTACGACATCCAGTTTAATAAACGGTGTCTAATATAGCCAAATTTATAAGACTGGTCGATTTGGACTAGTTATTTTAATACTTAGTACAAAGTAAAATCATACAGTTTGTTCATTTATATTTCCAAACTTTCATTTCTTCTGATACCACATCCACTGTGAAGAGGCATTCAAATCAAACTGAAAAACAGCAAAAATATCACAAATGCAATGATGAGAATTGACACCTGGTCACCTTTGAATGACGTCACTGTGTTTACACACTGTATTCCACTAGTATACCCCGCCTTCAGTTTGCATTGCCTGACTTCTTATATCACACCTTTTCTTCACATCAACTAGTCTGAAGTCTTCTCAAGTCACATAATTTCTCAATAAACACAAAAACTATACACTGCCTGTCATGAAAATTCATTTTTTTCGCTTGCCCACGTGGTTTGCCGGAGGCGAGGGTAAATAAACTCAATCATGATCATCAAATTCATTTGTTTTCCCAAAAGAAAATTGCACTATATTAGTTATGAGGACCTCGGATGCACCTCCGGCTATTTACGTATATACAACCATAAATTGTGAAACCGTGAAATGTGTGGATGATGTTGCTCATAAGTAGTTTTGTAGTTTCACTGGCATATATTTACAAAATAAGTAGAACACATATTCATTGATGCATTATGGCACTGCCGGGTATGTCGGGTATCATTCAGTACTAATATCCCAGTCTTCCCGAAATCCGTAGGACCGCCTGGACATGTCAGACAAAAAATCCTTCGGTCAGACAAAATATATTGAAAGTTTAAGTGCATTTTAATCATTTGTCTGACAGGTGCCAGACAAACTCTGGCAAAGTTTCCTGAAGACTGGTATCCATGTTGTATCAGTTGTGTCCATGCAACTTGTTGTTCACACTATGTCTGTCTGCAGAATCCCCTTGCTGAAGGACTACCTACATGTATGTACTACTTTGGATGAAGTCGGCCATAATGAAAAAATGTAAATGGATGATGATGTTAAGAAATTAGAAAAAAAGTTATTTAATACTTTGTTCACCCCTAAAATGGTGAACAACAGTTTACCACCCTCAACTTGCTAAACAACAGTTTACCCCCCCCCCCCAAATGCTAAATTACCACCCCCAAAATGCTGAACAACAGTTTACCGCCCCAAAAATGCTAAGCATTAGTTACCACCCCCAAAATGCTGAACAACAGTTTACCGCCCCAAAAATGCTAAGCATTAGTTACCGCCCCCAAAATGCTAAACAACAGTTTACAGCCAACAAAATGCTAAACAACAGTTTACAGCTAACAAAATGCTAAACAACAGTTTGCCACCACCAAAGTGCTAAACAACAGTTTACCGCCACCAAAATGCTAAACAAACAGTTAACAAACAGTTAACAGCCAACAAAATGCTAAACAAACAGTTAACAGCCAACAAAATGCTAAACAAACAGTTAACAGCCAACAAAATGCTAAACAAACAGTTAACAGCCAACAAAATGCTAAACAAACAGTTTACCACCACCAAAGTGCTAAACAACAGTTTACCACCACCAAAATGCTAAACAAACAGTTAACAAACAGTTAACAGCCAACAAAATGCTAAACAAACAGTTAACAGCCAACAAAATGCTAAACAAACAGTTAACAGCCAACAAAATGCTAAACAAACAGTTAACAGCCAACAAAATGCTAAACAAACAGTTAACAGCCACCAAAATGCTAAACAACAGTTTACCACCACCAAAGTGCTAAACAACAGTTTACCACCACCAAAATGCTAAACAACAGTTTATCGCCACCAAAATGCTAAACAAACAGTTAACAGCCAACAAAATGCTAAACAAACAGTTAACAGCCAACAAAATGCTAAGCAAACAGTTAACAGCCAACAAAATGCTAAACAAACAGTTAACAGCCAACAAAATGCTAAACAAACAGTTAACAGCCACCAAAATGCTAAACAACAGTTTACCACCACCAAAATGCTAAACAAACAGTTAACAGCCACCAAAATGCTAAACAACAGTTTACCACTCCCAAAATGCTAAACAACAGTTTGCCACCCCCAAAATGCTAAACAACAGTTTATCGCCACCAAAATGCTAAACAAACAGTTAACAAACAGTTAACAGCCAACAAAATGCTAAACAAACAGTTAACAGCCAACAAAATGCTAAACAAACAGTTAACAGCCAACAAAATGCTAAACAAACAGTTAACAGCCAACAAAATGCTAAACAAACAGTTTACCACCACCAAAGTGCTAAACAACAGTTTACCACCACCAAAATGCTAAACAAACAGTTAACAAACAGTTAACAGCCAACAAAATGCTAAACAAACAGTTAACAGCCAACAAAATGCTAAACAAACAGTTAACAGCCAACAAAATGCTAAACAAACAGTTAACAGCCAACAAAATGCTAAACAAACAGTTTACCACCACCAAAATGCTAAACAACAGTTTACCACCACCAAAATGCTAAACAACAGTTTACAAACAGTTTATCGCCACCAAAATGCTAAACAAACAGTTAACAGCCAACAAAATGCTAAACAAACAGTTAACAGCCAACAAAATGCTAAGCAAACAGTTAACAGCCAACAAAATGCTAAACAAACAGTTAACAGCCAACAAAATGCTAAACAAACAGTTAACAGCCACCAAAATGCTAAACAACAGTTTACCACCACCAAAATGCTAAACAAACAGTTAACAGCCACCAAAATGCTAAACAACAGTTTACCACCACCAAAATGCTAAACAACAGTTTACCACCACCAAAATGCTAAACAAACAGTTAACAGCCAACAAAATGCTAAACAAACAGTTAACAGCCACCAAAATGCTAAACAACAGTTTACCACCACCAAAGTGCTAAACAACAGTTTACCACCACCAAAATGCTAAACAACAGTTTACCACCACCAAAATGCTAAACAAACAGTTAACAGCCAACAAAATGCTAAACAAACAGTTAACAGCCAACAAAATGCTTAACAAACAGTTAACAGCCAACAAAATGCTAAACAACAATTTACCACTCCCAAAATGCTAAACAACAGTTTACCGCCCCCAAAATGCTAAACAACAGTTTACCACCACCAAAGTGCTAAACAACAGTTTACCACCACCAAAATGCTAAACAACAGTTTACCACCACCAAAATGCTAAACAAACAGTTAACAGCCAACAAAATGCTAAACAAACAGTTAACAGCCAACAAAATGCTTAACAAACAGTTAACAGCCAACAAAATGCTAAACAACAGTTTACCACCCCCAAAATGCTAAACAACAGTTTACCGCCCCCAAAATGCTAAACAACAGTTTACCGCCACCAAAATGCTAAACAACAGTTTACCACCACCAAAATGCTAAACAACAGTTTACCACCACCAAAATGCTAAACAACAGTTAACAGCCAACAAAATGCTAAACAACAGTTTACACCCAAAATGCTAAACAAAACAGTTTACCGCCCCCAAAATTCTAAACAACAGTTTACCACCCCCAAAATGCTAAACAACAGTTTACCACCCCCAAAATGCAAACATGCCTGCTTTCCATATGTCCCGCAACACTCGTCTCCTGTATAAAGTTTGGTTGTGTATATTGCCTGTATTCCACTCAGTTTATTGTTGACGAGGGTTATGGTCCTCTGAAGATGTTAACCCTTTGCATGCTAGTGGCAAGATAAAATCACTTTTGCAAAGAGCCAGATCAGGATCTATGCTGTTTGCTATTTGAATAGTGGAGCTATAACACTTGGCTGAATAGCAAACAACAATCAGGCTCTATACTGTTTGCTATTTGAATAGTGAAGCTATAACACTTGGCTGAATAGCAAACAGCAATCAGGCTCTATACTGTTTGCTATTTGAATAGTGAAGCTATAACACTTGGCTGAATAGCAAACAACAATCAGGCTCTATACTGTTTGCTATTTGAATAGTGAAGCTATAACACTTGGCTGAGTAGCAAACAGCGATCAGGCTCTATACTGTTTGCTATTTGAATAGTGAAGCTATAACACTTGGCTGAATAGCAAACAACAATCAGGCTCTATACTGTTTGCTATTTGAATAGTGAATCTATAACACTTGGCTGAATAGCAAACAACATAGATCCTGATCTGGACCTATGTTGTTTGCAAATGTGATTTTATTTACTCAGCGGGCCAGGAGTTAAAGAACAATTAAATGTATTATCCAGACTTGTTATACTAACGGTTATTTATCCAGACTAACGCATATTAAATCTTCGGTTATTTATCCAGACTAACGCGTATTAAATCTTCGGTTATTTATCCAGACTAACGCGTATTAAATCTTCGGTTATTTATCCAGACTAACGCGTATTAAATCTTCGGTTATTTATCCAGACTAACGCGTATTAAATCTTCGGTTATTTATCCAGACTAACGCGTATTAAATCTTCGGTTATTTATCCAGACTAACGCGTATTAAATCTTCGGTTATTTATCCAGACTAACGCGTATTAAATCTTCGGTTATTTATCCAGACTAACGCGTATTAAATCTTCGGTTATTTATCCAGACTAACGCGTATTAAATCTTCGGTTATTTATCCAGACTAACGCGTATTAAATCTTCGGTTATTTATCCAGACTAACGCGTATTAAATCTTCGGTTATTTATCCAGACTAACGCGTATTAAATCTTCGGTTATTTATCCAGACTAACGCGTATTAAATCTTCGGTTATTTATCCAGACTAACGCGTATTAAATCTTCGGTTATTTATCCAGACTAACGCGTATTAAATCTTCGGTTATTTATCCAGACTA
>CM026404.1:27494188-27513716 GCA_014843695.1 Archivesica marissinica
GACTAACGCGTATTAAATCTTCGGTTATTTATCCAGACTAACGCGTATTAAATCTTCGGTTATTTATCCAGACTAACGCGTATTAAATCTTCGGTTATTTATCCAGACTAACGCGTATTAAACCTTCGGTTATTTATCCAGACTAACGCGTATTAAATCTTCGGTTATTTATCCAGACTAACGCGTATTAAATCTTCGGTTATTTATCCAGACTAACGCGTATTAAATCTTCGGTTATTTATCCAGACTAACGCGTATTAAATCTTCGGTTATTTATCCAGACTAACGCGTATTAAATCTTCGGTTATTTATCCAGACTAACGCGTATTAAATCTTCGGTTATTTATCCAGACTAACGCGTATTAAATCTTCGGTTATTTATCCAGACTAACGCGTATTAAATCTTCGGTTATTTATCCAGACTAACGCGTATTAAATCTTCGGTTATTTATCCAGACTAACGCGTATTAAATCTTCGGTTATTTATCCAGACTAACGCGTATTAAATCTTCGGTTATTTATCCAGACTAACGCGTATTAAATCTTCGGTTATTTATCCAGACTAACGCGTATTAAATCTTCGGTTATTTATCCAGACTAATGCGTATTAAATCTTCGGTTATTTATCCAGACTAACGCATATTAAATCTTCGGTTTTTTCCAGATATGATGAGAGAGATATTTACATTATATTTTGGAATTACCTTCCTGCAACAAAATGGGATCAATAGAAAACACAAGAGGCAGTTTCATTGCTTTGCTTGATGGCCTGCCTATCTTGTGTCACTGTTCAGTGTGACCTATCGGGAAAAGGAAAACAATTAAGGTTGAAAGTAACACATTTTATTTCTCACTGCTATGCACGTTTGCGTTGACAACAATTCAAAGGGCAGAGGCTCAGTACCTGCACACATGCAAAGCATTGAGAAATAAAATGTGATATTCCACTGCTTTCAACCAGTGATATAACACATTTTATTTCTCGGAATAAATTTCTATATTTCATTGGAAAGCGTAACATATTGAATAATTAATTTTGAAACTGTCTTCAGGTTTGGAACGGCTGACTCTGATGGCACAAGGCAATCCGACCCAAGCATTGATGGAGGCCGATGTGGGCACAGCCAAATACGAACATGTATATAGATCCATTGTTTGGAGAATTCCCAGACTGCCAATTAGAAGCCAAGGTAACTATTGTAGTTTTCTTGCCGCCCCAGGTAGTTCCAGCATACTTGTTCAGGTAGTTTATAATTCTGGAGTTCAGTTTCATCCTGGCTTGATTGCAAGGAGACAATGATAGCGATTCTTAATATATGATTCCTTATTACAGGATTGTACAGAATAATTATATGAACAGATTAGGATTCAAACCTTTAAACTTTATTTATTTATTTACGATTGCGAAGCAAGTTTTAACAACTTATATTAATCACTCTCGTTGGCGCGGATGAAAGCGTAAATGTGATCATTCATGTGGGAGGAAACCGGAGTACCCGGAGAAAACCCACCTGTCCAATCTGGTGACCATCGTACCATCTCACATACGTCCCGGTCCGAGGATCGGGTTAACATACTTCCCGGTCCGAGGATCGAACCCGGGTTACATAGGTGAGAATCGAGCATGCTAACCACTGCGCTAATCGGGCAGCCACAAGGATTCAAACCTGTAATAGGGACCTCCGTGGCCAAGTGGTTACGGTCATTGACTTCTAATCACTTGTCCCTCACCACTGTAGGTTCGAATCCCACTGGGGGTGTCAAATTATTTCATGTGAGGAAGCCATACAGCTGGCTTGTGAAAGTTCGGTTCTACCCAGGTGCCTGTCCGTGAGAGGTATCCAGTATCTTCCTGAAACAATAATAGCGGGGGAGTCACTACATGACCGAAGAGTTCAGTGCGACTTTAAACACAAAGACAAACAGACAAGTTATACCTTGTTGACATTACCTGGCAGAATAAATCTGTGACTACTCCACCGAAAGCGCCATGGTACTTTCCAAGAAAGCTTGTACAAATAATTCTGATTCAAGAATTCCAATTATGTTGACCAATGTAGTGATCTACTTCTTGATCCAATGTGTTTGAACAAAAACAAAGCACAGCAAATTTCAGCGAAGTTCGTGAGAAATTGTACATTGTTTTAAATTAAATACAGGTGGATCTGTAGTCTAGTGGTAACACGCTTGACCGGTATTCCATGGATCGCAGGTTCGATCCACCATCTGACCCTAATAAAATTAACATTCTTTTAGATGGGACTTTAAACCGAAGTATCGTGTCGGTGCTGTAGACCAATAACGTAAAAGAACCAGAGGAGACTCTAGAATGTGTCTCTGTCTGTATCATTGCACTATCCTCCAAAAATCTAAAATGACTAATCTCTTCAGGAGGCGTCGCTCATATGGGCAACCGGTAGCGACGATAAATAAACGTAAAACACACATTGAAATTAAAGAATTCAATTAATATGATCGCCATATTTTTGACACATATGAAAAAAAATTGGTACATGTTGTACGGATGCTACTGATCAAATGAGAGACATCTGTCAGTTACTTCCACTGAATATTCCCTAAAAGTAGGTAGGTCCTATTAAGTGTTTTCCTCTGTTTTTATCGTTGTTTCCAATTTTATTCCACTATCGCTTCTTATGAGTATTAAATTACTATATCTCGACAGATCTCATACAGTATATGCAATGGGTACTTATTTTAAAAATAATGTTATCAGTTAATTAACACGATTTTGATAAAATCACATTTATCATACCGCAACATCTGATTAGGGAACAACAGTAAAAACAAAGGTTTCTAACTAAAAGGACCTATTCACATTTTGGAATAAATCAAAACTTTATCTGCCAAAGGAGGTAATAGAAAAATAGAGATGTCTCTCATTGGACAACATTCATACTCTCCATTCCCAAGAAGTTGTTTGGAAGATTCTTATTAACTCTTTGAATGCTAAAAGTCTGCCTCCGTGGTCGAGTGGTTACGGTCGCTGACTTGTATACCACTGTAACCTATCATCACTGATGGTCACGGGTTCGAGCCCCCGCTCAGACCGTGTCTCATTTATATGAAAAAGTTGGCAGTTTCTTACGGAGGTTGGTGCACCCAAGTACTGGTTAACCGCTGGAGCCTGCCCAGGAAAGGTGTTGTAAGGTAAACTGCACACCGGCGATATTGCCCAAAATGGTGCTGATGCAGGCGTAAAACCCGAAATATAAAATATTGAATGCTAAATGTCGTAATAACACAATTCTAATGACATATTTCCAGAAATTACAGATTTAGATATATTTCTTTATTTATAGAGGGTGACCGACTTAGGTCTGAACTAATCTTCCTTAGGGCCCTCAAAACCAGTCACAAATAATAGAAACACAATAAAGAATTGTCGTCTGCTACAATTATTTGAACTATTTGTAGCCTTATTTTACCCAGCATGCATAGTTAACCTTTTCCCCCCATAGAAGCACCTTGACGCCATTTACCAATACGACATACATTGACAATGAAGTAGCCAAACCAATGTTCATAATAAAGGCCAGAATCTCCTGTAGTCCCAGTAATATCTATGGAGGTGGGATAGATATGGCAGGTGACTACTCATCCACTGCATGATAGCTAAATGGCTGTCATTTGTATGGAGATATAATAGTATATTAACCTAAATCTCTATGTAGTCCCAGTAATATCCATGGAGGTGGGATAGATATGGCAGGCGACTACTTATCCACTGCACGATAGCTAAATGGCTGTTGTTTGTATGGAGATATAATAGTATATTAAGCTAAATCTCTATGAAGGAAAGGGTTCGGGTTGATCTAGATTATTACCCTGTTTGAACAAGCTTGTTGGATGTTGATGTAAGAATGGTAGTTAGCAAGCAAACTTTCTACTACTGGTTTGTGAGATGAGAAGAAAGTCTTAACCGTTAAAATGCTTATCACAACTACGTTGCTTTTGTAATTTGGCACAGAGCCAGATCAGACGGCACAGAACGTGCACAAAATGTACTGTCTGATTGGGCTCTATGAATGTACCGTCTGATCGGGCTCTATGCTGTTTGCTATTTGGATAGTGGAGCTAAAACACTTGCTGAATAACAAGCAACATACATCCTGATCAGTCGGGATCTATGTTGTTTGCACATTCATTCCAATTCATTCAGTATTTTAAAGGTTAACGGTTTCTTTGTACCGTATGCATATTTACCTATCATCTGTTTATGTTTACATGTAGTGTTTGTTTGTTTATTATTGTGTCACCCCTATTTAAAGGGCCAGCCATTTCTGACTTATGAGACACCTTTATTATGAACATCAGTACTTCCTGAATCCTATGCTTGTATGCCATGTTGCTGGTAGGCAATCGGTAACCATTATTTAACTAGCTGGCGGCTCACCAACCGGCCATATCAGAACGAACCCCTGATGAGATTCGAACCTTCGACCTCCCGCTCCGTAGGTGGACGCCTTAACCACTAGGCCACAGAGACCGTACCTCAGTGACTCCAATTGAACATATTTGGTAAGATAAGGATGTAAAACACTAATTGGAGCCTGTGATGGATGAGGTGATAGTAACCAACTGACTATTAAGTTTGAGCCCCGTTACAACCAGTGGTGGTGTCCTTAGATAAAACACTTAGATCCACATTGCCTCTTCTCTCTACCTCATGGCGAGGATTCCATCAGGAATGAGGTCACAAGAGCGATTAATCTAATGTTGTAAAACCTTGTTTCGCAATCAAAGTAAAACTAAATTTGTGTAAAACCAAAGGACGAAATTTCGCAACATTTCTACGATTTTGTTGTTGAGAAGTTTGTTCATACAAATTTATTTTAGCTCGATTGCGAAACAAGTTCTTTCAACAATGAAAGGCCAGTTTGCGCCCAGCTGTACCCATAAAATAAACTTGTATAAACTAAGTAGGTGGGGGATTATTTTAGTTTGATTGCAAAACAAATTCTTACAACTTATATTAATCACTCTCGTTTATATTAATCACTCTCGAGACCTCATTCCTGATGGAATCCATCACCATGAAGGAGAGAGAAGAGGCAATGTGGAATTTAAATGCCTTGTCTAAGGGCACAATCGTAACGGCTCCAGCTGTTGAGAAGTTGTTGGATAGTAAATGCTGTCCCACACATTTTGAGCAGGTTAGAGAATATAACAAACATTTATAGTTTTGTTACATTTGTTTCAGGTGCTTACACGAGTCATTTGTTCCGTCTCAAGCTAGAGTTGGGACCACATGATGACATTCCAGAATCCTTTGAAAGCCACACACACGTTTCTTTCACCATGCCTTGCAGTACTGTATCGCAATCTCAGATCCGTAGTATTGCCGTCACCAACCCAAACCCTCCGGAGAAATGGGTACGGTCCTCTGCACGTTACGAATACCGCCTTGAAATTGAGCATTTAGATGAATATCCGGAACTGTTAGCGATTGGTACAGTTTATAAGGAAGCTGCTAGACCTTCTATCATAGATCAAACAGAGAATGGAGAAGAGGAAGAGGAGAAAGAAGAGAGAGATCCTAGATTGGCACAGTCTGATACAGACTCCAGTGACAGTGACTGATAATAAGTTATGGAACCAGACTATATTCTACACGTCTTGATCATAGAATGGCACAGTCTGATACACACTCCAGTGACAGTGACTGATAATAAGTTATGGAACCAGACTATATTCTACACGTCTTGATCATAGAATGGCACAGCCTGATACACACTCCAGTGACAGTGACTGATAATATGTTATGGAACCTGACTATATTCTACATGTCTTGATCATAGAATGGCACAGCCTGATACACACTCCAGTGACAGTGACTGATAATAAGTTATGGAACCAGACTATATTCTACACGTCTTGATCATAGAATGGCACAGCCTGATACACACTCCAGTGACAATGACTGATAATAAGTTATGGAACCAGACTATATTCTACACGTCTTGATCATAGAATGGCACAGTCTGATACACACTCCAGTGACAATGACTGATAATAAGTTATGGAACCAGACTATATTCTACATGTCTTGGTTACTATGACGATGAAAATGACCCCAGAAGGGCAATGTCACAGTCTGATGTAGACTCTAGTGACAGCTATAACACCAGTCTATAATCATGTAGCATATAATAACCGGGTCCCTTAGAACCACAATAGACGCAGTCTGATGCAATTTGATAAAAAGTTATGAAATGAGTCTATATATAAGACATGGCGGGCTTTGTTAAATATTCAGACTGGCTGAAAGAGCCTGCTTCCACACAATCTTAACTATTCACATTCTAAATTATTCATAGGTACCAATTATGTCACACCTTATGTGATTCCGTCATCAAATAACTTGAAATAAGGGTGATAAATGATAATTGAATAGCAGTTTTCATTTCCATTTCATCAATAAAAGATATACTAGTTGTTTATTGCAATAAGATATTTTAAAACATTTCTGAAATGCTAAATGGTCATGGAATATGGTACCAATGAGATACCTTGTTGGCTGTTCTATTACCTCCCTTTGTAGATAAAGTCTGATTTATCACGAAATGTATGTGGGTCCTTTTAGTTGGAATCCTTTGTTTTTACTGTTGTTCCCTAACCAGATGTTGCGGTATGATAAATGTGATTTTATTGTTAAGTACTGTAGGATATATGTCGAGATTGAGTAATTATGTATAGAATGAGAAAGTGGATGAAAATTGATAGCATGTTGTGCAAAGGAAACAACAATGAAAACAAAGGAAACCACTTAAGTGATCTACTTCTATGGAGTATTCAGGGGAAGTAACTGACCGATGTCTCTCATTGGTTACAGAGGGTGATTCTGACAAATTATACGAGGGTATTTGTCACAGGGACGGAGTGGCACCGCACCCGCCACGAGTGATAATAATAGCTTTCTATGTTCATGAGTGAAATATAATTCGCTCATTCAAATATTTTTATTTTAGGCTAAAAAGTGTTTTTATGATGCAAAATTCTGCAACCATACACTAGATGGAGCTAGAACGTCATGTTTAGATGTCATAAATGACCTCACTGACGTCTCGGAAGTCAGTCCGAGAACTTTCACGTTGACGATATATCAGACTGCAGTTGTTGGAAACCATAAGTGTAAAGTAGTGAGAAAGACATTTTGTTGGAAAACATAAAATAAAAATTAGTAATTAATAACATAGTTACATAATCCATGTACCGGTATTTGCTATCTATTGTCCTGAATCATGTAACAATTGTTGTACAGACAAACCCCTCTAAACCGATCGGCCATCGGACCAGATGTAAAGTACGGTTTGGAGGGGTTTTCATAGTAGGGTAGATTTCTCCTAAATTAACAATTCAACTCAGCAGTGTTTAGAAGGAGGCCGAGACATGTTTAGAGTTTAGCAGTTAGCAAAGAACTGATTAAATTTAAGTGTACGATACAATATTCTGAAAACAATAGCTGAACGTTCGTTTGTTTCATATTTGATCAAGACAAGTTGCTGTTACCAGGCAAAATATTGCATCTAAACTGTATCTATTTTTTTTTTAAATCTGTTCTGAAAAGAGGGGTTCCGGTTTACACGGTCTTTTTACAATTAACAAAGGGAAAAATTCGGAACCAAGAAAATTAGGAGGGAATTCCAGTTTAGAGGGGTTCCGACCTTGCAGGGTTTCACTGTACATGGAACATTGAGCAGAAATGGCAAGGTGGATTGACTTCTACATTGACAAGTTTCAATCTCTAGAAATCTGATAACAGGACCATACAAGCAGAACAATAGGAATAGTTGTTGATGCAATTTCCCTGTTATTAACAAGCTGTAATGATCTACTTTAGGTATTCATTTCTGCAGAACCTGGCAAGGCAATTATTATGATATTAAATTTCTCCTTTCATCAACTGCAGTATATAAATAAGGCAGTTATATGATATTAAGTTTCTCCTTTCATCAGCAACACATTAATTTTAAGGATGCCAACGATTAGCAATTTTGATACTCGATTACTCGGACACAGTTCCGTTCGAGTACTCGGAAACGATCATTTGATTTTTGGGATCGTATGTTTGATTTAATTAAGTCGTGATAGCACAGTGTGGAAGTCGTGATAGCGCAGTGGATGCGCGGTCGCTTCAGGTGTGAAAGGTCGAGCCCCGCTGGAGCCGTTACGATTGTGCCCTAAGGCAAGGCATTTAAATTCCACATTGCCTCTTCTCCTTTATGGCGATGGATTCCATCAGGAATGAGGTCTCGAGTGATTAAGTTGAAAGAACTTGTTTCGCAATAGAGCTAAAATAAATTTGTATAAACTAGATTTAATTTCTGATTCTAATTGATCTTATTAGTTTATACTCACCTAGGGTCCATGCTCTATTGATATCCACTCTGAAACGTTTAATGCTTACTATTGCTGGAAATGAGTATATTCGTTTTTGCAAACAGCATAGAGCCAGATCAGATGGCACAGAATGTGCCATCTGATCAGGCTCTATGAAATTTGCTATTCAGATAGTGGAGCTAAACCACTTGGCAGAATAGCAAACAACATAGATCCTGATCAGACGCGGCATTAAGTATTAAGCTGCGATTGAACTGGATCTATGTTGTTTGCACAGGGGTTAAGATGCCAATTTGCTGCGCTAAGCTGATGGAATCAGAACACCTCCCAGCCTTATGTCAAACTTGTGTATTTCATTGTGTGCATAGAATGACCAAACTTGTGTATTTCATTGTGTGCATAGAATGACCAAACTTGTGTATTTCATTGAGTGCATAGTGTGATCAAACTTGTGTATTTCATTGTGTGCATAGAGTGATCAAACTTGTGTATTTCATTGTGTGCATAGAATGACCAAACTTGTGTGTTTCATTGTGTGCATAGAATGACCAAACTTGTGTATTTCATTGTGTGCATAGAATGACCAAACTTGTGTATTTCATTGTGTGCATAGAATGACCAAACTTGTGTATTTCATTGTGTGCATAGAGTGATCAAACTTGTGTATTTCATTGTGTGCATAGAGTGACCAAACTTGTGTATTTCATTGTGTGCATAGAGTGACCAAACTTGTGTATTTCATTGTGTGCATAGAGTGACCAAACTTGTGTATTTCATTGTGTGCATAGAATGACCAAACTTACCATAGTGTTACTCACATATTTGTTGGCTTTAGTTCAGGTCTAGATTTACATAAGTTTACATACATTTACATACATTTACATAAATTAAGGAAAGAAATCATTACAATTGATATTTGCACATTATCTTTCAGAAATGTCTCATGAATGTATTGATATGTCTACACATATAATCTGAATATAATTTATGTTTTCTGAATAATCTATTTTTAGTTCGGATATTTTTCATGTATTTCATTAATATTTTGAAAATATTAATTATTTTGATAATTTTATAATGTCTTACTTTCCATATGTTATATGTTACAATTGAACACTTTCTTAATTTTTGTGTGTGGTAATATTACTTCTATATATATCACAGTCAGGGCGTGGTAATATTACTTCTATATATATCACAGTCAGGGCGTGGTAATATTACTTCTATATATATCACAGTCAGGTCGTGGTAATATTACTTCTATATATATCACAATCAGGGCTCATTCTAGAAGGCAACTTTGGCGAAATAGTCGGCCTTGGAACCGTGACTTCGCCCTGTGGTCCTCACTTCTCCCTAAAAAAAAATTTACAATTTACAATTTTTTTTTGTGCAATTATCATTGAAAATGTTGTCCATTATAAAGCACTGATTCTATTCAAATGTTGTATTTAATGGTCATGGTGTGTATTTTATCTCTATTTTGATGAAATTTATTTAAGGACGCAATCATGCTATTTCTCACTTCTCACAAACATTCTGACCTAGAATGAACCCTACACAATTAGTGTAACATTATATAATATCTAAAATAAACCCTACACAATTAGTGTAACATTATATAATATCTAGAATGAACCCTACACAATTAGTGTAACATTATATAATATCTTGCATATTGAGTTATATTTTAAGTATTCATAATCAAGGTTATATTGTACTTTTCAGTTTGTTTATTTTCATGTTATAACACTGTTTTATCAAGTACCGTATATTCCCGGCCATAATTCGCTCTCGGCCATAAGTCAAGTGTCAAATATCGGCCTGAAAAAGCTGATTTTAAGCTGGAACCTTCCATAAGTCGAGGGTACTTAGTGGACTTATGACATATTTGGATAAAACTGGGCTCAATTTGAGATATCCGGTTGACTTTATTCCATTGCAAATCATAAAAAAATTCACCGTTGCACAACAGTAATTTATGAAACTTGTGTATCAGTTTTATCTATGGTCTATAATGTAAATAAATGTCTAAACCAATTGTTATATTGTAACAAATAAACAGTTGTTGCTTGATTTTCAGCCATAAGTCTACATACTACTCTCATCACATTTCTGGATGAGAAAAAGGTCGACTTATGGCCAGGACTATACGGTACCATTTTTACCTAATTTCATAAGATTAAATGAGTTATTTGCATTTTGATTGTTAAAAATGGCTACTAAAGATAATACTCATTTAAAACTCATTTTGACGGCATCCGAGAAACGATGCGAAGAAACGATGTTTAGTTATGCTCGACGTATCATCTTTAGTTCTCAGCACTTATTACCTACCAAGTTTAGTGGAAGTCGTGATAGCTCAGTGGTAGCGCGTTCGCTTCATGTGCGAAAGGCCCGGAGTTCGAACTCTGCTGGAGCCGTTACGATTCACGCGGAATATTGCTCAATTGGTTCGACGTTATCTGCTGATGGAATCTAACACGGCATCCCATAAATGTTCTATCGGAGACAAGTCTGGTGACAATGCTGGTCACGATAAATGTTCTATCGGAGACAAGTCTGGTGTCAATGCTGGTCACGATAAATGTTCTATCGGAAACAAGTCTGGTGACAATGCTGGTCACGATAAATGTTCTATCGGAGACAAGTCTGGTGACAATGCTGGTCACGATAAATGTTCTATCGGAGACAAGTCTGGTGACAATGCTGGTCACGATAAATGTTCTATCGGAGACAAGTCTGGTGACAATGCTGGTCACGATAAATGTTCTATCGGAGACAAGTCTGGTGACAATGCTGGTCACGATAAATGTTCTATCGGAGACAAGTCTGGTGACAATGCTGGTCACGATAAATGTTCTATCGGAGACAAGTCTGGTGACAATGCTGGTCACGATAAATGTTCAATGTTATCCTACTTCATTAATGCATGTAATGTGTGCAGTATGGCACCTGACATCCTGTTGTAACAGTGTAACGCTACCATCTCCAAACCAATCCACCTTACATACACAAACGTCTGTTTAACGTCCCTACAGTAAACTCGAGCCCTGCTATAGGCACACCATAAACAGAAACGCAATTCATTACTAAGCATAACGGATTCCACGTCAACAGGGTCCGGTGTATGGTCTGTAAGGACAAAGTCTGATACTAAAAATAACTACGACGGTATGAGTAGCAGACAGAAAGCTGTCACGTAAATGTACGTAACACGTGGGCGGTCGTCCGTTGATCCACATATTCGGGGCCGTCAAAGTAGACGTGTGATCGTTATCCGGGACACACCGAGGCGATTAGCGACGTCACGTGATGTAACCTGATCGTTATCCGGGCACACGGGCGATTAGCGACGTCCAGTGATGTAAACGTGTCGTTTCCGGGACACACCGAGGCATAGCGACGCACGTGATGTAAACCGTGATCGTTATCCGGACCACCGAGGCGATTAGCGACGTCACAGTGATGTATACCGTGATCGTTATCCGGGACACACCGAGGCGATTGCGACTCACGGTGATGTAACGTGATCGTTCCGGGACCACCTAGGCGATTAGCGACGTCAGTGATGTAAACGTGATCGTATCCGGGACACACTAGGGTTGACGTACAGTGATGTAAACCGTGATCGTTATCCGGGACACACCGAGGCGATTAGCGACGTCACAGTGATGTAAACCGTGATCGTTATCCGGGACACACAGAGGCGATTAGCGACGTCACAGTGATGTAAACCGTGATCGTTATCCGGGACACACCGAGGCGATTAGCGACGTCACAGTGATGTAAACCGTGATCGTTATCCGGGACACCGAGGCGATTAGCGACATCACGGTGATGTAAATCAGTGTCAATCATCCCAATATCTCGCCATTTCTTCTGATCTAGCGAATATTTTGCGTGTTTTTGCTCGAATTAATGCGAAACAACTAGAACAAACTGGATTGGGGATTAATTCATGTATACCAAATTGTCGCCATCGAGGATCACACACAAACTGGAAAATCGGGTTAGGAAAATATTGATACATAATTTATGAATGAACATCATAGCTGTACGTCCCTCGGGACTGAAAAGTGGTGGTTTACCTCGAGTTTATATATACTTGTTCTTTGTATTATGTACTGGGTTCATCACAGTTATCATGAAGAGCAATTATTGATCAATGAATATACCGTCTCCGCGTCTGCCTACAGAGCAGGAGATCGAAGGTTCGAACCTCCTCAAGTGTTCATTCTGATATGGCCGGTTGGTGAGCAACCAGCTAGTTAAAAATAATGGTTAACGATTGCCTATCAGCCAGGCGCCTGGTCTACAACGATAGGATTCGGGAAGTACTGATGTCCATTTCTCATAAGTTAGAAATGGCTGGCCCTTTCAATAGGGGTGACACTATATAAACAAACACATATACTGTTCAATTTTCATTGTGTTAAAATCGACTTCAGGTATATTTATACAGGTAGCTTCATTTTCAAAGCTCTAATGTAACATACACTTTATTATCTAGATCTGATATTACCAGGATCTAATTGTTATGCTTTGTTTTGTTAGTAACCGATTCTTTATATTTTATCTTTTATGTAAAGATATGACGTTCCTTACCATGTTATGTTTAGTTTAAATTTATTTGGTTTTATTTATTGCTGTGTTTGAAAGAAAACCTTTCATTCAATATTCCTCTCCAATTTACTGAAAAATGCCACAAACTTTTCTGACAATGAATTGAAGATCAGGAAGATGGGTTCAGGTATCTTACTAGTTTATGAAATTATCGCACACAAACTAATGAACGGAAATGTTATATACCATGAGTTATCCAGAACGTAGCACGCAAGCTGGATATAATGTGTACATCTATGGAGGGGAGGGGGTGGACACCGGCATGCACCCAAACCCCCTCTAACAATGCCCGATAATACAGAAATACTTTAATTCTGTCAAATCCAGCCATGTGCTGTTTCTTTTTACGGTAATTTCATAATGATAAAGAGTGTAACGTTTTCATGTACCTACCGTACATACTTGCCTATAACATGACGGTCCTGAAATCTGTGGGTTTTGGCATGCACTCGCATATTGATAATATGGACACCAGATGTATAAAGAAGAATGAAGAAACTTTCACAGTGTCATAGTGCTTTCTTTTCTGTGTGATTATGGATACCAGTTTACACATTTAAAAACAAAATTGTGTTTAGCGCTCACTTAAGACGGGAAGCCACTTTGAAACAATAATCTGGTGGTATAAAATGTGTCTTATAGGCGAGTATTTACGGTAACCATTTTACAAGACATCGCATATTGACCTGATAAATTTACAAAATTAATATTATGGTCCTTCTAGCATGAAATCCTGGATGCACTCCTGCATATATTTCCATAAGGGTTTATTCTAGGGTGGGGATAAGGGCAAGGTGGGTTAGAAATGAGGCAGGGTGCATTTTGAGCATTGAAGGGTGTAGGTGTGTGAGGGAGTTACCCCATAGAAGATTTTGCTAACTTACGGTGATTATGCTTAATCAATGAGGCAGTCGGGCAGTACATATCTGTCAACGGGCGGACGAGTTTGAGTTTATAAAGGTCTGCACGCCCGAATGCACTCACTCACCTGTTGGAGGCTTATACAAAAAAATAATTAATACATTTTTTTTAAATGACGGACATAAAAGGTAAAAAGGGACAGCACCGCCCTGTCATTCTGCTCTAGAAAAACCCTACTCCTAACAATTTTAACATAGCGATATACAACATAGTTTATGTAATATTTTATGACTTCATAAGCACGACAGATAAATATATTTTATATCTGATGACTACTATGCCTGAAGTAACACTGAAAACCTGGTTGGGAAATTGCGTGACACTGCAGTATCTACAACGTACGTGTCTCTGCAATCATACGTCGTTATAGACAAGTCTGACTTCTTCTTCTTGTAATGTACACCCCGCAGGAGAGTGAAATTTCAGTCAAACATTGTTTTACGAAAGAAGGTGTGATGAAAACTTGTCAATCGTGCAGCTATTTTGAGCCAACTATTACTGGCCAACTTTGTCCCTATTGGTAGGTGGGTGGGGTATGGTAAATTATTGGTAAAAATGTTATTGGTGTTTAGTCACTGCCGAGATTTCAAGCGCCTGTGCACACACAAACAACATTATGAGCTAGCTGTAGTACATGTAAAATGTATGTTGCTATGGTTGCTATGGTTACCATTAAATGCTTCAAAGGCAATAGTCTTACCATGTTCAGAATGAATAGACAATTCATTGACATACAAGCTTGAAGAATGAATACAGTATATGGATTGCTTTACATTCAGTGTCCACAAATGTTTGGATGACCCCATCTGTGCTGAACATTTAGTTTAGTTTATACAAATTTATTTTAGCTCGATTGCGAAACAAGTTCTTATAACTTATACTAATCACTCTCGAGACCTCATTCCTGATGGAATCCATCGCCACGAGGGAGAGAGAAGAGGCATGTGGAATTTAAATGCCTTGCCTAAGGACACAATCGTAACGGCTCCAGCGGGGCTCGAACTCCGGGCCTTTCGCACGTGAAGCGAACGCGCATCCACTGCGCTATCACGACTTCCATGCTGAACATTTAATACAGCACATTTATATGTACAGTGTGTTGCAGCATCAACCACTACGGTGCTACCCAAATTTATTTATGAAATTTTAAGCAGCCAGTCAAGGGAATCAGAAAAGTGGCTGCTAAGCACAGGTGGCTGCTTAACAGAGGTCAAATGTATAATAAAACAACAGATTGCGAATCTGGAAACTGGCTGTTAATACAGACAGGTTGGCTTCTTAATAGAGATGACCACAAACACAAGTTTAACTCTACTTATTTTAGTCATTTACAGGTTTTCAACTGTCTTTTAACCCATTTCATTCGGGATACCGTTCAAACAGTATTTGCAAAGAACATAGAGCCAGATCAACCACCACGGAATGTGCCGTCTGATCAGGCTCTATGCTGTTTGCTATTCAGATGATCTTGCTAAGACACTTGGCTATGTAGCAAACAACATAGATCCTGATCAGCACGCAGCGTCACGCTGCGGCTGATCTGGATCTATGTTGTTTGCAAAAGCCTTTAAATATATCCAGAATGAAATGGGTTAAAGATACCGGTATCTTCCTGTTCATAAAATCGAAAATTGCAGCTCATGTAAGTGTCCCGTTTTTTTATGCCAGCATATTAATAAAACATGCTAAAAGTTAATTTCATCGCTGTTGTGAGTGGTTAAGGAGAATTGGAGCTAGGAAGAGAACCAAGTGATAAAAAGGCCATCATAGTCAAAATATGATTATAGATTTTTTAACAATGTTCAAGTACATTAAAGGCTGTCCGATTAGCACAGTGGTTAACACGCTCGCTTCTCACCAATGCAACCTGGGTTCGATCCTCGGACCGGGAAGTATGTGAGCTTGTACGGTGGTCGCTAGATCGGACAGGTGGGTTTTCTCCGGGTGCTCCAATTTCCTCCCACATGAATGACCACATATACGCTTTCATCCGCGCCAACGAGACGGTTTCATCCGCGCCAACGAGAGTGATTAATATAAGTTGTTAAAACTTGCTTCGCAATCGTTGTCAAATAAATAAAGTTTAAAATTAAAATTTTTAAAAAAGGATGGATTTCATTTCTGCAAAACTTGTGTATTACTGATTTTATAGCAAGAGTCCGCCTCCGTGGTTGAGTGGTTAAGGTCGCTGACTTGTATACCACTGTAACCTATCATCATTGATGGTCACGGATTCGAGCCCCGCTCAGGCCGTGTCTCATTTATATGAAAAAGTTGGCAGTTTCTTACGGAGGTTGGTGCACCCAAGTACTGGTTAACCGCTGGAGCCTGCCCAGGAAAGGTGTTGTTAGGTAAACTGCCTGCCGGCGATATAGCCCGAAATGGTGCTGATGCAGGCGTAAAACCCGAAATATAATATGATTTTATAACAAATACAGTTTTAGAGGATGAAATCTCTTTTCTTTTATGCTTTTCAAGTGAAAGAAAACTCCATCATACACCGCATTGAAACAGTGAACGATGGCATTTCATCATCCACTGGTTGCATTTCATATTCCTGCGCAGTTAATGTACTTTTGTATTTTAGCTATTTTCTGACTATTGTGAACAGTTAAATATTAGTATATACTAATGAATTTGTTTTGTCTGTAGTTTTTAATTTTGATAGCAATCAGAAACTAGTCTAACTTGAAAATTATACAGGAACTATTTCTTATTACGAACGTTTACACTAACAGAAGTGGTTGTGCAGTTGTGTCACATAGTGCAATGAGGCTCCAGGCAGGGGCAGGTAAAATAATATAAATTTGATAACAACTATTATATTAGACTGACCCTAATAATCCAGGGATCGCAGGTTCGATCCCCCGTCTGACCCTAATAAAATTAACAGTCTTTCAGATGGGACGTTAAACCGAGGTCTCGTGTCGGTGCTTTACACCATGCACGTAAAAGAACCAGAGGAGATTCTGGAATGGGTCTCTGTCTGTATCATTGCACTATCCTCCAAAATCTAAAATAACTAATCTCTTCAGGAGGCGTCGCTCATATGGGCAACCGGTAGCGACGATAAATAAACGTAAAACACACACATATTAGACAAAATCATTGGAAATCATAAATAAAAGATTTGTGTTTATTAGTGTAAGATAGGATTTTATTTCATTGAGTGATCACCGAAATCTGTATTTCCATCTTACACTAATAAACACAAATATCCTCTATATCTAGGGAGTGTGGTGGGAGTGACATCTATGAATGATTGATTTCTGTATCAGTCTGTTAACTGTGTTAGCTGAGAGATAGTTTTATAGATTCTTGTTTATTGTAACTAAGCATAATAATTCTCTTGTTACTGTATAAAGCTGTCGTATTGAAACAATATAATATCACTTTATGTAAAACATGTCACGGGTACTAAGCATGTATGTTTTGTAGTAAATAAGCTACGATACATAAAATGGATATATATATCTTGTATTAGTTATACGTTACATTAAATGGATATATATATCTTGTATTAGTTATACGTTACATTAAATGGATATATATATCTTGTATTAGTTATACGCTACATTAAATGGATATATATATCTTGTATTAGTTATACGTTACATTAAATGGATATATATATCTTGTATTAGTTATACGTTACATAAAATGGATATATATATCTTGTATTAGTTATACGTTACATTAAATGGATATATATATCTTGTATTAGTTATACGTTACATTAAATGGATATATATATCTTGTATTAGTTATGCTACATTAAATGGATATATATATCTTGTATTAGTTATACGTTACATAAAATGGATATATATATCTTGTATTAGTTATACGTTACATAAAATGGATATATATATCTTGTATTAGTTATACGCTACATTAAATGGATATATATATCTTGTATTAGTTATACGCTACATTAAATGGATATATATAACTTGTATTAGTTATACGCTACATTAAATGGATATATATAACTTGTATTAGTTATACGCTACATTAAATGGATATATATATCTTGTATTATTATCCTACATTAAATGATATATATCTTTTATTAGTTTACGCTACATTAAAGGATTATATAACTTGTATTAGTTATACGCTACATTAAATGGATATATATAATCTTGTATTAGTTATACGCTACATTAAATGGATATATATATCTTGTATTAGTTATACGCTACATTAAATGGATATATATATCTTGTATTAGTTATACGTTACATTAAATGGATATATATAACTTGTATTAGTTATACGCTACATTAAATGGATATAGTATATATCTTGTATTAGTTATACGCTACATTAAATGGATATATATATCTTGTATTAGTTATACGCTACATTAAATGGATATATATATCTTGTATTAGTTATACTCTACATTAAATGGATATATATAACTTGTATTAGTTATACGTTACATTAAATGGATATAGTATATTCTTGTATTAGTTATACGCTACATTAAATGGATATATATATCTTGTATTAGTTATACGCTACATTAAATGGATATATATATCTTGTATTAGTTATACTCTACATTAAATGGATATATATAACTTGTATTAGTTATACGTTACATTAAATGGATATAGATATAAATATCTTGTATTAGTTATACGCTACATTAAATGGATATATATATCTTGTATTAGTTATACGCTACATTAAATGGATATATATATCTTGTATTAGTTATACTCTACATTAAATGGATATATATAACTTGTATTAGTTATACGCTACATTAAATGGATATATATATCTTGTATTAGGCAAACGCTGCAATCTCAGTATTATAGATAGTCGGATCACAACTGAAGCAACTTGAAAAAAAATATCAATTTTATTCGATATGAAACAAATGAGTGACCTCACTTCCTTTTCTATTACCTCCCTTGGCAGATAAAGTCTGATTTATCCTGAAATGTATAGCGGTCCTTTCTGTTGGAATCCTTTGTTTTTACTGTTGTACCCTGACCAGATGTTTACGTAATGAGAAATGTGATTTTATCCAATAATGAGAAATGTGATGTTATCCAAATCATGTTTGTAAATTGATAAAAACTAATTTACAGATAAGTACCCATTGGATATACTGTAGGATAGCTGTCGAGATATAGTAACATAATAATTATAAAAGATGAGAAAGTGTATGAAAATTGCTAGCATTTTGTTCAAAGGGAACAAACATAAAAAAAAGAGGAAACCACTTAAGAGTATTCAGGGGCAGTAACTGACCGATGTCTCTCATTGTTTGAACTGTTGTAAAACTTGAATGCTGTTCAAGAAAGCGGCTCAGAAATATGTATATAAAAGTGTGGTTCTAGTCATCTTTGCATGTCGCTATGCGTGTCTTGCATGTCGCTATGCGTGTCTTGCATGTCGCTATGCGTGTCTTGCATGTCGCTATGCGTGTCTTGCATGTCGCTATGCGTGTCTTGCATGTCGCTATGCGTGTCAGTGCTAACACACTATCTGCTATGCGTGTCAGTGCTAACACACTATCTGCTATGCGTGTCAGTGCTAACACACTATCTGCTATGCGTGTCAGTGCTAACACACTATCTGCTATGCGTGTCAGTGCTAA
>CM026404.1:27514716-27697098 GCA_014843695.1 Archivesica marissinica
TTGTATTAGTTATACTCTACATTAAATGGATATATATAACTTGTATTAGTTATACGTTACATTAAATGGATATAGATATAAATATCTTGTATTAGTTATACGCTACATTAAATGGATATATATATCTTGTATTAGTTATACGCTACATTAAATGGATATATATATCTTGTATTAGTTATACTCTACATTAAATGGATATATATAACTTGTATTAGTTATACGTTACATTAAATGGATATAGATATAAATATCTTGTATTAGTTATACGCTACATTAAATGGATATATATATCTTGTATTAGTTATACGCTACATTAAATGGATATATATATCTTGTATTAGTTATACTCTACATTAAATGGATATATATAACTTGTATTAGTTATACGTTACATTAAATGGATATAGATATAAATATCTTGTATTAGTTATACGCTACATTAAATGGATATATATATCTTGTATTAGTTATACGCTACATTAAATGGATATATATATCTTGTATTAGTTATACTCTACATTAAATGGATATATATAACTTGTATTAGTTATACGTTACATTAAATGGATATAGATATAAATATCTTGTATTAGTTATACGCTACATTAAATGGATATATATATCTTGTATTAGTTATACGCTACATTAAATGGATATATATATCTTGTATTAGTTATACTCTACATTAAATGGATATATATAACTTGTATTAGTTATACGTTACATTAAATGGATATAGATATAAATATCTTGTATTAGTTATACGCTACATTAAATGGATATATATATCTTGTATTAGTTATACGCTACATTAAATGGATATATATATCTTGTATTAGTTATACTCTACATTAAATGGATATATATAACTTGTATTAGTTATACGCTACATTAAATGGATATATATATCTTGTATTAGGCAAACGCTGCAATCTCAGTATTATAGATAGTCGGATCACAACTGAAGCAACTTGAAAAAAAATATCAATTTTATTCGATATGAAACAAATGAGTGACCTCACTTCCTTTTCTATTACCTCCCTTGGCAGATAAAGTCTGATTTATCCTGAAATGTATAGCGGTCCTTTCTGTTGGAATCCTTTGTTTTTACTGTTGTACCCTGACCAGATGTTTACGTTATGAGAAATGTGATTTTATCCAAATCATGTTTGTAAATTGATAAAAACTAATTTACAGATACCGGTAAGTACCCATTGGATATACTGTAGGATATCTGTCGAGATTTAGTAACATAATAATTATAAAAGATGAGAAAGTGTATGAAAATTGCTAGCATTTTGTTCAAAGGGAACACACATAAAAAAAAGAGGAAACCACTTAAGAGTATTCAGGGGCAGTAACTGACCGATGTCTCTCATTGTTTGAACTGTTGTAAAACTTGAATGCTGTTCAAGAAAGCGGCTCAGAAATATGTATATAAAAGTGTGGTTCTAGTCATCTTTGCATGTCGCTATGCGTGTCTTGCATGTCGCTATGCGTGTCTTGCATGTCGCTATGCGTGTCTTGCATGTCGCTATGCGTGTCTTGCATGTCGCTATGCGTGTCTTGCATGTCGCTATGCGTGTCAGTGCTAACACACTATCTGCTATGCGTGTCAGTGCTAACACACTATCTGCTATGCGTGTCAGTGCTAACACACTATCTGCTATGCGTGTCAGTGCTAACACACTATCTGCTATGCGTGTCAGTGCTAACACACTATCTGCTATGCGTGTCAGTGCTAACACACTATCTGCTATGCGTGTCAGTGCTAACACACTATCTGCTATGCGTGTCAGTGCTAACACACTATCTGCTATGCGTGTCAGTGCTAACACACTATCTGCTATGCGTGTCAGTGCTAACACACTATCTGCTATGCGTGTCAGTGCTAACACACTATCTGCTATGCGTGTCAGTGCTAACACACTATCTGCTATGCGTGTCAGTGCTAACACACTATCTGCTATGCGTGTCAGTGCTAACACACTATCTGCTATGCGTGTCAGTGCTAACACACTATCTGCTATGCGTGTCAGTGCTAACACACTATCTGCTATGCGTGTCAGTGCTAACACACTATCTGCTATGCGTGTCAGTGCTAACACACTATCTGCTATGCGTGTCAGTGCTAACACACTATCTGCTATGGGACACATAGTTTTGCTGTATTTCTGTGATCAGGACCCAGAGGAAGAGTGGAACATTTGAAATTAAAGGTCCGGGGACGGGGACATAGTGTCCTTGTACAAGCCACATATTGTTTGTGGAAGTTGTAGTAGTTCATTGGTAGCGTGTTCGCGAAAGGCCCGGAGTTCACGCCCAGCTGCAGCCGTTACGCTTGTGCCCTTAGACAAGGCATTTAAATTTCACATTGCCTTTTCTCTCCCTCGTGGCGATGGATTTCAACCAGGAATGAGGTCTCGAGAGTAATTAATATAATGTTGTCAGAACTTGTTTTGCAATCGAGCTAAAATAAATTTGTCTAAGCTACTGTTTAGCAGCTAAAGCCGAGACAAGCCTGCACAGGAAGTCATGTTGATCTATGTTTCTGCGATAGGTTTAACGTTATTGGACGATACAATAAAAAGAATATGAAGCCACAGATTTAATTTCCTCCTATTTGTTTACGAGTCTGTACAGAATATGTAACTGTACAGAATATGTAACTGTACAGAATATGTAACTGTACAGAATATGTAACTACAGAATATGTAACTGTACAGAATATATAACTGTACAGAATATGTAACTGTACAGAATATGTAACTGTACAGAATATGTAACTGTACAGAATATGTAACTGTATAGAATATGTAACTGTACAGAATATGTAACTGTACATGTAACTGTACAGAATATGTAACTGTACATGCAACTGTACAGAATATGTAACTGTACATGTAACTGTACAGAATATGTAACTGTACAGAATATGTAACTGTACAGAGATTGCAGGGTAGTTTGATGTGCAATGTTACCACTGTAATACTAGTATATAGATTACAAACACGTAAACAAATATCAATACCATGTCGCCCCGCCATCTTGTGGGTCAACCATGTACAAATCTTATCAAAAAAGTGAAAACAAACAGTTGAAAATGGAATAAGCCACTAAATGTGTATTGTTGATGTAATTTACGTATCGGTCGATCTAGCTTGACACAGGTCAATAACCCAAATGCTCGTGCAGTGTCTGAAATCTAGATAGATTGCAATCACGTGACTAAACACCACATGACATTCAGCACTCCGCCATCTTGTGGGTCAGTATGTGAAATGACGTCATAAATTGTTTTTAATGAAATGTACCCGGTATTGTTGTATATTATGCCCAGTAGAAGTAGCTATACAGCCTGTACTGTGTGTACAGTCCATGTTGAATTAGTTGTTAGATAGTCTTAAAAATTATGCAATTTTTGTATTTTCTAGAAGAATGGTAGTCTTTCTGTTAACCCTTTCAATACCACAGACCTCTGAATAGACTTATAAAAAGTGTAGATCCAGATAAGCCGGCTCATGATGAGCCGTCTCCTCAGGATCTGTCATGACAAACAGCAACTTGTCTAGATCAAAATATGAAACCGACTGTTCGTTTATTTTAACCCTTTCAACACCATGGACCAGCTCTAAATAGGCTTACAAAAGGTGTAGGTCTATCCAGATGAGCTGGCTCGTGACGAGCTGTCTCATCAGGATCTGCACTTTTTGCCAGTAATATTACTATTTTTAGACAAAAGTACCCATTTTGATAAATGAACTGGTTGAAATATAATTTTCTTATTTAATTTATTGGTCTAAAAATATCATGGACCAGTCCATGTGAGTTACTTGGTGTTGAATGGGTTAAATATCATGCACCAGTCCATGTGAGTTACTTGGTGTTGAATGCACCAGTCCATGTGAGTTACTTGGTGTTGAATGGGTTAAATATCATGCACCAGTCCATGTCAGTCACTTGGTGTTAAGTTAATAAATCATACATGAGGCACACTGTAGGAAAACTAACACTCATATTAGACAAGAACACACATAACTTGTGAATGGTGAAATGATAACCTTAGTTTAAAATTGGTGCAATATATGCAAATTAACTCTACAGTCCAACCTGTCTTAAGCAGCCAGCCAAGGGAATCACAGAAAGTGGCTGCTTAACTCAGGCGGTTGCTTAATAGGGGTCAAATGTATAATAAACCAACATATCTGGAAACTGGCTGCTTAATACAGGTTGGCTGCTTAATGGAGGTGGCCACTAACACAGGTTTGACTGTACATACTTATTCTAGAAGATGCTTCCCGAGTTTGATAACCAAGTAGGTATATATTGCATGTCTTATTCATCATCTTTGTTGTGGTACAGCACAGCTCCACTGATGTTATAAATACTTAGCTGGCTATATGACTGGTTAACCCATTCAACACCAAGTAACTGACATAGACTGGTCCATGACATTTTTAGACCAATTAAATTAATATGAAAATTACATTTGGATCAGTTCATTTATCAAAATGGGTAAATTATTTTCTAAAAATTGTAATATTACTTGCAAAATGTGCAGATCCTGATGAGACGGCTCGTCATGAGCCGGCTCATCTGGATCTACACTTTTTGTAAGCCTATTTAGAGGTCTGTGGTGTTGAAAGGGTTAAAATAACAGCATGAACAATAGCTCCTTCCTAAACCAAATCCTGACATTTTATGCTCCTCAAATTTTCCCTGTAGAATATGGAGATATACACTAATAAGACATGTTCTGTCAATGTGGGTCTGTATTCAGTATCAAATGTCTATCAATTATACAGGTTTTTTTCAAAATCATACACAAAAATTATT
Organism: Archivesica marissinica; assembly: GCA_014843695.1. NCBI lineage: Eukaryota > Metazoa > Mollusca > Bivalvia > Venerida > Vesicomyidae > Archivesica > Archivesica marissinica. Next base: position 27,519,553 of record CM026404.1, read on the forward strand.
AAAAGGAAAAATAGATGGGAATTAGAGAGATGGACAAGTGTTATTTGTTTATCTCATGCTTAGCTTAACCCGTTGCACGCTAGCGGCAGATAAAATTAAATAAAACTTTTGAAAACAGCATAGAGCCATTCTGTGCCGTCTGATCTGGATCTATGTTGTTTGGATAGTTGAGATAAAACACTTGGCTGAATAGCAAAAAACTTGCATCCTGATCGGACTAACGTCGTGGCTGATCTGGATCTATGTTGTTTGGATAGTTGAGATAAAACACTTGGCTGAATAGCAAAAAACTTGCATCCTGATCGGACTAACGTCGTGGCTGATCTGGATCTATGTTGTTTGGATAGTTGAGATAAAACACTTGGCTGAATAGCAAAAAACTTGCATCCTGATCGGACTAACGTCGTGGCTGATCTGGATCTATGTTGTTTGGATAGTTGAGATAAAACACTTGGCTGAATAGCAAAAAACTTGCATCCTGATCGGACTAACGTCGTGGCTGATCTGGATCTATGTTGTTTGGATAGTTGAGATAAAACACTTGGCTGAATAGCAAAAAACTTGCATCCTGATCGGACTAACGTCGTGGCTGATCTGGATCTATGTTGTTTGGATAGTTGAGATAAAACACTTGGCTGAATAGCAAAAAACTTGCATCCTGATCGGACTAACGTCGTGGCTGATCTGGGTCTATGTTGTTTGGATAGTTGAGATAAAACACTTGGCTGAATAGCAAAAAACTTGCATCCTGATTGGACTAACGTCGTGGCTGATCAGGATCTATGTTGTTTGGATAGTTGAGATAAAACACTTGGCTGAATAGCAAAAAACTTGCATCCTGATTGGACTAACGTCGTGGCTGATCAGGCTCTATTTTGTTTGGATAATTGAGATAAAACACTTGGCTGAATAGCAAAAAACTTGCATCCTGATTGGACTAACGTCGTGGCTGATCTGGATCTATGTTGTTTGCAAATGTGATTTTATTTTCTCAGCAGGCAACAGGTTACAGATTTACATCAATATTACAAGGCTGTCTGATCCATAGTGGTTAAGCTTGCTTCTCACAAATGCAACCTGGATTTGATCCTCGCTCTGGGAGATGTGTGAGCTGGTACATTAACCCTTAACCTGCCGAATAAATTGGACGGAATGTGCAAAAAACATAGATTCAGATCAGCCGCTGTGTAATGTTTATGTTGTTTGATATTCAGACAAGTGTATTAGCTCCATTATTCGAATAGCAAACAGTGTGGAGCCTGATCAGACGGAACGTTCTGTGCTGTCTGATCTGGCTATATGCCGTTTGCAAAAGCGACTTTAGTCGTGATTGGCAGGTTAGGGGTTATTTGCCCGATTTTCTTAGGGTACTCTAATTACCTCCCAGATATACACATTTGCATCCATGCCGTACTCTAGTTACCTCCCAGATGTACACATTTGCATCCATGCCGTACTCTAGTTACCTCCCAGATGTACACATTTGCATCCATGCCGTACTCTAGCTACCTCCCAGATGTACACATTTGCATCCATGCCGTACTCTAGTTACCTCCCAGATGTACACATTTGCATCCATGCCGTACTCTAGATACCTCCCAGATGTACACATTTGCATCCATGCCGTACTCTAGCTACCTCCCAGATGTACACATTTGCATCCATGCCGTATTCTAGTTACCTCCCAGATGTACACATTTGCATCCATGCCGTACTCTAGTTACCTCCCAGATGTACACATTTGCATCCATGCCGTACTCTAGCTACCTCCCAGATGTACACATTTGCATCCATGCCGACACCCACACACCCACCAACCAACACCCACCAACCTAGCTACCTCCCAGATGTACACATTTGCATCCATGCCGTACTCTAGTTACCTCCCAGATGTACACATTTGCATCCATGCCGTACTCTAGCTACCTCCCAGATGTACACATTTGCATCCATGCCTACTCTAGTTACCTCCCAGATGTACACATTTGCATCCATGCCGTACTCTAGTTACATCCCAGATGTACACATTTGCATCCATGCCATACTCTAGCTACCTCCCAGATGTACACATTTGCATCCATGCCGTACTCTAGTTACCTCCCAGATGTACACATTTGCATCCATGCCGTACTCTAGCTACCTCCCAGATGTACACATTTGCATCCATGCCGTACTCTAGCTACCTCCCAGATGTACACATTTGCATCCATGCCGTACTCTAGTTAACTCCCAGATGTACACATTTGCATCCATGCTGTTCTCTAGTTACCTCCCAGGTGTACACATTTGCATCCATGCCGTACTCTAGGTACCTCCCAGATGTACACATTTGCATCCATGCTGTACTCTAGCTACCTCCCAGATGTACACATTTGCATCCATGCTGTTCTCTAGTTACCTCCCAGATGTGCATCCATGCCGTACTCTAGTTACCTCCCAGATGTACACATTTGCATCCATGCCGTACTCTAGTTACCTCCCAGATGTACACATTTGCATCCATGCCAATCAGGGCCATTTATATAAGTTGTTAAAGAAATAATATTTGTCTTTCAGACTAAAACATGGTTTGGATTTCTGACTCGTAGAAATTAAGTGGTTAACCCATTCAACACCAAGTAACTGACATGGACTGGTCCATGATATTTTTAGACCAATAAATTAATAAGAAAATTACATTTGGATCAGTTCATTTATCAAAATGGGTAATTTTTTGTCTTAAAATAGTAATATTACTGGCAAAAAGTGCAGATCCTGATGAGACGGCTCGTCACGAACCGGCTCATCTGGATCTACACTTTTTGTAAGCCTATTTAGAGGTCTGTGGTGTTGAAAGGGTTAATTCTCATGCTCAGAATGACAAACCATGTTTTATTTGACTATAAATAACGAAAATACAAATATTATTTATTTACATCTAGCATCAACAAAATATCTAAAAGCGCAAAAAATAATTCCTTCTCTATAATGTGTTTAGCTCTTTGCACACTAGCGGTGAATATAACGGTCAAATATAGCGTGCAATTTCATTAGAATTATGTCAGAATAACATTCCATGACACTGGGTTGCTTAATGGAGGTCAAATATAGCGTGCAATTTCATTAGAATTACGTCGGAATGACACTGGGCTACTTAATGGAGGTCAAATATAGCGTGCAATTTCATTAGAATTACGTCGGAATGACATTCCATGATACTGGGCTGCTTAATGGAGGTCAAATATAGCGTGCAATTTCATTAGAATTACGTCGGAATGACATTCTATGACACTGGGCTACTTAATGGAGGTCAAATATTTGGAATCCCGGCTGCTTAATAGAGGTGATATCTTGTTGATGTAACATCAGTTGTTGTCTGTGATTTGTACGGCTTTATGAATCAGGAGAACCAAATGTCAAAGAACATTGTATTGTCTATTTACCAGTTAGACATCTGGCAATAACCAGATAGATCATAGCTATGCTGCATCATTCTTATAGAATGTTATGTAAAATTCCCCAAGTTCCAAGTCCTTATAGATGATTGTGTTAAATTCCCCAAGTTCCAAGTCCTGCCTCCGACTGTAAAATTAATGTCAAGTTTATTGGCATTATCAGCAATACATTGCCTTTGGCCATTTACATAAGTATAAACTATGGCATACACAAATACATACATACATACATACATACATACATACATACATACATACATACATACATACATACATACATACATACATACATACATACACATGTTAAGAAACAGTGATATTATCTAGGGGTATTTTTTCTTAGAAACATAGATTCCTTTATATACTTAGATATCTTTAACAATTCTATTTTATTCTTAGAAGACATGATAGTATTGAATTTCTGTACACACGGCCAAGATATATTACCAAGGTATTTAGTTCTTAAACTTGTGTATCTTGTACAACATAGAAAAAAGTGATACTCTGATTCAACAGACTTTTGGTTACATAGTTTACATTATCGATTTTCTCTTTAATGATACGCCCACTTGATAGGCACATGATATAGATGGGGGAATTTATTTCCTGCGCCTTCATTTCCCCATTAGTGAGATTTGGTAGCATAATGTCCACTATTGATTATGCTATATAGTTGATAGTGGTAGTCATTGATATTTACAAACTATACATTCTACAGGGTGTCCGTCCGTCCATGCCTGCAATACTGCTAGGAGGGGCACCCAGGGTCTTCCTGCACCAATGATAGCTGGACAGTCACCGTATGACCTAAGCTGTTGGTGCGACTTTAACCCTTAACCTGCCGAATAAATTGGATGGAACGTCCAAACAACATAGATCCAGATCAGCCGCATCTGATCAGGATCTATGTTGTTTGCTATTCAGGCAAGTGTTTTAGCTCCACTGTCCGAATAGCAGACAGCATAGCGCCTAGTCAGAGAGCATATTCTGTGCCGTCTGATCTGGTTCTATGCCGTTTGCAAAAGCGGCTTTAGTCGTGATTGGCAGGTTATGGGTTAAACCACAAAAAGAAACAAGCAAAAAAAACCGACTATATTAGATCTTTCAAACTCAGAAGAAATATGCAAGTGCCACTTAATGGTATAAGAGTCACAACCCCAGTTACAACCTAACATAGCTAAGGAGAGAGCTTTCTTGCATTCCAACTTGCCAGGACACATGTTTCCAGCTGGTTTTCAGCCATGCGGAATTTCGTTATTCTTAACTCCACAAGTGTTGTGTTCTCAAGTGTTGTAGTGATGTTGGTACTTCCAATAATGATACAGACTGGGAATCATTGTTAAATTGATTTAATATGTAAAACTGAACAGATTTGAATCAAGAACATATTGTCTATTTCAACATTTATACCATTTTCGCTCGACAATTGGTGTATTTTATACATACACAAACTCGTGTATTGGTTGGATATGGTAATAGAATTTAATTATTGCAGAATGTACTGCAGCACCATTGTATTATGCGGAGCAGTATGTAAGCAGTATGTACTGCAGTGTTATGTATTATGCGGAGCAGTATGTACTGCAGTGTTATGTATTATCTGGAGCAGTATGTACTGCCATGTTATGTATGATGGGGAGCAGTATGTACTGCAGTGTTATGTATGATGGGGAGCAGTATGTACTGCAGTGTTATGTATTATGCGGAGCAGTATGTACTGCAGTGTTATGTATTATGCGGAGCAGTATGTACTGCAATGTTATGTATTATGCGGAGCAGTATGTACTGCCATGTTATGTATGATGGGGAGCAGTATGTACTGCAGTGTTATGTATGATGCGGAGCAGTATGTACTGCAGTGTTATGTATTATGCGGAGCAGTATGTACTGCAGTGTTATGTATTATGCGGAGCAGTATGTACTGCAGTGTTATGTATTATGCGGAGCAGTATGTACTGCAATGTTATGTATGATGCGGAGCAGTATGTACTGCAGTGTTATGTATGATGCGGAGCAGTATGTATGTATGTACTGCAGTGTTATGTATTATGCGGAGCAGTATGTACTGCCGTGTTATGTATTATGCGGAGCAGTATGTACTGCAGTGTTATGTATGATGCGGAGCAGTATGTACTGCAGTGTTATGTATGATGCGGAGCAGTATATATGTATGTACTGCAGTGTTATGTATGATGCGGAGCAGTATGTACTGCAGTGTTATGTATGATGCGGAGCAGTATATATGTATGTACTGCAGTGTTATGTATGATGCGGAGCAGTATGTACTGCAGTGTTATGTATGATGCGGAGCAGTATATATGTATGTACTGCAGTGTTATGTATGATGCGGAGCAGTATGTACTGCCGTGTTATGTATGATGCGGAGCAGTATGTACTGCAGTGTTATGTATGATGCGGAGCAGTATATATGTATGTACTGCCGTGTTATGTATGATGCGGAGCAGTATGTACTGCAGTGTTATGTATGATGCGGAGCAGTATATATGTATGTACTGCCGTGTTATGTATGATGCGGAGCAGTATGTACTGCCGTGTTATGTATGATGCGGAGCAGTATGTACTGCCGTGTTATGTATGATGCGGAGCAGTATGTACTGCCGTGTTATGTATGATGCGGAGCAGTATGTACTGCCGTGTTATGTATGATGCGGAGCAGTATGTACTGCAGTGTTATGTATGATGCGGAGCAGTATGTACTGCCGTGTTATGTATGATGCGGAGCAATATGTACTGCAGTGTTATGTATGATGCGGAGCAGTATGTACTGCCATGTTATGTATGATGCGGAGCAGTATGTACTGCAGTGTTATGTATGATGCGGAGCAGTATGTACTGCCGTGTTATGTATGATGCGGAGCAGTATGTACTGCCGTGTTATGTATGATGCGGAGCAGTATGTACTGCCGTGTTATGTATGATGCGGAGCAGTATGTACTGCCGTGTTATGTATGATGCGGAGCAGTATGTACTGCAGTGTTATGTATGATGCGGAGCAGTATGTACTGCCGTGTTATGTATGATGCGGAGCAATATGTACTGCAGTGTTATGTATGATGCGGAGCAGTATGTACTGCCATGTTATGTATGATGCGGAGCAGTATGTACTGCAGTGTTATGTATGATGCGGAGCAGTATGTACTGCCGTGTTATATATGATGCGGAGCAGTATGTACTGCCGTGTTATGTATTATGCGGAGCAGTATGTACTGCAGTGTTATGTATTATGCGGAGCAGTATGTATATACCTCTGTATGATCCGGAGCAGTATGATCCAGAGGAGTATGTATATACCTCTGTATGATCCGGAGCAGTATGTATATACCTCTGTATGATGCGGAGCAGTATGTATATACCTCTGTATGATGCGGAGCAGTATGTACTGCAGTGTTATATATTATGCGGAGCAGTATGTACTGCAGTGTTATGTATGATGTGGAGCAGTATGTACTGCAGTGTTATGTATGATGTGGAGCAGTTTGTACTGAAGTGTTATGTATTATGCGGAGCAGTATGTACTGCAGTGTTATGTATTATGCGGAGCAGTATGTATATACCTCTGTATGATCCGGAGCAGTATGTATATACCTCTGTACGATCCAGAGCAGTATGTATATACCTCTGTACGATCCGGAGCAGTATGTATATACCTCTGTATGATCCGGAGCAGTATGTATATACCTCTGTATGATCTGGAGCAGTATGTACATACCTCTGTATGATCTGGAGCAGTATGTATATACCTCTGTACGATCCAGAGCAGTATGTATATACCTCTGTACGATCCGGAGCAGTATATATATGCCTCTGTATGATCCGGAGCAGTATGTATATACCTCTGTATAATCCGGAGCAGTATGTATATACCTATGTATGATCCGGAGCAGTATGTATATACCTCTGTATAATCCGGAGCAGTATGTACATACCTCTGTATGATCCGGAGCAGTATGTATATACCTCTGTATAATCTGGAGCAGTATGTATATACCTCTGTATGATCCGGAGCAGTATGTATATACCTCTGTATGATCCGGAGCAGTATGTATATACCTCTGTATGATCCGGAGCAGTATGTATATACTATGTATGATCCGGAGCAGTATATATATACCTCTGTATGATCCGGAGCAGTATGTATATACCTCTGTATGATCCGGAGCAGTATGTATATACCTCTGTATGATCCGGAGCAGTATGTATATACCTCTGTATGATCCGGAGCAGTATGTATATACCTCTGTATGATCCGGAGCAGTATGTATATACTATGTATGATCCGGAGCATTATGTATATACCTCTGTATGATCTGGAGCAGTATGTATATACCTCTGTATGATCCGGAGCAGTATGTATATACCTCTGTATGATCTGGAGCAGTATGTATATACTATGTATGATCCGGAGCAGTATGTATATACTATGTATGTAGTGCTATATATTAATTGTATTGTGCTCACTCACAGCCAAATGATTTGTAGAGAACAGCGTATTAGTTTTTCCGTTTGTGTATCTACATGTTTTATAAGTGTTTGTATCAACGTTTACAACTATACTTTGATTTTGTTTTTATTAGGTAAGTTTAATAAAAATGTTACATAGAGAATATTTTGTCCTGTGTTTCTTCTCTTACAAAGATTTATACCACAAATAAATTATTAGATCAATTGGCCAAGATCGGTATTTTACAAGTTACAGCTCATGTGATAGACAACCTTTGGTGCCACACTGTATTGTTGAGATTGGGTGTACAAGTTACAGCTCATAGGCCAGACAACCTTTGGTGCCACACTGTATTGTCGAGATTGGGTCTACAAGTTACATCTTATGGACAGACAACCTTTGGTACCACACTGTATTGTTGAGATTGGGCTTACAAGTTACAGCTCATGGGACAGACAACCTTTGGTGCCACACTGTATTGTTGAGATTGGGTTTACAAGTTACAGCTCATGTGACAGACAACCTTTGGTGCCACACTGTATTGTCGAGATTGGGTGTACAACTTACAGCATGGACAGACAACCTTTGGTGCCATACTGTATTGTTGAGATTGGGTTTACAAGTTACAGCTCATGTGACAGACAACCTTTGGTGCCACACTGTATTGTCGAGATGGGTGTACAAGTTACAGCTCATGACAGACAACCTTTGGTGCCACACTGTTTGTCGAGATTGGGTTACAGTTACACTATGGACAGACAACCTTTGGTGCCACACTGTATTTCGAGATTGGGTGTACAATTACAGCATGGCAGACAACCTTTGGTGCCACACTGTATTGTCAGATTGGGTTACAAGTTACAGCTCATGCAGACAACCTTTGGTGCCACACTGTATTGTCGAGATTGGGTTACAAGTTACAGCTCATGGACAGACAACCTTTGGTGCCACACTGTATTGTGAGATTGGGTGTACAAGTTACAGCTCATGAGACAACCTTTGGTGCCACACTGTATTGTGAGATTGACAGACAACCTTTGGTGCCACACTGTATTGTCGAGATCGGGTGTACAAGTTACAGCTCATGGGACAGACAACCTTTGGTGCCACACTGTATTGTCGAGATTGGGTGTACAAGTTACAGCTCATGGGACAGACAACCTTTGGTGCCACACTGTATTGTCGAGATTGGGTGTACAAGTTACAGCTCATGGGACAGACAACCTTTGGTGCCACACTGTATTGTCGAGATTGGGTGTACAAGTTACAGCTCATGGGCAGACAACCTTTGGTGCCACACTGTATTGTCGAGATTGGGTCTACAAGTTACAGCTCATGGACAGACAACCTTTGGTGCCACACTGTATTGTCGAGATTGGGTGTACAACTTACAGCATGGACAGACAACCTTTGGTGCCACACTGTATTGTCGAGATTGGGTGTACAAGTTACAGCTCATGGACAGACAACCTTTGGTGCCACACTGTATTGTCGAGATTGGGTCTACAAGTTACAGCATGGACAGACAACCTTTGGTGCCACACTGTATTGTCGAGATTGGGTGTACAAGTTACAGCTCATGGGACAGACAACCTTTGGTGCCACACTGTATTGTCGAGATTGGGTGTACAAGTTACAGCTCATGGGACAGACAACCTTTGGTGCCACACTGTATTGTCGAGATTGGGTGTACAAGTTACAGCTCATGGACAGACAACCTTTGGTGCCACACTGTATTGTTGAGATTGGGTGTACAAGTTACAGCTCATGGGACAGACAACCTTTGGTGCCACACTGTATTGTCGAGATTGGGTGTACAAGTTACAGCTCATGGGCAGACAACCTTTGGTGCCACACTGTATTGTCGAGATTGGGTGTACAAGTTACAGCTCATAGGACAGACAACCTTTGGTGCCACACTGTATTGTCGAGATTGGGTCTACAAGTTACAGCTCATGGACAGACAACCTTTGGTGCCACACTGTATTGTCGAGATTGGGTGTACAAGTTACAGCTCATGGGACAGACAACCTTTGGTGCCACACTGTATTGTCGAGATTGGGTCTACAAGTTACATCTTATGGACAGACAACCTTTGGTGCCACACTGTATTGTCGAGATTGGGTGTACAACTTACAGCATGGACAGACAACCTTTGGTGCCACACTGTATTGTCGAGATTGGGTGTACAAGTTACAGCTCATGGGACAGACAACCTTTGGTGCCACACTGTATTGTCGAGATTGGGTCTACAAGTTACAGCATGGACAGACAACCTTTGGTGCCACACTGTATTGTCGAGATTGGGTGTACAAGTTACAGCTCATGTGACAGACAACCTTTGGTGCCACACTGTATTGTCGAGATTGGGTGTACAAGTTACAGCTCATGGGACAGACAACCTTTGGTGCCACACTGTATTGTCGAGATTGGGTGTACAAGTTACAGCTCATGGACAGACAACCTTTGGTGCCACACTGTATTGTTGAGATTGGGTGTACAAGTTACAGCTCATGGGACAGACAACCTTTGGTGCCACACTGTATTGTCGAGATTGGGTGTACAAGTTACAGCTCATGGGCAGACAACCTTTGGTGCCACACTGTATTGTCGAGATTGGGTGTACAAGTTACAGCTCATAGGCCAGACAACCTTTGGTGCCACACTGTATTGTTGAGATTGGGTCTACAAGTTACAGCTCATGGGACAGACAACCTTTGGTGCCACACTGTATTGTCGAGATTGGGTGTACAAGTTACAGCTCATGGGACAGACAACCTTTGGTGCCACACTGTATTGTCGAGATTGGGTGTACAAGTTACAGCTCATGGACAGACAACCTTTGGTGCCACACTGTATTGTCGAGATTGGGTGTACAAGTTACAGCTCATGGACAGACAACCTTTGGTGCCACACTGTATTGTCGAGATTGGGTGTACAAGTTACAGCTCATGGGACAGACAACCTTTGGTGCCACACTGTATTGTCGAGATTGGGTCTACAAGTTACATCATGGACAGACAACCTTTGGTGCCACACTGTATTGTCGAGATTGGGTGTACAAGTTACAGCTCATGGACAGACAACCTTTGGTGCCACACTGTATTGTCGAGATTGGGTCTACAAGTTACAGCTCATGGACAGACAACCTTTGGTGCCACACTGTATTGTCGAGATTGGGTGTACAAGTTACAGCTCATGGGACAGACAACCTTTGGTGCCACACTGTATTGTCGAGATTGGGTGTACAAGTTACAGCTCATGTGACAGACAACCTTTGGTGCCACACTGTATTGTCGAGATTGGGTGTACAACTTACAGCATGGACAGACAACCTTTGGTGCCACACTGTATTGTCGAGATTGGGTGTACAAGTTACAGCTCATGGGACAGACAACCTTTGGTGCCACACTGTATTGTCGAGATTGGGTCTACAAGTTACAGCATGGACAGACAACCTTTGGTGCCACACTGTATTGTCGAGATTGGGTGTACAAGTTACAGTGGCAGACAACCTTTGGTGCCACACTGTATTGTCGAGATTGGGTGTACAAGTTACAGCTCATGGGACAGACAACCTTTGGTGCCACACTGTATTGTCGAGATTGGGTGTACAAGTTACAGCTCTGGACAGACAACCTTTGGTGCCACACTGTATTGTGAGATTGGGTGTACAAGTTACAGCTCATGGGACAGACAACCTTTGGTGCCACACTGTATTGTCGAGATTGGGTGTACAAGTTACAGCTCATGGGCAGACAACCTTTGGTGCCACACTGTATTGTCGAGATTGGGTGTACAAGTTACAGCTCATAGGCCAGACAACCTTTGGTGCCACACTGTATTGTTGAGATTGGGTCTACAAGTTACAGCTCATGGGACAGACAACCTTTGGTGCCACACTGTATTGTCGAGATTGGGTGTACAAGTTACAGCTCATGGGACAGACAACCTTTGGTGCCACACTGTATTGTCGAGATTGGGTCTACAAGTTACATCTTATGGACAGACAACCTTTGGTGCCACACTGTATTGTCGAGATTGGGTGTACAACTTACAGCATGGACAGACAACCTTTGGTGCCACACTGTATTGTCGAGATTGGGTCTACAAGTTACAGCTCATGGGACAGACAACCTTTGGTGCCACACTGTATTGTCGAGATTGGGTCTACAACTTACAGCATGGACAGACAACCTTTGGTGCCACACTGTATTGTCGAGATTGGGTGTACAAGTTACAGCTCATGTGACAGACAACCTTTGGTGCCACACTGTATTGTCGAGATTGGGTGTACAAGTTACAGCTCATGGGACAGACAACCTTTGGTGCCACACTGTATTGTCGAGATTGGGTGTACAAGTTACAGCTCATGGACAGACAACCTTTGGTGCCACACTGTATTGTTGAGATTGGGTGTACAAGTTACAGCTCATGGGACAGACAACCTTTGGTGCCACACTGTATTGTCGAGATTGGGTGTACAAGTTACAGCTCATGGGCAGACAACCTTTGGTGCCACACTGTATTGTCGAGATTGGGTGTACAAGTTACAGCTCATAGGCCAGACAACCTTTGGTGCCACACTGTATTGTTGAGATTGGGTCTACAAGTTACAGCTCATGGGACAGAGAACCTTTGGTGCCACACTGTATTGTCGAGATTGGGTGTACAAGTTACAGCTCATGGACAGACAACCTTTGGTGCCATACTGTATTGTCGAGATTGGGTGTACAATTTACAGCTCATGGGACAGACAACCTTTGGTGCCACACTGTATTGTCGAGATTGGGTCTACAAGTTACAGCTCATGGACAGACAACCTTTGGTGCCATACTGTATTGTCGAGATTGGGTGTACAATTTACAGCTCATGGGACAGACAACCTTTGGTGCCACACTGTATTTTCGAGATTGGGTCTACAAGTTACATCTTATGGACAGACAACCTTTGGTGCCACACTGTATTGTCGAGATTGGGTGTACAACTTACAGCATGGACAGACAACCTTTGGTGCCACACTGTATTGTCGAGATTGGGTGTACAAGTTACAGCTCATGGGACAGACAACCTTTGGTGCCACACTGTATTGTCGAGATTGGGTGTACAAGTTACAGCATGGACAGACAACCTTTGGTGCCACACTGTATTGTCGAGATTGGGTGTACAAGTTACAGCTCATGTGACAGACAACCTTTGGTGCCACACTGTATTGTCGAGATTGGGTGTACAAGTTACAGCTCATGTGACAGACAACCTTTGGTGCCACACTGTATTGTCGAGATTGGATGTACAAGTTACAGCTCATGGACAGACAACCTTTGGTGCCACACTGTATTGTTGAGATTGGGTGTACAAGTTACAGCTCATGTGACAGACAACCTTTGGTGCCACACTGTATTGTCGAGATTGGGTGTACAAGTTACAGCTCATGGGCAGACAACCTTTGGTGCCACACTGTATTGTCGAGATTGGGTGTACAAGTTACAGCTCATAGGCCAGACAACCTTTGGTGCCACACTGTATTGTTGAGATTGGGTCTACAAGTTACAGCTCATGGGACAGACAACCTTTGGTGCCACACTGTATTGTCGAGATTGGGTCTACAAGTTATATCTTATGGACAGACAACCTTTGGTGCCACACTGTATTGTCGAGATTGGGTGTACAACTTACAGCATGGACAGACAACCTTTGGTGCCACACTGTATTGTCGAGATTGGGTCTACAAGTTACAGCTCATGGGACAGACAACCTTTGGTGCCACACTGTATTGTCGAGATTGGGTCTACAACTTACAGCATGGACAGACAACCTTTGGTGCCACACTGTATTGTCGAGATTGGGTGTACAAGTTACAGCTCATGTGACAGACAACCTTTGGTGCCACACTGTATTGTCGAGATTGGGTGTACAAGTTACAGCTCATGGGACAAACAACCTTTGGTGCCATACTGTATTGTCGAGAGTGGGTATACAAGTTACAGCATGGACAGACAACCTTTGGTGCCAACTGTATTGTCGAGATTGGGTGTACAAATTACAGCTCATGGGACAGACAACCTTTGGTGCCACACTGTATTGTCGAGATTGGGTGTACAAGTTACAGCTCATGGACAGACAACCTTTGGTGCCACACTGTATTGTTGAGATTGGGTGTACAAGTTACAGCTCATGGGACAGACAACCTTTGGTGCCACACTGTATTGTCGAGATTGGGTGTACAAGTTACAGCTCATAGGCAGACAACCTTTGGTGCCACACTGTATTGTCGAGATTGGGTGTACAAGTTACAGCTCATAGGCCAGACAACCTTTGGTGCCACACTGTATTGTTGAGATTGGGTCTACAAGTTACAGCTCATGGGACAGACAACCTTTGGTGCCACACTGTATTGTCGAGATTGGGTGTACAAGTTACAGCTCATGGGACAGACAACCTTTGGTGCCACACTGTATTGTCGAGATTGGGTGTACAAGTTACAGCTCATGGGGCAGACAACCTTTGGTGCCACACTGTATTGTCGAGATTGGGTGTACAAGTTACAGCTCATGGGCAGACAACCTTTGGTGCCACACTGTATTGTCGAGATTGGGTGTACAAGTTACAGCTCATAGGCCAGACAACCTTTGGTGCCACACTGTATTGTTGAGATTGGGTCTACAAGTTACAGCTCATGCGACAGAGAACCTTTGGTGCCACACTGTATTGTCGAGATTGGGTGTACAAGTTACAGCTCATGGACAGACAACCTTTGGTGCCACACTGTATTATCGAGATTGGGTCTACAAGTTACAGCTCATGCGACAGACAACCTTTGGTGCCACACTGTATTGTCGAGATTGGGTGTACAAGTTACAGCTCATGGGACAGACAACCTTTGGTGCCACATTGTATTGTTGAGATTGGGTGTACAAGTTACAGCTCATGTGACAGACAACCTTTGGTGCCATACTGTATTGTTGAGATTGGGTCTACAAGTTACAGTTCATGGGACAGACAACCTTTGGTGCCATACCGTATTGTCGAGATTGGGTCTACAAGTTACAGCTCATGGACAGACAACCTTTGGTGCCACACTGTATTGTCGAGATTGGGTAAGTTACAGCTCATGGACAGACAACCTTTGGTGCCATACTGTATTGTCGAGATTGGGTCTACAAGTTACATCTCATGGACAGACAACCTTTGGTACCACAACAGGACTGAATATCTAGGTTTCGTGCAACGATTGTTTTGCAGTCGAAAAGAAACTTGGCGTTCCAGGAAGATATTTTGCAACACATATCAATGACTCTTCACTAACACATTTTATTTCATTGGTAAATTTCTATATTTCATTGGAAAGCATTAAATAATATTGTGAATATACCCTACCCTATAAAGACATAATACTGTTAAACATTCTTATTGCAACATAATAATATTATTGTTACAACATTAAAAATGAACACTCAATATTTGGATAACACTATCCTTTAAAAATATTGCCAGAAATATCAATTATGTATTTTGTACACAGTTAATGAATATTAATGAATAATTCTGATACAATATTAATGAATAATTCTGATACGTACATGATACTTTTAACGAACAATTAATGTACACATTTTATATGTCCATCTCGCACGAGATTTCAACTTCTGCTTTCTTCACATGTCTGTGTCCATCTCTCACAGATCTAAGTCCCTTCCAGGCATAGTCATACCTCCCTATAGCATATCTCACTGCATCCTTTATTCTGTCCCCTTTTATCTCCATTCTTCGCACAAACACACTGCAATTCTTCTTGACAATGTCGTCAATTTGTGCTCTAATGTGCTTATGTCCGAGCAGTCGTTTATCCCAGTTTAAACCATCAGCAAATCCACGCGACAGTTTACTGTACATTACATATCTCCTGGTGCCAGACTTTATTTGAACCCCAAACTCGTACATGGCCGGTATCTTTGTTTTCCCATCAAAAATCTTTCTTGTTCTGATACAACAGCCGCTACCACTTGGTGGTGCACAAATGAGTTGCCATTTCGACCACGACATTTCCCGTAACAGAAAGTTGGATTCTGGCACATTTTCTCTACACAACTTGGGCAAATATTTCTCCATGTATTTCTTATGTTCTGGAATAGGCTTTACTTTCTTGATAACCTTTGGAGATGTTTTCACGACCTTCAAGGGACGTTTGACTGTTTTTCCAACTTTGACTGCTTTTACTAGGGCTTTGGCAGTTTTACTACCACTTATAGACACGTCGGATGACGAGCCTGCGGGTGCTTTGTCCCTCAGATCACCAAAGAGTTTGTTTAAGTCTTTATTTATGTTTGATGACCGTGCCCTCACTTCCTTCTCGTAGTTCAGAAACAGATCGTCGCCTTTCTCCTTGTAGCAGACGGTCATGAGGAAGTCAAAAATGTTCTTAAAATTGCTGAGCTTCAGATGCTGACCACCTGTGCGGTGGGCAATTTGCGAGTAAAATTTGTCCGCATTGTACGAGTGGCATTGCACAGAATATATGCGAACACCCATTGCACCTAGTCGATCAGCCTCCACTCTCCAGTCCAACTTCAGCGTGTTGTCTGGGTAGTTTGGCTCGTGGGGATTGCTGTCACCTATCATGACTAGCGCCCTCTGTGATCCTACAGACCATGACAGCTTCGTGCTGACCTCGTGCAGTACTAGTTCATAACACTCGTCGGCATCTCCACCACCGGTGGAACTAACATTTTGTGCAGTCTACGAGCTTTGCAACATCATCTGTTAAGTCGACATGCTTTGTGATGTAGTTGTGACTGTCATAGTAGTCCCCATGGGCGATGATGGCCATTTTTATACCCGGGATATCTGCCTGCAGTCGTTGAACCATGTCCGAGACACGTCCTCGTACCTCGTTCAAGCACGCACTCATGCTGCCTGTTGTATCAAAGGAGAAAACAATCTCCATTGGACCATTTGGTAATGCCATTTTACTTGTTCTGAAAGAAATGATATGTAAGAATGCATTGGTAAAATACTGTGAGCCTCAAATAGCACAGTATAATTCTCTATGCCCTGCACAACACAGACGCTTCGGGTCTGGACAAGTGGTTCAAAACCAAATTGTTTTTTTTGTTTAGGAACATTTTGATATACCATAGACTTGACGCTATACATACAAAAATGTTAGTCCCAGGGATCATTCTAGAGGGCGATGTGGGCGAAATTGTCACCCTAGGGACCCTGACTTCGCCCTCTGGGGGCCCCACGTCTCCTAAAAAAAGTATTTTTTTTTTGGTTTTTACGATTTTCAAACAAGTTTGTCTAGTAAGATACACTGGCCCCATTATAAAGCACTCCTTCTATTCAAATGTTGTATTTAATGGTTGTACTGTGCATTTTAACCCTATTTTTCAGAAGTATATTAAAGAACACCATTTAATGAAGCGATCACGCGCTTTCTCACTTCTCCCAAAAATGTTGACCTAAGGCTATATTCAAGAATATTTCCGAAACAACTTATCCAGGACCCAAGCATCTGTGGTTCACAAAGCAATAACACAATTATGACACAATTAATGGATTGTAATTATTATCAATTGTTTAACATATTTCTTGCAGGGCATCATATTAAATTTAATGTACAAATATTTCCAGTCAACACATTATTATATTTCCTCTAACAATTCTGTTTAAATTATTTTAGTTTATAATTGCTTACTTACCCCTAATCAACACCCAGCAAATCCCAGCCATGGACTGTTGCATCATATTGTTAGACCAATAAATTAATCAAGAAATTACCGGTTCATTTATCAAAATGGGTAATTTTGTCTAAAAAATAGTAATATTACTGGCAAAAAGTGCAGATCCTGATGAGATGGCTCATCTGGATCTACACTATTTGTAAGCCTATTTAGAGGTATGTGGTGTTGAAAGGGTTAACAAATATATAGCCGTATAAAGCAGATATATACCTTGTTCAGACTAAGGTAGGTAACTTCTGTCCGTTTTATATTTTCAGTGCTTTTCAGTGCTTTTCAGAGTGGCCACATAGATTACTGTGTTGTAATGAAATAACCAATACAGCACCTGTATATATACCATACAACTAGCTCACTGGGCATGACAGTATATACTTGTTGAGACAAGTCTTGTTCATGTTTATCTATCTACTGAGCATGCCCAGATGTATGTAGGTCATAAACAGTTAAATATAGATATTACAGCTATAAATAGAACCAACCATGGTAAAAAGAACAGAACACATTTATTATAAAGCTATTTTTAAAACCTTGTATAGTATCACAAGGATATAGATCTAGATTTAATTAAATTGTCTCTATGTCTCTTTGCAGGCTGGGTAAAATACTAGCTAAAAATAGTTCAAATAATTGTAGTAAATGACAATTCATTAATGTGCGTGCTTTTCTTATTTCTAACTGAAAACTCGGGGAAATATGTCCTGGAATTTCATTGGAATTGTGTCGCTTTGACTGTTACTTTCACTGTGTGTGTGTCTTACGTTTATTTATCGTCGCTACAGGTTGCCCATATGAGCGACGCCTCATGAAGAGATTAGTCATTTTAGATTTTTGGAGGATAGTGCAATGATACATACAGAGGCCCATTCCAGAGTATCCTCTGGTTCATTTACGTACAAGGTGTAAAGCACCGACATGAGACCTCAATTTAAAGGCCCTACTGAAAGACTGTTAATTTTAATAGTCAGACAGGTGATCGAACCTGTGATCGCTGGATTACAGATTCTAACTTTCACCACTAGCACGCAAAGGGATAAACTAGGCTATACATTATTGACTATGAAAAGCTTCTCAATCCGTGAGATTGTTTCGACAGATTCATAGGAACATTTGGGCATTTGTGCATTTGACATGACAAATATATACATGATGTAAATGATCATAAAGAGACATTGTCTTTGAAAAAAAACATAACTATAGCTCCGCTCATTTTTGCTTCAGTGGAGAAATAAAATCCTGAGATATATGAAATGATTGCATTAAAAAGACAAAACACTGGATTTATTTTTTTCAAAAACCAACAAGAAGTTTTGGAGATGAAGCTTTTCTGTTATAAAAATGTTCAATGGGCCATGAATCTACCAACAAAAAAAAATTCATCCAACCTCAACGGGATTAAATTATGCACAACTAGACATAATACTGATGCTTCATGCCAACTTTGGTGAAAACCCAACAAGGAGTCTTGGAGAGGAAGTGCTGACAAGCATTGTGTTAAAGGGCAGTAAATCCGTAACAAATCATCCAACTGGATTATAATATGCACAACTAGACAGAAAACTTGTGCTTCATGCCACGTTTGCATTGGCGTAGCTTCCTATAGGCCGTGGCCTACACTTTTCCCCGAAAAATCGAGAGGCCAGGATTAAATTATATCAGCTATAAATAGTTTTCATGGGGACGACCCCTCTCCCGTCTGTGTTAAGTTGACCTACACATCGATTCCAGCCAAGCTACGCCCCTGGTTTAGTGAAAATCAGGCAACGGTTTTGGAGACGACACATGGACACGACAAAATCAGGCTAAGGTTTTGGAGACGACACATGGACACGGAAAATCAGGCAACGGTTTTGGAGACGACACATGGACACGGTAAAATCAGGCAAAGGTTTTGGAGACGACGCATGGACATGGTAAAATCAGGCAAAGGTTTTGGAGACGACACATGGACACGGTAAAATCAGGCAACGGTTTTGGAGACGACGTATGGACACGGTAAAATCAGGCAAAGGTTTTGGAGACGCCGTATGGACACGGTAAAATCAGGCTAAGGTTTTGGAGATGACGCATGGAAACGGTAAAATCAGACCTACGTACCAACATATGTGTCAAGAAGGGGCTTAACCCATTGCCTGCCGAGTAAATAAAATTACATTTGCAAACAACATAGATTCAGATCAGCTGTGGCGTAGCACCTTGTCTGATCAGGATCTATGTTGTTTGCTATTCAGCCACGTGTTTGAGCTCCACTATCTGAATAGCAAACAGCATAGAGCCCGATATGCCGTCTGATCCATCTCTATGTTGTTTGCAAACGTGATTTTATCTGCCGCTAGCATGCAAAGGGTTAATGGCTAAAATAGATTACTTATTAGGGGATAACAACAATATTCCAACAGATGTCTGACCTCCTTTGTTCTATTCACCACATATCAAGAATTCATAGCCACATAGCAGCTAATATTAGACCACTGGACAATACATCTATTGTTCTACTAGCCATATAAGTACCCGCCAGTGTGTGCAGACAGACGAATGAACGGCAAAAACAATAATTCTCCCCTGATGGGAACTGGTCCATGTTCACATGATGCAAATAAGGCAGGAGTATTAATTATGCAGGTACATTTGTATGATAAGGGTTCATGCAGTCATTAATTTCTATTGACCAGAACAAATTTCTAAGGATAGCGCATAGGTAGCGCATTCGCTTCAGGTGCGAAAGGCCTGGAGTTTGAGCCCCACTGGAGCCGTTACACGATTGTACCCTTAGGCAAGGCATTTAAATTCCACTTTGCCTCTTCTCTCCGTCGTGGATTCCATCAGGAATGAGGTCTCGGAGTGTGATTAATATAAGTTTAAACTTTATTTATTTTACAACGATTGCGAAGCAAGTTCTAACAACTTATATTAATCAATCTCATTGGCGCGGATGAAAGCGTAAATGTGGTCATTCATGTGGGAGGAAACCAGAGTACCCGGAGAAAACCCACCTGTCCGATCTGGCGACCACCGTACCATCTCACATACTTCCCGGACCAAGGATCAAACCCAGGTTGTATTGGTGAGAAGTGAGCGCGCTAATTGGACAGCCTCAATATAAATTGTAAGAACTTGTTTCGCAATCAAGCTCAAATAAATTTGTATGAACTAAAGAACAAACACAATTATCACATTACAATGTATGTAATTTTTCACCATAAACCGTAATCTGCTTATACATGTATTGTCATATATATTTATGCTGCATATAATTCTAGTATCCATGTAAAAGTGCAATCGTACAAAAATATGATAAATTATTAAACAAACACATCGTTTTAACTGATTACTTTTATTTAATATATATTTACACTATTTGAGTTAGTAACTCTCCAATATGTTCTCGTTTTCAGTCAGGTTTGGGCTTGGTCCTGGGTGCAATTCATGGGAAACCGGCAAACTAGCACATTTCTTTGAAAATTCACAGACTAACTATATTAAATCTTGTAAAATGCATTATGTACATGTTTTCAGCACTATCAATGCCACTTACATTCTGTTGTTCTCAATTTATTTATGGGGAGGGCCAATCACTAATGTTGTTAGACCTTGTGGCCCAAAACATTTGCTAAATTACTATTTGTACAACGATTGTGATTGTTATATACATGTATATAGAGCAATAAAATATTATCATATCAAATCAATTGATTAATAATTTCTGCACACTTTAGTATTAACTATTATATACATGTGAACCATTACAATAGTTGTGTGTTATAACACTTGCTCTGTTTGCTTGTGATATACTTCCTATCGTGCCTACTGATGTGCATTGCTTGATTAATGCCGTCCATTCCCGCCTATAAGGCAATCTCAGCTATAAGACGACCACCTATTTTGGTCCTGAAATCTGTGGGTTTTCGCATGCTCTCACATATACGATGGGCTGATAAAATGGACACAAGATACAAGTATAAATTGCATGTTTGGGTCAGTGCAAGTTGAAGACATTTCTGTGTCTGAGAGCTTTCTTTTCTAAAATGTAATTATTTAAAAAAAAATTTTTTTAAACACTCACTTATAAGACATGAAGCCCTATGAGGCTGTAACGTGGTGGTACAAAACTTATGCTCAAGTATGGACAGTACAAACTGCAATAATAATGATACAGTGAAACCCCTCTAAACCGAACGGCTTCCGGAGCAGAAGAGAAGTTCGGTTTGGAGGGGTTTTCGGTTTAGAGGGGTTTTCGGATGAGGGGGGGGGATAAAGTTTTGAACAAATGTCTGTATGAATACAGGAATAACAAGAAATGACACTAAAATTACTTTTAATAATAAAAATATATACGTGTATGTAATTTGTTTGTACGTAATGACTTGTCGGTGGTTCCGTATTTGATCAATAATTATGAAATATAATTATCAATGTTATGCCGTAAAGTTATGCCGTAAATAATGATAGTCTGCCTTTTGTGAAATCACATTCACATCTAATTAGATCGTATTAAAACTAATTACTCAAACATGAAAAAAGATTAACAAACCTGCAATTGCAAAGGACATAATTAAATAGTGTCCAGTCGTAATCCATTTGAAAACAACGTAATTAAAACAAATTTTCAGCATCATTGGTTTTTATCACGCCTTTATGTTCTCACAACACCACGTCGAATGTAAACAATACGGATAAAACACCAATATGCCGACTGACTTGTGAAAACACGGAAGGTGTTATGTTTCAGGTGAGACAAAGGTTGTTTCAGATCAGAATTTTACGCTGCTGGCTGTTCGGTTTTCAGGGGTAATTTGCAATAGAAATGTGCACAAATGGTCCTGAAAACTTGTCCGGTATTCGGAAAAGAGAGGTTCCGGTTTAGAGAGGTTTTTTTACAATGAACAAAGAAAGGAAAGTATCGGGACCGCGAAAATTGTCCGGTTTGGAGGGAATTCCGATTTAGAGGGGTTCCGGTTTTGAGGGGTTTCACTGTACATGTACAATAATAATGACACCATAACACATTCCTCATCATATTATCTGTGGCAAATAACATAACGACACTCATAGTTAGTCATTTCTGTGTGTTTTACGTTTATTTATCGTCGCTACCGGTTGCCCATATGAGCGACGCCTCCTGAAGAGATCAGTCATTTTATATTTTTGGAGGATAGTGCAATGATACAGAGAGAGACCCATTCCAGAGTCTCCTCCTCTGGCTCTTTTACGTTATAATCTATATACAAAGTACTCTCTGGCATTGTCAATCACTGTTTCATCTTGCGGATTGCATAGATCGGGTCTCCAACTTTAATGGTACCACATACATCTGGAGAAGTATTAATACCAAACACGCATTCTTTGAACGCATCATACGGAGGAATCGAACGTATTCTGAAACGATAGCAAATGGTAAACTAAACTCAATACCTATGCAAACTGCATATCTATATTTAGTAAACATAACTTTCGCTGCAGAGTTGTTATAACGCCATTACAATATTACATAATACCTATGCAAACTGCATATCTACATTTTATAAATATGACTTTCGCTACAGTTGTTATAACGCCATTACAATATTACATAATACTTATGCAAACTGCATATCTACATTTTATAAATATGACTTTCGCTGCAGTTGTTATAACGCCATTACAATATTACATAATACTTATGCAAATTGCATATCTACATTTAGTAAACATAACTTTTGCTGCAGAGTTGTTATAACGCCATTACAATATTACATATTTTTCGTAGTTAACTAGTGTATTAATTATGCAAATGAGCAATGTCAGAACCTATTGGAATACCGTATGTATGTATTCATACGCACAGTAAACAAACAATATGGATTGCTCACCTAGGATGAAATGCTGATTGGGAAGTTAGTACATTTCTTTTAAAACTAATTAAATTCATTTAATATTTTTTTAACAGGTTTCACATTGAAAGATTATCATCATCATCATCATCATCATCATCATAATCATCATCATCAGCATCATCAGCATCATCTTTAGTTTATACAAATTTATTTAGCTCGACTGCGAAACAAGTTCCTACAACTTATATTAATCACTCTCGAGACCTCATTCCTGATGGAATCCATCGCCACGAGAGGTGAGGCAATGTGAAATTTAAATGCCTGGCTGAAGGGCACAATCGTAACGGCTCCAGCTGGGCGTGAATCCAGTGCCTTTCTCACATGAAACGAACGTGCTACCGCTGCGCAGATACCACATCCACATCATCATGTTAAGTAATTTCAGACCTCTAGAAGATTATACTTGCAAGTGTTAACATACTGTACATGAGCAGCAATCAGGGTACTCTACAACTCAAATTCCTTAATTTATAAATGTGAGTAAAATATGATAAAAGCTGTGGCAAACACGTCCCATCTGATCAGGCTCTATGCTATTTGCTATTCGGATAGCGGAGCTAAAGCACTTGGCTGAATAGCAAACAACATAGATCCTGATCAGACGCAGCGTTACGATGTGGCTGATCTGGATCTATGTTGTTTGTAAATGTGATTTTATTATCTCAGCAGGCATACGATTAAATCGCACAATTTAAGCTAAAAATACGGCATGCTAAAATATGTTTATTGTTGAAAAAATGTATGCAAAATATCTGATAGCAATAAACTTGTATTCTTCTATTTTATAAACGTTTTCATCAAATGAATATCAGCATTAACTGTCGATAATTGGTTCATGCTCAAGCGATTAAATACTGTTTCTACAGAGGTCACAAACAAACTCTCAAAATCGGACAGGTTCTGATCCACTCCTGTGAATATTGCGGCAATAAAACACACGGTTTTTAAATGCTTGCACCACGCCAGTCCTCAACGAATATGTAATAGCTTTAACGAGACACGGCATTTTAAGGTATATCTTGATTTGGATCTGAAGCAGAGTGTATCGCAGAGACCCATCCAATCAGAATGAATTGCTCTTATTTACTGGATGTAATCATTGTCGGTACAGTATTCATGGGTGATTCATGGGTGATTCATAGCAATCATTTGTCATGGCTACGAGTTTGTGATTTTTTGTTGGGCGTGTCTTAGCAGTTGTTGGGCGTGTCTTAGCAGTTCAGCTTCGAGTAATATGCGTAGGACTTGAATGATTCTTCCTTAACCTGTTGAATAAATTGGGCTGAATGTGCAAGCTACATAGATCCAGATCAGCCGTGTATTTATAGCACGGACAGACACCCAGGTAGAACCATCGACATTCTGCAAGCCAGTTGGATATCAATACTTCCAGCGTGATTCGAAACTACAACGGTGAGGGGCAAGTGATTTGCAGTCAATGGCAGTAGTCACTAGGCCATATGTATGTATGTATGTTCCATTAATGTCAAACCCCTTGCCATGGTCAATATATTTAAAAATGTCAACAAATAACAGCTGTCAACAACAAATAACAGCTGTCAACAACAAATAACAGCTGTCAACAACAAATAACAGTTGTCAACAACAAATAACAGATGTCAACAACGATAATGTATTACCATTTGTGTGTATGATTTTTGTCGAGAAATCAAATAATCTTCCATGAATGGTTAAGGTAGTGGACACAAATCTTCCATGAATGGTTAAGGTAGTGGACACAAATCTTCCATGAATGGTTAAGGTAGTGGACACAAACATGCTTGTTCATTGTAATACATACATTTTAGCATGACAAGCATTCACGGTCGCTAGTTACTAGATCAAACACATAAATATAGGGTCGTAACATCCTTTTTATCACATTACCATATTGGGTTTTATAATCATATTTTTCACAAAAAAATAATGCTTTTACTTTCATTTTAGCGCCAACTGTCAGCGCAAATTGTCACGACCTCACTACAATTGTCATGACGTCGCTATGCAAAGCGGCTTTATATTTATGTCTTAAACAGCGTAAATTGCGTTAAGACTTCTTTTACAACATAGTTTGTCTTACCATTAACGTTGTGTACCAATTCAAATAGAAATATGCATACTTAAAAGTTTAAATAGATTATTCTATTAATTAACAAATCAGGATCCTTCCAGGTGTTATTACACGTGTGTACATATAGGAAATTATGAGATGACTGTATTACACTGAATACAAGCAAAGTAATGTTATAAATCTTACAATAGGAAACAACAATGAAATGCATACAATACCTTTTCAATGTCTTCAATGGTTCGCCATCTTTACTCTTCACACCAGTGTCTGGATCAACCGTAGTCAGTAGGCATCTGCAGGAAGATGCAGGGTGTTATGTTATGGCTATCAACAATGTTTAGGGCTGTCCGATAAGCGCAGTGGTTAGCATGCTCGCTTCTCACCAATGCAATCCGGGTTCGATCCTCGGACCGGGAAGTATGTGAGATGGTACGGTGGTCGCCAGATCGGACAGGTGGGTTTTCTCCGGGTACTCCGGATTCCTCCCACACGAATGACCACATATACGCTTTCATCCGTGCCAACGAGAGTGATTAACATAAATTGTTAAAACTTGTTTCGCAATCGTTGTAAAATTAATAAAGTTTTAAAAACAAAACATGTTTAAATGCTGGTGATGATAACAAGATGTCCTGTCAACAAAGTAACAACTTATATATTACTGTATAGCGCAATAAACTGCGATGCCAAATGTTAGCATTTTTCGAGGAGTTTTTTGTATTGGCGATGTCTTAAATATTTAATATTTGGCTTTCAGTTATTTGTTGGATTATAAAACAAGGTTTGGAGTTCTGATGCCTAGGAATTAACCACGCAGGCTGTAGGGGCCTCGCAGGCCGTAGGGGCCTAAGTAGTAAATGCCGTCGCTCGGAATAACAAACCATGTTTTATGTGACTATAAATAACGCAAATACAAATATTATTTCGATTCTAACATGACCAAAATATCTTAGAAGCATAAAAATAGTTGGTGTTATTTACATTTAATGACGTCACAAAACGCTAGAAAATGACGTCACATTTGACACCACACGCTAAATCATGTTTTATTGCAGATTTAACTCTTTCAGCGCCAATGTCGCATAAAAGCGACTTTGTAAAAAAGTAGAGAACCCGATCGGACAGAATATAACATGCCGTCTGATCAGGCTATATGCCGATTGCTCTTCAGACAGTGGAGCTGAGGCACCTGTCCGAATAGCAAACAACATAGATCCTGATCAGATGCGGCTTTACGCCGGCGGGCAGTTTTACCTAACAACACCTTTCCTGTGCAGGCTCCAGCGGTTAACCAGTACTTGGGTGCACCAACCTCCATAAGAAACTGATGATAGGTTACAGTGGTATACAAGTCAGCGACCGTAATCACTCGACCATGGAGGCGGACCCGTGACCATCAGCGATGATAGGCTACAGTGGTATACAAGTCAGCGACCGTAACCACTCGACCACGGAGGCGGACCTGTGACCATCAGTGATGATAGGTTACAGTGGTATACAAGTCAACGACCGTAACCACTCGACCACGGAGGCGGACCTTGCGTATATAAATAAAATGTTGAGTCATGTTAGAATGTAATGTTCCAGTTTCAGAACTACAAAGATACCAAAAGGAACCACAAATAATCCACAAATAATCCACAAATAATGTGTATATATAAATTTTATAAACCCGGCTGTTGTTGGGTAGTGTATTCCACTAGCACATACCATTTAACAGTTTATAAATACATTTTGCAAAATACAGTCAAACCTGTCTTAAGCAGCCGGGCATGGGAATCACAGAAAGTGGCTGCTTAATAGAGGTCAAATGTATAGCAAAACAACATATTGGGAATCTGGAAACTGGCTGCTTAATGCAGGTTGGCTGCTTAATAGAGGTAACCACTAACACAGGTTTGACTGTACAGTCAAATCTGTCTTATGCACCCGGGCATGGGAATCGCAGCAAGTTGCTGCTTAGGACAGATGGTTGCTTAATAGGGTCAAATGTATAATAAAACAGCAATTTGGGAATCTGGAAACTGGCTGCTTAATACAGGTTGGCTGCTTAATACAGGTGACCACTAACACAGGTTTCACTTGAGCAAATAAGATTGTTTGGGGTATAACATCACACCAACAGCTTAGGTCATAATCATGGTGACTCTCCAGCTATTATTGGTGGAGGAAGACTTCTTCAGGAAATAGAAAATGGAAATAAATAGGGAAGCAGAAAAACTGACTTGTACAAACCTGTCACACGCAGACAAACATCTCATTTGGACGGTGTCACCAATGAGTATCTCATCCCAGTCATCCTAAACATGCATAAGCAATAATCAGCAACACAGATTCACTTATGTCTATCAAGAACAGCGATCCAGCTGGCATTCGGAAGATCGTGGCTCACCATCCCCGCCTGCCATACTGCACGGAGGGGCACCTGTCCCTGTCTGCAATACTGCACGGAGAGGCACCTGTCCCTGTCTGCAATACTGCATGGAGGGGCACCTGTCCCTATCTGCAATACTGCACGGAGAGGCACCTGTCCCTGTCTGCAATACTGCATGGAGGGGCACCTGTCCCTGTCTGCAATACTGCACGGAGAGGCACCTGTCCCTGTCTGCAATACTGCATGGACTGCAATACTGCACGGAGGGGCACCTGTCCCTGTCTGCAATACTGCATGGAGGGGCACCTGTCCCTGTCTGCAATACTGCATGGAGGGGCACCTATCCCTGTCTGCAATACTCCTCGGAGGGGCACCTGTCCCTGTCTGCAATACTGCTCGGAGGGGCACCTGTCCCTGTCTGCAATACTGCACGGAGGGGGGCACCTGACCCTGTCTGCAATACTGCTCGGAGAGGTCCCTGTCTGCAATGCTGCACGGAGGGGCACCTGTAGTCTTCCTCTTTCAGGCACCTGGGTACAACCACCGACCTTCAGCATGCTAGCTGGATGGTTTCCCCCAGAGGAATGCGAACCTACAGCGGCGATATGCAAGAGATTTGAAGTCAACAACAGAACGGGTCCATGGTGGCCCCTGATAAAATCTGATTGTGGAATCTAAAGGAACACAGGATTTTTGAAACTCTGATAATTAAGTTACAGGGTTCCTGCATGGTACTGAACTGGAAATGTTAACCCTAGTTAACCCTAGTTCCGCTAATCATGAATAAAGTCACTTTTGCAAACAGCATAAAGTCAGACCAGATGGATTACATCTCAGATAATGGAGCTAAAATACCGTAGATCCTGATCAGACGTGGCGCTTCGTAGAGGCTGATCTGGATCTATGTTATTTGCACATTTCTTCAAATTTATCCAGCAGGATAAGGTTAACATTCAGCCAAGCATTAGGCCACTAAGAACATATCTAAGTATATATTCATAAGTTCTGGTTGGAGAGATTTGGCGACGTGTACGACTGGGTATCTATTTACAGGTTCATAAACAATATAGGAGACAATAAGGTAACACAATTTAGATTTTAAGTTACTAAACAGAATCTGTCCATCTAAAATACTGAGAAAGTGGAAACTGGTAAATTCCCCCAACTGCTACAAGGTATGTCTGTGATGTTCCTGAATCCAATAAACATGTATTTATCACATGAACCATTAACACATCTAATAGAAGCGATGCGACATATCGGAATAAATAGCGACTTAACGATTACTTAGAAATATTGTAATAGGATACAAAATATCGCTACCTGATTATTTCTATATAAATGTCATACTTGCTATTGTTGGTTTAATTATATACAAAGCTTATTTCTTAAGTCTGAGTAGAGCGGGAAAATGGTTAATATATACGCTTTGTTTAAGAATGAATTTTGCATTCTACACAAATATCTGTTAGATACTAACGCGGAAAGTAAATGGATGACATGTCTAAAAGATTATCTTTGCAACAGTATTTGAGTACGAATTGTTATATAGCGTAGATATACATAGTTATGTATATTATATAATTGTTAATTTGTAATGTACATTGTATCATGTGAGGGAGAGAGAAAAAATGAAGTCTGTGGCTTCACCAAAAGAAAAGAACATGTCTAAGTGAAGAAAAATTGATAGTTGTATCTGAATGAAAGACACACCAACACAAAAAGTGTAAGTAAAATGTTATTATAGATTTGTGCATAACAAGGACAGAAATATATAATGTACACATAATCTTTTTCTAACAAAGTGATGGGCTTGGAAACATTGTTCCTATGGCAACAGTTTCAAAATGTTTACACAATTTGATATAGAAACTTAAACGGCATAGCTTTAACTTATAATCTCTTGAAATTATACAGTAGTGTAAAGAGGTGGGGGAAATTGTGTAATCTAATAGTAGTTAAGCATTTTCTTGTAATCTAATAGTAGTCTAAGTTATGCATTTTCTTGTAATCTAATAGTAGTCTAAGTTATGCATTTTCTTGTAATCTAATAGTAGTCTAAGTTATGCATTTTCTTGTAATCTAATAGTAGTCTAAGTTAAGCATTTTCTTCCTACTATTTTCTGATAAATGTCCGAGGAGTGGCCATTCTCGCATGGCGGCAGCCATATATTATATCTATAGAACCAGTGCTACAGGACGTTATTGAATGAGCGACATTGCAGGCTTTTCTTATTACCTCCCTTGGCAGATAAAGTCTGATTTATCCCGAAAAGTATTTTGGTCTTTTTAGTTGGAATCCTTTGTTTTTATTGTTGTTCCCTAAGAGACGTTGCAGCATGATAAATGTGATTTTATCAAAATAATGTTCGTAAATTGATAACAAATTTATACAGTAAAGTATAAATTAATAGCTGTCAAGATTTAATAATTATGAGATGAGATAATGGATGATGATATCATGTTGTGCAACAAAACAACGATAAAAACAGAGGAAAGCAAAAAATATTTCTCATTAAAAGAGTCTTATTGGGGCAATAACTCTAATTGTTAAGCAATGGCCGTTCTGTCACATTGTATATGTGTACCAGTTAGCGTATAAGTAAAGCCGTTCTGTCACATTGTATATGTGTACCAGTTGTGCCAGTTAGCGTATAAGTAAAGCCGTTCTGTCACATTGTATATGTGTACCAGTAGTAGCGTATAAGTAAAGCCGTTCTGTCACATTGTATATGTGTACCAGTTGCCATAGCGTATAAGTAAAGCCGTTCTGTCACATTGTATATGTGTACCAGTTGTAGCGTATAAGTAAAGCCGTTCTGTCACATTGTATATGTGTACCAGTTGTAGCGTATAAGTAAAGCCGTTCTGTCACATTGTATATGTGTACCAGTTGTAGCGTATAAGTAAAGCCGTTCTGTCACATTGTATATGTGTACCAGTTGTAGCGTATAAGTAAAGCCGTTCTGTCACATTGTATATGTGTACCAGTTGTAGCGTATAAGTAAAGCCGTTCTGTCACATTGTATATGTGTACCAGTTGTAGCGTATAAGTAAAGCCGTTCTGTCACATTGTATATGTGTACCAGTTGTAGCGTATAAGTAAAGCCGTTCTGTCACATTGTATATGTGTACCAGTTGTAGCGTATAAGTAAAGCCGTTCTGTCACATTGTATATGTGTACCAGTTGTAGCGTATAAGTAAAGCCGTTCTGTCACATTGTATATGTGTACCAGTTGTAGCGTATAAGTAAAGCCGTTCTGTCACATTGTATATGTGTACCAGTTGTAGCGTATAAGTAAAGCCGTTCTGTCACATTGTATATATGTACCAGTTGTAGATTATAAGTAAAGCCGTTCTGTCACATTGTATATGTGTACCAGTTGTAGCGTATAAGTAAAGCCGTTCTGTCACATTGTATATCTGTACCAGTTGTGCCAGTTAGCGTATAAGTAAAGCCGTTCTGTCACATTGTATATGTGTACCAGTTGTGCCATGTAGCGTATAAGTAAAGCCGTTCTGTCACATTGTATATGTGTACCAGTTGTGCCAGTTAGCGTATAAGTAAAGCCGTTCTGTCACATTGTATATGTGTACCAGTAGTAGCGTATAAGTAAAGCCGTTCTGTCACATTGTATATGTGTACCAGTTGTGCCAGTTAGCGTAGAAGTAAGAGCCGTTCTGTCACATTGTATATGTGTACCAGTTGTGCTAGTTAGCGTATAAGTAAGGGCCGTTCTGTCACATTGTATATGTGTACCAGTTGTGCCAGTTAGCGTAGAAGTAAGAGCCGTTCTGTCACATTGTATATGTGTACCAGTTGTGCCAGTTAGCGTAGAAGTAAGGGCCGTTCTGTCACATTGTATATGTGTACCAGTTAGCGTATAAGTAAGGGCCGTTCTGTCACATTGTATATGTGTACCAGTTGTGCCAGTTAGCGTATAAGTAAGAGCCGTTCTGTCACATTGTATATGTGTACCAGTTGTGCTAGTTAGTGTAGAAGTAAGAGCCGTTCTGTCACATTGTATATGTGTACCAGTAGTAGCGTATAAGTAAAGCCGTTCTGTCACATTGTATATGTGTACCAGTTGTGCCAGTTAGCATAGAAGTAAGAGCCGTTCTGTCACATTGTATATGTGTACCAGTTGTGCTAGTTAGCGTATAAGTAAGGGCCGTTCTGTCACATTGTATATGTGTACCAGTTGTGCCAGTTAGCGTAGAAGTAAGAGCCGTTCTGTCACATTGTATATGTGTACCAGTTGTGCCAGTTAGCGTAGAAGTAAGGGCCGTTCTGTCACATTGTATATGTGTACCAGTTAGCGTATAAGTAAGGGCCGTTCTGTCACATTGTATATGTGTACCAGTTGTGCCAGTTAGCGTATAAGTAAGAGCCGTTCTGTCACATTGTATATGTGTACCAGTTGTGCTAGTTAGTGTAGAAGTAAGAGCCGTTGTGTCACATTGTATATGTGTACCAGTTGTGCCAGTTAGCGTAGAAGTTAGGTGATTAGCACTAAGAAAACGAGAATATTAATACATATAGATGTTATATGCTAGAACATGGTTACGTACATATCTAGAACATGGCATGATTAGAAATTGGTTATGTACATGTCTAGAACATGATACAGTTAGAACATGGTTATGTGCATATCTAGAACATGATATGGTTAGAACATGGCTATGTACATGTCTAGAACATAATAAAACAACATACTGGGAATCTGGAAACCAGCTGCTTTAAAACAGGTTGGTTGCTTAATGGAGGTGACAACTAACAGAAGTTTGACTGTAGTTGGAAAAAAGTTGTTTCGCAATCACGCTAAGATATATTTGTATACCAACCTGCATGGTTAGATCCGACCTCCTCATTTATGATTTTCTTTTAACCTTTTACTTGCTATATGTACATACCTAGCACAGGCATCAAGGCACCTCATTTGTACATCTTCACCAATAAGAATTTCTTCCCAGCTGTCCTTTATTTGTAATAAAATGTTGCTATCATACATGCAAGTATATATAATGTTAGCGAATCCGGGTCAAAACCTCCGTCAATCAAAACCTCCGTCAATCAAAACCTACCTCCGTCAATCAAAACCTCCGTCAATCAAAACCTCCGTCAGTCAAAACCTCCGTCAGTCAAAATCTCCCTCAGTCAAAACCTCCCTCAGTCAAAACCTCCCTCAGTTAAAACCTCCCTCCATCAAAACCTCCCTCAGTCAAAATCTCCCTCAGTCAAAGCTTCCCTCAGTTAAAACCTCCCTCAGCCAAAACCTCCCTCCATCAAAACCTCCCTCAGTCAAAGCTTCCCTCAGTTAAAACCTCCCTCAGCCAAAACCTCCCTCAGCCAAAACCTCCCTAAGTCAAAACCTCTGCGATAAATAAGTAAATGATAAAAAAAAGAAGATACTCTTATTTTTTATATGTAAGCCCAGTGTCCATGAAGTGTGTATTTGGAGTGTTTTCAGTGCAGCTTTTTATCTGCGATGAATAGCACCGCATTTACCCATATTCGAGCTTCTAAATATCATACAGATGTTTCCATACAACGGTTTATCTCGCTGATTTTTGTACGCGCTGACCAAATTTGCCATGGGTAGCGAATGTTAACATGCATTCAAGCGATAATGACCTAGTTTATGTAATATATAGGAAATAACGTCATTTCCACCATTTACCTCATGAGACAATTTATAATTGTCAATAACAAAGAATCATTATGAGGACATTGAAACCATATGGTTAATGCATTTTGTTAGGATGTACCAAATGTACATCTGAATATTTAGACTAGTTAAAGCCGCCATTTTGTCTGTCGATTCAAAATTTTAAATCTGATTTTAGATTATTTCCAATGGTGTGTGTTTATTACTTTAGTTTAATTGGCATGTATTTTATTTACCTAAAAATGTTTATACTGTACCGTAATATTGCGTTTGTTCATTTTATTCCAGTGTCAGTGAATGTTAATCTGACTCATAAGAATGCTTTCCAACGTTAAGAAAGCGTTTGAGCCGTACTGGAAAAACCAATTATGGGAGAAAAATGAACTATTCTCCCACAATTCAACTTCCGTACGAAGATTTTAAATTAGATAACATATCAACTCTCGCTACCGTAAAGCTCGCTCTGAACTATTTAATGCCCCCGAACATGTGTTTTATTTAACCCTTTCCTTCATAGAGCTTCAGGTTAATATACTATTATATCTCCATACAAACGACAGCCATTTAGCTATCATGCAGTGGATAAGTAGTCGCCATATCTATCCAATTTCTATATATATATTACTGGGACAACACGAGATTCTGGCCTTTATTATGAACATTGGTTTCGCTACTACATTTTCAATGTATGTCGTATTAGTAATGGCGTCAAGAGGTGCTTCTATGGGGGAAAGGGTTAAAGAAAAAGTGAGAAAATATGCATGTTACAAATTAATTCATTAAAAAAAAGTCATTAGCATACCATTTTTTTAAAAAATATTTTACTTAGGCATACACAGAACTAATGACTTACAACATTTGAAGAAATTCTAGTATTGTGAAGAAGAAAAAAAATTGAGATTATATCATCAATAGGTGCTTCTATGAGGGAAAGGGTTAAAAGAAGTTTCTTCTTCAGAAGCAAGGCAAACAACATGTAGACCGCATCTAGCTGTTCCAATAACTCCAACTACGAGCCTCAACATGAGTGCATGTTTAGATGTCGCCATTTTGACCCAAATCTGCTTGTGTATGCTTGTAATATCCGCATACATGGACATGGCTTTCACCGTACGTAGCACTGACAAAATTGGCGCAGATACTGTACACTTCCTGGAAAGCCTGTGGTGGTAAAATTAATATAATGTTGATGTAGATCACAGGGATTTGGCACGTTTGGGGTACTAGTATATATATTTAAGTACAGGGATTCTACTCTGTGGGATGTCAGATTTCGCATCGATCAGTAAAATGGCCCTATCTGAAACAATTTTGTACAAAGCTGTCCAAATATAACGCCTATCCCGAGTCTTTATATTGTTCTTCAAATAAAACACAACTTTAAGCTGCATGCATGTATACTTTGCAAACAATTGCCACAGACATTGGCCATAGCAG
Organism: Archivesica marissinica; assembly: GCA_014843695.1. Lineage (NCBI taxonomy): Eukaryota > Metazoa > Mollusca > Bivalvia > Venerida > Vesicomyidae > Archivesica > Archivesica marissinica. The sequence goes on from CM026404.1 coordinate 27,554,613, forward strand.
GTCACATTTCCATACTAGGACACGGGTTCTGTCAGCAACAAAAAAAATCTTCGACGGGAGAGTTTTAACTGTGAATAACATTATCAATAAAATGTGTTTACACTAACGTGTAGGTTTATTCGGCAAAAATGTACATCAAAAAGAGATTTCGTAGCATTTTCAATTTGTTTTGAAAATTTCTAAAGCGGCGCAATTCGCGTTGAAACGAACGTTGAAACGAGCGTTAGAATGTAACAGGATGTTTTTTTATATATGAAGAATAATCATAATCCAATCGGAACGCTCGTTTCAACGGCTCGTTTCAAGTCATTAATTGCTTATTTCTTATAACTAAACCATTACAGGATAACTCAAGTTTATTTTCTATATTTAGTGTAACATGCTGTACTGTTTTTAAACCAATAATTATTCAACACCAAGTAACTGACATGGACTGGTCCAGGATATTTTTAGACCAATAAATTTATAAGAAAATTATATTTGGACTAGTTCATTTATCAAAATGGGTAATTTTGTCTAAAAATAGTAATATTACTGTCGAAAAGTGCAGATCCTGATGAGACAGCTCGTCACGATCTACACTTTTTGTAAGCCTATTTATAGGTCTGTATTGCTGAAATGGTTAACAAAGAGCATAAATAAATAGAGGATCGCGCTGATTTCATAGCATATTTTACTAAACGAGTTTTAGAATTTTTCTATTAACCTCTTGACGAGTTTCATAAAATATGGTAAGAAATCACCACAAGTGTAAGATCCTTCTTATCACATTACCATGGTAACAACACCAATAAATATGTATGTATAAAACGTTTCTGTTTGCCAGCATACTTTTTTACCCTTATTACATTAATGTGTGTTTTACGTTTATTTATCATCGCTACCGGTTGCCCATATGAGCGACGCCTCCCAAACAAATTAGTCATTTTAGATTTTTGGAGGATAGTGTATGATACAGAGAGAGAGACCCATTCCAGAATCTCCTCTGGTTCTTTTACGTGCACGGTGTACAGCATCGACAAGAGACCTCGGTTTAAAGTTCCATCTGAAAGACTTAATTTTAATAGAGTCAGATGGGGGATCGAACCTGCGATCCCTGGATTACCAGTCCAGAGTGTTACCACTGGACTTCAGATCCATCTGTTTATTACATTAAGCTGCAGTTCAGAACAGTAAATAGTCCCTGATAATCAACTTCACGCAAATAATCGACACAATATTTTTAATCACTGTATGTCGCTAGTGCATATTTAGTATTTTATTGATCTAGGCAGTGGATCTTCAACAAATAAAGCATGAACTAAAGCAGTGTGTCTGCAAGCTGTGAATGTCATGCCGTGACCAATCAGAATCATTCCAGGTGTTATTACACGTGTTAACATAAAAGAATTTATGTCATGGCTTTATTACACTGAATACAAGGTCAAGCAAAGTTATGTGATCAAATATATTATTCCATTAGAAAAGTGGGAACCAGCAATTTACAGAAGACAAAGACAATATTATATAAGCATTTGGGATATACAAGAAATATAGTAAAGCAGCTTAGAAGAATAACCATTAGTCATAGCACTGCTTTAATCTTTGCATGCTGGGTAAAATAAAGGCTATGAAAAGGTCAAATAATCGTAGTAGCTGTCAATTCATTACTGCGTTTTTCTTGTTTGTAGCTGTAAACTATGGAAATACACGTATGTCAAGGAATTAGAATTGTGTCAGAATCTAATGAAACTGAGCTGACACCATCAGTAGTCCAAAAGCCATAATTGCTTTTCCACCTCTTTCCCCAAATCCATGAATTCTTCAAAACTATTCAATTTTTACAAGATCCACGTACAAGATCCACGTACAAGATCCATGTACAAGATCCACGTACAAATCCACGTACAAGATCCACGTACAAGATCCACGTACAAGATCCACGTACAGATCCACGTACAAGATCCACGTACAAGTCCACGTACAAGATCCACGTACAAGATCCACGTACAAGATCCACGTACAAGATCCACGTACAAGATCCACGTACAAGTCCACGTTCAAGTCCACATACAAGATCCACGTACAAGTCCACGTACAAGTCCACGTACAAGATCCACGTACAAGATCCACGTACAAGATCCACGTACAAGATCCACGTACAAGTCCACGTACAAGATCCACGTACAAGATCCACGTACAAGTCCACGTACAAGATCCACGTACAAGATCCACGTACAAGATCCACGTACAAGATCCACGTACAAGTCCACGTACAAGATCCACGTACAAGTCCACGTACAAGTCCACGTACAAGTCCACGTACAAGTCCACGTACAAGTCCACGTACAAGTCCACGTACAAGATCCACGTACAAGTCCACGTACAAGTCCACGTACAAGATCCACGTACAAGTCCACGTACAAGATCCACGTACAAGATCCACGTACAAGTCCACGTACAAGTCCACGTACAAGTCCACGTACAAGATCCACGTACAAGTCCACGTACAAGTCCACGTACAAGTCCACGTACAAGATCCACGTACAAGATCCACGTACAAGATCCACATACAAGATCCACGTACAAGTCCACGTACAAGATCCACGTACAAGATCCACGTACAAGATCCACGTACAAGGATGTATCAAATACAATAGAGGAATCCATCTTGTGGTGGAAATTAACCTAGCATAATCGATTATCTTGGCTTTAACCCTTTCCTTCATAGAGATTTAGGTTAATATACTACTATATCTCCATTCAAACGACAGCCATTTAGCTACAGGTGCTTCTATGAGGGAAGGGGTTAAACTCCAAAATGGTTATTAACAGAAATAACATAATGACACAAAACTGGATAACAAAATGTTTTGAAATTCGGGGATTTTGAAAATCCGTAGTTTTGAGACATCAAAACTTAGTACGTAATTGTCACGGGATTTCAGTAGAAACTACAGCCAATCAGTAGGAGTAAACAGGTCTAATGACTTATTTCACTTATTTTCACCACCATTGTGCAAATGTAGCTACTGGGGTCACAGAACATTTCCTCCTGAATAACAGTCAGTTTTACAATTGGCCTCCCTAGGGAATGAATAACAGTCAGTTTTACAATTGGCCTCCCTAGGGAATGAATAACAGTCAGTTTCACAATTGGCCTCCCTAGGGAATGAATAACAGTCAGTTTTACAATTGGCCTCCCTAGGAAATGAATAACAGTCAGTTTCACAATTGGCCTCCCTAGGGAATGAATAACAGTCAGTTTCACAATTTGCCTCCCTAGGGAATGAATAACAGTCAGCTTTACAATTTGTCTCCCTAGGGAATGAATAACAGTCAGCTTTACAATTTGCCTCCCTAGGGAATGAATAACAGTCAGTTTCACAATTTGCCTCTCTAGGGAATGAATAATAGTCAGTTTCACAATTGGCCTCTCTAGGGAATGAATAACAGTCAGTTTCACAATTTGCCTCCCTAGGGAATGAATAACAGTCACTTTTACAATTGGCCTCCCTAGGGAATGAATAACAGTCAGTTTTACAATTGGCCTCCCTAGGGAATGAATAACAGTCAGTTTCACAATTTGCCTCCCTAGGAATGAATAACAGTCAGTTTTACAATTTGCCTCCCTAGGGAATGAATAACAGTCAGCTTTACAATTTTCCTCCCTAGGGAATGAATAACAGTCAGTTTCACAATTTGCCTCTCTAGGGAATGAATAATAGTCAGTTTCACAATTTGCCTCCCTAGGGAATGAATAACAGTCAGCTTTACAATTGGCCTCCCTAGGGAATGAATAACAGTCAGTTTCACAATTTGCCTCTCTAGGGAATGAATAACAGTCAGTTTCACAATTTGCCTCTCTAGGGAATGAATAACAGTCACTTTTACAATTTGCGGTATTTGAAGAGTTGCCACTAAATTTAAATCAGTCATAAATACATCTCAGAGCAAAATCTGTATCTACAGCAAACCTAATTGAGTGAATGACGAGTGAGCTTGCAAATATGAGAGACACTATTTTGACTTTAAAGATTAAGTTGATTATAGGTTACATTTAAATTTGTATTTGTAATATTATCTCCTTTCAATGTATACTGCCATCTACGATGTATATAATAAAATATTTCTTATCGATTATTTCAATATATAATTAACACTTTATGCGCATCAATAAAATACTTTCCAACACTTGTAACATAAATATTCAAAATTCACAAACCAATGAGAGACATCGAGAGAATTTCAATAAGCTATTATAGCTTCCAATTCAACCCACTAGTCATTGTAAATATATTTGTGTAAATTATGTATATGTATAGTGTGTATATTATGACGAATAAATATGTTTAACTCTTTCGGCGCCAGCCATCTCAGATAACAGACTCCCCAGCGCCAGCTTGTTTTTGGAATCTCATAGACAATGCGGGGTACCCCAGCTAAATTGCTCCAGCTAAAATGCTGTCACTTTTTTGTTTATTGACCAATTGTGCATATATTCAATACATAGTATTCTTTCAACTGTATAAATTTTGTTAACATAGGTTCAAAAATAAATTAATTTAATATATTTTATTAAAAATTAAGGAACAAAATAGATCAGTCCTCGTCGCATATATTCGCCCGTGGCGCTCTGCCAGGCAGTCGCAAATGTTCGCCAGTGGCGCCGAAAGAGTTAAACCAATGAGAGACATCTCTAATTTTTTGACATATCTAATTTTCTATTACCTCCCTTGGCAGATAAAGTCTGATTTATTCCAAAATGTAAATAGGTCCTTTTAGTTAGAATCCTTTGTTTTTACTGTTGTTCCCTAACCAGATGTTGCGTTATGATAAATGTGATTTTATCCAAATCGTGTTAATTAACTGAAAACATTCTTTTACAAATAAGTACCCATTGCATAATTATAGAGATCTGTCGAGATATAGTAAGTAATTTAAAACTCTTAAGAAGTGATAGTGCTAGCATGTTATGCAACAGAAACAACGACAAAAACAGAGGAAAACACTTAATAGGACCTATCTACTTTTAGAGAGTATTCAGGGGCAGTAACTGACCGATGTCTCTCATTAAGGAAATGCAGCCAACAAAACATTCAAAGAAATAACAAATTGAACCTGAACATTTAGTAATTCCATGAAACTATTTAACCTAGCATGAAACTATTTAACCTAGCATGAAACTATTATTCTAGCAGTGACAAACAGTGTAGTAGCAGTGACAAACAGTGTAGTACCTATACATACCTCATCAAACGCATCTGTGCCATCGATCACAATATTTGGTCTGAAACTCTTCATCGTTAGTTTCTTCTCTAGATGTTTGTTCAAAGCTTCGAGGGATGAGGTGGTCAAGAATAAATATGTGGCCCAATCTGAATATCCAGACTGCAATACAGTACATTTATTCCTGTTTATCAGACTGCAATACAGTACATTTATTCCTGTTTATTAGACTGCAATACAGTACATTTATTCCTGTTTATCAGACTGCAATACAGTACATTTATTCCTGTTTATCAGACTGCAATACAGTACAGTTATTCTTGTTTATCAGACTGCAATACAGTACATTTATTCCTGTTTATCAGACTGCAATACAGTACATTTATTCCTGTTTATCAGACTGCAATACAGTACATTTATTCCTGTTTATCAGACTGCAATACAGTACAGTTATTCCTGTTTATCAGACTGCAATACAGTACATTTATTCCTGTTTATCAGACTGCAATACAGTACAGTTATTTCTTGTTTATCAGACTGCAATACAGTACAGTTATTTCTTGTTTATCAGATTGCAATACAGTACAGTTATTCCTGTTTATCAGACTGCAATACAGTACAGTTATTTCCTGTTTATCAGACTGCAATACATTACAGTTATTTCTTGTTTATCAGACTGCAATACAGTACAGTTATTCCTGTTTATCAGACTGCAATACAGTACAGTTATTTCTTGTTTATCAGACTGCAATACAGTACAGTTATTCCTGTTTATCAGACTGCAATACAGTACATTTATTCCTGTTTATCAGACTGCAATACAGTACAGTTATTCCTGTTTATCAGACTGCAATACAGTACAGTTATTTCTTGTTTATCAGACTGCAATACAGTACAGTTATTCCTGTTTATCAGACTGCAATACAGTACATTTATTCCTGTTTATCAGACTGCAATACAGTACAGTTATTCCTGTTTATCAGACTGCAATACAGTACAGTTATTTCTTGTTTATCAGACTGCAATACAGTACAGTTATTCCTGTTTATCAGACTGCAATACAGTACATTTATTCCTGTTTATCAGACTGCAATACAGTACAGTTATTCCTGTTTATCAGACTGCAATACAGTACAGTTATTTCTTGTTTATCAGACTGCAATACAGTACAGTTATTCCTGTTTATCAGACTGCAATACAGTACAGTTATTCCTGTTTATCAGACTGCAATACAGTACAGTTATTCCTGTTTATCAGACTGCAATACAGTACAGTTATTTCTTGTTTATCAGACTGCAATACAGTACAGTTATTTCTTGTTTATCAGACTGCAATACAGTACAGTTATTTCTGTTTATCAGACTGCAATACAGTACAGTTATTCCTGTTTATCAGACTGCAATACAGTACAGTTATTCCTGTTTATCAGACTGCAATACAGTACAGTTATTCCTGTTTATCAGACTGCAATACAGTACAGTTATTTCTTGTTTATCAGACTGCAATACAGTACAGTTATTTCTTGTTTATCAGACTGCAATACAGTACAGTTATTTCTTGTTTATCAGACTGCAATACAGTAGTTATTTCTTGTTTATCAGACTGCAATACAGTACAGTTATTTCTGTTTATCAGACTGCAATACAGTACAGTTATTCCTGTTTATCAGACTGCAATACAGTACAGTTATTCCTGTTTATCAGACTGCAATACAGTACAGTTATTCCTGTTTATCAGACTGCAATACAGTAGTTATTTCTTGTTTATCAGACTGCAATACAGTACAGTTATTTCTTGTTTATCAGACTGCAATACAGTACAGTTATTCCTGTTTATCAGACTGCAATACAGTACATTTATTTCTTGTTTATCAGACTGCAATACAGTACAGTTATTTCTTGTTTATCAGACTGCAATACAGTACAGTTATTTCTTGTTTATCAGACTGCAATACAGTACAGTTATTTCTTGTTTATCAGACTGCAATACAGTACAGTTATTTCTTGTTTATCAGACTGCAATACAGTACAGTTATTTCTTGTTTATCAGACTGCAATACAGTACAGTTATTTCTTGTTTATCAGACTGCAATACAGTACAGTTATTTCTTGTTTATCAGACTGCAATACAGTACAGTTATTTCTTGTTTATCAGACTGCAATACAGTACAGTTATTTCTTGTTTATCAGACAGCAATACAGTACAGTTATTTCTTGTTTATCAGACTGCAATACAGTAGTTATTTCTTGTTTATCAGACTGCAATACAGTACAGTTATTTCTGTTTATCAGACTGCAATACAGTACAGTTATTCCTGTTTATCAGACTGCAATACAGTACAGTTATTCCTGTTTATCAGACTGCAATACAGTACAGTTATTCCTGTTTATCAGACTGCAATACAGTACAGTTATTTCTTGTTTATCAGACTGCAATACAGTACAGTTATTTCTTGTTTATCAGACTGCAATACAGTACAGTTATTTCTTGTTTATCAGACTGCAATACAGTACAGTTATTTCTTGTTTATCAGACTGCAATACAGTACAGTTATTCTTGTTTATCAGACTGCAATACAGTACAGTTATTTCTTGTTTATCAGACTGCAATACAGTACAGTTATTCCTGTTTATCAGACTGCAATACAGTACAGTTATTCCTGTTTATCAGACTGCAATACAGTACAGTTATTCCTGTTTATCAGACTGCAATACAGTACAGTTATTTCTTGTTTATCAGACTGCAATACAGTACAGTTATTCCTGTTTATCAGACTGCAATACAGTACAGTTATTCCTGTTTATCAGACTGCAATACAGTACAGTTATTCCTGTTTATCAGACTGCAATACAGTACAGTTATTTCTTGTTTATCAGACTGCAATACAGTACAGTTATTCCTGTTTATCAGACTGCAATACAGTACAGTTATTCCTGTTTATCAGACTGCAATACAGTACAGTTATTCCTGTTTATCAGACTGCAATACAGTACAGTTATTTCTTGTTTATCAGACTGCAATACAGTACAGTTATTCCTGTTTATCAGACTGCAATACAGTACAGTTATTCCTGTTTATCAGACTGCAATACAGTACAGTTATTCCTGTTTATCAGACTGCAATACAGTACAGTTATTTCTGTTTATCAGACTGCAATACAGTACAGTTATTCCTGTTTATCAGACTGCAATACAGTACAGTTATTCCTGTTTATCAGACTGCAATACAGTACAGTTATTCCTGTTTATCAGACTGCAATACAGTACAGTTATTCCTGTTTATCAGACTGCAATACAGTACAGTTATTCCTGTTTACAGACTGCAATACAGTACATTATTCCTGTTTATCAGACTGCAATACAGTACAGTTATTTCTGTTTATCAGCCTGCAATACAGTACAGTTATTCCTGTTTATCAGACTGCAATACAGTACAGTTATTCCTGTTTATCAGACTGCAATACAGTACAGTTATTCCTGTTTATCAGACTGCAATACAGTACAGTTATTCCTGTTTATCAGACTGCAATACAGTACAGTTATTCCTGTTTATCAGACTGCAATACAGTACAGTTATTTCTTGTTTATCAGACTGCAATACAGTACAGTTATTTCTAGTTTATCAGACTGCAATACAGTACAGTTATTTCTGTTTATCAGCCTGCAATACAGTACAGTTATTTCTGTTTATCAGCCTGCAATACAGTACAGTTATTCCTGTTTATCATACTGCAATACAGTACAGTTATTCCTGTTTACCAGACTGCAATACAGTACAGTTATTTCTGTTTATCAGCCTGCAATACAGTACAGTTATTTCTGTTTATCAGCCTGCAATACAGTACAGTTATTTCTTGTTTATCAGACTGCAATACAGTACAGTTATTTCTGTTTATCAGCCTGCAATACAGTACAGTTATTCCTGTTTATCAGACTGCAATACAGTACAGTTATTCCTGTTTATCAGACTGCAATACAGTACAGTTATTCCTGTTTATTAGACTGCAATACAGTACAGTTATTCCTGTTTATCAGACTGCAATACAGTACAGTTATTCCTGTTTATCAGACTGCAATACAGTACAGTTATTCCTGTTTATCAGACTGCAATACAGTACAGTTATTTCTTGTTTATCAGACTGCAATACAGTACAGTTATTTCTTGTTTATCAGACTGCAATACAGTACAGTTATTTCTAGTTTATCAGACTGCAATACAGTACAGTTATTTCTGTTTATCAGCCTGCAATACAGTACAGTTATTTCTGTTTATCAGCCTGCAATACAGTACAGTTATTCCTGTTTATCATACTGCAATACAGTACAGTTATTCCTGTTTATCATACTGCAATACAGTACAGTTATTTCTGTGTATCAGACTGCAATACAGTACAGTTATTTCTGTGTATCAGCCTGCAATACAGTACAGTTATTTCTGTTTATCAGCCTGCAATACAGTACAGTTATTCCTGTTTATCAGACTGCAATACAGTACAGTTATTTCTGTTTATCAGCCTGCAATACAGTACAGTTATTTCTGTGTATCATACTGCAATACAGTACAGTTATTCCTGTTTACCAGACTGCAATACAGTACAGTTATTTCTGTTTATCAGCCTGCAATACAGTACAGTTATTTCTGTGTATCAGCCTGCAATACAGTACAGTTATTTCTGTGTATCAGACTGCAATACAGTACAGTTATTTCTGTTTATCAGCCTGCAATACAGTACAGTTATTTCTGTGTATCAGACTGCAATACAGTACAGTTATTTCTGTGTATCAGACTGCAATACAGTACAGTTATTCCTGTTTATCATACTGCAATACAGTACAGTTATTTCTGTGTATCAGCCTGCAATACAGTACAGTTATTTCTGTGTATCAGACTGCAATTACAGTACAGTTATTTCTGTGTATCAGACTGCAATACAGTACAGTTATTCCTGTTTATCATACTGCAATACAGTACAGTTATTTCTGTGTATCAGCCTGCAATACAGTACAGTTATTTCTGTGTATCAGACTGCAATTACAGTACAGTTATTTCTGTGTATCAGACTGCAATACAGTACAGTTATTCCTGTTTATCATACTGCAATACAGTACAGTTATTTCTGTGTATCAGCCTGCAATACAGTACAGTTATTTCTGTGTATCAGACTGCAATTACAGTACAGTTATTTCTGTGTATCAGACTGCAATACAGTACAGTTATTCCTGTTTATCATACTGCAATACAGTACAGTTATTTCTGTGTATCAGCCTGCAATACAGTACAGTTATTTCTGTGTATCAGACTGCAATTACAGTACAGTTATTTCTGTGTATCAGACTGCAATACAGTACAGTTATTTCTGTGTATCAGACTGCAATACAGTACAGTTATTTCTGTGTATCAGACTGCAATTACAGTACAGTTATTTCTGTGTATCAGACTGCAATACAGTACAGTTATTTCTGTGTATCAGACTGCAATACAGTACAGTTATTCCTGTTTATCATACTGCAATACAGTACAGTTATTTCTGTGTATCAGACTGCAATACAGTACAGTTATTCCTGTTTATCAGCCTGCAATACAGTACAGTTATTTCTGTGTATCAGACTGCAATACAGTACAGTTATTCCTGTGTATCAGACTGCAATACAGTACAGTTATTTCTGTGTATCAGACTGCAATACAGTACAGTTATTTCTGTGTATCAGACTGCAATACAGTACAGTTATTTCTGTGTATCAGACTGCAATTACAGTACAGTTATTTCTGTGTATCAGACTGCAATACAGTACAGTTATTTCTGTGTATCAGACTGCAATACAGTACAGTTATTTCTGTGTATCAGCCTGCAATACAGTACAGTTATTTCTGTGTATCAGACTGCAATACAGTACAGTTATTTCTGTTTATCAGCCTGCAATACAGTACAGTTATTTCTGTGTATCAGCCTGCAATACAGTACAGTTATTTCTGTGTATCAGCCTGCAATACAGTACAGTTATTTCTGTGTATCAGACTGCAATACAGTACAGTTATTTCTGTGTATCAGACTGCAATACAGTACAGTTATTTCTGTGTATCAGACTGCAATACAGTACAGTTATTTCTGTGTATCAGCCTGCAATACAGTACAGTTATTTCTGTGTATCAGCCTGCAATACAGTACAGTTATTTCTGTGTATCAGCCTGCAATACAGTACAGTTATTTCTGTGTATCAGCCTGCAATACAGTACAGTTATTTCTGTGTATCAGCCTGCAATACAGTACAGTTATTTCTGTGTATCAGACTGCAATTACAGTACAGTTATTTCTGTGTATCAGACTGCAATTACAGTACAGTTATTTCTGTGTATCAGACTGCAATACAGTACAGTTATTCCTGTTTATCATACTGCAATACAGTACAGTTATTTCTGTGTATCAGCCTGCAATACAGTACAGTTATTTCTGTGTATCAGACTGCAATTACAGTACAGTTATTTCTGTGTATCAGACTGCAATTACATTACAGTTATTTCTGTGTATCAGACTGCAATTACAGTACAGTTATTTCTGTGTATCAGACTGCAATTACAGTACAGTTATTTCTGTGTATCAGACTGCAATTACAGTACAGTTATTTCTGTGTATCAGACTGCAATTACAGTACAGTTATTTCTGTGTATCAGACTGCAATTACAGTACAGTTATTTCTGTGTATCAGACTGCAATACAGTACAGTTATTTCTGTGTATCAGACTGCAATTACAGTACAGTTATTTCTGTGTATCAGACTGCAATTACAGTACAGTTATTTCTGTGTATCAGACTGCAATACAGTACAGTTATTTCTTCACCAATACAGTACAGTTATTTCTGTGTATCAGACTGCAATTACAGTACAGTTATTTCTGTGTATCAGACTGCAATTACAGTACAGTTATTTCTGTGTATCAGACTGCAATCAATACAGTACAGTTATTTCTGTGTATCAGACTGCAATACAGTACAGTTATTTCTGTGTATCAGACTGCAATTACAGTACAGTTATTTCTGTGTATCAGACTGCAATACAGTACAGTTATTTCTGTGTATCAGACTGCAATACAGTACAGTTATTTCTGTGTATCAGCCTGCAATACAGTACAGTTATTTCTGTGTATCAGCCTGCAATACAGTACAGTTATTTCTGTTTATCAGCCTGCAATACAGTACAGTTATTTCTGTGTATCAGCCTGCAATACAGTACAGTTATTTCTGTGTATCAGCCTGCAATACAGTACAGTTATTTCTGTGTATCAGACTGCAATTACAGTACAGTTATTTCTGTGTATCAGACTGCAATACAGTACAGTTATTTCTGTGTATCAGACTGCAATACAGTACAGTTATTTCTGTGTATCAGCCTGCAATACAGTACAGTTATTTCTGTGTATCAGCCTGCAATACAGTACAGTTATTTCTGTTTATCAGCCTGCAATACAGTACAGTTATTTCTGTGTATCAGCCTGCAATACAGTACAGTTATTTCTGTGTATCAGCCTGCAATACAGTACAGTTATTTCTGTGTATCAGACTGCAATTACAGTACAGTTATTTCTGTGTATCAGACTGCAATACAGTACAGTTATTTCTGTGTATCAGACTGCAATACAGTACAGTTATTTCTGTGTATCAGACTGCAATACAGTACAGTTATTTCTGTGTATCAGACTGCAATTACAGTACAGTTATTTCTTGTTTACATTACCCAGTCAGTTTCGTCAGCTCTGGTAGACCAAGGCTTCGTCTCATTTATTAAGCTTCTTTTTTCCAGATCATGTGAATAATACACAACGCCAAGTCCCTCTACTCCGAGAAAGTCTGAAACCCACTTGCCGGCCTCATCACCACAGTCTATGCCCTGCATCTCACAGTCCCACACACTGGAACACAATAAGAAATAAGCTTTAACGACGTACATTAATCACTCTCGCGGATGAAAGGTACATGTGGTCATTCGTGTGGGAGGAAACCAGATTACCCGGAGAAAACCTATTTGTCCGATCTGGTGATGACCGTACAATCTCACATACTTCCCGGTCAGAGGATCAAACCCGGGTTGCATTGGTGAGAAGCGAGCGTGCTAACCACTGCGCTAATCTGATACAAGCCAACATAATAGCAAATAATTTTAATAAAAATACAACACGAGTTAGAATGTAAATTAACCCTTTGCTTTTTCGGCCGCAAGGTATATTCCTGATCAAACTGACTGCCACGAGTTCTAAACAAGAGGGCCATGAAGGCCCTGTATCGATCACCTTACTCCATATATCACGGGGTCACAATTTTAACAACTTTGAAAGAGCATTGTACATCTATCATTCCTACAAATGTTGCCAAAATCCGACCAGTGGTGCGTGAGAAGAAGTTTGAAAGAATTTGTGTTATTTTTAAGCGGTGGCCATGTTTTATTCGCGACAACCTCCATTAAAACAAATCTGAAAAGGCTACACCCATGGACTAGAACTGTGGCTACCATTGGCCAAGCATACTTAAAAAATTAAAATGTAAGATTGTGTTAAGAATTTATGCTATTTTTAGATGGCGACCATCTTGGATTTCAGTGGAACTTCATTTTAACAACTTTGGAAAGGCTTCACCTAAGGATCATACAACTTGAGTTTCTTGAACATTGGCTGATCAGTGTGTGTCATAGCTTTTACCCGTTCGACGGCCATCTTGGATGAAAAAATTATCTGATGTTGATGACAGTTGTCACCTCATCGATTTGATATATGACATGGCAATAATCACTCAAAAATATGTGCTATTTTTAGACAGTGGCAATCTTACGTAAGGATTACGTAATGACTTGATTATAACTATTATGTAATCCCCACCTACCCCATAAATGGTGACAATGGACCAAATGGTTACGGACGCCGAGACGATGGACATTGAGGTAAAATTACCTCACATCGCTTCTCACCAATGCAACATGGGTTCAATCCTCGGACCTTTTTCCGGGTACTGCGGTTTCCTCCCACATGAATGACCACATATACGCTTTCATCTGCGCCAAAGAGAGTGATTAATATAAGTTGTTAAAGCTTGTTTCGCAATCGTTGTAAAACAAATAAAGTTTAAACATTTAAAGACATTTAATAATTTTAAAGTTTTAAATGTACACGTGGAAATTGTGATAGCGCAGTGGGTGCGGTGCGCGTTCGCTTCAGGTGCAAAAGGTCCGGAGCTGGAGCCGTTACGATTGTGCCCTTAGGCAAGGCATTTAAATTCCAACGTTGCCTCTTCTCTCCCTCGTGGCGATGGATTACATCAGGAATGAGGTCTCGAGAGTGATTTATATAAGTTGTAAGAACTTGTTTCGCAATCGAGCTAAAATAAATTTGTATAAACTAAATGAACATTGTGCAAAAATGTAAAATATTAGTTTACTAGGATAGTCTTTTTTATCTGTAGCAAAGAAATCTACTGGATAGAAATGAATGTACTTAGATCACAGACGGATATGTAGTACTTAGATCATTCTTAGGATGTTTTATTAAAACTTCTGGCATATGTTTGTTTATTTGTTATTATTATTATATTTCGGGTTTTACGCCTGCATCAGCTATATTGCCGGCGGGCAATTTACCTAACAACACCTTTCCTGGGCAGGCTCCAGCGGTTAACCAGTACTTGGGTGCACCAATCTCCGTAAGAAACTGCCAACTTTTTCATATAAATTAAACACGGTCTGAGCGGGGCTCGAACCAGTGACCATCAGTGATGATAGGTTACAGTGGTATACAAGTCAGCGACCGTAACCACTCGACCACGGAGGTGCACTGTTTATTTGTTAGATTGTGAGGTTTAATGTCGCACCAACAACTTAGGTCATACAGCGACTCTCCAGCAATTAGTGGTGGAGGAAGACCCCGGGTACCTTTCCGAGCAGTATTGCAGGCACAGACGTGCACCAGGGTATAACAACCGTCTTACCATAAGCCAGCTGGATAGCTTCCTCACATGAAATCATTGGAAACCGCCAGTCGGATTCGAACTTAGAGCAGTGAGAGGCAAGTGATTTGAAGCCAATGACCTTAACCACTCAGCCACGGAGGCCCAAAATTGTTGGCATCAAAAACGGAACATTCGCACACAGCGCAATTTCATCGTTGTAACAGCTATATGACTTTAAAATAGATAGCAATAGTTAAAGAACAAACTGTTAACCAAACAATACCAAGAAGGCCTAACTTACTGGCATTTTGATACATTTGTGCTTGATTTGGGAATATCCTTTTGAAGCATATAAGGTTTGACTCCGGGTGCACTCAGCTCCACTCCAGAATCCGTAATCCTGACCGTTATCAAGGCCATCTTTGGTTCCTGTCTTTGAGTCATGAAACGTCCATTGGCCCTGGTTACCATCCAATGTCTACAAGTTTGTGAAAAGAATGGGACAAAGTGAATAATAAATTCAATGTTGGGGTTATGGTAGATTAATGATAGAATATTTACATCGCTATTGCATTTCCTTCGATGAACATATGTGCCCTGATTGTATAGATTAATGGTAGAATATTTACATCGCTATTGCATTTCCTTCGATGAACATATGTGCCCTGATTGTATAGATTAATGGTAGAATATTTACATCGCTATTGTATTTCCTTTGATGAACATATGTGCCCTGATTGTATATATTTTCGTATGAGGGTTACCAACTAATGATATGCAGCTGATATGCGCACTCGAAGTTACGGGCATGGGCATTCGCAGTGTTAGGCAGTGCTCGTCGCGAGAAAAGGCATGACGTTACAGTTTACACTGTTCTATTTACCTGTTTTAAAAACATTTTTTTAGTGTGCTATATTTTCTTTGTGCCGTTGAAAAGAATAATTAATGTAAATATAAATAATGAATTGAGGGTTAATAGTTTCCATCTGGGTATGAAATTCATTGGGCGAAGGCATTAATTATTGTAGATTATGGTTGAGCGTGATTAAAGTGTGTGAAGGCATTAATTATTGTAGATTATGGTTGGGCGTGATTAAAGTGTGTGAAGGCATTAATTATTGTAGATTATGGTTGGGCATGATTAAAGTGTGTGAAGACATTAATTATTGTAGATTATGGTTGGGCATGATTAAAGTGTGTGAAGACATTAATTATTGTAGATTATGGTAGATTATTTGGTTAAAGGTATATAGTAGTTCTATGTTTAGGCTGAGCTAGATATCTTATTGTAGTCTACATGAACCTTTTTTTCCCATTGGTTACAAGGTTATGGTCATATGAAAACTGGCACAAATACATATTTGGAGCATATTGGTGTACATTTCAACATGCCTTATCTCAAAAACAGCTTGTCCAAGTGAGCTAATATTTGAAATTCAACATTTCCTCAGCCACATAGACAACACTTTTCGGTCAAATTGGAAGGGGTGGGGTGAATTGGAAGTGGTGAATTGGAAGGGGTGAATTGGAAGGGGTGAATTGGAAGTGGTGAATTGGAAGTGGTGGGGTTTAATTGGAAGGGGTGAATTGGAAGGGATGGGGTTTAATTGGAAGGGGTGAATTGGAAGGGATGGGGTTTAATTGGAAGGGGTGAATTGGAAGGGATGGGGTTTAATTGGGGGGGGGGGGATTTTAATTGGAAGGGGTGAATTGGAAGGGATGGGGTTTAATTGGAAGGGGTGAATTGGAAGGGATGGGCTTTAATTTTCCATTTTGATTTTGGGGTGATTTGACACAGAATGACACAATGTATTCTTAAAGAAGGGCTTTGAGTCATTCTGTGTCAAATCACCCCCAAAATCAAAATGGAAAATTAAACCCCACATCAGATGATGCAAATGTGGATTTAAACTCACTAGCATGCAAATTAAACTCACTAGCATGCAAATTAAACTCACTATAATGCAAATTAAACTCACTAGCATGCAAATTAAACTCACTATCATGCAATTAAACTCACTAGCATGCACAATAAACTCACTATCATGCAATTAAACTCACTATCATGCAATTAAACTCACTAGCATGCAATTAAACTCACTAGCATGCAATTAAACTCACTAGTATGCAATTAAACTCACTAGCATGCAATTAAACTCATTAGTATGCAATTAAACTCACTAGCATGCAATTAAACTCACTAGCATGCAATTAAACTCACTATCATGCAAATTAAACTCACTAGCATGCAATTAAACTCACTAGTATGCAATTAAACTCACTTGCATGCAATTAAACTCACTAGTATGCAATTAAACTCACTAGCATGCAATTAAACTCACTAGTATGCAATTAAATGCACTAGCATGCAATTAAACTCACTAGTATGCAATTAAACGCACTAGCATGCAATTAAACTCACTAGTATGCAATTAAACTCACTAGTATGCAATTAAACTCACTAGCATGCAATTAAATGCACTAGCATGCAATTAAACTCACTAGTATGCAATTAAACTCACTATCATGTAATTAAACTCACTAATCGGAAATTTAATCACAGCTGGGGATCATACCCAGACTGCTGGCACAGTAGTCAGAGGTAAAACAAGATGGCCATGATAGCCCTGGATCACTCACAAGAGTTGATAGCTCTGGATCGCTCACCAGAGTGGATAGCCCTGGATCGCTCACCAGAGTGGATAGCTCTGGAACGCTCACCGGAGTGGATAGCCCTGGATCAATCACCAGAGTGGATAGCCCTGGATCAATCACCAGAGTGGATAGCCCTGGATCGCTCACCAGAGTTGATAGCCCTGGATCGATCACCAGAGTGGATAGCCCTGGATCCTTCACCAGAGTGGATAGCCCTGGATCCTTCACCAGAGTGGATAGCCCTGGATCGCTCACCAGAGTGGATAGCCCTGGATCAATCACCAGAGTGGATAGCCCTGGATCCTTCACCACAGTGGATAGCCCTGGATCGCTCACCACAGTGGATAGCCCTGGATCGCTCACCAGAGTGGATAGCCCTGGATCGCTCACCACAGTTGATAGCCCTGGATCGCTCACCAGAGTGGAGAGCCCTGGATCAATCACCAGAGTTGATGGCCCTGGATCGCTCACCAGAGTGGATAGCCCTGGATCACTCACCAGAGTAGATAGCCCTGGATCGCTCACCAGAGTGGATAGCCCTGGATCGCTCACCAGAGTGGATAGCCCTGGATCACTCACCAGAGTTGATAGCCCTGGATCGCTCACCAGAGTGGATAGCCCTGGATCGCTCACCAGAGTGGATAGCTCTGGATCGCTCACCAGAGTTGATAGCCCTGGATCTCTCACAAGAGTTGATAGCCCTGGATCGCTCACCAGAGTTGAAAAGCATAAAGGGCTATAAGTATAACAACATATGTTGCTTAATAGAGGTAACCATTAACACAGGTTTGGTTATACCATGGGAGTACCAGTATTCGGTCACCTAAGAGTTTCACTACGTGATACTACATGCCAAATATCAAAGATCTGTGTATTGCGGATAATGAGAAGAAGCTTTTTTAAAGATTTAGAATATAATTCTATAGGAAATACAGCAATTTTAATCATGCATCCACCCAACCACACCCACTGACAATCCTGTGCTTTGACGAATCTGTAAACTAAAATTAGAAACTTTCATCAAATGATACTCCATACAAATTTCATCACATTCGTGTAAGTAATTGCACAGAAGATTTTTTAAATTTTGGCACTTATTTTACCTAATGACCTAGTTTTAAGACACCGTGACATACTTTGAACAATCTTGAAAGACGATCACCCAATGATCATTGTTATGAAGTTTCATGATGATTGAGAATCTGGAAACTGGCTGCTATATACAGATTGGCTGATTAATGGAGGTGACCACTAACACAGGTTGGCTGATTAATGGAGGTGACCACTAACACAGGTTGGCTGATTAATGGAGGTGACCACTAACACAGGTTTGACTGATTAATGGAGGTGACCACTAACACAGGTTGGCTGATTAATGGAGGTGACCACTAACACAGGTTGGCTGATTAATGGAGGTGACCACTAACACAGGTTTGACTGATTAATGGAGGTGACCACTAACACAGGTTTGACTGATTAATGGAGGTGACCACTAACACAGGCTTGACTGATTAATGGAGGTGACCACTAACACAGGTTGGCTGATTAATGGAGGTGACCACTAACACAGGTTGGCTGATTAATGGAGGTGACCACTAACACAGGTTTGACTGATTAATGGAGGTGACCACTAACACAGGTTGACTGATTAATGGAGGTGACCACTAATACAGGCTGGCTGATTAATGGAGGTGACCACTAACACAGGTTGGCTGATTAATGGAGGTGACCACTAACACAGGTTGACTGATTAATGGAGGTGACCACTAACACAGGTTTGACTGATTAATGGAGGTGACCACTAACACAGGTTGGCTGATTAATGGAGGTGACCACTAACACAGGTTGACTGATTAATGGAGGTGACCACTAACACAGGTTGACTGATTAATGGAGGTGACCACTAACACAGGTTGACTGATTAATGAAGGTGACCACTAACACAGGTTGACTGATTAATGGAGGTGACCACTAACACAGGTTGACTGATTAATGGAGGTGACCACTAATACAGGCTGGCTGATTAATGGAGGTGACCACTAACACAGGTTTGACTGATTAATGGAGGTGACCACTAACACAGGCTGGCTGATTAATGGAGGTGACCACTAACACAGGTTTGACTGATTAATGGAGGTGACCACTAACACAGGTTTGACTGATTAATGGAGGTGACCACTAACACAGGTTGGCTGATTAATGGAGGTGACCACTAACACAGGTTGGCTGATTAATGGAGGTGACCACTAACACAGGTTGGCTGATTAATGGAGGTGACCACTAATACAGGTTTGCTGATTAATGGAGGTGACCACTAACACAGGTTGGCTGATTAATGGAGGTGACCACTAACACAGGTTTGGCTGATTAATGGAGGTGACCACTAACACAGGTTTGGCTGATTAATGGAGGTGACCACTAACACAGGTTGGCTGATTAATGGAGGTGACCACTAACACAGGTTTGGCTGATTAATGGAGGTGACCACTGACACAGGTTTGGCTGATTAATGGAGGTGACCACTAACACAGGTTTGGCTGATTAATGGAGGTGACCACTAACACAGGTTTGACTGATTAATGGAGGTGACCACTAACACAGGTTTGGCTGATTAATGGAGGTGACCACTAACACAGGTTTGGCTGATTAATGGAGGTGACCACTAACACAGGTTTGACTGATTAATGGAGGTGACCACTAACACAGGTTTGACTGATTAATGGAGGTGACCACTAACACAGGTTTGGCTGATTAATGGAGGTGACCACTAACACAGGTTGGCTGATTAATGGAGGTGACCACTAACACAGGTTTGGCTGATTAATGGAGGTGACCACTAACACAGGTTTGGCTGATTAATGGAGGTGACCACTAACACAGGTTGACTGATTAATGGAGGTGACCACTAACACAGGTTGGCTGATTAATGGAGGTGACCACTAACACAGGTTGACTGATTAATGGAGGTGACCACTAACACAGGTTGGCTGATTAATGGAGGTGACCACTAACACAGGTTGGCTGATTAATGGAGGTGACCACTAACACAGGTTTGGCTGATTAATGGAGGTGACCACTAACACAGGTTTGGCTGATTAATGGAGGTGACCACTAACACAGGTTGGCTGATTAATGGAGGTGACCACTAACACAGGTTGGCTGATTAATGGAGGTGACCACTAACACAGGTTTGGCTGATTAATGGAGGTGACCACTAACACAGGCTGGCTGATTAATGGAGGTGACCACTAACACAGGTTGACTGATTAATGGAGGTGACCACTAATACAGGTTTGACTGATTAATGGAGGTGACCACTAACACAGGCGGCTGATTAATGGAGGTGACCACTAACACAGGTTTGACTGATTAATGGAGGTGACCACTAACACAGGTTTGACTGATTAATGGAGGTGACCACTAACACAGGCTGGCTGATTAATGGAGGTGACCACTAACACAGGTTTGACTGATTAATGGAGGTGACCACTAACACAGGCTGGCTGATTAATGGAGGTGACCACTAACACAGGTTTGACTGATTAATGGAGGTGACCACTAACACAGGCTGGCTGATTAATGGAGGTGACCACTAACACAGGTTTGACTGATTAATGGAGGTGACCACTAACACAGGCTGGCTGATTAATGGAGGTGACCACTAACACAGGTTTGACTGATTAATGGAGGTGACCACTAACACAGGCTGGCTGATTAATGGAGGTGACCACTAACACAGGTTTGACTGATTAATGGAGGTGACCACTAACACAGGCTGGCTGATTAATGGAGGTGACCACTAACACAGGTTTGACTGATTAATGGAGGTGACCACTAACACAGGTTTGACTGTACATCTACATATTACTCCCAACACTCAATGCCGAGTACGACTGGCCGGCGCTTGTCAGGAAACGATGTTGTTTGAAGTGACAGACGTCACCTTGACAACTTAGTGTAGCCTGGGAACAGGCTTCGATATATTTTGCCTGGTCAGTCAAATAAATATATTTTAACACCAGGACCATTACGGTAATTGGGCCGTATTGAATTTCTGATAATATCATTTTGCCAGAATTTACAAAGTGAAAAATCGACATACTTGAACCTAGAGTAAACATAGTGCTCCGGTGAGCTAAACATTGCTGACTGAAACTACAAGAAATACAGTCAGTCTCAAGTGAACAATTATAAAGTCCCATATAGTGGGTTCTACATTGTATACCTTCTCGGTGTTGATCACAAGTACTAGTACATACCTAGCCTGTGAACAGGCTTCGATATATTTTGCCTGGTCAGTCAAATAAATATATTTTAACACTCGAGACTATTAATTGGGTCGTATTGAGTTTTTGATCATATCAACGCCTGGGGAAACTGGCGGGGTTTCCCGTGAAATTATTAATCCTATTAATAGGCCTATTAGCATGTGACTTAAGTAATGACGTACTTGAATCGAAAGCGAAGCACTGCTATGCTGATAAAACTTTATAATTGGCCGCCATTGTTTATGGGTCAATATTATCTTGTAGAGAAGAGTTGTCGTTCTTCAAATCTACACCTGCGCTACTATCGGAAATCCAGTTTCCCCAGGCTAGAAGTTAAAAAGTGAAAAATCGACAGACTGGAACCCAGGCTAGTACATACCTGTCAGTGACGCCATCTACTTTAAGACCATACTTGGTACACTCAGCCTCATCCACGTACACCCCTTTACAGGACTTGACAGGGTAGCAGATCAGCTCCTTCACCGTGCCAACCAGCTCAAACCTTTCCTGTCGCTTCTCCCTAAGCCACCAGCTAGCACCATACTTCACCGCCGCAGCAGCTGTCAGACCCATGAGGACCGTCATACGACTATCAGACATACTGCAATAAGACAAACACAACGGCTGTCCGATTAGCGCAGTGGTTAGCACGCTCTCTTCTCACCAATGCAACCCAGGTTCGATATTCGGACCAGGAAGTATGTTAGATGTTAGGGCAGTCGCCAGATCTGACAGATGAATTTTCTCCGGGTACTCCGGTTTCCTCCCACACGAATAACCACATATACGCTTTCATCAACGCTTTCAATTTGATTAATATATGTTGTTAAAGCTTGTTTCGCAATTGTTGAAATAAATGAAGCTTAAACTAAACACAAGGGAACTTTGTATGCCACATGTCTATGCAGACCTATGTAGACTTATGCCGGCGGGCAATTTACCTAACAACACCTTTCCTGGGCAGGCTCCAGCAGTTAACCAGTACTTGGGTGCACCAACCTCCGTAAGAAACTGCCAACTTTTCATATAAATGAGACACGGCCTGAGCGGGGCTTGAACCTGTGACCATCAGTGATGTAAGCTTAAACTAAACACAAGGGAACCTTGTATGCCACAGGTCTATGCAGACCTATGCAGACCTATGCTAGACTTATGCTAGACCTATGCAGATCTATGCAGACCTATGCAGACCTATGCAAGACTTATGCAGACCTATGCAGACCTATGCAGACCTATGCAAGACTTATGCAGACCTATGCAAGACTTATGCAGACCTATGCAAGACTTATGCAGACCTATGCAGACCTATGCAGACCTATGCAGACCTATGTAGACCTATGCAGACCTATGTAACCTATGTAGACCTATGCAGACCTATGCAGACCTATGCAGACCTATGCAGACCTATGCAGACCTATGCAGACCTATGCTACTAGTAGGGTGACATTTCAACATCATGGTGTTTGAGTGGAGAGAATGTGTGGGTGGGGGAATATACTAGGGTGCATGGTCCTCAACCTTAATCTACATCTATCTACAGTCTAACCTGTCTTAAGTAGCCAGTCAAGGGAATCATAAAATATGGCTGCTTAACACAGGTGGCTGCTTAATAGAAGTCAAATGTATAACAAAACAACATATTAGGAATCTGGAAACTGGCTGCTTAATACAGGTTGGCTGATTAATGGAGGTGACCACTAACACAGGTTGGCTGATTAATGGAGGTGACCACTAACACAGGTTGGCTGATTAATGGAGGTGACCACTAACACAGGTTGGCTGATTAATGGAGGTGACCACTAATACAGGCTGGCTGATTAATGGAGGTGACCACTAACACAGGTTTGACTGATTAATGGAGGTGACCACTAACACAGGTTTGACTGATTAATGGAGGTGACCACTAACACAGGTCTGATTAATGGAGGTGACCACTAACACAGGCTGGCTGATTAATGGAGGTGACCACTAACACAGGTTGGCTGATTAATGGAGGTGACCACTAACACAGGCTGGCTGATTAATGGAGGTGACCACTAACACAGGTTGGCTGATTAATGGAGGTGACCACTAACACAGGTTGGCTGATTAATGGAGGTGACCACTAACACAGGCTGGCTGATTAATGGAGGTGACCACTAACACAGGTTTGACTGATTAATGGAGGTGACCACTAACACAGGTTTGACTGATTAATGGAGGTGACCACTAACACAGGCTGGCTGATTAATGGAGGTGACCACTAACACAGGCTGGCTGATTAATGGAGGTGACCACTAACACAGGTTGGCTGATTAATGGAGGTGACCACTAACACAGGCTGGCTGATTAATGGAGGTGACCACTAACACAGGTTGGCTGATTAATGGAGGTGACCACTAACACAGGTTGGCTGATTAATGGAGGTGACCACTAACACAGGCTGGCTGATTAATGGAGGTGACCACTAACACAGGTTTGACTGATTAATGGAGGTGACCACTAACACAGGTTGGCTGATTAATGGAGGTGACCACTAACACAGGTTGGCTGATTAATGGAGGTGACCACTAACACAGGTTGGCTGATTAATGGAGGTGACCACTAACACAGGTTTGACTGATTAATGGAGGTGACCACTAACACAGGTTTGACTGATTAATGGAGGTGACCACTAATACAGGCTGGCTGATTAATGGAGGTGACCACTAACACAGGTTTGACTGATTAATGGAGGTGACCACTAACACAGGTTTGACTGATTAATGGAGGTGACCACTAACACAGGTTTGACTGATTAATGGAGGTGACCACTAACACAGGCTGGCTGATTAATGGAGGTGACCACTAACACAGGTTTGACTGATTAATGGAGGTGACCACTAACACAGGTTGGCTGATTAATGGAGGTGACCACTAACACAGGTTGGCTGATTAATGGAGGTGACCACTAATACAGGCTGGCTGATTAATGGAGGTGACCACTAACACAGGTTTGACTGATTAATGGAGGTGACCACTAACACAGGTTTGACTGATTAATGGAGGTGACCACTAACACAGGTTTGACTGATTAATGGAGGTGACCACTAACACAGGTTTGACTGATTAATTGAGGTGACCACTAACACAGGTTTGACTGATTAATGGAGGTGACCACTAACACAGGTTTGACTGATTAATGGAGGTGACCACTAACACAGGTTTGGCTGATTAATGGAGGTGACCACTAACACAGGTTTGACTGTACATCTACATATTACTCCCAACACTCAATGCCGCGTATGACTGGCCGGCGCTTGTCAGGAACAATAGTTAAAAATCTAATTAAGTGAGACAGAGAGTGTTAAAAAGAACTACATTCAAACTTAAGCAGCCAGCCAAGGGAATCACAGAGTGCCTGCATGTATAATAAAACAACATATTGGGAATCTGGCTGCTTAATACAGATTGGTTGCTTGATAGAAGTGACCACTAACACAGGTTTGACTGTACATACTAAGGCTGAAAACAGACATGGGGGTTACATGAGTGATACAGTGGCCAACCACTCAGCAAAAATGGTTAAACTGGGTTGGGACTGTACATAGTAGTGGAGGGGGGCATTCCAAAGATGTACTGTTCGGGGGGGGGAAGAGTTTATAAGATACTGGGTTTGTGGAATTATAGTTCAGGTTCCTTGTAGGTGTTAGATGATTGAGAACAACGCCTCCAAAGTTATTTCTGATTTTGTATCTACAGTCAAACCTGTCTTAAGCAGTCAGCCAAGGGAATCACAGAAAGTGGCTGCTTAGCACAGGTGACTGCTTAACAGAGGTCATATGTATATTAAAACAACATATTGGGAATCTGGAAAAAGGCTGCTTAATACAGGTTGGCTGATTAATGGAGGTGACCACTAACACAGGTTTGACTGTATAGGTATATGACTGATGGTTCAATGTCAGCTAAATGCAAAAATCATAACTTAGCTGTCTCAGCATTATATTCTTTTACTATCATTAACCCATTTCATTCTGGATACATTTAAAGGCTTTTGCAAACAACATAGATCCAGATCAGCCGCAGCGTGACGCTGTGTGCTGATCAGGATCTATGTTGTTTGCTATATAGCCAAGTGTCTTAGCAAGATCATCTGAATAGCAAACAGCATAGTACCTGATCAGACGGAACGGTCCGTGGCGGTTGATCTGGCTCTATGTTCTTTGCAAATACTGCTTGAACGGTATCCAGAATGAAATGGGTTAATAAACGAGTTCATTTATTTGTTTGGATTTGTTTGGATATGTCTGTAGAAACAAATGAATGTGAATTTGGAATGCTGAAATCGGTTCATATTGAAATAAGTAATGGTTCAAATAGTCCCAAAACCTGCATTTCAACATATCCCTAGCTTAGGTGGCTGTAAACAAAATGCTCTAGTTCCTCTCAGTTGCCTTACAAACACCTGAAACAAGCCAATGACCATCTTACAATAGATACCAGGTACGAAAATATTAACTACAGAAGCATAAATCACAATAAAATAATTGTTTACCTGTAAATGTACCTATCCTCAAATATACGTTAACAAAATATACCGCCCTGTACAATATAAGACGTGAAGCCACTTTGAGACAATATTCTGGTGATAAAAATCCCCCGTGTTACAGGCGAGTAAATACGGTATATTTAGTTACCCAAGTTGAAATATGAACTGAAAGTTGAGACTGAATAAATACACCATTGAAGACAGGCATACATCATTAATCTGGAAAGTAGTAATACATGCACAATTTTGTGCATCATTGTTTTACCTCACATAGTCTTGTGATTAATGTTTTACCTCACATGCAACGGGTATAGAATGTCCCTATATCATCAATTTGTGAAACATGTACAAATGATTATGACATGCAGATTTAATAAATATTACACAATGAGTGCAATATTAACCCTTTCCTTCATAGAGATTTAAGTTAATATACTATTTATCTCCATACAAACGACAGCCATTTAGCTATCATGCAGTGGATAAGTAGTGGCCATATCAATCCCACTAGCCTGGGAACAGGCGTCAATATATTTTGCCTGGTCAGTCAAATAAATATATTTTAACACCGAGAATATTAATTGGGCCCTATTGAGTTTCTGAACATATCAACGCCTGGAGAAACTGGCGGGGTTTCCCGTGAAATTATTAATCCTATTAATAGGCCTATTAACATGTGACTTAAGTAATGACGTACTTGAATCGAAAGCGAGGCACTGCAATGCTGATGAAACTTTATAATTGGCCGCCATTGTTTATGGGTCAACGGAACGATAAATAGTTTTAAAAAGTACAATGTGCGTCTGATTTGACATATTTACTCAATATTTAAGTCGTCCGAATCGATCCATTACCATCTAAATGTAATATTTAAAATCCGCCATCTCGTCGATATAACACAGAAACGGGACATTATATGTAAATGAGTCTACAAGAACAATCGTGTATATTCGGAAATGATCGTGTATAATCGTGCCTGTGCGACAATTTCCGATAGAATTCCGTTTCTATATTTAGCGATATTATCTTGTAGAGAAGAGTTGTCATTCTTCAAATCTACACCCTCCAAAAAGTGGGTGTAAGTAGCTAGCGCTACGATTGGAAATCTAGTTTCCCCAGGCTGTCATTTGGCTAGAAGTTAAAAAGTGAAAAATCGACAGACTGGAACCCAGGCTACTATCCCACCTCCATAAATATTACTGGGACTACATGAGATTCTGGCCTTTATTATGAACATTGCTTTGGCTACTACCTTGTCAATGTATGTTGTATTGGTAATGGCATCAAAGAGGCGTTTCTATGAGGGAAAGGGTTAATAGTGATTTTGATGTTTGAATACCGGTACTCGATTTATTAGAAGTTATAGAAATACATGTAGTCATTTTGTCTAGAAATTATAACATTCATATTTTAAATACCGGTAGACCAATCAACAGTATTCAATTTCAACGTTCTCTAATCCAGAGCAACAAAACAAAAAAGTCATGATCCTACTTCTATGATCTTCATTCTTTTCGACGGTTTATGCTGGGCTCATCATTTTTGGAAGAAAGTGAGAATGCGAGTAATTGCACCCTTAACTCTTTCAACACCAAGTAACTGACATGGACTGGTCCATGATATTCTTAGACCAATAAATGAATAAGAAAATTACATTCGGACCAGTTCATTTATCAAGATGGGTAATTTTGTCTAAAATTAGTAATACTACTTGCAAAAAGTGCAGATCCTGATGAGACGGCTCGTCACGAGCCGGCTCATCTGGATTAACACTTTTTGTAAGCCTATATATAGGTATGTGGTGTTGAAAGGGTTAAATTGTGTTATTTTCTATATTGCACCAAAAGATGGTTAAAGACACAATATGACCAATAAATTCAACATTTGAATAGCAGGAGTGCTTTATATGGGTCAGTGCATCTTACTTGACAACATTTTGTATGACAATTGTAAAATTCCAACCAGAAGTGGACACAGTGGGCGAAGTCAGAGTCCCTAGGGCGACTATATCGCTCTCTAGAATGAGCCCTAAAGGGCGTTTATGGTGAAATCTATCAAACATTCTGCAAAATGTGACTTTTTCGACTACATGTGCTGGTTGCTCTTAATTATGTGTGAGATCATCAGGCTGCCTTTGCATAACACTTCTTGGGTAACAAGACATGCACCTTATATCATACAGAACTCTAGCCAAAGGAGCTCTATGTGCACCATTCTTCCACCTGAAGCTCCCAGGTAGTGCAATGTTTAGGATATATACAAATTTATTTTAGCTCGATTTCGAAACAAGTTCTTACAACATTAGATATATCGCTTTCGAGATCTCATGCAGCGAACACACCACACCACACCACACACGCTCTCAACTGCCGAAATTAATTGAAATAATCTATTTAAAATATATATTTTTTACGTGGACTAACCTTTAGTGTTACATATAAGTAGAAATAAGTTGTAGACCTCCCAGTTCTCCTGACACTCACTTTCCCTTCGTGAGCCTCATTCTCCCAATGTTGGAAAAACTTAAATGTTATGTTTCGACCAATGACTCGTGAAGTTATTGAAGTTATTTGTTTGGTGGTGCATGTACTGATGTAGTTGTATATTTTTGCAAATGCTGTAAGATATAATGATGTAAGCGACAAACAGAGTAGATTGAGCAATTAGATTTGATATCCGTCTGCTCAAACATTGCAACACTTAGTTAGTTTATTTGGATTATATGCCAATTTTTATCTTCAATGGACTGTGTACAAGCAGACCACTATATTTAAGCATGTTAAAATGATTTCATTAAACACTTGTGGCTTGAAATCGAGACAAATTTACCCCGATTTCTATACATTTATAAACAAATATGACATTATTGTCTTCTAAGAGACTAAATTTGAAAGTCTGGACACTGTTCAGCTGAGTAACTTTGCATTACATTTTAACCCTTTCAACCCCACAGGCCTCTAAATAGGCTTATGAAAAGTGTAGATCCAGATGAGCCGGCTCATAACGAGCCGTCTCATCAGGATCTGCACTTTTTTGCCAGTAATAATTATTACTATTTTTAGATAAAATTACCCATTTTGATAAATGAACTGGTCCAAATGTAATTTTCTTATTAATTTATTGGTCTAAAAATAGCATGCACCAGTCCATGTCAGTTACTTGGGTTTGAAAGGGTTAAACACAGAATTAGGCAAAGAAAATCAGGTGGTATCGTCCTAGCTGTCAAAAAGTCGCTAGATAAATACATAACTATTATTAATAACGATTGCAATCTACTTGTAGTTTTATGGTTCGTTATATCGCATAAATTAGCAAGACATCTAGACATATAGTATATTTACCACCACGAAAATTCTGAATTTGCTACAAATAATCCATTTACAGAAGTTCAAACAGGTAAATACTCATCATTGTGTTTATTTGGTGACTGGAACGCATGTTCAAAATTATATACCGATTATATAATACCTGATTTCAACATTCTATATGAAATTTACACTGTTCAAATGTATCTCGGACAGTGATGCTTCAAGAAATAATTATGGCCAGAAATGCTGTACAATATAATAACAATAGTCAACAGTAGATACACATTTACATGTACATTTGTCATCAAGGTCACCAGTCATCTACCCTATAGTCAACAGTAGATACACATTTACATGTACATTTGTCATCAAGGTCACCAGTCATCTACCCTATAGTCAACAGTAGATACACATTTACATGCACATTTGTCATCAAGGTCACCAATCATCTACCCTATAGTCAACAGTAGATACACATTTACATGTACATTTGCCATCAAGGTCACAAATCATCTACCCTATAGTCAACAGTAGATACACATTTACATGTACATTTGCCACCAAGGTCACCAATCACCCACCCTATAGTCAACAGTAGATACACATTTACAAGTACATTTGCCACCAAGGTCACCAGTCACCCACCCTATAGTCAACAGTAGATACACATTTACAAGTACATTTGCCACCAAGGTCACCAGTCACCCACCCTATAGTCAACAGTAGATACACATTTACAAGTACATTTGCCACCAAGGTCACCAGTCACCCACCCTATAGTCAACAGTAGATACACATTTACAAGTACATTTGTCATCAAGGTCACCAATCATCTACCCTATAGTCAACAGTAGATACACATTTACAAGTACATTTGCCACCAAGGTCACCCCAATCATCCTCCCATTTAGAATGGACATGTTATTATATTGTACAAAATTGTCTGCAAGTTCAAATATGTGAACAGTCTACACGTACTTGAATATTGTAGCATGTTGTCCAATAAACAGCCCATAGTACATAGCCCAGTTTTATTAGATTTAAACATTACTTATGATGATGATCATAACAATACTACACGTGACACAGAAACTAAACTTAGGGATAACGCGAAAGCTAATACGTTTAGTGGAAACACATTTTATTGATAATGTTATTCACAGTTAAAACTCTCCCGTCGAAGATTTTTTGTTGTTGCTGACAGAACCCGTGTCCTAGTATGGAAATGTGACCTGCTATGGCCAATGTATGTGGCAATTGTTTGCAAAGTATACATGCATGCAGCTTAAAGTCGTGTTTTATTTGAAGAACAATATAAAGACTCGGGATAGGCGTTATATTTGGACAGCTTTGTACAACATTGTTTCAGATAGGGCCATTTTACTGATCGATGCGAAATCTGACATCCCACACAGGGTTCATTTTTGGTCCAAATTTTAGGGAGAAGTCACTTGGTGACTCCTCCTCCAACCAAAATAGGGAGAAGTCACACCAACTCAGGGAGAAGTGTTGATTTCCTCGCAACAACACAAATTTACAGTTATAATACTTGCCAAGTACTGGAAAGTTTTGTTGTCGTGAGACAAGTCAATCAGGAACTGAACTATGCTATATGTTATAATTATATAAGGATATGACACAGTAATTGACACAACACAGGAGATGGTCAAATTAATTTGGCATACAATTATTTAATGACATATATAGAGCCTAATTCAGTTGTTATATGTATCATGAAACCCAGGGGCGAGTAAAAAAACATTTTACTCTACATTCTATATGAAATAGATGAATATAGGGGAAACAACTCCTTTTTTAGAAATATGAAAGAAAATACAAGCAATGGTTGAACAATATTTTATTTAGTATAAATGATAAATACCATACTCATGATTATTACTAAACCTCATTAAAATAAATATAAAATATCGGTCCACAAAACATAACATGTCGGGTATTCGGACAGTAGTGCATAATCAAGCGAGACCCGATTAAATACACAATAGGCACCAATTTAATCCTATAAGCGCTTACGGGAGAGTAATGTTTATCACAGGTAGTTTGATCGGACCAATGACACACACAAAAACGGAGCAATATAAACATTTGTTTACCCCACAAACTATATATTGTTTATATCGCTATGTTTTGTGTGTGCCATTGGTCCGATCAAACTACCTGTGATAAACATTACTCTCCCCTGCAGCTAATGACCTGTGTGGCCTTCGCGTGTAATCTGATAAGAGACGCGATCATGTTTTGATAGCATGGTGAAAGACACACGTGTCTATATTTAGCACAAATGCTGTCTGTTAACACTGGGCAGTATATTGATTTTCTGTGCACAAGAAAAACGGCACTAACAATTTGCTGA
Source organism: Archivesica marissinica (assembly GCA_014843695.1). Classification (NCBI taxonomy): domain Eukaryota; kingdom Metazoa; phylum Mollusca; class Bivalvia; order Venerida; family Vesicomyidae; genus Archivesica; species Archivesica marissinica. The sequence continues at coordinate 27,586,864 of CM026404.1, forward strand.
TCGCGAAATTAGTCTGCAGTTTTTAAATATTGCATTACAAAAAAAACAACATAAAATGTAGTCAATTTGCATGTTTAGACAGATAGCAATTCACGTTAAATTTTAAGTAGCCGACAGAGTTATTTCCCATCCTAGGTGTCATGGCGGCTCCCAGCACGATCAAGCGAAAATGATTTCTCGGCGAATTTTGATGGAAATTAACCAAATTTTGCCGAAAATCGACAGGGCGACTTGCACTTCCCTATTTCCAAACGCCAAGGCGAAACGGAGCCAAAAGAGGCGACATTATCGCCCACGTCGCCCCCTAAACTGGTCCCTGCCCACAGAGTAGAATCCCTGTATCCTAGCGTTATGGGTTTTCGCGCACACTAACATTACACTGACTCACAGAAAAATGTAAAAATAGCAATATTAAAACCTACCTGGTATTTAAGCAATATATTTATCCATTATTTTATTGCAACAACATTTCCCCCCATAAACTTTTGCAAACATGCTGCGAAATCAAAACACAACCTTGACCTTCCGGAAATTTACAACAGTTTGCAGTACTGTGTTTTCGCGCACCTGCTACTACTTCCGGTATAGTGTTTTCACCGGGTACAACCTGCTACAATAGTTGATGTACATGTTCTATACAAACACAGACATAAACCATTTTTACAGTTTTTGTAGAGATCTACAGTAACATGACATGTATTATAAAAATGAATTAGTAATATTTGGAGTTTGTTGACAAATGAAAATGAAGTGAAATTTCAAGGGTAAACTATAACAAATCTATGTAACTATATAATGTAACACAAACAGTTTCAACTTGTTATTCCTCATTTTTTTTTACTGTTCAGTCATTTTCTGTATCATTTACCTTGTCATGTGATATCTCACCAGATAGAACCTCATCATCACATTGTTCTATTTCTAAAGTGGTGGCAGGAATAAAGTTTCTTATTATCCACAACATTCTTATCAAGTGGGTAGATACCTGCTTTTCTGAATGAACTTTGTAAGTTTTCTGGAGTTAGAGCCTTAGTATAAGCCGAACAAGCTAGCGGGAATATGTTAGTGCGAGAGATGGATACACCTGAGTTCTTTCTCATGAACGTATGCGCTTTACCATTGTAAATCCTTTCATATGGACCAAAGCAGCCAACGTCCATGGGCTATAAGCAGTGACTTGTGTGCACGGGGAGAACAAATAAGATAATGTTCTGCTTCTTGGCCCAATCTATTACTTCAATAGAAACATGGGGTCTATGACCATCATAGAGTAATAGGACTGGCCTCTTTACTCCTTTCCGGAAGGTATTTGATCAGGTGTTCTGTCAGATACTTCTTAAAGACTAGCGTGTTACTCCAACCAGATTCAGTGACCGTTCCACCCCACATTTGACATGAACTCTAAGTGTGTAGCTAGTCTAGACTATTGCTCCTGTGTGAACATAGGATCTGGACCAGACCTGGTTACATCTGGATCCACCCTCAAGGCAAGTCTATTTCTTAAAGTGGCCTCTGGTACACCATACTCTCTAGCAGTCTTTCTAATAGGAGCATTGGTGTCTCTTATCTTTATCATTTATGTAGGCTGATATCAGTGAAGTCGGTTAGTAAGACCTGTAGTTGCTCCTTGGAGTCTATAAAATAAACAAAAGTCAAACTAGACAAAAATCTAAATAGTGTAAACACTCTTAAAACCATATAAGCAAACATTGCCACTTTTGTTTAGAAGAACAAAAAACATGCAGAGTAAATCTCACCACATACCAACTAGACCGGTTAGACACAGTGGAATTTTGCTATATCCGCCATTTTGAATCACATTTCAGTCACGTGACCAAAAGTTTGACAGCAGAAGTTTGCAACCACTAATGAAAAATATCTTTTTGGCTATTACATACCTTCTGATGAGGACATTTTTAGAAACATGTAAACAGGTTGTTAGAAAATACTTTAATTTACAATACCAAAGTATATTTAAAGTGTTTTACCTTGCCAATGTCGACTTTCCACATGTTTTTTATGACAGGAAGTTGCCGCTATATTTACACAAGAAAATCCAAATGGCGTACGACGTCAGCTGTTTGTGTGTAAATAAATATACCGGAAATAGATAGCTGCGCGAAATGATGTATGCGTGAAATGGTGTATACGGACGATACTTAAATATATATACTAGTTATGTTATGTTATATTTCGGGTTTTACGCCTGCATCAGCACCATTTTGGGCTATATCGCCGGCGGGCAGTTTACCCGGGTTGTTAACACCTTTCCTGGGCAGGCTCCAGCGGTTAACCAGTACTTGGGTGCACCAACCTCCGTAAGAAACTGCCAACTTTTTCATATAAATGAGACACGGTCTGAGCGGGGCTCGAACCCGTGACCATCAGTGATGATAAGGTTACAGTGGTATACAAGTCAGCGACCTTAACCACTCGACCACGGAGGCGGACTATATATATATATATATATACTAGTACCCCCAAACGTGCCGAATCCCTGTGATACAGATCACGTATGCTTGCATTAACTGTGTTGCGTTTATGTCCATTTAGGATTTTCCAAAATTCTTTGGGTTTTTAATGTTTTTATATGGTCTATGTGTTTACGTTTGTATATTGTGTAAGCTTTATTAAACATATATTTGTATCGTTTACTTTCTTCATTTAGTATTTTCCTATTAGTATCTGTTTTCCTTAGTTTACTTAAATATATATACTAGTACCCCCAAACGTGCCGAATCCCTGTGATCTGTATGATCATTTCAAAAATATTAATGCTGGAAATGATGATAATAATGATATAAATATAATGAAAACTTATTGCTAGAAATAAATGAACCATTAAATGTAGACATTACTATCGAGGAATTAGAAGTAGCAGTCAACACTTAAAAATAACAAATCGTGTTGCACAGATAAAGCCTTAAATGAACGCAGTAAGTCAACTTTTCACCAAACAAAATACATACCATTAACACTATTCAATGTTATTTTTAAATCAGGTGAACTACCAGAATCCTGGAGCACAGGGATTATATATCATATTTTAAAAAGCAACGGTTCGTCTGCGGACCCTGCCATTTACCGACCGATAACTTTACTAAGTTGCTTAGGTAAATTATTTACGGCTGTTTTGAACACAAGACTTGAAAAATACGTATCGGACCAAAATATTATTAATCAATTTCAGGCGGGTTTTAGAAAAGGGTTTTCAACTATTGATACTATGTTTGTTATACACTCGCTCATTGACATTTTACGACTTAGTAAAAAGAAACTATTCTGCGCATTTTTAAACAAAAGGTGCATTTGATACTGTTTGGCGTAGCAGGCTTTGGTGCAAACTAATAGATTGCAACATAAATGGACTTTTTAACTATAATACGTAATATTTATAAAAATGCTAAATCCTGTATTTTTGGAAAATCCATACGGTCAGACGTTTTTAACTGTAACGTTGGTGTTTGTCAGGGTGAAAATTTGTCACCTTTGTTATTTTCTGTTTATTTAAACGACCTGAATAACTATTCTGCCAATAACAACGATGTTGACAGTATTAGTCTTAAAAACCATCTTAATGATGCTACAGTTTTTAATTTCGTCAAACTATTTGTTTTATTATACGCTGATAGCATTGTATTGATTGCAGAATCGGCAAACGATGTACAACATGTCTTAAACAAATATCGAAATTAACACTAAACACAACGTCCAATAAACAAATTCACATACCATATATATAATTATTCCATCCATCAATGATATTATAATCTCTCATAAAAATGTGAATTCCACATGCTATGTACAGTACATGCAGGTATAAACGAATCCTGTTATATTAAACAGTGAATTCCACATGCTATGTACAGTACATGCAGGTATAAACGAATCCTGTTATATTAAACATTCCACATGCTATGTACAGTACATGCAGGTATAAACGAATCCTGTTATATTAAACAGTCAATCTTTAATCTCTAACATCATTCATGGAAGTCGTGATAGTGCAATGGTAGCGTGTTCGCATAAGGTGTGAAAGGCCTGGAGTTCGAGCCCAGCTTGAACTGTTACAATTTATCTAAGCGCGATTGCGAAACAAGTTCTTACAACTTATCCACTGTGCTATCACAATTTCCACTTCCAGAAGTTGGCAGGTCTGATGTTGTGCGTGCCATGCACAACCACATTTGTTTATCAGATATTTCGGGGTCCATCCCAAAAACATAATAAAAACATGATACACGCACCTATTCAGGGATTCGGAAAAAATTATACACCCAAAAAAATGGGGGGAAATGTATATATTATAAGTTAATGAATAATAATAACAACATGGAATGTTTTAGTCCAAATATTTAGACTTGAAAAATTAGACAATTTTACTATCCAGGCATTTTTCAAAAATAACAACAAAATAATTTATGTATCATTTATTGTATGTTTGAAATAAAAACTGAAAGCTGGAATCCAAGAGTAGTGATAGAATACCTGACTGCGACGTTCAGGAGGACTTCCACAGACGTTGATGTCCTCGGGACTCAGGGACAATGTTAATGTCGAACCGCGTTAGCCATAGGCAAATTCCGAAAATTAAATTTATATTGTGGCAAATTACAATGTGACAATATACCCGAGCAACAGACAGCATACGCACCGGTCAACACATTTTTTAAAACGTTTTTATGAAACTGTAAAAAGCCTGTACAGATCTACATATGTATGACATGAGAAAATGTAATTAGAGATCTAACGCACATATAACTATTTAACAGTGATTAATAGAAAACATGTTAAAACAGTTACATTATTTGGGAACCTTTTTAATGTCCGTCTACAAGTTCTGCAACAGTATGTTCCCTTGAAAGAAATATGACACTGAAAACGATCTACCAAACGATATCGATATACTGCATTATGGGGTAACTGGTATATATCACAGGGATTCGGCACGTTTGGGGGTACTAGTATATATATTTAAGTACAGGGATTCTACTCTGTGGGATGTTAGATTTCGCATCGATCAGTAAAATGGCCATATCTGAAACAATTTTGTACAAAGCTGTCCAAATATAACGCCTATCCCGAGTCTTTATATTGTTCTTCAAATAAAACACAACTTTAAGCTGCATGCATGTATACTTTGCAAACAATTGCCACATACATTGGCCATAGCAGGTCACATTTCCATACTAGGACACGGGTTCTGTCAGCAACAAAAAAAATCTTCGACGGGAGAGTTTTAACTGTGAATAACATTATCAATAAAATGTGTTTCCACTAACGTGTAGGTTTATTCGGCAAAAATGTACGTCAAAAAGAGATTTCGTAGCATTTTCAATTTGTTTGTTTCAAATTGTCCGATGCGAATCTGACATCCCCAGAGTAGAACCCTGTACTAATATATACTAGTACCCAAACGTGCCGATCCGTGTAATATAATAAAATTTTATATATAATAATTATATATAATAATATATATATATAGTCCGATGAATAAACTCGCACGCTTTTAATGGGTATACACAATTCATAATCATGTTCCGCCCTGTTACCTGTATCTGTATTATGTGTAAGACATTCTTTTTTTACGTTTATTTATCGTCGCTACCGGTTTGCCATACTTTTATGACTATGAGCGCGTCTTGAAGATTAGTAATTTTAGATTTTTGGAGGATGGTGTTATGATTTAGACATATACCCATTCCAGAGTCTCCTCTGGTTCAATTACGTGCACGGTGTAAAGTACCGACAGGTTTAAAGTCACAAAGTTGTAACCGGGTTGATTTCTTTAGCTTTATACAAAAGGGGGACAACTCTGATAGGATTGGTTGCACTGGTCAGTGTAAGAGTTGTCTACTTGATTTGGTTACACCTCTGTGGTTTGATATACCGAATTGGCTTCTGGGAGAGAACTTTAGTATATTATAGCGGGGGGGGGGGGTAATATTGTGGTTGAGATGCCATCTTACCAACAAGTTTATTAGTTTTTAAAAATATCAAAACTCTTCAATTGTTTAATGTTCTAACAGACACGTGGACTGGTGGAGTGGTGAGCATGTGGCAGCGAGGCACTTATTCCCATAGAATGAGTAAACTGTAAAGTTGTAAGAGGTAAACGGTTACTATGGTTACATGTATATAACAAATGATGAAACCTGCTCAGTTGTTATTACCTTTATGTAGCAACCACCACGCATCTATACTGCGCATTATTGCGCAATCGGTGTTCCGATAAAAAACTGACCCCAAAATATGTCCTGTGTATTACGGTCTTGTATGAACAGAGCAAAGGCTTTCCGATTGAAATATTTGCATAAGTGGGAGGAGATATGACCAAATATGGCGTATATGCCCATTTGGCTGTTACGCAGTATATATTTACAGTTCAAAACCGAAAGTGAAAATTTCAAATATCATAAATTTGTCAAAAACGGCCATATACGCTAATGAAATTGGTATTTTATGATAGATATATCAGTATTCTTTTCATTCTGGGCACTTCCAAGAATGTAATTTGACGTATATCCTGTGTATTTGGCTCGCATCCGAGTGACATGACAAGTCTCACCTGACAAGGGAAGTAATCATACTTAACTATTACCAATATTCCACTTCCGCCGTCGTAATCGTAATTCATGCAGAGTAAAAAAAACATTAAAATATTGCAGTGTGTCCTTCTCTCAAGCTCGATTGAGGTATAAATAGATACGGTATTGTGGTTTGGAATAAATGCAAATATGCATTTGCGCTCACTGAAGATTAATTAGCTTGTATTTGCAATTTTCTAAAATCAAAATGGCTGTTCGTACACAGTTCATTCGTACTCGGTTACCGTACACCGTTCATTCGTACTCGGTTACGAGTCGGTATATTAAAACTATATTAATTTATAAGTGTGTTGTAAGTACTGTGTGCATAAAATTGTTACAGAACAGGTGAGAAATGTTTATAGAAGAACATAACACTGACTACTATGTAGAATACCGTTTCATGATCAAGTAATAAGCTGGGGTCAACTTTTTTAAGAAATTGAAAATCAAGCCTTTTCTGACTGCAATTTTTCATCATTTACAAGTCCATTAATTTCAAAATTTGTGGTGTAACAAAGTTAAACTATACATTTTTGCAAATGGTTTGATGAGATCTACCAGAAAATGTATAGTTTTACATGTATTATAGCTGTTAATAAAATCATTGAATGTTGCTACTTTATGGACACGATTAGAACCCTCATTAAGATACGGTAGAGGCAAGAAAGCCGGATGGTTACCAGGCGCGTAGCTGCCATTAGGCCCGGGCCTGCACATCATTTTGACCAAAAAAAAAAAATATATAGAATTGTTATTGCTTTTGATGTACATGTATAGCTAAGCAGAACAGTGTATTGTCATGTTTATTTGTTATAAAAACATGTCCGAATTTGTCTTTTAAATGCAGCAGAATGCGGGAAATTGCATCCTAAAAAACAACAAATTCCGGGGGTGCATGCCCCCCGGACTCTCCTAGCAACCTCGTTCACTATGCTCACTCAACATGTTTTACCCGGGCCTGCACATAATTTGCCTCCTGGCTACGCCCCTGGTTACATAGTGTTGTTCCAACTTGTGGCCCAAACCATTTGCATTATCATGCTATTAGTCCATGGGCCCGGACCCAAAATTTCACCCATCGGTACCACCTGAGGTGGCAAATTCTAGTATTTTTTTGAAGAGGTACATGTCTATAGATGTTGTTCATATGTGATAACCTTTGCAGATGAGTAGCTTAAGGTCACTAAAAATGCACTTTCTGAAGGGACCCCCTGATCAGAAATATGGTATTTTGACACAAATAAACAACACACTGCTGATGTTTAACATACTGGTAATGTATTAATATTGCAATTTTAGCAAGGCAATTGACATATATATAACAACATGAACTGTAGACACTAGTTAAACTAATATTTAGGGTGATGAATCTGATGACTCAGAGTTATCTAGCAATTAATACTATGTCACCTTGATAAAACATTGCATCTCAGATCTAGCTGTTATGTAGGATGATAAAGCAATATTGACACTCCAAAATATTTACTCTTTAAGAGCTGACAGTCATGCAAAGCTTTGTAACATGTTGTTTCATTCACAGAATATAGTTATCTTCATCATCATCTTCAGCATCTTCTTCATCCTCTAAATCAGGCTGGATGATGTCATCCTCCTCATCTGCCATCTGGTTGGAGCATGTTGGCAAGCGACACATTGGGGTACATTTGAGGTTATTGGCAATGCATGGGCAGCTTCTGGCATCACATGAACGGCTACAGTTGCACTTCATGAGTTCCAAGAATGCAGCAGTAGCTGGTAATCCAGTCATCCACTGGATGTCTAGGTGCCCTTCATCATCAATCATCCATCCACAATCTTTGGGGCTGGAAACATCAAGTTCACACTGAAGGGAGCGTCGCCAGATACCAGCTTGATAGTTTGCACGTTGTGCATGCAGATGTAAGCAGTCCATGCATGGGGGAAGGTGTGCAGTTACCTTCACCCCTCTTGGCATAGAAGAGTTGATATCGACATTCATTGACATCACATGAACTTCCCTTGGATACGTACATATGGCACGTGAAGGCCTCAAGCTTCTGGATAAGTTCTGGTGAAATATCCCATGATTCTCCAAGTTCACCAAAGCACTGTTGGTATGTATGCTCCTTCTTCATGAGTTTCAGGGCTCCTAGCTTCCCTTTCCCAGCAAAGGCACTCACTGTATCACACCCTGTATATGCATGTAGACCAACCAAGGCTGAGAAAGTTTTCAACCATTGCTTGGCAAGCCGATCATGAAATTTCGCAATGGGAGGAACAGTTGCAAGTCGTTTCATTATGAAATCCTGGTATGCATTCTCTCCCACTTCATGTGCCTTTTGAAGGTGTTTAGCAATATTTGGTGGGGCTAGTCGACCAGTTGAGATGCTGACAAGATCAGGCTGATCCCCGCTCATGGGATTTATCCACTCCTGCTCTAGGAGATCTACCAGATCCTCGGCATTAGCATGATCCTTGTGAATCCTGGTCATGTGGAGATCTGTGTGACTGAACTTAGAAGTAGGCTGATGCACCATATCTCGCAACTGACGCACTGATGTGCTTCGATATTCAGCAGTCAAGTAGTACCGGCTGATGGCAGCTGGTTTGAGACTGAAACCCTTTGTACCACCAAGGGTCTGGGTGTCCTTGTTCACTGTTTCTTCTATTGTCTGATCTGCAGGAATTTTCCCAAAGGAATTCTGAGATCCAATTTGCACAGAGAATCCCCCATTTAGGAAATGGGCATGAACTGCTGGTTGACTGATGGTTAGTTGTGTCATCTCTGCATAGTAGACAGGCATGTAACGGGCATAATTAATCTTGTCGTAGGCGAAGGCCCAGGGGATCATGGCACGGATGGAATTCAAGTGCAGCATCCAATCTCCTTCCCTAGATGCCCGCAACAGACCCAGCATGATGTCCACCATGTCTACATAGGACATCCAGAATGCAGCCAGATCTCCATTGGTGCCATCTCGTAGGCCACTGAGAAGCATGTCGAAGCGTTGGAGAATTTTTGCGATGCTTTGATTGTCCAGAACTGAATTGAGGGTTGCTTGATTCAAGTCATCACCAGCAGTGTTGATGCTTTTGATCGCTTCCTCCAAGTGGACAACATCTGCTGGGTAGGTAGCCTGCAGCCATGGGATGAACTCCTTCCATGCTAGTCGGAGAAGTGACTCATACACAAGCTTATGGACTCTCACTGCTCGATTATATTGGCGTCCCTCCATCACAGCTTGAACAGAACCCTCTGCAACAATGCCTGACTCCACGCATAGTTCCCTCAGACCGGCATCCTGGAAACGCTTACCTATGGTGGATAGGAAGTTCATTACTGTGTGAAAGTCTCCCATCCTGAGAACTATGTCTTGAAAGGTATTAAGAGTGTTTCCATTTAATTTCAGTTGCTTTTGCGTAGAGAGCCTGGTCAAACACACATACCACGCTAGGCAGCTGTAGTTCTTGCATGATCTTCAGTGACTGGTTCAGCACTTCAAACACAGTGGACATGGCTGTGGCAGGGGCATTGATGGTGGGCAAGTAACTTACAGTATATGGGCTAGTGGTGACACTCTCGCGAGTCAGAATGTTAAAACCAGTCCAGCTAGGAATGTCCCGGTTATGCAGACGAGAGACAATCCAGACTTGATTCTTTGTCTTTGCAGTATCTACGGCAACTGTGGTGTCTGGTTCTATTGTTGCCATTCTTGGAGGATTCGTCTTTTCACCAGCATTGTACTCAGGAAGAGGAAAATCTTCAATGTCAATGGATCTCCTCTTACTCTTCACAACTTTTGGCTTTGGAGTTTCTAGCTGAGGTCCAATAAACTCAGACTGAATGGCAATGCCGTTTACACGATGTGATGTTCCTCCACCAGTCACTGTTTCCTCAAGTCTGTCAACGTTGTCCCAAACAAGTGTGGTGAAGACATGGGGATGAATATTTGTTGGCAGAGTCACATTCTGCTCCGATACTGCACCTAAATTCCGGACTCCACAAATCCAGATAATTCATTATACGACACTCTGTTCATGCAACAAGAAAAAAAATGCTTAAATTCGGAAATCCGGATGATCCGGGTAGCCGGACCTGTAACAAACGTATCCGAGGTTTGACTGTATATATACATACACTGTGACACCCTGTCAGTAATTCAGGCAACTTTGGTAAGCATGGATGTGTAACCCATGTCATATTTATCTAAAAGAGTAATAATTATTGATATTTAGTACATGTACATCATAATATTTCCAAACCCTGCTGCAACCATACCACCCAATAGTTTCCCCTTTTTGGCCTAATAAAATCACTGGTCTGAATCATATCATAATTATATAGCCTGGTCCCATACTATGTCTTTGTATAATATATACTAGTCTTCACTACTATTGTGTATAAAGTATTATGGGTGAGTGATTGTGAGTGACAGGTCAGATGTGTGAATGAGTGAACTAACTCAACTAAGTAGGTGCACTCTCCAACTAACTTGTTCAAGACCCTTATCCCACACTCTTACTCTACTAGTCAAACGGATAAGTTGAAAAGCTATCCTGGTTACCTTAATATATACGATACTAGTAAATATATACATATATACATTATATGTATCAGCTGATAGCCGGACTCTGGTAATGTAATGTTTTATCTTTGATATTTTACATTGTAAAATATTTATTTGAAATGCTTGGATTGGAATTGTGTATTTACTATTTTGTATTGTGAAATTAAGTAGAATAATTTGTATATAATAATAGTATGTATATATTGTATTTTACAGGCTCTTTATATCCATTTATAAGAAAATAGAAAACAACCAGAGTTTGTCATTTCTATAAACTCCCCGGTTTACAAATGGCTCCCCGTCGGGGAATTGAACCCCGGTCTCCCGCGTGACAGGCGGGGATACTCACCACTATACCAGTGTACATCAGCCACCAACCTGTTGTACACTGTGCGCAGCTCCCTTCGTGGTTCTGCCCGTATGATGGTGATTCCGCTAGGTCAGGAGTCAACACTTGTCCAGATTATGGATAAGCTAGACTGCATGTTCTCAGATGCATCGACCAAAGAGGACCTGATGACAGAATTTTTTAATTCCTCTCAGGCAGCGGATGAATCAGTAACATCTTATGCATGCCGCCTAGAAACGTTGTTACAGGCCATCATCAATAAGGGTCAGTTACCAGGTGTTGCAAGGAATGACATACTTCGTCATAAGTTCTGGACAGGTTATCCTCGGATATGTTGCGACTGCAAACCCGCCACAAGTATGATACTCTGGCGGACTACAACCAATTACTTCGAGAAATCCGCAAAGTTGAGAAAGAGATGTTGCGCACTTCGACTTCTTCTAATCTCAACTCTTCTTCAACTGGTAATGTTCTACAGACAACTCCTTTCTCTAAGAAGGTTTCTGTTAAGAACAATACAGTTACTGCGGACTCAGACGTGCAACAACAGTTTTCTTTATTGGAAAAGAAAATGCAGTCTCGCTTGGATCAGTTGGATACCAAACTCACTTCCTGGGAGAACATGATGGACCAGAAGATCAACTCCAAGTTCGACCAGATTTTACAGAAGCTGGACTCTACCCACAACCAGCAACAACAACATCAGTCATTCTCTCTACCACCACAACCATTTAGTACCAACAGAGGTCGCGGTCATAGACCTGGGAGATACAGTGGTGGCAACCAAGCTTCTGGTTATAGTCAGCAGGATTACAATCCGCAAGGATCAAACCTGCAGCCGAACTCCGGACCAAGGTCATTTGGTCGCGGAAGAGGCATTTCCCAATATCGCCAATCGTTAAACTAGATACCGTCTCTGTTGAGGGCCAAACAGGGACTGGTGATCAAGTTGCCCAAACGAACCCACACCCACCAGAACAACAATTTGTGAACCGTCTTGTAGGTTCACCGAATGAACATGATATTGTTATCAACGGCAGTTCTTTTAAAGCCTTGATTGATACTGGTAGTCAAGTAACCACTCTTTCTCTTTCTTGTTTCAAGAGACTTTCAGATGTTGTATTACAACCTCTCACCACTCTTGGTCTTGACTTATCAATTGCTGATGGTTCACGCATGGAGTACTCAGGTTATTTTGAGTCTACCATCACATTACCGTTTTTATGTTTTTAAATTGGATATTCCTGTTCTGGTCATCCCAGACAATAGTTTTAACAGAACGTGTCCCGTCATTGTGGGAACAAACGTTCTTAGAAGGTGTAAGACATTTTTGTCCCCATCTTCAGATAATTCTACTGTTGACATCCCAGTAGAATGGAAGTCGGCGATGGATAGCCTCGACTCCCGGACCTTCTCAGTAAAAGCGTGCGGTACCAAAACGATTACGGTAGCACCATATGAGACAGTTACCATCAATGGGATAGTCCGTAATTTCGACAACAACATCTCATCTGTTGTCACTGAGACACCGGAAACTGTTACATGTTATACAGTATGTCCTCGGATTGTTAAAGTCAATCAACAATCCACAGTTAAAGTCCCAGTCAGGATTTGTAATATGACTGCGAAGACTTTATCTTTTAAACCCAAAACACAGATTTGTGAAATTTCTGATGCAACAGTTGTGGATGATCTTTCTACATATATTTGCCAGGATACATCTTCAGATACCTCTCCCGAAGACCTGGGTGTCAACGTTGACAATACAAATTTGTCTCCGTCTCAAGTTTTGCGGTTTCAACAAGTCCTGGGTAAATGGACACATGTATTTTCCAAAGACAGTCAGGACTTGGGTAAAACAAATCTTGTACAGCACAAGATAGTGTTAGAGGACAATACACCGTTTAAAGACCCATACAGACGAATCCCTCCAGCCATGTATGAGGAAGTGCGTCAGCACATAAAGGAAATGTTGGAGGCAGACGTTATTCGAGAGTCTGATAGTCCTTACTCTTCTAACGTTGTTTTGATTAGAAAATCCTCCGGTGCACTCAGGTTTTGTGTGGATTGGCGTCGATTGAACAACAAGATCCGAAAGGATGCTTTTATGTTACCCAGATTTGATGACACTATTGATGTCCTTTCTTCTGCCAAATATTTTAGTAAACTTGACCTACATTCAGCCTACTGGCAGGTCGAAGTTGCAGAAGAGGATAAGGCCAAAACAGCTTTTAGTGTCGGAGCACTGGGGTTTTATGAGTGGAACCGGATGGGTTTCGGACTCACCAATGCACCCGCAACCTTCCAGCGACTGATGGAAAAATGCATGGGTGATATGCATCTTAGAGAATGTTTAATTTTCTTAGATGACATCCTTATTTTCTCATCTACATTTGAGGAACACATAGAGAGGATTGAATCCGTCTTTCAACGGTTGGATCAGCATCACTTGAAGCTTAAACCTTCAAAATGCGAATTCTTCAAGACATCCGTAACTTACTTGGGTCATGTCGTTTCTGATCAAGGTATTTCTACGGATCCCGGTAAAGTTTCCGCCGTTAAAGATTGGCCAGCATGTCACGATCTGAAATCTCTCAGACAATTTCTTGGATTCTCGGGCTACTACAGAAAATTTATAAAGGATTATGCCCAGATTGTACAGCCGTTAAACTCCTTATTAGAAGGACATGGTTTTAACCAGAAAAAATCCAAGAAAAAGACCAAGAAGAAGACCAAGACACCCGTTCCATGGATATGGGATGATGCCCAGCAAGCTGCCTTTGATACAATCAAAGATAAATTAACATCACACCCAATCTTGGCATATGCAGACTATTCCCAACCTTTTATTCTGCACACGGATGCATCCTCCCTTGGATTAGGAGCAGTCTTGTACCAGGTCCAAGACGGGAAGGAGCGTGTTATTGCATACGCATCCCGAAGTTTGAGACCCAGTGAGAGGAATTATCCCGCCCACAAGATGGAATTTCTAGCCCTTAAGTGGAGTATAACAGATAAATTCCATGACTACTTGTGTGGGACTGACTTTAAGGTGGTTACTGACAACAATCCCTTAACCTATGTCAAAACCTCTGCAAAGGTTGATGCAACAGGCCACCGTTGGCTAGCAGAATTAGCCAATTACAATTTTTATATTGAATACCGTAGTGGCAGCCAAAACGGAGACGCAGATGGATTATCTCGTCGATACGTTTTTCAAGACGAAATGAAAGCGATTTTTCAAGGTGCTGTAAATGCTACACCACTTGTCGACTGTTTATCAGATTCGGCAGCTCCTCATTCGGCCGATGAGGAGATGTTTGAATCTGAACATGTTAACAAGATTGACTGGAAAGCTGAGCAATTGAATGATTTTACCATTGTAAGGGTGATTGACCTCCTCGAAAGCGATTTTCTTCCTAGAGGGAGAGGATCCGAGTCAAAAGCTGTACAGCGTTTTCTCCGAGAATGGAACAGACTTCATCTCGATGAGGGAATTCTGTACAGAACCGCTTTCTTGGATGGCCAGTCAGTTCGTCAACTTGTTTTACCTGTATCCCACAGGACTATTGCCTTGAAGGGTATTCATGACGATGCTGGTCACCAGGGCAAGGAAAAGACCCTTTGGCTGGCCAGACAACGGTTTTACTGGCCTGGGTTGGAAGAGGATGTTAACAAGTACATCACCAATTGTAGCTCATGTATTAGACGAAAGACCCATGTTAAACCTTTCGCAGAGCTTGTACCAATTTTTACCTCTAGACCTATGGAGCTAGTGTGCATCGACTTTTTAAAGCTCGAACCTAGCAAAGGTGGTGTGGAAAACATACTGGTTATAGTGGATCACTTCACCAGATATGCTCAAGCAGTGCCATGTCGCAACCAGACTGCACAAACCACTGCTAAGGCCTTGTATGACCATTATTTCCGTTTTTATGGTTTTCCCGAGCGACTTCACAGTGACCAAGGTCGAAATGTTCTTAGTAGGACTATACAGGAACTGTGTAAGCTCACGGGCATTCGTAAAAGCCGTACAACGCCGTACCACCCTATGTGTAATGGTTCAGCAGAACGATTCAACGGCACTCTTCTGCGCATGCTTGGTACCTTAGAGGAACACCAAAAGAGCGACTGGAAATCGTATATCGCCCCTCTTGTTCAAGCATACAATGGTACCAAGAGTGACGCAACCGGTTTTTCGCCACACTATTTAATGTTTGGGTGGCATCCTCGACTTTCTGTCGATGCCTACTTAGGCACAGATCCACAAGACATTGGTGAATTCACACCTACGACATATGTAGCCAAACTAAAGAACCGGCTAGAATATGCATATAGGGCAGCTGCCAATGAAGCTGGCAGGCAGGCTGCCAAGAACAAGGACAGGTACGACTGTAAAGTTCGTGAGTCCAAGATAGAAGTTGGAGACCGTGTACTTGTAAAGAAAGTCGGTATCAAGGGGACACATAAGCTAGCAGACAGATGGGATCGCGACCCTTATGTTGTGCTAGTTATGCCGAACCCCGACATACCAGTATTTCGTGTACAACTTGAGAATGGCAAAGGACCAATCCGGACGTTGCATAGGAATATGCTCCTGCCATTCAATTGTGTACCCAGAGATACACCGACGGTGGATGTAAGTGTAGAATCTGAGATAGGCCCTATCCGCAAGGATTTGGCCAGAACCAATCTCAGGACACCACCAGTACATGTACCTCACGCAATCCAATCTGATAGTTCTGATTTAGATAGTGAAGGCGAAAGCGTCAAACTATACAGACCTCCAGCTTTGCGAAAGCATAATCACCCTGGATTGCTGCCTCCGACGATACCTAGGACGGTTCCTGCGACTACTGATAGTCCAACCCATATTCCTAGCCGTATCGTCGAGAACAATCCAGGAGTGCAACACTCGACCAGATCTAACTCTGCGACATCGAGCTCAGAACCCAGTTTACCTGGTACCGGTAGTAGGATACCTGAATCTTCACAGATTCATGATATATCAAATAACACCACCTCGGAACCATCGGTACAGAGATCTGTCTCACATTTAGAGTCCATAATAGACCAACCTGTTGTCGTCCCTGCTGGCAATGCCCAAACTCCTGAACCGACCCCTCGCCCGGTGCGCCAAAGGAAGCCACCGGACCGGTATGGAGAATGGGTGGTCCCATTGACGGCAGTACCAAACACTGACAAGGTTGTGTACTATGTGTAAGACAGGTCAGATATTGAGTTTTTAATTGTTTCAAAATATACTGTATTCTGGTATTTTACTGTGTAAGTGCAATGTTTGAATCATTCTATGTCATATATATACACTGCGCGTACATTAGTATTACATTTCATTATGTCATTTGAAATGGTTGTTTTTATTTCATAGTAAATGTTCATGTTTGTACAATTTGAAGGTTAATCTTACCTTTACAGGTCTCCACATAGTTGGAACAGATTTGTAGCATATGTCCATTATTGTGGACATATACCTTTAAGCCAGCCATATTGAGCATACCCATGCACGGTGTAATACTTAACTAATGATCGTTACATTAGTATCTTTAATTACATTGTATTGGTTGTTATGTTTTTATTTCAGGTTGTAAAATTATTTCAGTTGACAATGTCGGATGTTGGATAGTGAACGATGCAGTAAATACAATTGTTATTATATAGCTTGATTATTTGGATTGATCTACAATATTCATTTAGTTTCAGGTAATTAAAACGTCAGGAGACCTTTTCTCCAAGAGGGGGAACTATGTAACCCATGTCATATTTATCTAAAAGAGTAATAATTATTGATATTTAGTACATGTACATCATAATATTTCCAAACCCTGCTGCAAGCATGCCACCCAATAGTTTCCCCTATATGGCCTAATAACATCACTGGTCTGAATCATATCATAATTATATAGCCTGGTCCCATACTATGTCTTTGTATAATATATACTAGTCTTCACTACTATTGTGTATAAAGTATTATGGGTGAGTGATTGTGAGTGACAATCAGGTCAGATGTGTGAATGAGTGAACTAACTCAACTAAGTAGGTGCACTCTCCATCTAACTTGTTCAAGACCCTTATCCCACACTCTTACTCTACTAGTCAAACGGATAAGTTGAAAAGCTATCCTGGTTACCTTAATATATACGATACTAGTAAATATATACATATATACATTATATGTATCAGCTGATAGCCGGACTCTGGTAATGTAATGTTTTATCTTTGATATTTTACATTGTAAAATATTTATTTGAAATGCTTGGATTGGAATTGTGTATTTACTATTTTGTATTGTGAAATTAAGTAGAATAATTTGTACATAATAATAGTATGTATATATTGTATTTTACAGGCTCTTTATATCCATTTATAAGAAAATAGAAAACAACCAGAGTTTGTCATTTCTATAAACTCCCCGGTTTACAGATGTATAGGCATATATACTGATTATTAGCTACTGGGCAGCCATTTTGAAAATTGGCGGCCATCTTTGTTAAGCTACTCGTGTGCAAAGGTTATCACCCCAAAATTTTACCTCCACAAGTATACCAACACTGTGGTATGACTTAGAATGTGCCACCTCAGGTGGTACCGATTTTCACTCGGGCCCATGGACTATATGTATTTATCTTTATGTGTATAACATAATTATATACTATTGATGTGCAATAACATATTATTAAACTAAACACCCGGGCCGTCTGACTCTCTATTGACAGAAGGTTCACAGTGATGGATATCCGCACAAATTCCGTAGATAATAAGCCAGAATCGCACACTTTAATTGTAATAGTGACATAGTAATCGAATGAGAGATTGAGTCGATCATACAGTCATATCATATATATATATATATATATATATATCTTTAAAATGATGTGTCTTTATAGCATTAAATATAGCACGTATCATTCATTATGTGATACACCCAATCATTAGCTATATGTTACACAGAGAGACCACATACTTCGGTCTGGACAAATTGTTTCGGGTTCAAAACTATACATACAATTCTATAGGCCATATCCAAACAAGTTAAAAAATGGCACCCCCGTCACAATCAGAGTATTATGTATACGTGTATAAGTGTTCGTATAGTGACGGGTGTCAATTTTAAAAATGCTTGGATATGGCCTAAACAAATTGTATCAAAATATTCATTAACAAAAATTGTTTTGGACCTGAAACCACTCGCCCAGATCCCAACAAAACAACAACCCAGCGTGTGTGATAGAGACTAGATCAGATCCCATGCGTGTGTGATAGAGACTAGGTCAGATCCCAAGGGTGTGTGATAGATACTAGATCAGATCCCAAGCGTGTGTGATAGAGACTAGATCAGATCCCAAGCGTGTGTGATAGAGCGTGTGTGATAGAGACTAGATCAGATACCATGCGTGTGTGATAGAGACTAGATTAGATACATGTATAGAAACCCAATTATATGTGATTATCTTCTGCCAGTATGATTTCAGTAAAAACAATATTTAAATCGTCTTCCAGATAAGCACATTCCCACTCTCTGGCTGGCATGTTGTCGTGTTTTTGTTGTTGTTGTTTTTTTTAACGTTTATTTATCGTCGCTACCGGTTGCCCATATGAGCGACGCCTCCTGAAGAGATTAGTTATTTTAGATTTTTGGAGGATAGTGCAATGATACAGACAGAGACCCATTCCAGAGTCTCCTCTGGTTCTTTTACGTGCACAGTGTAAAGCACCGACACGAGACATCGGTTTAACGTCCCACCTGAAAGACTGTTAATTGTATTAGGGTCAGACGGCGGATCGAACCTGCGATCCCTGGATTACAAGTCCAGCGTGTTACCACTGGACTACAGATCCGTCTGCGAATGTTGTCGTGCCATTGTTAAAATGAACAAATACTTTTATTGCACAACATTTGATTGGGACATGTGATACCACTAGCTTAGCTTAATTATATTTTATTGTTCGATTCGTTTTACATATACATGTGAATACAAAAGACAACAAATTAAATAAAGGCAAACAGGTCAGTCCACATGTTTTAGCAACATTAGTTACGGCCCTTCCCCGCCACTAGAGCTTAGGTCTGCCCATACCCAATAGATACGTGTTGCATATATTGTTTTGTGAATGTATATAGTGGAATAAATATGTTTAAATTAAAACACAACTTTCTTAGTTTCTTTTATGGCTTCTTTCGTGTAACTGAAAGGTGAAGGAAACACATGTCATTGAATAGCTTTTGGGCTTTAATTAATGAAAGTGGCACTATGTATATGCTTGAGCCGATATCTAATAGATATGTAACATAGATACACCCAACTTTCTACCTTTGGATTGGATACCCGGTATGCACTAGATTTCAGAAATTGAAGCGGAAACGTTCAACATCATTAAAAAGTAGTTTGGGCCATAAATAAGGAGTGTAACACCATGCACGCAATACATATACGTGTACCCACGCTCGCTACACACGTGATACGTGTACCCACGCTCGCTACACACGTGATACATATACGTGTACCCAAGCTCGCTATACACGTGATACATATACGTGTACCCACGCTCGCTACACACGTGATACATATACGTGTACCCAAGCTCGCTATACACGTGATACATATACGTGTACCCACGCTCGCTACACACGTGATACATATACGTGTACCCACACTCGCTACACACGTGATACATATACGTGTACCCAAGCTCGCTATACACGTGATACAGGTATATAAGGTTACGCACGCAATACATATACGTGTACCCACGCTCGCTACACACGTGATACAGGTATATAATGTTACGCACACAATACGTGTACCCACGCTCGCTACACACGTGATACAGGTATATAAGGTTACGCACGCAATACATATACGTGTACCCACGCTCGCTACACACGTGATACAGGTATATAATGTTACGCACGCAATACATATACGTGTACCCACGCTTGCTACACACGGTGTTACAGGTAGATAAGAGTTACAAACGCAATACATAAAGTGTACCCACGCTCGCTACACACGTGATACAGGGATATAACGGTTACATACGCAATTATCAATCGTGACTCCGATACGCTGCTACACACGTGATAAGGTAATAAAGGTTACGCACGCAATACATATTACGGTATACCCACGCTCGCTACACACTGATAAAGGTTATAAGAGGTACGCAGCAATACATATACGTGTACCCACAGCTCGCTACACACGTGACTAAGGTATATAAGGTTACGCACGCAAAATATACGGGTACCCCACGCTCGGTACACGCCGATCGATACAGGTATTAAGGTTACGCACGCAATACGTGTAACCACGCTTCGCTACACTCGTGA
This sequence comes from Archivesica marissinica, assembly GCA_014843695.1. NCBI lineage: Eukaryota > Metazoa > Mollusca > Bivalvia > Venerida > Vesicomyidae > Archivesica > Archivesica marissinica. Next base: position 27,607,699 of record CM026404.1, read on the forward strand.
TACAGGTAGATATAAGGTACGCACGCAATACGTGTACCCACGCTCGCTACACTCGTGATACAGGTATATACGGTTACGCACGCAATACGTGTACCCACGCTCGCTACACTCGTGATACAGGTATATAAGGTTATGCACGCAATACGTGTACCCACGCTCGCTACACTCGTGATACAGGCATATAAGGTTATGCACGCAATACGTGTACCCACGCTCGCTACACTCGTGATACAGGCATATAAGGTTACACACGCAATACGTGTAACCACGCTCGCTACACTCGTGATACAGGCATATAAGGTTACGATTCAACATTGTGTATCTGGTAGAGAAACAACAACGGAAATGTCGCCAACAGAAACAATGGTGTGGTATGCGTAATCTAGCCTGGGAACAGGCGTCGATATATTTTGCCTGGTCAGTCAATTAAATATATTTTAACATCGAGACTATTAATTGGGCCGTGTTGAGTTTATGATCATATCAACATGTCATTTTGCCCAGGCTATGCGTAATCAACAAAGTAATGGAAACTGTAAGTTTCACCCAGACAGACACGATCAGCAACAGTGGGAAAATCAGCAAGACTGCAACATGCAAATATACGACCAGAAACAACGTAATGTTCGTGCTACTGCCAACAACGGTTTTCATTTGAATAACAGCACAATAGAACCACATACCAACGTAATTAATGCGTTGATGCATACAAAGGTCATTTCGGGACTCAAATGTACCATTATCCTACCCGTATACCCACCGATTGTTACTTCCGGTGTTTATGGACTATGATCATAACATTGGTGATACGTTCGCACCTTGAATTCGTACAACTGCAAGCCACAACAGTCTACCAAGTACAAACAACCGATCATTTATTATCCTTATGCTGTTAATTTTCATAGCCGAAAGTTTGTTCAGCAAACAAAGCCACCAGGACACGATATTAATCTTGGACCCCACCACTGGCAGAAGCACTATCTATCGTATAAATAACATAAACAACCGATATAGTTATAGCAGACGGTAGGTAGGCGACGCGCTTGAACCGTGACGTCATTGGTAGCCTGCGAGATTAGCAGAATACACCCACGTTACCGCAGGCTACCTAAGAATATATAGGGGACAACTGTCCCAGAACACTTGGTTTAACCACTACTTAGCGTCGCTCATATGGGCAACCGGTAGCGACGATATATAAACGTAAAAACACACAGAAGATATCCGCGGTTTACCACAGGCTACGAAAGAGTAATAGGAAAACACTGTCCCAGAACCCTTGGCTTAACCACTACTACTGTTGATATGTCCAGGTACTTAATGAAGGTGTATGATAGTTTTCGTTTTGGGGTTTTTAAAGCGACATTACATCGCAAAAAGCAAATAAAATGCATTTTTGTTCACGTATACATGCATTGCTACTACAAATTCTTCTGAATACATCGAACACTAACATTGACTCAATTTAACAGTGTTTTTGTGGTATACAAACTTTCAAACGTAAACGTAGGATTTCATATATGAAGCGGCCATCCATGCTCCTGAATTGACGTTTGTTGTCATTGAAGTCAATACTAAACACGCGATACTTTCGTTTAGAGATAATTTAATTAAGATTAGTCTACAAATAAATATGCATAGGCACATATGTGAGATACCACGGTAACTATGTAGCATAACTCGTGTTATTCAGTATAAACGCTTTGTATTACGCATGAATGTCGACCCTATTTACATTATTTTGTTATGTCAACAAACCGCGTATACGACGTTTGTTTATTTGTTGAAATATCCAGCATCTTGGAATGATGTAAAAGAAGAATTGCCCACATTATATATATTTAATTCCAATGACGTCAATATATACTATTTGGTACAAGCTTATTATCTACAGTTGCCATCGTAATGCTCTGTCCGGTCTAGTGTTGTGTATGTATGTATGTATGTTCCATTAATGTCAAACCCCTTACGGGGACCTAGACATGTTTTCCTGGGCATACTTAGCCGACCTAAGTGGTTAACCAGTACTAAGCAATGTGTGTGAGGTACATTGCTCAACACTACATACGTGGTCTGGCCGAGTATCGAACCCGGGACCGTTCTATTCCAAATCCGACGCTCGACCACGGACGCCACAAATGTGTATTCTAGGTTGCAAAAAAGCCGCAAAAAGGCATTATTAAGCAGTATTGCATCAGTAGGATCATCATCTGTCTTGTATAATTGCCGTGCATATTTACCTTGAATGTTCATGCTGTATTGTTTTCAAGGGAATATCTACGTTTTCGCAATATAACAGAATGGAATACAACAACACATCCATTTGTGACTATTTAGTATTCATCAAAACACTGGTAATTCCCATTAATACCAGTTCGCAACATTGAATATCGTGTCGACCCATTATAGTACAGCGGGCAAGGAAGACATTGTTCACAATTTGACAAAACTATGAAAACTGGCATACTGCCACATTAATAATATTGCGGCTGTCAGATTAGCGCAGTGGTTAGTACGTGTGTTTTTACGTTTATTTATCGTCGCTACCGGTTGCCCATATGAGCGACGCCTCCTGAAAAGATTAGTTATTTTAGATTTTGGAGGATAGTGCATGATACAGACAGAGACCCATTCCAGAATCTCCTCTGGTTCTTTTACGTGCACGGTGTAAAGCACCGACACGAGACCTCGGTTTAACGTCCCATCTGAAAGACTGTTAATTGTATTAGGGTCAGACGGGGGATCGAACCTGCGATCCCTGGATTACCAGTCCAGCGTGTTACCACTGGACTACCTATCCGTCTGTGTTTATTACGATCGCTTCTTATCAATGCAGCCCGGGATCGAATGTGAGATGGTACGGTGGTCGCCAGATCGGACAGGTGGGTTTTCTCTTGGTACTCCAGGTTCCTCCCACACGAATGACCATAAACGCGCTTTCATCCGCGCCAACGACAGTGATTAATATAAGTTGTTGAAGCTTGTTTCGTGATCGTTGTTAATAAAATAAATACAGTTTAAGCTTAATATGACTGTGTAGTGTGAGACAAAACATACTATATATCGCCATCGATTTAGTATCAGGTCGTCGGGACTAACATATTAGCATTCCATGGGCAAGGAATGAATGTATGCTAGATCCAGTAGTCTCAGGTGAACACACTATTTCTTCGTAAGCTGTATAGCTTTCTGTGCAATTCCTTATTTCAATTGTTGTAAATAATCATGTACATGATAGAACATAAATATGCTTAATCCAACACCATATTGAATAGATGACTGACTCGATTGATAAAATAATTATGTTATGATAATTTGACTGCTAGCGACCATGGTAGCATAGTATGAGTACCTGTGTTATATGTTATATGTTTGGATCTACTGAACGTTTACTATTCAATTGCCTAAACTTGTCCATGACCAGACGTAGCCTACGTATATATAGTGAGTTTCAATATGGCTGTCGCAACACATGTATGCGTAGTCTATAAACATATCACTGTGCCCCTTTCATCTCATTTATCCAATATGTTTGAATAAAATGCTTATATATTTGTTAATTAATTTGCATCTGTAGTACGACAAGAGGTAATTAATCACAGCACATTTACAGTCAAACATGTGTTAATGGTCACCTCCATTAATCAGACAACCTTTGTTAAGCAGCCAGTTTACATATTCCAAATATGTTGCTTTATTGTAAATTTGATCTCTATTAAGCAGCCACCTGTGCTAAGCAGTCACTTTCTGTGGTTCACTTGGCTGGCTGCTTAAGACAAGTTTGACTACATCAAAATACTTAGACACTGAATCCAAACAGATGTATTATACTGCAGCATAAGATGTGCACGTCGGTAATTCGTGAATGGAACGTGCAGGCCTACTAGTGCATCATAGTCAGTTGTCACCACATGCCCGATCCAATTGACTAAAGAGAGCGTCCACTCCACAGGGATTCGGCACGTTTGTGGGTACTAGTATATATATTTAAGTACAGGGATTCTACTCTGTGGGATGTCAGATTTCGCATCGATCAGTAAAATGGCCCTATCTGAAACAATTTTGTACAAAGCTGTCCAAATATAACGCCTATCCCGAGTCTTTATATTGTTCTTCAAATAAAACACAACTTTAAGCTGCATGCATGTATACTTTGCAAACAATTGCCACATACATTGGCCATAGCAGGTCACATTTCCATACTAGGACACGGGTTCTGTCAGCAACAAAAAAAAATCTTCGACGGGAGAGTTTTAACTGTGAATAACATTATCAATAAAATGTGTTTCCACTAACCTGTATGTTTATTCGGCAAAAATGTACGTCAAAAAGAGATTTCGTAGCATTTTCAATTTGTTTTGAAAAATTCTAAAGCGGCGCAATTCGCGTTGAAACGAGCGTTCTGATTGGATTATGATTGGATTTTTTTTATATATAAAAAACAATCTAATAATCCAATCAGAACGCTCGTTTCAACGCGAATTGCGCCGCTTTAGAATTTTTCAAAACAAATTGAAAATGCTACGAAATCTCTTTTTGACGTACATTTTTGCCGAATAAACATACACGTTAGTGGAAACACATTTTATTGATAATGTTATTCACAGTTAAAACTCTCCCGTCGAAGATTTTTTTTTGTTGCTGACAGAACCCGTGTCCTAGTATGGAAATGTGACCAGCTATGGCCAATGTATGTGGCAATTGTTTGCAAAGTATACATGCATGCAGCTTAAAGTTGTGTTTTATTTGAAGAACAATATAAAGACTCGGGATAGGCGTTATATTTGGACAGCTTTGTACAAAATTGTTTCAGATAGGGCCATTTTACTGATCGATGCGAAATCTGACATCCCACAGAGTAGAATCCCTGTACTTAAATATATATACTAGTACCCCCAAACGTGCCGAATCCATGTGGTCCACTCAGGACACGATAACCATAATTGGTTTTACTTTACAACTATTACACCATGCTACATACCCATACCCAGTCTTATGTGGTCAGTCGCAATCATAAGCGTCATTACGTTTTCGGAGATGTGCTAATTTGCTCTCTAGGTGTAGCGTCCAACCAGACCAAGATAGAGAGCCATTCTGTGTGTTGTTTTGTGGCTTTTGCACATGGATACATACCCATACCCTGTTTTTGGGGTCCTATCGCCTAGTTTGTTCGTTATTCAGTACATATGAGGTCCGTAACCGTCCACTATTTTCCCAAGAGGTTCTGGCCCATTGACTAAGTGTAGTGTCGACCCAGACCATGATAGAGAGTCATAACTTGGTTTGTTTGCCGCTAAATACTACACTAGGCTATATACTCATATCCGGTCTTATATGGGAACTAATCGCCTAATGTAACAGACGGATCTGTAGTCCAGTGGTAACATAAGGACTGGTAATCCAGGGATCGCAGGTTCGATCCCCTGTCTGACCTAATAAAATTAATAGTCTTTCAGATGGGACGTTAAACCGAGGTCTCGTGTCGGTGCTTTACACCGTACACATAAATGAACCAGAGGAGACTCTGGAATGGGTCTCTCTCTGTATCATTGCACTATCCTCCACAAATCTAAAATTGCTTATCTCTTCAGTAGGCGTCGCTAAAATGGGCAACCGGTAGCGACGATAAATAAACGTAAAACACACACACCTAGCATGACTATTCAATAGAGGTCCGTAACCGTAATTTTGTGGTTTTCGAAGGTTGTGCTGGCCCATTCACTAAGTGTAGAGTCAACCCAGTCCAAAATAGAGAATCATATTTGAAGTTGTGCTGCAGCTATTACACCTTGTTACATACCCATACACTGCATTATTGGTCACATTACCTAGTTTGCTTGCTAATCAGTACCAAAGAGGCCCATACTCATAATTCTGCTTCTATTCGAATGTGTTGTTGACCCATTGACTAAGTGTAGCGTCCACCCACGCTACGATAGGGAGTCATACTTGGTGTTTCTTTGCAACTACATTTGTATTACAATTGGCTACAGACACATACCGGTCGTACGGGGTGACTTTGCCTAATTTGCTCACTCTGACCTGTACCAGTAATGATGTGTTTTCGAATGAGTGCCGATCGATTGATTAAGTCCACCCACGCCAAGGTTTTGGTGTTGTTTGCAGCTATTACACCAGGCTATGTACCCATGTCGGTCATATGGGGTCACAATGCCTAGTTTGCTTAATACTCGCTACCAAATAGAACATTGTCCGTAAAATGTGTAATAAACTTGTAATTTGGTAGTTTTATACCCGGATTTTATTGCCGATGCATGAGATTGTCATAAAAGTGGAAAATTACAGGGGGAGGGTCTCTATTTTCGAGTTCATAGGTTATCTACCTTTGACCTGCTATCCAAGATAATGGAGCTAAGGAAATCAAACATATATTGGCGATATTTACGAGGAATCACTTTTGTTTTTCTTATTTTTCACTCAACTTATTTTGGAACGATATTTCTGATAACTCCAGTTCTACCACTGTATTTCTTTGCTCCAGCCTTTGCAAAGAGCATCACAGATGCTTTAATATGGTACTGGAAAGTATATTGTGTGGTAAGTTACATGTAGATCTATGAATTACATGTAAATCAGTTCATGTAAAAGTTAAACACATACATTACCATGGCTGATTCCATGTGAGTGCCAATTCTTTAGATAATTTGTAAAATTGAAGCACTTTTGAAAAAAATAGAGTCAATCATATTGGGTCTTCCGCTAGTGTTGTTTTTCATGCAGTGTTTTTGTTTAGTTTTCGTTGCTACGGGTTGCCCATTTGAGCGACGAAGCACAATGATACAGACAGAGACCCATTACAGAGTCTTCTCTAGTTCTATTACATGCACGGTGTAAAGCACGATACAAGACCTCGGTATAATGTTAATATTATTAGCCTATTACAGTCTTCCCGAAATCCATAGGACCGCCTGACATGTCAGACAAAAAATCCTTCGGTCAGACAAAAGTGCATTTTAATCATTTATCAGACAAACTCTGGCAAAGTTTCGTGAAGACTGCTATTAGGGTCAGACTCTACAAAGTGTTCTCAAATGATGTCATGAGGTCCACAGGTACTCAGCGTGGAGCTAGGATACAATAAAGGAGAATTTAACCCCCCCCCCCCCGGACCAGTTCTCCCCATATATCTACATGACTGGAAATTTCATCCAAATTGTCTTATAAAATACTAAGCTACATGAATTCAAGTTTAAACTTTATTTATTTGACAACGATTGCGAAGCAAGTTTTAACAACTTAATATAAGTTGGCGCGGATGCAAGCGTAAATGTGGTCATTCGTGTGGGAGTAAACTGGAGTACCAGGTCCCGGAGAAAACCCACCTGTCCGGTCTTGCGATCACGTACCATCTCACATACTTCCCAGTCTGAGGATCGTGAGAAGCTAGCGCGCTAATCGGACAGCCAATAGAAGCAGCATGAATGTACACAATATATACAAATACACACATGATATATACCCCAATGTACTATAATTACCATACAACATTACATGTACTCAGCTAGGGTATGTTCCCCCAGAAGATTTTGAAATAATCTTCTTAACCCATTCAATACCAAGTAACTGACATGGACTGGTCCATGATATTTTTAGACCAATGCATTAATAAGAAAATTACATTTTGACCAGTTCATTTATCAAAATGGGTAATTTTGTCTAAAAATAGTAATATTACTGGCAAGAAGTGCTGATCCTGATGAGACACCTCGTCACGAGTCGGCTCATCTGAATCTACACTTTTTGTAAGCTTATTTAGTGGTGTGTGGTCTTAAAAGGGTTAATCTTGTGAATTCTGGGCCATAGAGCATCTTACCCTGTGTAATGTAGAAGTATTCTAAACCTTTAAAAACGTTTATGGGAGAAATCACTTCTCCCTCCAGATGATTTAGGGAGCAACTCACTCAACTCTCCAACCTCTGTAAGTGACTGACATCTTTCTCACATATCATGTGTCATTTATTTGCTTTCAAATTATCCTTTTCAAGTTCATACGTACACGCTTCTCCGAAACTACTCCATTATAAACCATGTTTTCACTTTTTCACAATACATGTATATGTATTTTATCTGTATAATTATGCTATAAGCATCAGCTGATGTCTTAATGCAATAAATGTTGTTGTTGTTGTTGTTGATAAGGAGTGAGTCTGCAGCTCTGATGATAGAGGTGAAAGGCAAGAGATCTAATGGCATCGTGTTAGAGGTTGTAAAACAACAAATAAATTGCCTATGTAATACATAGTTAAAAGTAAAAACATACAGTCTATTCATTTATATTTCCAATCTTTCATTTCTTCTGATACCACATCCACTGTGAAGAGGCATTCAGCCTGAAACGCACCAAGAATATTTCAAATTTTAAGTTTCAAATAGCCAGTGCTCACCTGTGAATAACGTCACTGTATTCCTCCGCCAAATAATACAGTATACCAACCTTCACTTAGCAATGGCCTGAATTCTTATACCACATCTTTTCTACACATCAACTAGTCTGAAGTTTCTCAAAAAACACAAAAACTATACATTGCATGTCATGAAAATGCATTTGTACCAAAAAGAAAAATTTACTATATTAGTTATTGGGACTACATTCGAGTGGACCGCGGATGCACTTCTGCCTATTTACATATATACAACCTAGACCAACATGGTGCTCTTTATTTGTTTAATTTTTTTAGAATTACGAAATTACAATAGCCAATATCTTGAATTGAGCAGAATGAATGTCGTTTGAAAGGGTATCTGTCGTATACACAATTATTCCTGTTTATATACACCTTTTTATTCGGTAATAATACCATCGCAAATCTGTAGCTTGTAGCACATCTATTAATGCATTTCCTTACATATAGGTTAAATACTAAATGTACTATCGACAAAAACAACAAATATAAAGTGAAATACTAGAGAATACCACTCACTCACACTGGAGACTGTCAGAACAACATGGCAAACAAACATATTACTCTTAATTATTTTAATCATATTTTATTGCAAATCAATAGTAAATATGTCATTCACATAAAGATACAATATATAGCATGAAAATACAAACGGTTTGGGCCACAAGTTTTAACAACATTAGGCAACAGCGCGCACGGTTCATTACAATAATGAACCGTTATGTGTTACTATAGGTGAAAATTACCTGTGTTATTTCAAAATCTCTCATGCAAAACACGGGTGGCAGGTTAATCCATTTTGTAATATATATGTTTCTCACAGAATGATGTATTTTTCAGTCAATTTACGAAGGCATCTTCCAAACAAAGCTCAGCTTCTTTGGAAATGTTCCGCACCACGAGGCTGCTACCTTAATGGTTATGAATCACCGGACGCGGTTTGATTGGCTCTATCTATTCTCATATCAAGTGAGGCACGCATCTATTAGACGGTACACTATCAGTCTGAAGAATGGGCTCAAGTTTATGCCTGGAATAGGTAAGCAATAACCCTTAACCTGTCGAATAAATTGGATGGAATGTGCAAACAACATAGATCCAGATCAGCTGCAGCGTAGCATCGCTGACTTGTATACCACTGTACCTGTAACCTATCATCACTGATGGGTGCCGGTTTCGAGCCCTGCTCAGACCGTGTCTCTTTAAAAAGTTGGTAGTTTCTTATGGAGGTTGGTGCATCAAGTACTGGTTAACTGCTGGAGCCTGCCCAGGAAAGGTGTTGTTAGGTAAACTGCCGTCGCTGAAATGGGCAACCGGTAGCGATGTTAAATAAACTTAAATAATAACCCTTAACGTTGCCGAATAAATTGGACAGAATGTGCAAACAACATAGATCCAGATCAGCCACTAACGCCGCGTCTGTTGTTTGCTATTCAGACTAGTGTTTCAGCTTTCTCTATCCGAATAACAAACAGCATTTTATCTTAACCCATTCATCACCAAGTAACTGACATGGATTAGTACTTGATATTTTTAGACGAATAAATTAATAAGAAAATTACAAATGGGTAATTTTGTCTAAAAATAGTAATAGTTTTGTAAGCCTGATTAGAGGTCTGTGGTGTTGAAAGGGTTAATAGATGTAAATATACTTCCTACAAACTATTAAGCAGCTGCATATCTCTGTGATTAACAAGACGTCCCAACATTGAATGTCATGTTTCTCTATTTTGAGAAATACTCTCTTTTTTCATTTATGTTTTCCAATGAATGATAGAGTGTCAGTGAAAGAAAACTCCATATTCCACTATTTTGAAACAATGAAAACTGGCATTTTCTCTGTTACTGCTTGAGTTTCTTATTCCTCCGCGGTTGGATGTACTTTTGTATTTTAGCGATTTTCTGACAATCATGAATACGGTAGTTAATTATTAAGTAATATAATCTAATAAATTTGTTTTGTCTATAGTTTTTAATTATTACAGCAAACAGAAACTAACTTGAAAATTAAACCGGAAATATTTCTTAATAAGGACGTTCACACAAACAGAAGTGGTTGTGCGGTTGTGTATTATTGTTCAATGAGGACAGTGCATTTAAAATGAATAAGATTTGAAAACAAATATTATATTAGCCAAAATCATAAAATAAAAATGAAATAATACCACTCAATACTTATTACGGTGATCACTCGAGGAAATAAAATCCTATCTTACACTCTCATCATCAATTATAAAAGGAGATCTCAACACAACATGTACAAATTAACCAGTAATCTGCCAATCATGACTAAGGTCACTTTTGCAAATAGTATAGAGCCAGATCAGATGGCACAGAAAATGCCATCTGATCAGACTCTATACTGTTTGCTATTCCGATAGTGGAGCTAAAACACTCGGCTGAATAGCAAACAACATAGATCCTGATCAGATGAGCATTTCCTTTTTGCTCATCTGTAAACTTGCTTTGCCATCTGTGTGGAACTATAATAAACTAATGAAATTAGTTTTCACTTCACCCTTAAAATGCTGAATAAATTGGAATGAATGTGCAAACTACATAGATCTAGATCATCCACAGCATAACCCCGCATCTGCTCAGGTTCTATGTTGTTCGCTATTCAGTCATTTGAAGTGCTTTAGCCTCACTATGTGACTAGCAAACAACATAGAACCTGATCAGATGGCACATTCTGCACCATCTGATCTGGCTCTATGCTATTTGCAAAAACAAATATACTCGTTTCCAGCACAGTAAGGGTTAACCCACTACCCAATTAGGCTTTATCTCTCATCTGGTATCATCAGCATCATTTGGTATATGTAGACCCCGATGCAATTTGGTGTGACATCATTTTTCATTATGCAGGACTCATTCCAGGTCATACTGTTTGGGAGAAGTGAGAAAGCACGCAATTGCGTCCTTAAATTGTATTTTTTCTAAATGTCAGAAATTAGGGTTAAAAGATAGGACATTTGAATAGGGGAGTGCTTTCTAATGGGTCAGATTTTTTGTTTTTAATTAATTTATATTTTTGGCCGCCATGGGGTGTAGTCAGGGTCCCTAGGGTGATTATTTAGCATTTAACATTCAGTTCACTTCAAAATGAGAAATAATTCTAACAAATAATGTCAATATAAATTTACCTGTAATCTACAACAAAAACTACTGTTCAATGGATATGTGATATTTGGCAGACTTTAGGATGGTGATTTATCATAAAATAAATTATAAATATATATACTTAGACGCAATAGAAACGCAACCATATACATAATAATATTTAATAGTCAACATTGAATTTCAATGCAAATAGTTATTATTTTCATTAAGCCGGTCTATGCACTGGACAATCACCTAAAATAATGCATTTCTCACAGTTTCATGTAATAATTCGCAGCTAAAGTGTATCGCTAGAAAAATATTTGCAATATAGAGTAAACTATAAAGGAGAGAAACTATATACGCTCTGCTTCCGTTTTAATCCTTGCCTATATATTTACTTTTTTGATTTTGTGTACATGTATTGTTTGTGATGTATATAGTGGAATAAATATGTTTAACCCTTTCCCTCATAGAAGCACCTCTTGACGCTATTACAATACGACATACATTGACAATGTAGTAGCCAAACCAATGTTCATAATAAAGACCAGAATCTCATGTAGTCCCAGTAATATATATGATGGTGGGATAGATATGGTGACTACTTATCCACTGCATGATAGCTAAATGGCTGTCGTTTGTATGTAGATATAACAGTATCTTAACCTAAATCTCTCTGAAGGAAAGGGTTAAATCAATATAGAGTATATACTGTGCATAGAAATTCTAAAATGTTACATTTTTAATGCCGTCAAGTATATATTCAGTTTGTGATAATTATTCTGTTTTATTACACATGTACAACATCTAACTTAAATGGCTTTGACTGCTTGCAGGCTGGGCTATGCAGATTGCTGGGTTTATATTTCTAGACAGGAAATGGGAAGATGATCAAAGGACCATATCCAGATGTCTTAAAGTCTACAAATATGTTAACTATAAACCACAGGTAGTGTGCAGATGACCAAATTCATCATTTGTTCCTTGTAATTATATAATATATGCATACAGTCAAACCTGTGTTAGTGGTCACCTCCATTAAGCAGCCAACCTGTATTAAACAGCCAGTTTACATATTCCCAATTGGTTTTATTATGCATTTGACCTCTATTAAGCAGCCAGCTGTGCTAAGCAGCCACTTTTTCCGACTCCCTTGGCTGGCTGCTTAAGACAGGTTTGACTATATACAGTACATACACACCATCATAATTTAAGCAAACATTGGTGCAGTGTACAGTTCAGATTTCATGTTGATTCGTCACGAAAGGTTAAATATAATTTGTGGCAGATCATTCTGTCTGGTTGAGTATTTTTGTGATTTTGTTACAAGATGCGCGCGGTGTCTCTCTGATGAATCGTTGTTGTCCTCGAATATATATGCATAATTGAGATATTTAAAAAAAATCATGAGCCACTACATCGTAACTTTCGAGGCGAATTTCTCAACTCATGGAGGTTAGCGAGATCAGTGCTATTTATAGATGCATGATATAAATGTGAAAATTTGGTAAACCAGTCCGAGATATTAGTCACGCTCGAAACAACCTTGACAGGTAATTTTCCATATATAGACTCAGTGGAATTTCCAAGTTTACAGATTTTCGCCATTTTTATCAATTTTGCTAAACTGAGTTTTTATTAGCCAATTTTGGCATATTTTAGCCAATGGCAATGTTGGCGATTGACAGCGCAGGCCCTGCTGTCCGTTTTCATTTTGCTGCGCGAAGACGCGATGAGTATGATTATAGGATTAATCCATTTGTTATGTACTGTAGCATTTATCATTGTATTCATATACTATAGAGTTGTTTCTCCATAAATGTGCGCTACAATATAGGTACAGTCGAACTTCGTTGCCTCAAACTCGACGGGTCCGTGAGTAATGGTTCAAGTCATGGGAGGTTCGAGTCAGTTGTGTGGGTTGTCCCATAATATTGATAAATTAAATTGTGTTTTGGTAGCTTACTGTTATATACTGGTTTATGCAATACATCCAATATGTCCTTCTCTCGTGGTTTGATACGAATCCATGTTTATACGAATGTGTTTCATAATAATAGACAACATTTTTAAAGTTCTTATATTTATTTGGTTATATTCATATTATGCAGTGGTTTAAATGATTAATCTACATAATACTCAGGTAGTTTTATGCATTCTAAAAATAGAATGTGTCAGTTACCGGTAGATACATGCCATGTACAGTGATTTAACACATTATTTCCTCATTTCTTGAAGTAGTCACCAATTGTCGTCTGCTTTGCCATATTGTGTTTATTTAAGTCGGCTTTCAGTAAGAACTTGTAATATGTTTGTTCTATACATAATTACGTTTAATACCAATTTAAACTATGGATAAAAAAAGCCGCCGTGATTGAAACCCAGTCACAATAGAATAGTAATTGCCAATCACACGACGTGTAAATTACGCGAGTGTACCAATCAAAAGGGATGTCATTGCCATTAACAAAAGCTGTGAAAACATTTGTGTGACACGCGGACCTGGACACTCAGCCAATTGTGTTCGACCCAAAGGTGTTAATTTAAGTACAAATTGATTTCATGGGACCAGTGATCTGGTTCGAGAGTTCCAGTCATCCGTGTTCGAGTCATCGAAGGTAGAACAATATGCATTATATAGAGATTATCGCCGGGACCAGACAACATGTTCGAGCCAACGATGGTGTTCGAGCCAACCGAGTTCGACTGTACATGTATATGGAACAACCATGACTTTACTAACCACATACACATGTACTACAGAATAGACCTACTTTGTAGCGTTTGTGGTTCATCGATACATGTATATGCCTATATTTTCTATGCTTGTACAATGGTCTATGACTGCCCCAGCTATGTATATTGTACATGTGTATGCCTATATTTTCTATGCTTGTACAATGGTCTATGACTGCCCCAGCTATGTATATTGTACATGTGTATGCCTATATTTTCTATGTCCTGTACTATGGTCTATGATTTCCCCAGCTATATTGTCTATGCCTGTACTATGGTCTATGATTTGCCCAGCTATATTGTCTCTGCCTGTACTATGGTCTATGATTTCCTCAGCTATATTGTCTATGCCTGTACTATGGTCTATGATTGCCCCAGCTATATTGTCTATGCCTGTACTATGGTCTATGATTGCCCCAGCTATATTGTCTATGCCTGTACTATGGTCTATGATTGCCCCAGCTATATTGTCTATGCCTGTACTATGGTCTATGATTTCCCCAGCTATATTGTCTATGTCCTGTACTATGGTCTATGATTTCCCCAGCTATATTGTCTATGCCTTCACTATGGTCTATGATTTCCCCAGCTATATTGTGTATGCCTGCACTGTGGTCTATGATTGCCCCAGCTATATTGTCTATGCCTGTACTATGGTCTATGAGTGCCCCATCTATATTGTCTATGCCTGTACTATGGTCTATGATTTGCCCAGCTATATTGTCTATGCCTGTACTATGGTCGATGATTTGCCCCAGCTATATTGTCTCTGCCTGTACTATGGTCTATGATTTCCCCAGCTATATTGTCTATGCCTGTACTATGGTCTATGATTGCCCCATCTATATTGTCTATGCCTGTACTATGGTCTATGATTTGCCCAGCTATATTGTCTATACCTGTACTATGGTCGATGATTTGCCCCAGCTATATTGTCTATGCCTGTACTATGGTCTATGATTTGCCCCATCTATATTGTCTATGCCTGTACTATGGTCTATGATTTGCCCAACTATATTGTCTATGCCTGTACTATGGTCTATGATTGCCCCAGCTATATTGTCTATGCCTGTACTATGATCTATGATTTGCCCCAGCTATATTGTCTATGCCTGTACTATGGTCTATGCTTTCCCCAGCTATATTGTCTATGCCTGTACTATGGTCTATGATTGCCCCAGCTATATTGTCTATGCCTGTACTACGGTCTATGATTTGCCCCAGCAATGTATATTGTACATTTAGCCCTGTCTCACATACAGATTCAGTCTATGCTACTATGCATGTATCTCCGTGTCCAAGGGGTTAAGGTTGTTGAATTCTAATCACTTGCCCCTCACCACTGTATGTCTGAGTCCCACTGGCGTGTCGATGTCCGAGTCCCACTGGGGTGTCGATTTCCGAGTCCCACTGGGGTCGATGTCCGAGTCCCACTGGGGTGTCGATTTCCGAGTCCCACTGTGGTCGATGTCCGAGTCCCACTGTGGTCGATGTCCGAGTCCCACTGTGGTCAATGTCCGAGTCCCACTGGGGTGTCGATGTCTGAGTCCCACTGGGGTGTCAATGTCCGAGTCCCACTGGGGTGTCGATGTCCGAGTCCCACTGGGGTGTCGATGTCCGAGTCCCACTGGGGTGTCGATGTCCGAGTCCCACTGGGGTGTCGATGTCTGAGTCCCACTGGGGTGTCGGATGTCCGAGTCCCACTGGGGTGTCGATGTCCGAGTCCCACTGGGGTGTCGATGTCCGAGTCCCACTGGGGTGTCGGATGTCTGAGTCCCACTGGGGTGTCGATGTCTGAGTCCCACTGGGGTGTCGATGTCCGAGTCCCACTGGGGTGTCGATGTCCGAGTCCCACTGGGGTGTCGATGTCCGAGTCCCACTGGGGTGTCGATTTAATTCAAGTGAGGTGGGCTATCTAGCTGGCTTGTTGTAGGTCACTGGTTGTACCTGTGTGCCTGTCTATGCCTGAAATACTGCTCAGAGGGCATCCTACACCAATAATAGCTGGAGAGTCGCCATATGACCTAAGCTGTTGGTTGGCAACATTTGGTAGGAAAGATCGATGTACAAGGCTCTTTCAAAGTTGTTCAAATGGTGAACCCGGGGGTAAAAAATGAGTCATGTGAGCAATACAGGGCCATCACAGCCCTCTTATTTGCATATGTGACAACAGCTACTTCGATGTACTGTTTTGTATATATATATACATCGAGGTCACTGTTGCCGTGTATATATATATATTATATATATATATATATACACGGCAACAGTGACCTCGATGTATTGTTTCATTTTAATAATTATAATTTCTTGTTAAAAAAATTGGATCATTATTGTATAGAATTCATGCAAATGCTGTCACAGCACCATTCTTGATGCATTATTTTGTTCAAAGATGTTCATAAATAAAATGTCGATATATATTTAAGCATCATTTCATAGATTCGGGTGAGTGACTCTGATCCCAACTTTTTCCCCCCTTCCAACCGTGATATATGCACCGGTTTACTGAAAACAAACAACTCGCAGGTTCACAAAACTGTTCAAGTGTGTGTTAAGTTACTTCATAAAGTTTTTAGTTTATACAAATTTATTTTAGTTCGATTGTGAAACAAGTTCTTTTCAACTTATACTAATTACTCTCGAGACCTCATTCCTGATGGAATCCATAACCATGAAGGAGAGAAGAGGCTTGTGGAATTAAAATGCCTTGCCTAAGGACACAATCGTAATGGCTCCAGCGGGGGCATGAACTCCAGACCTTTCGCAACTGCGCTATCACGACTTCCATAAAGTGTTTCGTTTGTTACTAAAATTACTGTTTATTTCAGTCACAGCACTGACTTAAAGTAAAATATGCAGTGCCGTTCACTAGACTTTGAAAGTCAAGAGTCATGGACTCTTGAAGTAAAAATCTCAAGAGTCGAGCTGGATTTTTCAAGAGTCAATAATGAATATGCATGTTGGTACTCTCCGTGCTTGTATTTTGTCCCCGACCGGACCATGTTATAACGTCCGGACCAAGGTGTGTCTTGAGTGCAGCCTATTAATCTGCCACAGTGTTGCAATTGTTTTCCCTGATTGGGTTCTGCATAGAGATCAGCCTTGACAAACCAATAGAAATGACGATTATACAAAAAAATAGCTGATCTGCATTTAATTTTATTATGCAGGAAATCTGTACGAAACGGATCGAGTATGGTTCCATGACATTGTAAAGCCATTAATCTGCATGAATTTCTTATATAAAGTGGACATATTCATTTCAATATCTGAGAAATATTGAATTTCTCCACATTTTTATGCATATATAATATGTATAATTATTATAAAAATGACGAGTCATTATCGCGAGTAAACGGTAAGTTCAATACAAAATGCTGGTAACTTAGTTTGTTCCGAAAAATGATTTTGGTACCAACATTAATATAGAAGCTGGCACGTTTCATAAATATTCATTAAATCGGCAAAAAAGTAATATTTTCATGTACATTTTGTTCCATCTTTACGGGATTATATGTAGTGTTATGGTTGTTGTATGGAGGAAATTTCACAGTCATCTTCGTTCATTGGTCGCAGCCGGATTTACGGTGTATACTCCGCCTCCTCCGACCGTATTTGACAGGCAGATTACGATAATTACCATGTTGAGGAAATGTTTGATAACGCTCATCGTCGTGGGTCAAAGTTCATTTTCACCGAGAGTCAAACAAGCATTAGTGATTTCCATGTGTCAAAACCCGAGAGCTCGGGTCAAATGAACGCCCTGAACATGTTTGTTCTTTGTAACAAATTAAGTACTGATATAATTATGTAAATATAGTGGTTTAGGTTATCGGATATTCCAACATGACTCGGCATTTCATCTGTATATGCAAAGAAGGAATTTACCGTGTTTAAATCTGCAATAAAACATGGTTTAGCAAGTAACGTTCAATAAAACTAATACCAACAATTTTTTCGTTTCTTATAGATATTTTGGTCGTGCTGCAATCAAATTTTATATATATGTATATTTGTATTAAACCTGGTTTGTTCTGAGCGCCCGAATTAACCAATTACAGCCGGCATGGTTAATTCCTAAGCAAAGTACGAGATTTATGTGATAATTAGACATTACCTGGACATTATTACGTAGCTAGTTTCATACTAGCTTATCCACGTAATCTTCATTCGAAGGCTGATATCAAGTTACCTCTGGTTGATACCTAGGCTGATATGAACCTAGCCACGTAATAATGTCTTTATTACTTTGATAAGAATTTGAACATTTCATAATCAAAATTATATTCTCCATTATCCATTTATCAGGAATAAATCGCAATTACTGAATTAGATACACTTGAAACTTGAAATATTACCACGAAGCGACAAACATCTGTTATCTGTGAAATTTGACATGCTGCGGCGCTACAGGAAGTAAGCAAACTAGCAGCGTTATTTTCTCAGGAATTAGTTATGATACAGATTTTTCTGGTTTGATACGGGCACGTGACTGTATCAAATCAGCAAACAGACTGGAAAACAATATCAGGCTGTGTGGTAGACAGTATTGTTGTAGGGAAATAATGGCAAAAAATAGGCTGAACTTCATATCTAAGTAATAATTGTGCATACTGCATGATTAGATACTTGCACATACAGTTTATGCAAGTTAAATGCATCACAGGTGTTCACTGTTCACTAGTTCACAAGTTATACATGTATGTGTTTTTTCACTATTTTAGTTTTTCCACAGTCATGCTCATGTACGATTTTCCTTTTTTTAAAATGATTGATATATAAATTTAAAGTCATATATTCCCATTCCAAACAACTGTGAGGGAAGAGGTAACCATACAAGCAGGTTGCTTTCTCCTCAATCCTACATGTATATGTACATATTATTTATAACTGACTATGTTTATTCAAAGAAATAAATATTGTTTAAACTAAATGACTGTCAGAATTTCAATAACGGTTGTTATCATTTCATTATCTTCGACCATTACCAAAACGCATAAAACATTTGGAAAACAAAAGTTTGTTTAATCATGTGAACACAAAACGTCATAAATTATTGTTGCATTTTTTTATAATTTATGATAGATTAGTCATTTTAGATTTTTGGAGGATAGTGCAATAATACAGACAGAGACTCATTCCAGAGTATTCTCTGGTTCTTTTACGTGCACGGTGTAAAGTACGATACAAGACCTCGGTTTAACGTACCCTTAGTGTCAGATGGGGTCGATCGAACCTGCAATCCCTGCATTTAAAGTCCAACATGTTAACCACTGGACCGCTGACACGTCTGCAAGAGAGGTTGTTGTTAAAGGTATATAAGTTATATCCACTGGACTGCTGACCCGTCTGCAAGAGAGGTTGTTGTTAAAGGTATATAAGTTATATCCACTGGACTGCTGACCCGTCTGCAAGAGAGGTTGTTGTTAAAGGTATATAAGTTATATCCACTGGACTGCTGACCCGTCTGCAAGAGAGGTTGTTGTTAAAGGTTATCCAGTTATATAATTCGTACATTTTGACACAAACTTGATTTACCACTCTCAGATCTTGCTGTTTCCCGAGGGAACGGATTTGACAACAAACACGAAAAGCCGCAGTGACATGCATGCTCAGAAATATAATCTACAGAAATACGACTATGTTCTCCATCCTAGAACTACAGGATTTACACATATAGTACAAGAAATGAAAAAAGGTAAATTAACTTCTAAAATTTTCAAAGCTAAATTGGTCTGCACCAAAATTGTCCTCCCTCACCCCACTTGTACCAGTGTTCAATTCTAGGTCAGAAATGTTGGCGATTATATGGCTTATATGGTGTTATTTAATAAATTTCAACAAAATATTGTTAAAATGCACAGTATGATCATTAAATACAACATTTGAATAGAAATCGGTTCTATTTAAATCGGTGTTATTTTCATCGGTTCTATTTTCATTTGTTCTATTCGAATCGATGTTATTTTCATCAGTTCTATTTTCATTTGTTCTATTTGAAATGTGTTATTTTCATCGGTTCTATTTGAATTGGTGTTATTTTCATCGGTTCTATGTTCATTTGTTCTATTTGAATCGTGTTATTATCATCGGTTCTATTTGAATTGGTGTTATTTTCATCGGTTCTATATTCATTTGTTCTATTTGAATCGTGTTATTTTCATCGGTTCTATTTGAATTGGTGTTATTTTCAATGTGATTTATAATGGACCAGTGTATCTCTTACTGGCCAACATTTTGTATGAAAATTGTACAAAAAAGAGTTTTTGTAAATTAATTTTTTTATGGAGAAGTGGAGAAGCACCACAAAGAACAAACATTATCCGAATAAAAATGACACCCAACCTCAATGACATTTAATAGCAATGATATCACATGACAATTTCTTTGCAAATAATCGTAAATGTTTGTTTAGCTTTGAAATTGTTTTCTATTTGTGAAATTGTCTATTGATTAAATTTTAAAATTAAATAAATATTTAATGTGGAATCAGTTGACCCAGCTTCGCAGGCAAGTTATTGGCGCCATCAAAATGGTAGGTTTAACCCTTTCAACCCCACAGGCCTCTAAATAGGCTTATGAAAAGTGTAGATCCAGATGAGCCGGCTCGTGACGAGCCGTCTCATCAGGATCTGCACTTTTTTGCCAGTAATAATTATTACTATTTTTAGATAAAATTACCCATTTTGATAAATGAACTGGTCCAAAGGTAATTTTCTTATTAATTTATTGGTCTGAAAATATCATGGACCAGTCCATGTCAGATACTTGGGGTTGAATGGGTTAAGTTACCTCACACTGAGTACATCAACTTGGCGTAGTATTCAGTGAATACACCGAAACAAAGGTCACCCTTTGGAGAAAATAAATATTCACTTTGTCGATACAGTTATGGACCTTATTATCATGTTCAATGATTTCTTAACCCTTAAAATGTTGAATTCATTGGAAAAATGTGCAAACAACATAGATCCAGATCAGCTGTGGTGTTGCGTAATGCAGCTCTGTGTTGTTTGCTATTCAGTCAAATGTTTCAGCTGCACTATCCGAATAGCAAACAGTAAAGAGCCGTATCAGATTGCACCTTCTGTGCCATCTGATCTGGTTCAATGTTGTTTGCAAAAATGAATATACTCGTATCCAGCATAATAAGTGTTAAAAGGTCAACAAATGGATCCTGGTGGGCAGTATTTATTCACAGGTTGTATTTATTTGGAGGTTGTCTATAACGTATGCTTGGGTTCACATTGTACTAATCACATTGTACTGATGTAGTTTGCTCTAGAACATACAGGTACATCTTCTCTCCGAAACAACACTTTACAATTTCTACTCATTCAGTTTGTCGTTCGAGGTGTCCACTGTGGCCGAGTGGCTATGGTCGTTACCTCCACATCACTTGCCCTTCATCGCTGCTGGTTCGAATCCCACTGGAATTCTCAAATGATTTGATGTGAGGAGGCCATCCAGCTGGCTTGTGGAAGGTTGGTGGTTCTACCCAGGTGCCCACCCATGCCTGAAATACTGCACGAAGAGGGGGCACCCTTGGTCTTCCTCCACCAATAATAAAACAAACACACAATTTCTTTGGAGGTGGACTAATTTGTCATTGATTTGATGATAAATTCTGGTTGCTTTCAGGTGAACTACTTGACAGTGTGGTTGACATCACCATAGCTTACCCGGGAACCATTCCACAAAATGAGCTAGACATTCTCAGGGGAAACTTTCCAACAGAAATCCAGTTCCTTAGTCAGTGGTACCCGAACAGAGAAATTCCCTCACATAAGGATGACCTTGACAAGTGGTGTAAAGAAAGATGGAACCATAAAGAAGAAGTCCTTAAACGGTTTTATGAAAAAAAGTCATTTGAAGGCGAAGGTGGTGAATTATACACAAATGAGAGTTTAATGGGAGCTGTGTTTATGTATTCATTTATAGTTTGGACAATTTGGGAAGTGTTTATTACATATATGATATGGAGCTACCCTATATTATTGTTATATGTGTTTTTGTGTACTCTACTGTATGCCGGCGTGTCGAAATATACACCAGGCTTTAACTTACTCATTGCCAGCTCAATGAACCTATAAATAGATGTTCGTATCTGTCTCCCCTTGTATCATATTCCTGTTCAATCAGACGGTCGCAATTTCCAAAATTGTTGGTATCGTACAATTGTATTCGTTACAAATCCGGTATTACTCAGGCTTCGCAGTAATGAAATCCATCATTATTAACATTTTTAATGTACCGTATATTTCTGGCCATAAGTCGACCGGTTTCTCATCCAGAAATGTGATGAAAGTACTATGGATGAGAAATAAGAAAAACAAAATTTTGAAGAAAAAATAAGATTATTTATGTCTGTTTATTTGTTTGTTTTATTTGATTTACTGTAATCATATGCTTAGAAAATTATTTAAATCATAAACTTCATAAATAAGCTTCATAAATTATTGTTGTACTATTGTTGTACATCAGTGTATTTTTTTATGATTTGTGATGGAAAAAAGTCAGCTAGATATCTTAAATTTAGCTCAGTTTCATTAAAAACTGAGAAAAAAATAAAACCAATGTCATATAACGAATGTCGCACAAAGTCTACAAAAGTACCCTCAACTTATTGAGGGATCCAGCTTAAAATCAGCATTTTCAGGCCAAATTTTGACCCTCGACTTATGGTCGGGAATATACGGTACTATAAAAGATATTATCTTGACTAGGATAGGCTTTATTGTCTTCCTTCGTAGCTTCGTTTGGCTTCCTTCGTAGCTTCGTTTGGCTTCCTTCGTAGCTTCATTTGGCTTCCTTCGTAGCTTCATTTGGCTTCCTTCGTAGCTTTGTTTGGCTTCCTTCGTAGCTTCGTTTGGCTTCCTTCGTAGCTTCGTTTGGCTTCCTTCGTAGCCTCGTTTCTCCAAAACAAATCATAATAGCAAATATTTACATCACTCTTGCAATTCCTTTGTTGAACGTATGTACCTGATTGTATCCATTTTTGTATGAATTTCTCACTAACAATATGCAGCGGACAAGAGCACTCAAAGTTACTGGCGTGCTCATTCACAGTGTTGGGCAGTGTTCCTCACGAGAAAAGGTGTGTTTTACATTATACATGTATGCTGTTCCAAGGATGATCTAATTACCAGGTCCGACACGTGGTTTGACGCAAATATGGCCTCCATTACATTTGAAATGCAAAGTGTGCTATTTTTCTTTGTGTCTTTGAAAAAGAACAATTAATGTAAATATAAGTAATGAATCGCGGGTTAATAATTTCCATCAGGGTATGAAATGCATTGGGCATGTTTAAAGTTAGCTTAGAGAAATAAATGATGTTACTCGGATAGAGGCCTCATAATGAAAAAACAAACAAAAGAAAACCTGCATACACAACATTTAGTATGTTTTACTAAAAATAGGACACTTGTTTTTTTGAACAGGAAAATGACTTTTAAATGATTATTTTTCTGTCAATTTCAATCTTGGTTGTGATGTGATTTGTTAGTACAGTCAGCACTTGTGCGGGTAACCTTGAGCTGGCTAACAAATGGAAGTCTTACATACAACAGGGGCGTAAGCTTGTGCTTGATATATGTGAAGGCACCTTCTTTTTTTTAATACTTTATTTATTTTACAACAATTGCGAAGCAAGTTTTAACAACTTATATTAATCACTCTCGTTGGCGCAGTTGAAAGCGTATATGTGGTCATTTGTGTGGGAGGAAACCGGAGTACCCGGAGAAAACCCACTTGTCCTATCTGGCGACCACCATACCATCTCGCATACTTCCCAGTCCGACGATCGAACCAAACCCTGGTTGTATTGGTGAGAAGCGAGTGCGCTAACCACTGTGCTAATCGGACAGCCTTTTGGATGTGGGGGGTCCAGGAGATTCTCCCTCGTAAGATTTTTGAATGTCTATTTTTCTGCAGCTGCATTTTGAAGCATTTTAAGGTATATACATGTAGTAGTTTATACAAATTTATTTTAGCTCGATTGTGAACAAGTTCTTACAAGTTATAGTAATCACTCTCGAGACCTCATTCCTGATGGAATCCATCGCCACAAGGGAGAGAAGAGGCAACGTGGAATTTAAATGCCTCGCCTAAGGACATAATCGTAATGGCTGGGCGGGGCTCGAATTCCGGGCTTTATACCTGAAGCGAACGTACTACCACCCACTGCGCTATCACAACTTCCACAAGGCATTTATTAATGAGAAATAAGGAGAACTGTTCTAAGAATCTTCTTTTATCCGCTGAAAAGTAATGAATTACCGACTTATTTTCATATTTGATTGGTTTGGCTCGTACACCTCCACCCACTTTTTAGCCTTTAATTTTTATTTCATTTTTCGCAGTTTTGAAGAAAGTGTGCCTACCATTTTTATAGGAAACTGCACCACTGTGAATCACAAGTGAATCGTCTCCAAGAGAGACATTAAACATAATATCGTGTAATATGAACAAAGAACGAAAAGTTCCGAGTTCTCATGGGGAACTTTACTGTATTTTGGTGAAATATATAATGGCTCTTTTTATAGAAATTTGGACTTTCTCAATGCTAAGACATGTTTATGCACAACAGGTGTCGATGGAGTCCACTAGGATTTAGCTAAGCAGACTTAGTTTCACATATTATTGTATAATGCTGCATAATGCCATGCCTGCAAGTCACAATATTGAAAGTTTAATTACCGGTTAACCAATTCAACACCAAGTAACTGACATGGACTGGTCCATAATATTTTTAGACCAATAAATGAATAAGAAAATTACATATGGACCAGTTCATTTATGAGTAATTTTGTCTAAAAATAGTAATGTTACT
This sequence comes from Archivesica marissinica, assembly GCA_014843695.1. Classification (NCBI taxonomy): domain Eukaryota; kingdom Metazoa; phylum Mollusca; class Bivalvia; order Venerida; family Vesicomyidae; genus Archivesica; species Archivesica marissinica. Next base: position 27,632,800 of record CM026404.1, read on the forward strand.
GGCAAAAAGTGCAGATCTGGATGTACACTTTTTGTATGCCTATTTAGAGGTCTGTAGTATTGAAATGGTTAATCAATCACAGAGTAGGGTATACGGTTATATATTGTTTATCAGTAAATCGACCGGAATGCTGTATTGTTATTAACACCAATAAATTGTAGATAATTTTATTTAGCAAAATATTTTATATAAATACTGTTAATTCCTTACTTTAATCTATTATTGTACGATGATGTCTTTATTTCTGAAAGACAAACTGTAAAATTATGGGAATTTATAACAATTATTTATAAGCGGGTTGTAAAAATATGTTCCAGTAGTTAACACATTTCATTCTGGATACATTTAAAGGCTTTTGCAAACAACATAGATCGTGGAAGTCGTGATAGCGCAGTGGATGCGCGTTCGCTTCAGGTGCGAAAGGTCCGGAGTTCGAGCCCCGCTGGCGCTGTTACGATTGTGCCCTTAGGCAAGGCATTTAAATTCCACGTTGCCTCTTCTCTCTCCCTCGTGGCAATGGATTCCACCAGGATTGAGGTCTCGAGAGTGATTAATATAAGTTAAAATAACTTGTTTCGCAATCGAGCTAAAATAAATTTGTATAAACTAACATAGATCCTGAGCAGCGTCATGCATGCTGATCAGGATCTGTGTTGTTTGCTACATAGCCAAGTTTCTTAGCAAGATCATCTGAATAGCAAACAGCATAGAGCCTGATCAGACGGAACATTCCATGGCGGCTGATCTGGCTCTATGTTCTTTGCAAATACTGTTTGAACGGTATCCAGAATCAAATGGGTTAACTACCGTACATATCTCCTATAAGATGATTTTGACTATAAGACCGTTAAGTCATCCCCCCAACTTTGGTCATAAATCAGTGGTACTTTGCATGGACTTGCAAATAGGATGGGGTGAGAAAATGGAAAACACTCGGAAGTAAAAATCAAACATATTAATAACCCTTTCCGTCATAGAAGCACCTCATGATGCCATTACCAATACGACATACATTAAACCTTTCCCTCATAGAAGCACCTCATGACGCCATTACCAATATGACATACATTGTCAATGTAGTAGCCAAACCAATGTTCATAATAAAGGCCAGAATCTCAATTTGTCCCAGTAATATCTATGGAGGGGGTGGGGGGGATAGATATGGCCACTACTTATCCACTGCATGATAGCTAAATGGCTGTCGTTTGTATGGAGATATAATATTATATTAACCTAAATCTCTATGAAGGAAAGGGTTAAACACTCACTGATGCACAATGAGAACAATGTAAATTTGATTTGCTTGATTGACAAGTTCAGATTACAGACAGAGCTATGCTATTGTTACCCCTTTGAGTTATTATGTATCCCCACATATTTTTTTTGCTGTTGCCCTCTGTCTCTTAGTTGCCCTCTGTCTCTTAGTCTGTCTGCTTTACATTGTCCACGTTTCATCTCCATAACCCCTTGTTGGATTGTCACCAAACTTAGCATGAAGCCTAGTTATTAGTATGATGTCTAGTTATGCATATTGTACTTTTTGGTTGGATGTTTTTTGTGGATTTATGGCCATTTGGACATTTTTATGGTGCAAAGTCAGCATGATGTCTAGTTGTGCATATTGTAATCCCGTTCTGGTTGGATGAATTTTTGGGGATTATCGGCCATTTTTATAACCCAGAGCTTGTCCATTCTACATAATACAACATATGACTTCATTGCTATATATATATATAGCATTTTTATTATTCCACTGAAGCAACTATACGTTTTTTCATAAATCAATATCTGGTGTCTATATAAGATCGTTAATTAATGGAAAAACAGTTTCAAGGAAAGTTTGTTTTTGTTTTTTTTATTCACATAGGCCATAATCTGGGGATAAAAATTGTGTGTTATTGGGGAGTAAGTACGATATTTGTCGTTTGATTATAGCATTGATAACAAAAGCCTCTGCATATTACCTTATATCTGATTTTTGTCATGACCATCTAGTATTATTAGCACTTTATTCGTGTGCATCTTCAATCGCCAACATTAGAGCAGCGAAACCGATGAACGACGAACGGCTCTAGCAGCTGCTATACCAAATATGAACACCACACAATTGTTTTTGTTTTTATATCGTTTTTAAAGTTCATAAAAAATAAATTACCATTTTCTTTGCCACATATTTTTTATTCTATATACAGAGGTTTCACAAGAAACAGGCAAAGTTTTGATTTTTCCCTTTTTTTAATTTATAAAATTGCGAACAAAAATAAAACCAAACCAGAAGGATCATGGGAAGACGGTGCATGTTTGTAAATTATTTTTCTTATTTTTGTGATAGCATAAAGTTGTACTTACGTATTTTTTTGCTACATCTACTATGTATTTATTCTTGTAATTCTTTACATTTTCATTGATCTCGTATACCTGTGTACAAATGCAAGCTATGATGTAGAGCAATCGAATGACCACATTTACGATCTCATCTGCAATCGTAGCCTGGGAACAGGCGTTGACATATTTTGCCTGTTCAGTCAAATAAATATATTTTAACAGACCATTAATTGGGACATTTTGAGTTTCTGATAATATCATTTTGCCAGAAGTTAAAAAGTGAATAATCGACAGACTGGAACCCAGGCTACTGCAATAGTAAAAATAAATAAAGTTTAAACTCTAGAGCAATAGGTTTTATGTGTTGATGTCATATAAGAGGTGTTCATAACTTATAATGTCAAGCAAGAATTTGAAATTGGACCGTGTTTTTGGCCTAATCTAATTAGTGTTCATGTCTCTTTCTTTCAGTATTGTCCATTCTTTTTAAAAATGTATAAATTTTGCCAAAAACCAACATGAAACAATTAAAAAGCCTATGTCAATATTTTCACCTATCAAAAGACAATACGTTGTCAGTGTTCTGATGTATCAAAAGAAAGTACTCTGTCAATATGCCGACGAAAAAAAAACCCAAACCACACAAAAAAAACCCAAACCACAAAAAAAAACCCAAACCAAAACCCAAACCACACACAAAACCCAACCACAAAAAAAAACCCAAACACACAAAAAAACCCAAACCACATATCAAAAGAAAGTACTCTGTCAATATGCCGACGTATTAAAAGAAAGTACTCTGTCAATATGCTGACGTATCAAAAGAAAGTACTCTGTCAATATGCCGACGTATCAAAAGAAAGTACTCTGTCAATATGCCGACGTATCAAAAGAAAGTACTCTGTCAATATGCCGACGTATCAACAGAAAGTATGCATGTGTTTTACGTTTGTTTATCATCGATACCGGTTGCCCATATGAGCGACGCCTCCTGAAAATATTAGTCATTTTAAAATTTTGGAGGATACAGACAGAGACCCATTCCAGAGTCTCCTCTGGTTCCTTTATGTGCACGGTGTACAGCATCGACACAAGACCTCGGCTTAAAGTGCCATCTGAAAGACTGTTAATTTTATTAGGGTCAGACGGGGGATCGAACCTGCGATCCCTGGATTACCAATCCAGCGTGTTACCACTGGACTACAGATACGCTGTCAATATTCGGACCTATCAAAAGAAAGTACATGTACACTGAAATTGCCGACGTATCAAACGATTATTTTACAACTTTTATGCCAGTAATTGATTTACTTGTTCCTCTGACTTGGTGCCATGTAATTTGGAATGATGTATTTTTCTATGACACATACTATGACACATACTATGACACATACTATGACACATACTATGACACATACTATGACACATACTTTCACTGTTAATATATATTTATTCTAAATACTCAGCTGATTATTTTGTAAGATATTAATATTTTTGTAATATTCTTTGGATGTTGATGTTGATATTGACTACCGGTACTTTGGATGTTGATGTTGCTATTGACTACCGGTACTTTGGATGTTGATGTTGCTATTGACTACCGGTACTTTGGATGTTGATGTTGCTATTGACTACCGGTACTTTGGATGTTATATACATACACATTACTTCATCAATTACGGCTGATTACAAACCTTGCAAATGTGCCAATATATTTGGTATGTTTACATTTCAGACTTTGTTTTATGTTATATTGAATTCATAATATGTGTTATTACAAAATATACAACATTATTGCATACGCTACTATAAATAGTAACAAATTTAATGGTAGAAAAGCAAAATATCTGGTCGACGCGGTCAATATATTTCGATTTTCGGCTCTGCCGGGCCAATATTCGATATTGGTCCGGCACACGCCGAGAACGAATCACGAGCATGTGTCACAGGTAGCAACAACATAGTAACTACATTGTGTAAACATGGCCGTTGAAGCAACACTAAAGTCGTTGTCTGACAGATTGTTGTTTCTTGACGGTAAAATGGCTGAGCGAAATAAGCAAATAACAGCAGAAGAAACCTACGGCTATGTATGCAATAAAGAAGTTATTAAACGGCTGCGGTGGGCCATTTGTGGATATTGGCGCACCTATCCGATATCGGCCCTCGGGCCAATATCTCCATAGGGTGCGCCAATATCCACAAATGGCCCACCGCTAATAACCTCTAAATATTACACTCCACTCAGAGCTCGTCCTAGGTCAGAGTGAGAAAGTACGCGAGTGTGCCCTTAAATTGTATTATTTAATAAATTTCAACAACATAGAGTTAAAATACATCACCATTAAATACATTTGGAAAAAAAGGAGTATTTTACATACTCTGGTGTAGCGTAAATTGTTTTCTTTTAGAGAGAAATTGGGCCCCCTCGCTGACGTTTCTATTACCTCCCTTTGCAGATATAGTCTGATTTACAGACTTCGGCCTTCGTGATATATTTCTACGCATAAGAACTGCGATTTCCTTTAAACGCCATTCATTTGGCTTTCGAAAATTCCTCCCGCATAAGGGGTGATGACGTTATTTTTTATGGAAAATATCAATCTAGTGCATAAATGAACATAAGTTGTAACGGATCAATAATTTTATTTATTTTGTCAAATAAAACTGTACAGAATAGTAACTGAAACGTTACTTAACAGAAAAATAAGACGGACAAGAGATTATCTGATTCTAAAATAGCTCACTTCCGCGAATTCCCACGGTAGTATTTTACAAACATCACGTGACTTTCATTCATAAAACTTTACACGCATTGTATAAATGGAATAGCCAAAACACTGTGCGCGCGCAGCATAGTTCAAGGTAGGTATATCGCAGAATAACCCGAGGTAGATTTTACTCTACAAGTATGCATGTTATTAGCTGGGTCGTGTTAGAATATATAATATACATTGGGAGGTTACAAAGGCATATGCATATTTTTTAAAATTGTAGTCATTTGCATGCCACGATTTTAGATATTTCGGTCGTCGGCTGATAAAATTTATTCTGGTAAAAACTGGCAAAGAGCTGTTGTGATGTCACACGCACCTTGCAAAAGTGATATAAGAGTTATTCTTAAAATGGCATCGACCATGATCTAATTATTGTGCAATATATGTGGACGTTTAATTGCTATTAACTCCTTATAAGTTTTTAGAATATTTTGTTTACATCCAGACATGTTGAATATGATGATAAATTCAAATTAATAGCATTGTTCCCTTGTTGGCATTTTTCCTTTGACTAATTCAAATAATAAATGTGTTCAAATTATTCTATATACCTATTCTATATACCTATTCTATATACTGTAATGTTTGTTTTACCACTAGAGATAATGCAAGCTTGAGCTGGGCTTTCCCAATGTGGTTTCTGTGTGTGTGTTTTACGTTTATTTATCGTCGCTACCGGTTATCCATATGAGCGACGCCTCCAGAAGAGATTAGTCATTTTAGAGTTTGGAGGATAGTGCAATGATACAGAAAGAGACCCATTACAGAGTCTCCTCTGGTTCTTTTACGTGCACGGTGTAAAGCACCGACACGAGACCTCGGTTTATCGTCCCATCTGAAAGACTGTTAATTTTATTATGGTCAGACGGGGGATCGAACCTGCGATCCCTGGATTACCAGTCCAGCGTGTTAACCACTGGACTACAGATCTGTCTGTATGTGGTTTCTTACTACTATGGATATTAATAAGTAAATATGAATGCATGATTTGCAGCTGCCGACAATTGAGTTATATAATGTATTACTCAATGTTACAGTGCCATGGCAACCATTCGAGGATGGTATTTGATGCATTGGTTAATGTTGGCAATTATGTTTCATAATATGCACCCAATCAGTTCCTTTCAATATTGTGTAAATGTCTCTCTTTCCAGTTCTGTTTTTGCAGTTCCATAGCTATGCAGCAGCTGTATGGTGAGCTATGCAGCAGCTGTATGGTGAGCTATGCAGCAGCTGTGGAGTGAGCTATGCAGCAGCTGTGGGATGAGCTATGCAGCAGCTGTGGGGTGAGCTATGCAGCAGCTGTATGGTGAGCTATGCAGCAGCTGTGGGATGAGCTATGCAGCAGCTGTGGGGTGAGCTATGCAGCAGCTGTGGGGTGAGCTATGCAGCAGCTGTGGGGTGAGCTATGCAGCAGCTGTATGGTGAGCTATGCAGCAGTGTATGGTGAGCTATGCAGCAGTTGTGGGGTGAGCTATGCAGCAGCTGTGGGGTGAGCTATGCAGCAGCTGTGGGGTGAGCTATGCAGCAGCTGTGGTGTGAGCTATGCAGCAGCTGTGTGGTGAGCTATGCAGCAGCTGTGGGGTGAGCTATGCAGCAGCTGTGGGGTGAGCTTTGCAGCAACGAGAGTGATTAATAAAATTGTTAAAACTTGCTTCATTGCAATCGTTGTAAAATAAATAAAGTTTAAAAATTAACAATCGATATACTATAGTAGTAGTGCACCTTTGCTTCATATTCTTAATATATATATCTGTACACGTATATATCTGTACAAGTATCTGCTGGTATTCATACACATTCCACAAGGTGTGTTGCCTGTTACTGTTTTGAATACCGCTTTAACCCTTTGCACACTAGCGGCAGATAAAATCACTTTTGCAAACAGCATAGAACCAGATCAGACAGCACAGAATGTGGCATCTGATCAGGCTCTATGCTGGTTGCTATTCGGAGAGTGGAGCTAAATCACTTGGTTGAATAGCAAACAACATAGATCCTGATCAGATGCGGATGATGTGGATGTATGGTGTTTGCAAGTGTGATTCTATTTACTCAGGATGCAGGATTGAGCATCTTTTATTCTGTTTGACAGAGATTTGCATGATAATTGTTATGTTTAATATGTTTACATGTATATTTACACAAAATATAGGACATAGAATACCTGTTTAAAATATTTTCGTTGTGTTTTCAATTTTATTGAGGTCCATGTATTCATACATCTACCTTGTAGATTGTGTAAGGTTTTAGTGAAATAGGGCATATTTTGGTAGAAGTATGTGAGATGGTACGGTGGTAGCCAGATTGGACAGGTGGGTTTTCTCCAGGTACTCCGGTTTGCTCCCACACGAACATATACGCTTTCATATTAAAGTTTAGACAGTGGAAATACTAAATCAGTTTTTGCATGTTATTGACAAATAAAGGATCATATTTTATTTAAGGAATAAAATCAACTTAAAGTTTAAACTTTATTTATTTTACAACGATTGCGAAGCAAGTTTTAGCAACTTATATTAATCATTCTCGTTGGCGCGAATGAAAGCGTATAATGTGTCATTCATGTGGGAGGAAACCGGATGTACCCGGAGAAAACCCACCTGTCTGATCTGGCGACCACCGTACCATCTCACATACTTCCCGATCCGAGGATCGAACCCGGGTTGCATTGGTGAGAAGCGAGCGCGCTAATCACTGCGCTAATCGGACAGCTTAAATCAAATTATGTTTTGTTTATTGTGGTATACAATACATTTGTTCTGTGTAAAATGTATCAGAAGGCCGAAAACACATCTCTGTTACATGAAATTTATGTGAGTGAAATTGTAGTTGATGTTAAAAGATGTTGTGCCATCTGAGGCAAGAGCATTAAATGCAGGAATGATCACATAGCATGTTATTTCATCTGCTGTAAGAGCATTAAATGCCGGAATGATCACATAGCATGTTATTTCATCTGCTGTAAGAGCATTAAATGCCAGAATGATCACATAGCTTGTTATTTCATCTGCTGTAAGAGCATTAAATGCAGGAATGATCACATAGCATGTTATTTCATCTGCTGTAAGAGCATTAAATGCCGGAATGATCACATAGCATGTTATTTCATCTGCTGTAAGAGCATTAAATGCCGGAATGATCACATAGCATGTTATTTCATCTGCTGTAAGAGCATTAAATGCCGGAATGATCACATAGCATGTTATTTCATCTGCTGTAAGAGCATTAAATGCCGGAATGATCACATAGCATGTCATTTCATCTGCTGTAAGAGCATTAAATGCAGGAATGATCACATAGCATGTCATTTCATCTGCTGTAAGAGCATTAAATGCCGGAATGATCACATAGCATGTTATTTCATCTGCTGTAAGAGCATTAAATGCAGGAATGATCACATAGCATGTTATTTCATCTGCTGTAAGAGCATTAAATGCAGGAATGATCACATAGCATGTTATTTCATCTGCTGTAAGAGCATTAAATGCCGGAATGATCACATAGCATGTTATTTCATCTGCTGTAAGAGCATTAAATGCCGGAATGATCACATAGCATGTTATTTCATCTGCTGTAAGAGCATTAAATGCCGGAATGATCACATAGCATGTTATTCATCTGCTGTAAGAGCATCGGAATGATCACATAGCATGTTATTCATCTGCTGTAAGAGCATTAAATGCAGGAATGATCACATAGCATGTTATTTCATCTGCTGTAAGAGCATTAAATGCCGGAATGATCACATAGCATGTTATTTCATCTGCTGTAAGAGCATTAAATGCCGGAATGATCACATAGCATGTTATTTCATCTGCTGTAAGAGCATTAAATGCCGGAATGATCACATAGCATGTTATTTCATCTGCTGTAAGAGCATTAAATGCCGGAATGATCACATAGCATGTTATTTCATCTGCTGTAAGAGCATTAAATGCCGGAATGATCACATAGCATGTTATTTCATCTGCTGTAAGAGCATTAAATGCCGGAATGATCACATAGCATGTTATTTCATCTGCTGTAAGAGCATTAAATGCCGGAATGATCACATAGCATGTTATTTCATCTGCTGTAAGAGCATTAAATGCCGGAATGATCACATAGCATGTTATTTCATCTGCTGTAAGAGCATTAAATGCCGGAATGATCACATAGCATGTTATTTCATCTGCTGTAAGAGCATTAAATGCCGGAATGATCACATAGCATGTTATTTCATCTGCTGTAAGAGCATTAAATGCCGGAATGATCACATAGCATGTTATTTCATCTGCTGTAAGAGCATTAAATGCCGGAATGATCACATAGCATGTTATTTCATCTGCTGTAAGAGCATTAAATGCCGGAATGATCACATAGCATGTTATTTCATCTGCTGTAAGAGCATTAAATGCCGGAATGATCACATAGCATGTTATTTCATCTGCTGTAAGAGCATTAAATGCCGGAATGATCACATAGCATGTTATTTCATCTGCTGTAAGAGCATTAAATGCCGGAATGATCACATAGCATGTTATTTCATCTGCTGTAAGAGCATTAAATGCCGGAATGATCACATAGCATGTTATTTCATCTGCTGTAAGAGCATTAAATGCCGGAATGATCACATAGCATGTTATTTCATCTGCTGTAAGAGCATTAAATGCCGGAATGATCACATAGCATGTTATTTCATCTGCTGTAAGAGATTTGACTAGAAGTTATACAACCTTAGAGCTCCGAAAACCTGTACGGCCTTGAAATACAGTGTGTGTTTCCTGGTATAGTGACGTTTCCTTCATTCACTTGAAAACTTCATAAGCATATTTACCATCCTTCATAATTTCCATTCTGTGCTCCACTCATGCTGCACAAATGGTAAAAGGTTAAATGTATTAGAAATTTATGTCAAACTGCTTGAACGTCATTTCTTATGGCTGTTGTATTAGCAAGAATTGCTTAAATTTGTGCAGTGAGCAGTATCTCTGGCTGTCCTATTACCTCCCTTGGCAGATAAAGTCTGATTTATCACAAACTGTATATCGGTTCTTTCAGTTGGAATCCTTTGGTTTTTACTGTTGTTCCCTAACCAGATGTTGCGGTATGATAATGGTGATTTCATCATAATCGTGTTATTATTTTGATAACAATTTTTTATTGATAACTACCCATTGGATATACTGTGTGATATCCATCGAGATATAGTAATTTAATAATTATATAAACGGGTGAGAAAGTGGATTAAAATTGATAGCATTTTGTGCAATGCATACAGAGGAAACCACTTAAGACCTATTTACTTTTATGGAGTATTCAGGGGAAATAACTGTCCGATGTCTCTCATTAGTTTTGATCTAATCGCCAATAAGCCTGATGTGGTACTGTTATGTTGATCTGCTGTATCTGTTAAAGAGAAACATTGGTCGATTGCTGTCCCTGCATACTCCTAAATGTAGATTGATCTGACTAACTGACTTATTTAAAGTCGCTACCGCATAAATGCATTTGGGTGACTGAGTTTTCTAAGATGATTAAAATACACATCTCAAAGTGATGGTTATGCCTATCGTAATTATTATAACTAGGTGCTTAGAGGGCTATGAGGGCTGCTGTTATCTCAGTGAGTTCGGATTTTCATATCTCTGACTGTCACTCACACAAGAATTTGTGCCAGCCATAGTCGTGGGTAGACCGGGTGAATACAATACCCGGTGGATGTATACTTCTAAGTAGATTGGTCTTGTAGTATATGCAATATATATGCAGAGCGCTGTGGTAGATTGTTATAAAGGTTCTTATCATAGCATACATGGAGAGTCTGTGTTTAGAGCTAGTACATGACGGCAAACTAATGCTTATTGCTAAGAATAAATGTTATATAGCTTATAGCTTGTGTTAGTCGATTGTCGTAAATGACGAATGTCCGCTTAAGGTCGATAATTTTAATTAATTGGATTGGATCAAGTTCCGGGAATTAACTATCATTGTTAATATGCCTAATGAATTGTCGGATATTGGTTCCATCGATCATTTCAACTGTGAAATTCAAGTTTGTTAGCGATCACAGATGGAAACGATGGACGAGAGCATTAGAAATATTCATCGTGGGAAAGGCGGGAACTGATGTGGCTCAGAATGAGTTAGAATGAGCCGACTCCATTGTGCTGGACTACAAGTCCAAGAAATATTCATTGTGGGAAAGGCGGGAACTGATGCGACTCAGAATGAGTTAGAATGAGCCGACTCCATTGTGCTGGACTACAAGTCCAAGAAATATTCATCGCGGGAACTGATGCGACTCAGAATGAGTTAGAATGAGCCAACTCCATTGTGCTGGACTACAAGTCCAAGAAATATTCTTCGTGGGAAAGACGGGAACTGATGCGACTCAGAATGAGTTAGAATGAGTAGTGCGGTTACGCCAAAAGGCTCAAATTTGTGAGTTTGGGGATTCTAAAAATAACAATATTAGGGATCATATCATCGATAAATGTACAACATTAACCCTTTGCATGCTAGCGGCAGAAAAAAACACTTTTCTAAAAAGCATAGAACCATATCAGATGGCACAGAACATGCCATCTGATTGGGCTCTATGCTCTTTGCTATTCGGATAGTGGAGAGAGCTAATAGCATACCAAACAACAGACGTAGCGTTGTGATATTATTTAGTCAGCACGCAAAGGGTTAAGCAAGAAATATGTTGGGAATGGAAAAGACGTAGCATTAGAAACATTAATTGAAATAGCTCGTGCTTATCAAAATGCAGATAGACAAGCCATATCAATCAACGAGACTGACATACATGTACGTGAATCTGTGAATAAATTATCCATACGGAAAAAAAGTGCTCAAGAAAGAGATTATTATAATTGCACAGATTAGGTTAAAAGACATAGAATGCTTTAATAATGGATACCACTCTGCTGGCTTGCATCTTGCAGTACAAACACGTAGACCTCTGCTGGCTTGCATCTTGTCAGTACAAACACGTAGAACTCTGATGCTTGCATCTTGTCAGTACAAACACGTAGAACTCTGATGGCTTGCATCTTGTCAGTAAAACACGTACAACTCTGCTGGCTTGCATCTTGTCAGTACAAACACGTACAATTCTGCTGGCTTGCATGCTGCAGTACAAACACGTACACCTCTGCTGGCTTGCATCTTGTCAGTACAAACACGTACAATTCTGCTGGCTTGCATGCTGCAGTACAAACACGTACACCTCTGCTGGCTTGCATCTTGTCAGTACAAACACGTACAACTCTGCTGGCTTGCATCTTGTCAGTACAAACACGTACAATTCTGCTGGCTTGCATCTTGTCAGTACAAACACGTACAACTCTGCTTGCTTGCTTGCATGCTGCAGTACAAACACGTACACCTCTGCTGGCTTGCATCTTGTCAGTACAAACACGTACAATTCTGCTGGCTTGCATCTTGTCAGTACAAACACGTACAATTCTGCTGGCTTGCATCTTGTCAGTACAAACACGTACAACTCTGCTGGCTTGCATCTTGTCAGTACAAACACGTACAATTCTGCTGGCTTGCATCTTGTCAGTACAAACACGTACAAGTCTGCTGGCTTGCAGTTTGTCAGTACAAACACTTAGAACTCTGCTGCCTTGCATATTGTCAGTACAAACACGTATAACTCTGCTGGCTTGCATATTGTCAGTACAAACACGTAGAACTCTGCTGCCTTGCATCTTGTCAGTACAAACACGTATAACTCTGCTGGCTTGCATCTTGTCAGTACACACACGTAGATCTTTGCTGGCTTGCAGCTTGTCAGTACAAACACTTAGAACTATGCTGCCTTGCATCTTGTCAGTACAAACACGTATAACTCTGCTGGCTTGCATCTTGTCAGTACAAGCACGTAGAATTCTGCTGGCTTGCATCTTGTCAGTACAAACACGTACAATTCTGCTGGCTTGTATCTTGTCAGTACAAGCACGTATAACTCTGCTGGCTTGCATCTTGTCAGTACAAACACGTAGAACTCTGCTGGCTTGCATCTTGCTGTACAAGCACGTACAACTCTGCTGGCTTGCATCTTGCTGTACAAGCACGTAGAACTCTGCTGGCTTGCATCTTGCTGTACAAACACGTAGAACTCTGCTGGCTTGCATCTTGCTGTACAAACACGTAGAACTCTGCTTGCTTGTATCTTGCTGTACAAGCACGTATAACTCTGCTGGCTTGCATCTTGCTGTACAAACACGTAGAACTCTGCTGGCTTGCATCTTGCTGTACAAACACGTAGAACTCTGCTGGCTTGCATGCTGTAGTACAAACACGTACAACTCTGCTTGCTTGTATCATGTCAGTACAAACACGTAGAATTCTGCTGGCATGCATCTTGTCAGTACAAACACGTATAACTCTGCTGGCTTGCATCTTGTCAGTACAAACACGTACAATTCTGCTGGCTTGCATGCTGCAGTACAAACACGTACAACTCTGCTTGCTTGCATCATGTCAGTACAAACACGTATAATTCTGCTGGCTTGCATCTTGTCAGTACAAACACGTATAACTCTGCTGGCTTGCATCTTGTCAGTACAAACACGTACAATTCTGCTGGCTTGCATGCTGCAGTACAAACACGTACAACTCTGCTTGCTTGTATCTTGTCAGTACAAGCACGTACAACTCTGCTGCCTTGCATCTTGTCAGTACAAACACGTAGAACTCTGCTGGCTTGCATATTGTCGGTACAAACACGTATAACTCTGCTGCCTTGCATCTTGTCAGTACAAACACGTACAACTCTGCTGGCTTGCATCTTGCAGTACAAGCACGTACAACTCTGCTGGCTTGCATCTTGCTGTACAAACACGTAGAACTCTGCTTGCTTGTATCTTGTCAGTACAAACACGTATATCTCTGCTGGCTTGCAGCTTGTCAGTACAAACACTTAGAACTCTACTGCCTTGCATATTGTCAGTACAAACACGTAGAACTCTGCTGGCTTGCATATTGTCAGTACAAACACGCAGAACTCTGCTGCCTTGCATCTTGTCAGTACAAACACGTATAACTCTGCTGGCTTGCATCTTGTCAGTACAAGCACGTATAATTATTCTGGCTTGCATCTTGTCAGTACACACACGTACAATTCTGCTGGCTTGCATCTTGTCAGTACAAGCACGTATAACTCTGCGGGCTTGCATCTTGTCAGTACAAACACGTAGAATTATGCTGGCTTGCATCTTGTCAGTACAAACACGTACAATTATGCTGGCTTGCATCTTGCTGTACAAACACGTAGAACTCTGCTGGCTTGCATCTTGCTGTACAAGCACGTACAACTCTGCTGGCTTGCATCTTGCTGTACAAACACGTACAACTCTGCTGGCTTGCATCTTGCTGTACAAACGCGTAGAACTCTGCTGGCTTGCATCTTGTCAGTACAAACACGTAGATCTCTGATGGCTTGCATCTTGCAGTGCAAACACGTAGATCTCTGCTGGCTTGCATCTTGCAGTACAAACACGTACAACTCTGCTGGCTTGCATCTTGCTGTACAAACACGTAGAACTCTGCTGGCTTGCATCTTGTCAGTACAAACACGTATAACTCTGATGGCTTGCATCTTGCAGTGCAAACACGTAGATCTCTGCTGCCTTGCATCTTGCTGTACAAACACGTAGAACTCTGCTGGCTTGCATCTTGCTGTACAAACACGTAGAACTCTGCTGGCTTGCATCTTGCAGTACAAGCACGTACAACTCTGCTGGCTTGCATCTTGCTGTACAAACACGTAGAACTCTGCTGGCTTGCATCTTGTCAGTACAAACACGTAGATCTCTGATGGCTTGCATCTTGCAGTGCAAACACGTAGATCTCTGCTGGCTTGCATCTTGCAGTACAAACACGTACAACTCTGCTGGCTTGCATCTTGCTGTACAAACACGTAGAACTCTGCTGGCTTGCATCTTGTCAGTACAAACACGTATATCTCTGATGGCTTGCATCTTGTAGTGCAAACACGTAGATCTCTGCTGCCTTGCATATTGTCAGTACAAACACGTAGAACTCTGCTGGCTTGCATCTTGCAGTGCAAACACGTAGATCTCTGCTGGCTTGCATATTGTCAGTACAAACACGTACAACTCTGCTGGCTTGCAGCTTGTCAGTACAAACACTTAGAACTCTGCTGCCTTGCATATTGTCAGTACAAACACGTAGAACTCTGATGGCTTGCATGCTGCAGTACAAACACGTACAACTCTGCTTGCTTGTATCATGTCAGTACAAACACGTAGAATTCTGCTGGCTTGCATCTTGTCAGTACAAACACGTATAACTCTGCTGGCTTGAATCTTGTCAGTACAAACACGTACAATTCTGCTGGCTTGCATGCTGCAGTACAAACACGTACAACTCTGCTTGCTTGTATCTTGTCAGTACAAGCACGTACAACTCTGCTGCCTTGCATATTGTCAGTACAAACACGTAGAACTCTGCTAGCTTGCATCTTGTCAGTACAAACACGTACAATTATGCTGGCTTGCATGCTGCAGTACAAACACGTACAACTCTGCTTGCTTGTATCTTGTCAGTACAAGCACGTACAACTCTGCTGGCTTGCATATTGTCAGTACAAACACGTAGAACACTGCTAGCTTGCATCTTGTCAGTACAAACACGTACACTTCTGCTGGCTTGCATGCTGCAGTACAAACACGTACAACTCTGCTTGCTTGTATCTTGTCAGTACAAGCACGTACAACTCTGCTTGCTTGTATCTTGTCAGTACAAGCACGTACAACTCTGCTGGCTTGCATCTTGTCAGTACACACATGTAGAACTCTGATGGCTTGCATCTTGCAGTACAAACACGTAGAACTCTGCTAGCTTGCATATTGTCAGTACAAACACGTAGAACTCTGCTAGCTTGCATATTGTCAGTACAAACACGTATAACTCTGCTAGCTTGCATATTGTCAGTACAAACACGTAGAACTCTGCTGGCTTGCATCTTGCAGTACAAACACGTAGAACTCTGTTGGTTTGCATCTTGTCAGTACAAACACGTAGAACTCTGATAGCTTGCATCTTGTCAGTACAAACACGTAGAACTCTGCTGGCTTGCATCTTGCTGTACAAACACGTAGAACTTTGCTGCCTTGCATCTTGTCAGTACAAACACGTAGACCTCTGCTGGCGTGCATGCTGCAGTATAAACAATATCACTCTGCTGGCTTGCATCTTGCTGTACAAACACATATAACTTTGCTGGCTTGCATCTTGACAACTATTTGTTACATCTCCACAGTAGTGCTTGACAAATTGCTTTTGTCAAGAATTGCTAAAAATTGTTCATCAGTGCAAATATGTTGACCATTTATAATGGATTTTTTAGTAGTCATATTTCATACAAATATGCATCCTAAAACTGGCTGGCATCCAACCAAATAGTCTCAATTCCTTGGTGCCATTGAATTTCTAAGAATTATAAATCTATTATTACATGGTAATTTTATTATTATATGGTAATTTTGTTATTACATGCTATTTAGTCAATAGCCCTCGTCAATGGGGGATATGTCGAGTGGTTGAGGTCGCTGACTGTAACACATCATCACTGATGGTCACCCAATCGAGCCCCGCTCAGGCCGCGTCTCATTTATATGAAAAAGTTGGCAATTAATTAACCGCTGGAGCCTGCCCAGGAAAGGTGTTGTATGGTATATTGCCCGCTGACAGCGTTTTCTACTCTACACAAGTGGATATAACTTAACACTGAGTGGAAAGATAAACAACAATGCTGGAGAAATCATAGATATAACATATCTACGTAATTCCAGAATACACATATATTCATTTTATTTGATATTTAAATTCTTTGTTCTAGCTGTTGCTTCAAGAAATTATTTGATAGCAAAATATAAATACATCAGGCTAAAAAACATTAATGTAAATCGTCAATGTTTAACAAACTAAATATTTGAACTATAAGATTTACCTCCCTTATATTTATCGCCGACATTTGTACACTCTAGACATTTCAAAGTCAGTGATGGTAATCTAAGTGCAGCTGCCAATTTACATATTTAAATCAGCATCGGTGAGTTTAATTTTTAAATTAATGTGTATGGTTGTATGTATGTATGTTCCATTTATCTCAAACACATATACGGGGACCTATTCATGGTTTTCCTTGGCAAGCTTAGCAAGTACTAAGCAATATGGGCAGGGATCATTCTAGAGGGCGATGTGGGCGAAATTGTCGCCCTAGGGACCCTGACTTCGCCCTCTGGGGGCCCCACTTCTCCCTAAAAAAAATAAAAATGTTTTTTACAATTTTTCAAACAAAATGTTGCCTAGTAAGATAAACTGGCCCATTATAAACCACTCCTTCTATTCAAATGTTGTATTTAATGGTTGTACTGTGCATTTTAACCCTATTTTGCAGAAGTATATTAAAGAACACCATTTAAGGAAGCGATCACGCGCTTTCTCACTTCTCCCAAAAATTCTGACCTAGAATGAACCCTGATGGGTAATGTGCCTTGCTCAAGGACACTACATGCGCTCTATAACCGAGTATCAAACACAGGACCTTTCAAGGCCAACTATGGACGACCCTCTTCCACTATACCACGGACGCCTCCAAATATATAGATTTGAAAAATGTGACATTTTACTATCGTCGCTACCGGTTGCACCTACATGTATGAGCTATGCATCTCGAAGAGATTAGTTATTTTAGATTTTTGGAGGATAGTGCAATGATAAAGACAGAGACCGGTACTTTTACGTGCACGATGTACAGCACCGACACGATACCTCGGTTTAAAGTACCATCTGAAAGGCTGTTAATTTTATTAGGGACAGACGGGGAATCGAACCTGCAATCCCTGGATTACCAGTCCATCGAAACAAATATTATGTAGAGGTCTTATATATAGGACTAGTTATGAAATAGTAAACGAGTGACCATAAATATAAGGATAACACTATGTACTAATATGTATCAGGGTTCATTCTACGTCTGAATTTTTGGGAGAAGTGAGAAAGTACGTGATCGCGTCCTTAAGTGGTGTTCTTTAATAAATTTCAACAAAATATTATTAAAATGCACAGTATGACCATTAAATACAACAATTGAATAAAATGAGTGCTTTATAATGGACCTGTGTATCTTACTGAACAAAATTGTGTATGAAAATTGTACAACCTGGCATATTCATCCATCCGGTATATCCTTCCACCTGGCATATCCTTCCACCCAGTATATCCTTCCACCCGGTATATCCTTCCACCCAGTATATCCTTCCACCCGGTATATCCTTCCACCCGGTATATCCTTCCACCTGGTATATTTGTCCACCCGGTATATCCTTCCACCCAGTATATCCTTCCACCCAGTATATCCTTCCACCCAGTATATCCTTCCACCCGGTATATCCTTCCACCCAGTATATCCTTCCACCCAGTATATCCTTCCACCCAGTATATCCTTCCACCCAGTATATCCTTCCACCCAGTATATCCTTCCACCCGGTATATCCTTCCACCCGGTATATTCGTCCACCCGGTATATCCTTCCACCTGGTATATCCTTCCACCCGGTATATCCTTCCACCCGGTATATCCTTCCACCTGGTATATCCTTCCACCCGGTATATCCTTCCACCCGGTATATCCTTCCACCCAGTATATCCTTCGACCTGGTATATCCTTCCACCCGGTATATTCGTCCACCCGGTATATCCTTCCACCCAGTATATCCTTCCACCCGATATATCCTTCCACCCAGTATATCCTTCCACCCGGTATATTCGTCCACCCGGTATATCCTTCCACCTGGTATATCCTTCCACCCAGTATATCCTTCCACCCGGTATATCCTTCCACCTGGTATATTTGTCCACCCGGTATATCCTTCCACCCAGTATATTCTTCCACCCAGTATATCCTTCCACCCGGTATATTCTTCCACCCGGTATATCCTTCCACCCAGTATATCCTTCCACCCGGTATATCCTTCCACCCAGTATATCCTTCCACCCAGTATATCCTTCCACCCGGTATATCCTTCCACCCAGTATATCCTTCCACCCAGTATATCCTTCCACCTGGTATATCCTTCCACCCAGTATATCCTTCCACCCGGTATATCCTTCCACCCAGTATATCCTTCCACCCGGTATATCCTTCCACCCGGTATATCCTTCCACCCAGTATATCCTTCCACCCAGTATTCTTCCCAGTATATCCTTCCACCCAGTATATCCTTCCACCCGGTATATCCTTCCACCCAGTATATCCTTTCACCCAGTATATCCTTCCACCCAGTATATCCTTCCACCCAGTATATCCTTCCACCCAGTATATCCTTCCACCCAGTATATCCTTCCACCCGGTATATCCTTCCACCCGGTATATCCTTCCACCCGGTATATCCTTCCACCCAGTATATCCTTCCACCCGGTATATCCTTCCACCCGGTATATCCTTCCACCTGGTATATCCTTCCACCCGGTATATTTGTCCACCCGGTATATCCTTCCACCCAGTATATCCTTCCACCCGGTATATCCTTCCACCTGGTATATTTGTCCACCCGGTATATCCTTCCACCCGGTATATCCTTCCACCCAGTATATCCTTCCACCTGGTATATTTGTCCACCCGGTATATCCTTCCACCCGGAATATCCTTCCACCCGGTATATCCTTCCACCCGGTATATCCTTCCACCCGGTATATCCTTCCACCCAGTATATCCTTCCACCTGGTATATCCTTCCACCCGGTATATCCTTCCACCTGGTATATTTGTCCACCCGGTATATCCTTCCACCCAGTATATCCTTCCACCCAGTATATCCTTCCACCCAGTATATCCTTCCACCCGGTATATCCTTCCACCCAGTATATCCTTCCACCCAGTATATCCTTCCACCCAATATATCCTTCCACCCAATATATCCTTCCACCCGGTATATCCTTCCACCCAGTATATCCTTCCACCCGGTATATCCTTCCACCCAGTATATCCTTCCACCCGGTATATCCTTCCACCCAGTATATCCTTCCACCAGTATATCCTTCCACCCAGTATATCCTTCCACCTGGTATATCCTTCCACCCGTATATCCTTCCACCCAGTATATCCTTCCACCCAGTATATCCTTCCACCCGGTATATCCTTCCACCTGGTATATCCTTCCACCAGTATATCCTTCCACCCGGTATATCCTTCCACCTGGTATATCCTTCCACCCGGTATATTCGTCCACCCAGTATATCCTTCCACCTGGTATATCCTTCCACCCGGTATATCCTTCCACCCGGTATATTCGTCCACCCGGTATATCCTTCCACCTGGTATATCCTTCCACCCAGTATATCCTTCCACCCGGTATATCCTTCCACCCAGTATATCCTTCGACCTGGTATATCCTTCGACCTGGTATATCCTTCCACCCGGTATATTCGTCCACCCGGTATATCCTTCCACCCAGTATATCCTTCCACCCGGTATATCCTTCCACCCGGTATATCCTTCCACCCGGTATATTCGTCCACCCGGTATATCCTTCCACCTGGTATATCCTTCCACCCAGTATATCCTTCCACCCAGTATATCCTTCCACCCGGTATATCCTTCCACCCGGTATATTCTTCCACCCGGTATATCCTTCCACCCAGTATATTCTTCCACCCGGTATATCCTTCCACCCAGTATATCCTTCCACCCGGTATATCCTTCCACCCAGTATATCCTTCCGCCTGGTATATCCTTCCACCCAGTATATCCTTCCACCTGGTATATCCTTCCACCCGGTATATCCTTCCACCTGGTATATCCTTCCACCCAGTATATCCTTCCACCCAGTATATCCTTCCACCCAGTATATCCTTCCACCCGGTATATCCTTCCACCCGGTATATCCTTCCACCTGGTATATCCTTCCACCTGGTATATCCTTCCATCCAGTATATCCTTCCACCCGGTATATCCTTCTACCCAGTATATCCTTCCACCCAGTATATCCTTCCACCCAGTATATTCTTCCACCCGGTATATCCTTCCACCCGGTATATCCTTCCACCTGGTATATTCTTCCACCCAGTATATCCTTCCACCCGGTATATCCTTCCACCCGGTATATCCTTCCACCTGGTATATCCTTCCACCCAGTATATCCTTCCACCCAGTATATCCTTCCACCTGGTATATCCTTCCACCCAGTATATCCTTCCACCCGGTATATCCTTCCACCTGGTATATCCTTCCACCTGGTATATCCTTCCACCCAGTATATCCTTCCACCCGATATCCTTCCACCCGTATATCCTTCCACCCGGTATATCCTTCCACCCGGTATATTCTTCCACCCGGTATATCCTTCCACCCGGTATATTCTTCCACCCGGTATATCCTTCCATCCGGTATATCCTTCCACCCGGTATATCCTTCCACCCGGTATATCCTTCCACCCGGTATATTCGTCCACCCGGTATATCCTTCCACCCAGTATATCCTTCCACCTGGTATATCCTTCCACCTGGTATATCCTTCCACCCGGTATATCCTTCCACCCGGTATATCCTTCCACCCAGTATATCCTTCCACCCAGTATATCCTTCCACCTGGTATATCCTTCCACCCGGTATTTGTCCACCCGGTATATCCTTCCACCCAGTATATCCTTCCACCCAGTATATCCTTCCACCGGTATATTTGTCCACCCGGTATATCCTTCCACCCGGTATATCCTTCCACCCGGTATATCCTTCCACCCGGTATATCCTTCCACCCGGTATATCCTTCCACCCAGTATATCCTTCCACCGGTATATCCTTCCACCCGGTATATCCTTCCACCGGTATATTTGTCCACCCGGTATATCCTTCCACCCAGTATATCCTTCCACCCAGTATATCCTTCCACCCAGTATATCCTTCCACCCGGTATATCCTTCCACCCGGTATATCCTTCCACCCAGTATATCCTTCCACCCGGTATATCCTTCCACCCAGTATATCCTTCCACCCAGTATATCCTTCCACCCGGTATATCCTTCCACCCGGTATATCCTTCCACCCAGTATATCCTTCCACCCGGTATATCCTTCCACCCGGTATATCCCACCCACCCAACCCACCGTATATCCTTCCACCCAGTAACCTATCCTTCCACCTGGTATATTTGTCCACCCGGTATATCCTTCCACCCGGTATATCCTTCCACCAGTATATCCTTCCACCGTATATTCCACCCGGTATATCCTTCCACCAGTATATCCTTCCACCCAGTATATCCTTCCACCCGGTATATCCTTCCACCCAGTATATCCTTCCACCCGGTATATCCTTCCACCCAGTATATCCTTCCACCCAGTATATCCTTCCACCCAGTATATCCTTCCACCCAGTATATCCTTCCACCCAGTATATCCTTCCACCCAGTATATCCTTCCACCCGGTATATCCTTCCACCCGGTATATCCTTCCACCCGGTATATCCTTCCACCCGGTATATCCTTCCACCTGGTATATCCTTCCACCGGTATATCCTTCCACCCGGTATATCCTTCCACTGGTATATTTTCACCCGGTATATCCTTCCACCCGGTATATCCTTCCACCCGGTATATCCTTCCACCCAGTATATCCTTCCACCTGGTATATTTGTCCACCCGGTATATCCTTCCACCCAGTATATCCTTCCACCCAGTATATCCTTCCACCTGGTATATCCTTCCATCCGGTATATCCTTCCACCTGGTATATCCTTCCACCCGGTATATCCTTCCACCCAGTATATCCTTCCACCCAGTATATCCTTCCACCCAGTATATCCTTCCATCTGGTATATCCTTCCACCCAGTATATCCTTCCACCCGGTATATCCTTCCACCCAGTATATCCTTCCACCTGGTATATCCTTCCACCCGGTATATCCTTCCACCCATATATTATTCCACCTGGTATATTCTTCAATCCGTATGAAACCAATAAATATTTTCTTCCATTGTTCTTCAAAGTGGTTACTCATCAAAATCTGTCATACAAACATTTATTTACAATAACAAGCATACGTATAGTGTGAATCAATTTATTAAAATCATCCTTTAATGAAAACGGTAAAAAATACAATTCTTTAAAATATCCAACAGGTGACCGTTCCAATGACTGTTTTGGAGAACAATGAATGCTGACCAGTAGATATTGAGACTGCACTACATGGAATAAACTTGGAAGTATCAGGTAGTATATAGTAATCTATATATATATATATTGGAAGAGCTACCAGGGCCCTCGGAAGAAAGTGACGTTTGCATATACGAAAAATAGTCGTGATAGCGCTGTGGTAACACGTTCGCTACAGGTGCAAAATGCCTAGAGTTCGAGTCCCGCTAGAGCCGTTATGATTGTGCAAGGCATTTAAATTCCTCGTCACCTCTTCTCACTCCCTCATGGCGATAGATTCTATCAGGAATGAGGTCTCGAGTGATTCATATAAGTTGTAAGAACTTGTTTCGCAATCAAGCTAAAATAAATTTGTATATATTCTGCGGTGGTAAAGCAGAGTCCGCTTCAGGTTGCTGCATTATCAAATGTAATATATTATGTTTGCACAGTGCGTACTGTTTAAAAGAAGTGAGTTAGTTTACAAACATAAAATAAACGATATATATTACAGATTTATATGCTGGCTGAGAATTGTGTACTTGTAAATCCTTAGTAATGAGGAAAACACAATCAAAACTACAGAAATCGTCTGGTTGGAAAATAGGGAAGTGGGTGTTGATTGCAGAGGGTGTTGCTGTCCTGTATGCTTACTCCATCTTCTACAAACTTAACAGATACCAGGGTAAATATATAGCTCCTTCTGATAAGGCCTAAGACAAGTGTTTATTTCCCTTGCAGCCGCAGGCACAAGACACAATTTGTGTTGCCCTATGGTCATATAGTAAGTAATGTTTACAAACAAAACAAAATGTGTGTCTTGTACCTGTGCTTGCAGCTACCTACCTGAAACAGCAGGCCATACCCCGTTTTTGTTTTGTTTCCACTTTGTTAGGGATATTTGTACAGGGCTCACTCTGGAGCATTATCTTACAAAGTCAGTCTGTTGTGGTTGAGAAGACCCCCCCCCCCCACATTTCTTGTGTAGAAACCCATACTCATTTCTCCCACCTCTGCAAGCGACTGACAACTTTCTCACATATCATCATTTCTCACTTATCCTGATAGCGAGTAAATCCTGATGATAGTGGTGAAAGGCGAATTCTAACAACGGCATGCTAGACCACTCGACCAAGCAGGCTCATAGATATACATGTACTTTATTTTCCAAAACAGAAGCGATATTTTGTTACATCATGATAAGTGTGCACAGGTTTGTAGCCATATGAATAAAACATCAATGTGTAATTCTATATTCATATGCATTCAATTGGAAGTTGTGATAACGCCGTTCGCTTAAGGTGTGACTGGCCAATATTTTGCACCCAGCTGTAGGCGTTATGATTGTGCCCTAACTCAAGGCGCTTAAATTCACATTGCCCTTTCTCTCCATCCTGGCGATGGATTCCATCAGCAATGAAGTTTCAAGAGCGATTCAACTAATGTTGTAAAAACTTCTTTTGCAATCAAATACTAAAATACATTTGTATAAATTAGGCATTATTTCTGAAAGAATACCATAGGAACTGGGGGTCAGGATCACAATTTCCCAGCACTGTTTTGTCATTGAAGACTGATGTCATACAAACCAGGAATATGATTTTATTTCTAAGAAATATTAAATCTTTGCATGCTTGGTAAAATAAAGGCTATATTCATAAATGTGGTGTTCCTATTTGAAACTGAAAATTCTGGAAATATGTCAATTCTATTAAAATTGCATGACATATTTGACTGCTATTTTCACCACTAGCATGTAAAGAGCTAATATTTAAAACATAGGCCTACCGCCCTATTCTGTGTACCTTAGGATACATGTAATCATCTGGCAAGAATTGAAACTTGTCGAAATGCTATATTTTTATACCTCATTTGGATTTTTATATGATCCAGAACTACTAGTTATGGATTTTAATAGAATTGTGTTGTTACAACACAATTGTAATGTCTGATTAGCGCAGTGGTTTGCGCGCTCGCTTCTCACAAATGCAACCCGGCTTTGAATCTTGGACCGGGAAGTATGTGAGATGGTATGGTGGTCGCCAGATCAGACTGGTGGGTTTTCTCCGGGTACTCCAGTTCCCTCCCACACGAATGACCACATTTACACTTTCATCCGCGCCAACGAGAGTGATTAATATAAGTTGGTAAAACTTGCTTCGCAATCATTGTAAAATAAAAAAGTTTTAAGAACAATTGTAATGAAAATGCATGACATGTTTGACTGTTATTATAACCGCTAGCACGCAAAGAGCTCAGCTAATGTTAATGTTATCAACAAGGTCAGTGTGACCCATCATATATAGAATGAGGAATAAACGAAGAACAAATGGAAAGGGTGATTTGAACATAGACTGTGTGCTATTTTAATTTTTTCGTTTAACTTCATCTGTGTTTTATTTATATGTCTTTCAGTTATTTATTGGCGAATAAAACATTGTTTGGAGTTCTGACACATAGAAATTTAGCACACAGTCCTAAGTGGTTAATTGCGGCGCTCAGAACGAAAACCATGTTTTATTCGACTATAAATAAAGCAAATACAAATATTGTTTTGATTCTAACATGACCAAAATATTGCAAAAATAGTTGGTATTATTCTTTAGAAAGCGTAAATGACGTCACAAAACTGCGAAAATGCTCGTTTGACATCACACGCTAAATCATGTTTTATTGTACAGTAAATTCCTTCTTTGCTTATGCAGACAAAATGCTAAGTCATGTTAGAATTAACTTCCCTTGATCTGTATTGTACTGAGCATCATTTTATATTGCAGAATACAGATATGTATACCATAAAAAGCATCCACATATATTAAACTGTAAGTAACATAATTTATCCTACCTTCATGCAAATAACATGCAAAATCGGCCTCCCTGATAAACTTTGCAATAAACCCTTTGTGATATCATATCTTCACAGATGGTATGATTAACTTCAATTATTTAGAGGTTATTACGTGGCTAGTTTCATATCAGCATAGGTTTCGATCCGAAGTAACTTGATATCAGCCTGAGACCGAAAACGATTAAAATATTACTACAAAATTAAAAACATGGTGTTATCTATCAAATTTGACACACTGGGATGCTACAGAAGTAAATAAACTAGCATACGTTATTTCTCAGGAACTAGTTATGATACGGCTTTTCTGGTTTGATACGGGCTCGTGACCATATCAAACCAGCAAACGTTATATCAGACTGGAAAACACAGGATATCAACCTGGGTGGTATAAGACAGTATTGTTGTACGCAAATAATAATTCATTTGTAAGTGTTTCGTGTATCGGTATCTGTCGTTGTGAGGGGTAGGAGTAACATATAGTGCATGTTTGACTACACATGATATGTATATATATAATACATTTGTAAGCGTTTCATACAACAATGTGATTGTTATGTATTTTAGTTGATTTAACCTTTGATCTTCTCAACATTTCACTGCCAGTAATGTAATTGTGTACATCGGAGAGAAACATTAGTATATTATGTCATATCAACTATATCTAGATTATCTTTTCAGCCTACTACCTAGTTGGTGAACAGCTTGGTGGATTGAAAACTCGACAGAATGACTTAGAATATTGGACCAGTTTAGAGAGTGAAGGGAATAAACCAAAATAAAATTTACATATTAAGTGTTATATTTGCATAAGTCAAAACTACATGTATGTACTTATGTGATAATCCTATGAATACCAGTAATAATAAGAACTATTCCATTTAAGTCAACCATTTACCTATACAGTCAAACCTGTGTTAACGGTCACCTATTAACCCTATTAAGCAGCCAGTTTCAAGATTCCCATATACATTTGACCTCTATTAAGCAGTTACCTGTGCTAAGCAGCCACTCTGTGATTATCTTGGCTGGCTGTTTAAGACAGGTTTGACTGTAAATTGTACTGTTACCAGGGTTCATTCTCGGTAAGAATTTTTGGGAGAAGTGAAAAAGCGCGTGGTCGCGTCCTTAAATGGTGTTATTTAATACATTTCAACAAAATGGGCCAGTGTATATCTTTCTGGACAAAATTGTTTTTGGGAGAAGTGAGAAAGCTCGTGTTTGCGTCCTTAAATGGTGTTATTTAATACATTTCAACAAAATGGGCCAGTGTATATCTTACTGGACAAAATTGTTTTTGGGAGAAGTGAGGCCTCAGAGGGCGAAGTCGGGGTCCCTAGGCCGACTATTTCGCCAACATCGCCCTCTAGAATGATCCCTGCTGTTACTACCGTATTGTCTAACATTGCACACACAATAATGTACATTCCATTTAAGCAATAAATCACTGTGTAATTGTCACTGTGGTGCATTATCGTACAAAGTATGTTGTAGTGGAGACTGTCCTGGGTAGAAACAAGTGCTCAATCATTCTCAAGCGACTCACAACTTTCTCACATATCACCTTGAATGACTTATCCCTGGTAGGGAGCGAACTCACGACCCTGTAACTGTTGATATCGAGTTCTGACAATTACGGGCAAGACCACTCTGTCACGGCGTCTAAAAGATGTTTTTAACTTTTTATAGTTGCTGAATTGGATGGATTTTGATGAAAACTTAATGTGTAAATTCTTATTTCAAATTATAATGGATGCACCGTTTCACTCACGTACGGCGCTAATAAACGCTAGGAACGCGTGTTCGGACAGGTACACAAGGAACGTGCAGATAAACATGCGAGAACCGGCTGGGACTTTGGATTTTAGAAAACAATACGTAGTCCTGTCTAGACAAACAGTCCATGTCAAAAAACAGAATTGATCAACAATTTGATCAATGGAAGCACATTTAAACTCGGTTCATTGTTAAACCAACAGTGGAAGTCGTGATAGCGCAATAGTAACATGCTCGTCTCAGGTGCGAAATACCCCAGAGTTCGAGCCCAGCTCTAGCCGTTACTATTGTGCACTTTGTGCCCTCGTGGCTGTGGATTCCATCAGTAATGAGGTATCGGGTCTGATTAATATAAGTTGTAGGAACTTGTTTCGCAATCATGCTAAAATAATTTTTTATAAACTAAATCAACTATGCAAATCCATTATATTTTGAAATCATAATTATACTAAATTTAGGCATTATATACACAGCCCAACCCATGCTGTTTTTATCAAATGTATCCCTTTGAAACTGAAACATATAGAACATATAACACATGAGAGATACGCATCGGGGGTAATGCCTCGACTGATGAACAAGCTTTGGCCGGTCGCTTTGGCCGGTCGCTTTGGCCGGTCGCTTACTATGCCTTCAGGTGGACAGACCGTTATAAAATCCAAAACAGGCAATAACCAACTAAATTGTGCGAAGAGTTAAAGCTGTTTTTAAAGTATATTTATCATCGCTACCGTATGCACATATGAGCGATGGGCAGTTTACTTAGCAACACCATTCCTGGACAGGCTCCAGCGGTTAACCAGTATAACTACTTAGTGCACCAACCTCCGTAAGCAATATAAGCAAGTTGCTTTCTCCTCAATCTTACATGTAGTTTCTTATTGTGATCATTATACTATGTATATTCATTGAAATAAAATATTGTTTAAACTAACCTCCGTAAGAAACCACCAACTGTTGCATATAAAGAGTAACGGTCTAAGACGGATCTGTAGTCCAGTGGTAACATGCTGGACTGGTAATACAGGGATCGCTGGTTCGATCCCCCGTCTGACCCTAATAAAATTAACAGTCTTTCAGATGGGACGTCAAACCGAGGTCTCGTGTCGGTGTTTTACACCGTGCACGTAGAAGAACCAGAGGAGACTCTGGAATGGGTCTCTGTCTGTATCATTGCACTATCCTCCAAAATCTAAAATGACTAATCTTCATGAGGCGTCGCTCATATGGGCAACCGGTAGCGACGATAAATAAGCGTAAAACAGTTACTTGGTGTTGAATGGGTTAAGTCGTATCGATTATATAATGAATACCGGGTACCAGCATGGACAATACCCAACGTTCATTAAACACTTCTTTAAAGTTCTGTATACATCCGCCATGTGAATACCGCGTTATTCCAAGCGTTGCCTCATATGTCGTCTGACCGTTACAAATATTATATAATTGTTTTACTAAAAACACGTGAGAAAATATAGTTGCCCCTAAACAAGAATACAGAAGAACAAACAGCCCAATGAAATTCGTGGAAAGTTTCACATTCTGTAATAATAAAAACAATGTATTGAAGAACACGATAACAATTGAATGTGGTCCGGAAAACGTGACATCATAGTGACGCTGTAAGTACTGTGCATTAAGCAGAAGGCAATATAACGTGCCAGTTGCCATGGATACTGTGAAGTACAAGAACTGTTTATGATTGCTTTTCCCTATGCAGACTCCCATGAAGAAACAGTGATGGTCACGCTTGAAAACGCATCTTTCACACAGAAAACAGTGATGTGTCCGTGCTGGAACCGTTTCTTTGCAGAACAAGCAGTGTCCGTCAGGGTAGCAGTATCCGCCCGTGTCCGTACGGTCTGGACAATTATTGTATATACCCTCACGTTCGCGATTACATAAACGCCTTCTCAATAGTAGGTTATTTTCCGACGTAGGCCTAATGTGATAATCCGCCATCTTGATGTTCATGCTATCAACTATCGGATTGCTCCGTAAGCCTTCGATGATACATGTTATATAATGTCCTGTGACCAAGATGAATAAATAACCAATCATTGTCCTGTGGAGTAGAAATAGTTCGTAGTTATCCATACACAAATCTGGCACGAGATAAAACAGTGTGACGCACGTAGTTGTCACGGAAATACTTATAACGTACACAATGCATACTAAATTCAAAACAGCATATATCCGTCGGTTCAATGGTGTACACCCCCGTAATATAATAGAACACACAGTCATATCTAGTAATTTAGATTACATAAAAGTAGCCTACACGATAAATAGTTCCGTTATTGTTAACGTCTGCTACATAGCCACTACAAAATAAATGCGCTGTTCAAACACGAACAGATAATGTAAACAAGCAAAGTATAACATGTATAATACACGAATCAATATCGAATACAGGTGTAATCGATATACGCCTCGTGAATGTAGTATAATATAAATGATATACGTAAACTGGTAGAGTTGGTTAAGCATGTTTGTGCTACCTATATATGAACGTATATTGTGTTTACGTTTATTTACAGACAGACCTGTAGTCCAGTGGTATCACGCTGGACTGGTAATCCAGGGATCGCAGGTTTGACCCCCGTTTGACCCTAATAAAATTAACTGTCTTTCAGATGGGACGTTAAACCGAGGCCTCGTGTCGGTGCTTTACACCATGCACGTAAAAGAACCAGAAGAGATTCTGGAATTGGTATGTATATCAGGCACTATCCTCCAAAAAAATATAAAATGACTAATCTCTTCAGGAGGCGTCGCTCATATGGGCAATCGGTAGCGATGATAAATAAACGTAAAACACATATACGTTTATTTATCGATGCCTCCTGAAGAGGGTAGTGCAGGCCCCAGCGGTTAACCAGTACTTGGTACACCTACCTCCGTAAGAAACTGCCAACATTTTCATATAAAGAGACACGGTCTGAGCGGGGCTCGAACCCGTGACCATCAGTAATGATAGGTTACAGTGGTATACAAGTCAGCGACCTTAACCACTCGACCACGGAGGCGGGAATAATAATAAAACAAACTAGCGTCAGTAATGTATATGTGTGTTTTCCGTTTATCGTCGCTAACGGTTGCCCATATGAGCGACGCCTCCTGAAGAGATTAGTGCAATGATACAGAAAGAGACCCATTCATTCCAGGATCGCCTCTGGTCCTTTTACGTGCACAGTGTATAGCACCGACACGAGACCACGGGTTAAAGTTCCATCTGAAATACTGTTTTATTAGGGTCAGACGGAGGATCGAATCTGCGATCCCTGGATTCCCAGTACATAGTGTTAACAACTGGACATCAGTCAGCAATTTATGACCATTTACATTTGATATTTTTCCATTAGAAACAAGATAGTTTAAAAGGTTATCTAGCCATACAAATCTTCTCAAAATATAATTAAAAGTGTATAAAATATATATATAAGATCAGACAGGTTCATTTCATACACAATAATAGGGTGGTTACTATTTTAGTGTATTGGAAATCTGGTTTATATTATAAAAAATTACAACAGTCATGTATATACATCATACTTGGCTGTGACAGTTAAACCTTAGTTTAAGAACTAGTTGTATTGTGGAGTGTGGGTTCGAGCCCTACTTTGGGTAAAATCTTTTTATTAATATATTTAATTATATTTATTTTATGCACGAAATAGTCGTGAAACATCTAAAATACACACGCTACGTGGCTATATAAGTGCATTTTTACACATACCAGTCGTATTCAGTACACAATGAGCAAGCAAACACGACATAGTTATAGCTGTGATGCTAGAGAAATTGTTAAAAATGTACATGCATTTTGTACGAAGGAGAAGGAGTCTGGATTGCAGGTGGCGCTAAATCAAACCAAGCCGTAGATTCATTTACTATTGACCTCACTTCTGACAGCGATGGGGACAGCGGCTCGGATACAGAGACAGCCAGCGAAAGCGACGATACTGATTGATACTGTGAAATGAACTGTAACTGTAATTGCTTGAAATGAAATAAAGTTGAAAATTAAATTATGAGAAAAAAATGAGAGTAAAATACATACAATTCACTTTATATAAAATATAAATTTGAAAAAAAAATAGTAATAATACACCCAGTGAGATTTGAACTCCAAAATATATCACAAGATATTTTATCTGTATTCTTCCGTCGTTACCGTTCGGTCAGGTATCATGTTCATTGATTTTGTGTTTATATTTTATTATACTAATGCTATTATAATAATAAATGCCCCATGTTATACGAACGCTTCCACCCCTCTGAAATGGATGTGGCCGATCTTTGATCGTTCAAAGTTGGAAGTTTATTTATACTATTATTGCACCGGAAAATCGAATAATTATCTATATCAACAATAATAGTATTATAATGTTTAGTATTTGCAATCTTAGACTAACAAGCTATGTTGAAGACTCCCAATTATTAAATGAAAATCAGGCAGGGTTTAGAAACGGATACTCGTGTTCTGATCATATTTTTACATTACACTCCCTTGTTGAAATACTTAAGAAACGAAAACAGAAGTTATTCTGTTCCTTTATAGATTTTTCACAATGTTTTGATAAAATATGGCGTTTCGGTTTATGGCACAAGCTTTTGCAAAATTTTATTAATGGTAAGTTGTTCCAGGTTATATATAATATGTATCAGAATATAAAATCATGTGTAACCCATAATGGTAACCAATCGCCATTCTTCTCATCAGAAATCGGTGTCCGGCAGGGTGAAAACTTAAGCCCGATCCTCTTCTCTTTATATTTAAACGACCTACAGTCACATCTGGAAGCAAACGGTGCCGTTGGCATACAGCTTGAGGACACGTTCAGTGATGAAACTTGGCTTAAACTACTACTTCTGCTTTACGCAGACGACACCGTCATTGTTTCCAATAACCCTGTCGACTTTCAAAACTGCCTGAATCATTTTAATAATTACTGTGCCCAATGGAAATTAGTAGTAAACCCTAATAAAACAAAAGTAATTGTTTTTGGAGCTAGGAACCTTAATAACTTTGACTTTAAATTAGGTGACCAAGGTCTTGAAATCACAGACAATTATCACTACCTTGGTGTTACACTCTCTAGTAATGGATCTTTTTTGAAGGCTAGAAAACATGTTACCCAGCAGGCAAATAAAGCAATGCACTTACTTTTTACTAAGTCTAATAATGCAGACTTACCGCCAGATTTAATTATTAAACTATTCGATCACACTGTAGTACCCATACTAACATATGGATCAGAGGTATTTGGCTACGAAAATCTAGATTTACAAGAAAAAGTGCATAATTCATTTCTCAGGCGAATAACCAACGCCCGAAAAAGTACACCTAGGTATATGTTATTTGGAGAACTTGGTAGATACCCTATATCTATCATTGCACATACAAAAATGATATCTTTTTGGACGAGGATATTACTTGGAAAAGAAAACAAGTTGTCATTATTGATATATAGGTACATGATTAATCAACCTGATACAAATTTCCGATGGATCAGTAAAATAAAAGAAATCCTAAATTCTGTAGGTAGACCTGATCTTTGGCTTAACCAAACTACCTTAATTAATAAAAGTACCCATAAGCATATACAGAAAATATTAATAGACCAATATAAGCAGCATTGGCATAGCCAAATGCAACTATCAAACAAGGGTAAAATTTATAATTCTTTTAAACAGGCATTAGAATATGAAAAATATTTCAACATTATCACTAAACAAGACTATTTGACACTCTTCAGATATCGTACCTGTAACAATCGCCTTCCTCTGGAAACATCCAGATGGGGAGGAACAGCCTTCCTAGATAGTATTTGTAGGTTATGTAATAACGGGGAAGTTGGCTCTGAGCAACACTATCTGCTTAAATGCGACTACTTTACACAAGATCGGAATACCTATCTGCACGACTTTGTGTTGTCAGACAACATACATTGTTTCTCCAAGATATTAAATACATCATCTGAAACTGCCCTGGTAAATCTTAGTAAATTTACTCGTATTATCATGTCTAAATTTTGTTAGTAATTTTTTAAAGCTTCGCAAGTTGGACATATTACGATATTTGATAGGTATTGCATTAATTATTCAAATCTTATTACATATACTTACCACTTTATGGTTCGCAAAAATTGATAATCCATAACGAAAGTATAATTAACCCTACTGAAATTCATCATTAGATTCATATTGTGATATTTAAAAACGCCTGATACATATACTCTTGCCGAATATTATACAAAACCTCATTATATTCCACAAACGGGAAGAAAATCCAACAAAAGCTATAATCACAAAACTATAGATACATTTTATCCCGTACTCTATGACCGTGGGAAAAATATTAGACTCATTACGAGACCAATTTACCCAACTCATAAATACTAATCCGCACGATGGGATTATGTTGTCTACTACGTGAGTCAGTATGATAGTAACATTATTTTCATTCATTACACGTCACCAGGCCAATAACAATCGATTGACCTTTCATCCCAAAATGACAAACAATCCGACAGAGAATAAGTATATTAACTATTATATCCCACACTCTTTAAATATTATATTTGTCTTTCGTTTTATATCATTTAGACGTAATAGTGGAACTATGTCGTGAATAATATTGTATTTGTATGTAAAATTTGGATACATAAAGAAGAATCCCCCAGCATATTTCTATACATTATTATGCATGATATGATTGTTTATACAACTGCTTTCATTTCAGGTCATTCCCGGAAGCACCACGTGGCTAAATATTTGTTTCTGTTATATACCCTCATGTTGTACACATGTACCTGAGAGAATAAAAGTATATGTCTGTCTGTCTGTCAATTTGCAACATATCATGTTATTCAAGCCTCGTAAATATTTGTTATCGTAAGCCTCATTATTTCATGTATGCATGTGAAATGAGAGAATAAAATGTGTTTTGACTTGACTTTTGACTTGACTTGACATACATTATTGAAAACTGTTCAGCGAGTAACTCAAATGTGACGTAATTGTTTGATTGAAGGCGATAGCATTGAGCTATTGTAGTCGCCGCTATCACCGCCTTGGCCTACGTTAATGATATCAAAGCGGCATAATTAACTCGTCATCAAATCGTTATTAGTTTCTATTGTTGTATGATTAGTGATCATCATAGATCAATATTGTTTGTTTATATCACTGAACAATCTTGTTTTTAGATCACTGTCAGTTGAACTCAAAATACGGTCCTTTATTAGGTAAACTTGGAAAACAAAAATACGTGCAGATATTTCTTTTGATTAAATCAAATTATGAAAATATTTTTAGGGCTTTATTGCAATATAACTGTCATTATATCAGTTAATCTATTGATGAAAGGGCAGTACGTTGTGTTACTTTATAGACAATGTATCGTTAATAGCATATATCCGATAGTTGTAGATAGTCTGTGTTTTACGTTTATTTATCGTCGCTACCGGTTGCCCATATTATTAGTCATTTTAGGTTTTTGGAGGTTAGTGCAATGATACAGACTGAGACCCATTCCAGAGTATCTTCTGGTTCTTTTACGTGTACGGTGTAAAGCACCGACACGAGACCTCGGTTTAACGCCCCATCTGAAATACTGTTAATTTTATTAGGGTCAGACGGTTGATTGAACCTGCGATACCTGGATTACCAGTCCAGCGTGTTACCACTGGACTACAGATCCGTCTGTTACCAGCAAAGTCCACCAGTTTAAATATTCCTTTCTAAAAGACATGGACGGTGACATTAATAAGACGGCTAAACCACAGTGATAGTTAGCGGTTCCGTGTTCAGTGTAGCATAAATCAACACTGGAACTTACTGTTATATTATGAAAATGTATGCTCTTAATCGAACAATAATCATCTTTCCCTAAAGAACATTGTAGAATCACCAATATGCAGATGTGGTTCTATAGAAGACAATTTCCATTTCTTCTTTCAATGCAATCTCTACTATCAACTATGTATAACTCTCTTCAATAAGTTATCAACAATTCAAAGTAAACACACTTCTTCTCGGTGACACTTCTACGGATCTAGCAATCAACACCGTAATTTTTCTCAGCTGTACACGAATACATTATTGGCAGTGAACGGTTCTGAGAAGATGGATGCTTTCTAAAATGTTTTTATGTAAATTCCAATTCAGATACTGTCGTCACTGTTAGATCAACCGGATTATTTATTTATTCAATTAACATCTCTTTATATTAATCTCTTCTTCTTTTCGTGCACATATTGGATATGTTATGTTCTTGGATTTATTTCAAATATTCATTTAGGTGTTAACCATTTTCTTGTTAACAACCTCAAATATTTACACATTAATATTATCAATAGTGTATCGTGCCGGTCGATCTCCTCACGACGTGCACGTCGTGACCGGTGCACATCCCGCAGCAGCAGCGTAGGATTCTGGGATCTTCTGGTCGTCGATCTTGCGAATAGGAACTCTAACGTGTGGCCATGGCTATGGCACATCAGGACAGATCCACCGCCTCTTCTAGAGCGTTTACTCCCAGGTTGCCTCTCTCTTTCTTCGCTGGCGTTTTCGAGCTTTCGATATTTCGTCTACTTCTCCGGCGGATAGACGAGACGGCGGACCTGAGGGAGCGGCAATGGTCATGGCTTCCACGTTCCCTTGAGTGACAATCGACGACCAGATGTCTAACTGCCAGATCCGTATAAATGCTGCTGCGGGGTGACCAACAGTGAGGAGGGTGGCCCTACAAAGGACCCATTCGAAAGATGAACCAGGACTTGTCACCCTGCGAAGAACGAGGATACCTTCACAGCTTCGTCAACATAAACATCTTAGAGAGAAATCAACATAAACAACTTAGAAAGTACAGTCGCCCAAATGCATTTATACGGTGGCGACTTTAAACAAAACTACATCGTTCGATAGTGTATCGTAAACATTAGAAATTGCTTAGCATATATCGTGATTAGGTTTCACGTACTTTCAGTGTTAAATATATTATTCTCCTGCCTATTGTATATCAACCAATTGATAGGGAGAAGAACTATATAAGTTTTTTTTCGTTCTAATCCCTTTCAGTCTATTGCTGTTCATTTATATGTAAAATGTTAATTATGTTATGTACATGTAAAATACTGAAATAAATAATGTTTAAATTAACAATAGGCATGACAAAGAATGCAAAGTAACCGTAGTTAAAACACTGTCGTGACGTCATACCTTTGTACTTGGAGTCAATTATTATTATTGGACTGCTGTCAACTGGCCAGATTATTAAATTAAATTCTACTCGTAAGTGTACTAAATTAACAATTTTAATTAGTAGGATCTTGTTATATAAGTGTGTGTTTTAAGGAAATTAAGTAAAAAAAAATTAAGTAAACGTGGTACTCTCTTCGGCGCTAAGCGCCTCACACAGTCTGATATTTTACATATTGGATCGTTTTCGGCTTATATCCTATACATAATACGGTTTATGAAATAAATAGTTTCAAATCATCTACCCCTGACCTAGCCGCACTAAATTTTCATTTCCACATAGCTAATTGAAACTGTTCTACAATTGAAACTGTTCTACGTACGTGTAAACCGGGAGATAGATAGTGCCTGTGGTTGTGATAAAGTATTATATGAACACTACCAATATGGAGGTAAACTGGTTCTTGATACGTTACCCCTTTTATTTACGGCTATGTTATGGCAAGGATATATTCCTGCTGAAATGAAAAGTTGTATAACTGTTACAATACATAAAGGTTCCAATATGCGCAGTGATTAAATCATATAAATGGATCTGGCAGTTATACATCTAGTCGTATAGGTCGCCCCAGGGTCCGTCAACATCTAGTCGTATAGGTCGCCCCAGGGTCCGTCAACATCTAGTCGTATAGGGCGCCCCAGGGTCCGTCAACATCTAGTCGTATAGGTCGCCCCAGGGTCCGTCAACATCTAGTCGTATAGGTCGCCCCAGGGTCCGTCAACATCTAGTCGTATAGGTCGCCACAGGGTCCGTCAACATCTAGTCGTATAAGTCGCCCCAGGGTCCGTCAACATCTAGTCGTATAGGTCGCCTCAGGGTCCGTCAACTACCCCCACGACTTCTGTAGAATCGCTCAGATCGTGTCTCTTTATATGAAAATTGTTGGCAATTTCTTACGAAGGATGGTGATTAATATAAGTTGTAAGTACTTAATTCTCAATCCAGCGAAAATAAATTTGTAGTTTTAACAGGACTATATATTGAAAGGTTCTGCTGACGAGTTTGTATCCCACTCGCTAGAAATACATAATGATGCTATACCGGTATACAACAGCCCAAATTGTCAATGGTCCTTTAAGTGATCTCCTGATCCGATGGGTGCCCGGAATCTCACTCCTCCAATACTAGACGGAGAGTCGCCCATATGACATAAGCTGCTTGGTGCCCGGAATCTTCCTACTCCACTAATAGATCGAGAGTCGCCTATATGACATAATCTGCTTGGTGCCCGGAATCTTCCTACTCCACTAATATATGGAGAGTCGCCCATATGACATAAGCTGCTTGGTGCCCGGAATCTTCCTACTCCACTAATAGATGGAGAGTCGCCCATATGACATAATCTGCTTGGTGCCCATAATCTTCCTACTCCACTAATAGATGGAGAGTTGTCCATATAACATAAACTGCTTGGTTCGGATTTAACCCACTCCACACACCAACAAATTAATATCCAAGTGCTTCACTTCGTATTGACCTTGTGGTCTAATATATGGACGTCAAATGATCCCGTTTGAACATAGTTGTTAAAGTAAGAAAGCGAAATACTGTAGTTGGCAACATTCCTACTATGATGCAGTAGTTATAAATATCATTGATTCAGTCTGTATACACTTGGCAGATGGTGGTTATTGCAAGAACATGTCTGACTAAAGTTTAGTGAACTTGCTAGTATTAGTTCATGAAAACATATTTAAAGTGAGCACGTGATCTAGGTGGCAACTCACATCCCCATTGAACGCATATGTTAGGTTACTGACCGAATTTGGCAACATTCAAACTATTGCTGGAACGAACGAACGAACGATATAAATTGCTTTATAGTCGCCTCCACCGACATTTGGGCGGCTGGATTCTGTAAGTAGATTACGCTGTTATCTAAGTTGCTTATGTTGACAACTGGAACGACATCTTCCGTTCTTCTCGGGGTCCCTTGTAGGGTCACATTCTCCACGATTTGTCAGCTCATAGCAGCAATAATGGTTCCGGTTTCATTGCTCGCTGGGGTCCTCATGCCATCAAGAGGTATGCGACCCGCCGTCTTCTTTGACGGTGCGGGCCGTTTTCTAATGTTGTTAAAACGTGTGGCCCAAACCATTTGTATTAGCACGCTATATTGTTATACCTATGTTTTGTATATTATATCTTGATCAATGCAATAAAATATGATTAAATAAAAAATTCTTTGAAGGAGACCCATCCCATTGAATGAGCCGGCTAAAAGAAAACCAGCTATCCGCCGTCGCCAACATGGAGTGTTGCTGTCTCGCCAAGTAGGGAAGTTAGTAGTAAGTGTATACTCTATATGTATAGAGTCACGCGACTTCGATGACACGGCTACCGTCAGCGAAGTCATTGACCCATATGCCTGCTGTGAGTTGTGACTAGGTCACAGCATGCACGTTGTGTAGGAGAGAACTGGGACTATTGCTGGACGAGAAGAGGCCAGTTATGTGTCCTGCAGTTGAACCAGTGGCCTAGTTATTGACTTCCCTGGTGCTATTTTAACACTCTTAGCTTAGTAGAACCTGGTGTACTGATTCTACAGACCAAACATGACACCATTTCAACTATTGGTGCACGGCTTCCCTGCTGCTATCTCAACACACCAGGTATTAGTTATTGTACTGATGCTAGGAACCACATAATGGTAATATTGCTATTATTGAGTGATGAAAATAAGTCATTTGAATGCAATTTGTAATGGACGACGGACGAATGAGGTGGCATGGCCCTCGTACAATATATAGCCTGATCTATTCACTATACATGAAATCCAATTTGACTCATTGTCTACATTGTGGAATGTTGATAGAACGAAACACGCTAATCGAGTGAAACATCTGCAACTCGCATTCAGTGATTTAAACGGAAATGTCTACTGCGCTATATCAACGTAACAAAGTACAGACAGAGTGTTGTATCGGATGGCTGTTTTTGCCAGCAGTGAAAATAACACATAACGTAAAATAAATACAATATATATTCATTATTTATTTCTCTGTAACGTAAATCATTAACAATAGGTCAATACAAATTTAACAACGGAAATAAATAGTGGTAGCTATTATCGTTATATCAAAGTGCCATCTTACTAGTTAACAAACATATATATCTTGCAACGTTTCAGACGTTCCAGACATTAAATGTTTCCTTAGTCAATGACAGCTGGATAACATTATTAATGTTCTTACAGAGAGTGAGGTAAATACATAGAGCGAGAGAGAGAGAGAGAGAGAGAGAGAGAGAGAGAGGAGGAGTGATGGGGAGATACCTACATATAGCAAGAGAGAGGGAGGGAGATACATACATATAAAGAGGTGGAGAGGGAGAGAGATAGAGAGAAGGAGGAGATAAATAGCAAGAGAGAGAGAGAGGGGAGGGAGATACATACACATAGCAAGGAAGAGAGAGAGGAGAGAGAGAGAGAGAGAGAGGAGAGAGAGAGAGGAGAGAGAGAGGAGAGAGAGAGAGAGAGGAGAGAGAGAGAGAGAGAGAGAGAAGAGAGAGCGAGAGGAGAGAGAGAGATGAGAGAGAGGAGAGAGGAGAGAAGGTAGAGAGAAGAGAGAGAGAGAGAGAGAGAGAGAGAGAGAGAGTGGGGACAGAGAAGGACATATGGGGTAGAGAGAGAGAGAGAGGGAGGGTGGAGAGAGGCAAACACGGTGACAACTGAAAGTGAGAGACGAGATAATAGAACATTAACGAGAATATGGAGCGAAACAATATCACAGCAAATATTAGCACTAATAATATCACTCTTCCATCATGATCGATCGAATATCATCATGTGTGCAGCTTGTTGCATTCATACACATTTATGAATAGTTTCCATTTTTACTCCTGGTTTGCATCACACTGTCTGCTAGACCGGGATTAACACATCAGTGTACATGTTGCATTCAGTCGTTTATCT
The DNA here is from genome assembly GCA_014843695.1 of Archivesica marissinica. Lineage (NCBI taxonomy): Eukaryota > Metazoa > Mollusca > Bivalvia > Venerida > Vesicomyidae > Archivesica > Archivesica marissinica. Next base: position 27,673,855 of record CM026404.1, read on the forward strand.
AGTTTCTACTTTGTTCGTACCTTCAATAACACATGACATTCTTTATTCAGATACATCTCAGTCCTGCTTCTTCGTGTGGAATTGACCTGACATGACCTACTTAATTAATTCCAGCATAGACACGTGAACATTGAAGATAACTGAACGTCTGCTACTGAGCCTTCGTCTGGTGAACAGTGGTGATATTAGCACCCGTTATCGGTGTAGGTGTTCCGGTCATACACGGTCCATTAGAATCTAAGCCGTAGGCCAATGCCGACACCTGAACCTATGCGAGACCTGTCGCCTGTCGGCCAAGATTTGGATTTAACCCGGAAATGATGTAGATCGCTTTTGTGCTCCTTGTGCAACATCGGCATGTACGTCTGTGGAACGCATTTATCCTGAAAGAGGGAAATGTCACATTTAATTTAGAATTGGTACATGGAACAACGCTGGCGACTTTCAGTTAGTAACTTAGTACATCTGAGAATCGTTGCATTGTTGAAATCTATGAGCATGCGTGGTCGAGTGGTCTAGCACGACATTGTTAGCACTAGCAGTCCACAGTTGTCACAAGACTGCAAGCTCGCTCCCTATCAGGGTCAAGTGATAAATGATATGTGAGACAGTCGCTTGCGAAGGCTGGCGTATTGAGTACTGGTTTTTATTGAGAAAATGTGTGAGGCCTTCTCCACCACAACATGGTGGGCCCTCTACAAATTAATGTCGCTAACTTGTGGAACAAGCAGCCACCTGTCCTAAACAGCCACTTAATATGAGTCCCTTAGTTGGCTGCTTAAGACAGGTTTGACTGTATAGTTGTATATGTCGTATCATTGTTTGAAATAAATTACGTTTAAACTTTGTTTCTTCTTATACATTCTATTTTGTCCTATCGGGGTTAATCAATCTATTTCAAGATCGTAGCTATACCTTTTGTATGGTGAAGAAAGCTTTATAACCGCCCTCTAGGAGATAGATATCGGGGAAGTTTAGACGAGGGTAGTTTTCCTTGTTCAGATCGCGATCCAAAGATCTAAGGAAACGGTACCTGTAAAATAAAAACATGATTACCGACTATGCTATTTAATTTTTCCAATGACTTTAATTACTCTATTAAAATGAATGTGGTCATCATAGAAATTAGCAAAACATGTTGAAGCAGGCCCGCAGCCACACTGAGGCACATCGAGGCAGCTGCTTCGGTTGAAATTACCAAAGCAAAATAAAAATGAAAAATTAAATATACATCCATGTATAACTTTGAATTGTGATTATCAAAGACAAACTTACAGTTTTGGTGCTCTTTCTGACGAGAATTCGCAGTGAAAGATGAGCACGTGACTGTTACATGATGATCTCGTTGTTGCTTTCAAAAACTGTTGGATCGAGTCCTTGGTATAAAGATTGACGGCTCCCTGTAAGAAAACCGAATTATATAATCTATATTAAAATTGAGCAATGTTCTATTCTATATGAATACCGGTACACATGGCGTACACTTTATCAGTTGGAATTCTATGATTATACTATGCAATGATGCATGGTCTAGAAACAAATGTATATGTAATTTAGGTGTAATTTATATTATATGTATACGTATGTAGTCTTTTAATCATAATATAAAATAATAAACGGGATAATCCTTTCAGGTCAGAATTTACAAAAGAAGACAAAAAATCAAATGTGTATGACAATTACCTTGAGATGGCCGCCATCATATTCGTACGGGTATCTGCAATCAATGATGGTCGTGTTGTCCAGTTGTTTGTCGTAGCCACCTTCTAAAATGGCCGACATCGTTTCCGGTGATATAGTGTTGAGATCTCTATGCTTGCCTTGGATTGTTGGTAGAATGTTGGCGCGTGTTCCATCTGCTACTTGGTCAGTGTCTGTAGACAGTTTTTCAACTGCACGGATGACGCTGGATAATGGACTTTTGACTTCCTGCACTGGTTCCATCTCTGCGCATGATTTTGGAGTCGATGTGAAGAAATGAAATCGTTGTTTCTTTCTTGTCGGTGTTGATTCAAATGAATTTAGAGGTCGCTTGACTGTAGGCGATTTTTTATCCCAACTCTGCAAATTCAGAAATATCAATTGAATATTCATTTAACGGCAACACTACACTTATTTTTATGGTGTGAATACGTTGCGTATACGTTATGACAACATTATGTATAGCTCAAATATTTACCTTATTTTCGATTTCAGTCAGCTCGTTTTGCAGAATGTTCAAATCCGGTAACGGCAGTTGTCTGTGCCTACACATCGATGACTCCCCAAAATCCAACATAGTTCTGCAATGTATGAAGAGTTATACAGATATAGTCTTTTTCCAGAAATATAGCAATTATGTACAACACCAATACCTTTATTGCATTAAACATTCATACACTGTCTATAGCAAGTACATGTATACATGTAGGCAACGACATGGATATACAAAAAAGCAATATGTTAATATACTCTCTATACTAATTTTAGTTTCTATATACATTTGCGAAATATATGTGGTTTGCTAAAATTTCTACCAATAGTATTTGATTTTTCTGACATCAAATTAGTGAATTTATTAATATTTGGCTATGTATAGTAATAACGTTTTAAATATTTCTGTCTAAGATCTCTAAATTTCGGACATATAAGAAGGAAATGATATTCACTTTCTATCATGCCTGTATCGCAATATATACCTATTCCTTGATTTCTAATGCAGAAGCTGATTGGCATTTTTGTATTATATGTCATTACAAGTAGCTTGTCTATATTTTCTAGCATTCTAAGCATGTAAATTATTATGGACTATGAAATGGTTGCAACAGTATAGTGTATTGCTATATATACATCACAATATACATGTATATAGTTTTATATTAACCCCTTAAAATGCTGAACAAATTGAAGGAATGCGCAAAGAACATAGATCCAGATCAACCATCTGATCAGGTTCATTGCTATTCAGCCAAGTGTGTTAGCTCTACTATCCCGTATCCACATAACACAGAGCATGGAGCCTGATCACATTGTGGACTGTGCCGTTTGATCTGGCTCTATGTTGTTTGCAAAATATACTTTAGTTGTGATTAGCATTTAAGGGCTAGCAACATTATTTAATGGTTCAATTCAATAAAGTACATTATTTATGGACAAATAAACTATCACTATGCTATCATCCACTAGGCTTACGGGAGGTCGGTGGTTGTACTCGGGTACCCGTCCGTGCCTGCAATACGGCCCTGAGGGACACCCGGTGTCTTCCTCCACCAATAATAGATGGAACGTCGTCATATGACGAAGTTGTTTGTGCAACTTTAATACCCCCAATACAAATGAAAGCATGACCTGTCCGATTAGCGCAGTGGTTAGAGCACTCGCTTCTCACCAATGCAACACTGGTTCGATATTCGGACCGGGAAGTATGTGAGATGGTACGATGGTCACCATATCGGATATGTGGGTTTTCTCCGGGTACCCCGGTTTCCTCCCACACGAATGACCACATATACGCTTTCATCCATGCCAACAAGAGTGGTTAATATAAGTTGTTAAAACTTGCTTCGTAATCATTGTAAAAATAATTAAAAGTTTAAACCTTTTTAAAAGCATGTCAGTAATTGTTACATATTATGTAATATAAGTGTACACAAATAATCATAATTTATGCTATATATGTCTCTATGTATGTTATGCTTGCTTGCATTACAATTCTTGTTCCTATGTTGATATATCCTTATATATCGGCGGAAATAAAAAGTATATATTCAGTATATATATAATAATCATATTTCTTACCTTGGTGTTCTTGTTATTTGTAAATCAGTACAATCCGAAGGTATAGAAAGCATTTCGTTGTGATTCCTTGTTTAATGTTGGTTTTATTTAACTGTACCAGACAAAGTCACAACTTGTTTGATTCCAAATATGCATCGCGTGCATTTTATATCCACTTCAATAACTACTGAAAACTATTCAGCCAGCGAGTAACTCAAACGTGACGTAATTGTTTGATTGAAGGCGATAGCATTGAGCTATTGTAGTCGCCGCTATCACCGCCTTGGCCTACGTTAATGATATCAAAGCGGCATAATTAACTCGTCATCAAATCATTATTAGTTTCTATTGTTGCATGATTAGTGATCATCATAGATCAATATTGTTTGTTTATATCACTGAACAATCTTGTTTTTAGATCGATGAAAGCTGAACTCAAAATACGGTTCCCTTTTTATGAGCAATGGGAAAACAAAAACAACGTGAATAGATTTCTTTATGATTAGATAAAATTACAAAAATATTTTTAGAACTGAGCACAAATATACGACCCCCTTTTTACGGAAAATAAGATAATGAACATACGTCTTGAGATTTATTTATGATTATATTAAATTTATTGGAATATAATTTAAAGGATCGGTGAATGTCAAGTACGTTATGTTATATATAATCTCTTTATTTCAGCATTTTACGGACATTTATTGGACTGCGAATCCAGGGATCGCAGGTTCGATCCCCCGCCTGACCATAATAATATTAACAGTCTTTCAGATGGGGACTTAAAACCGATGTCTTGTGTCGATGCTTTACACCTTACACGTAAAAGAACCAGAGAAGACTCTGAAATTGGTCTCTGTCGGTATCATTGCACTATCCTCAAAAATGTAAATTGACTAATACAAAATCTGTTCTGGATGCGTCGCTCATATGGGCAACCGGTAGCGACGATAAATAAACGTAAAACATAGCATAAATATGCCCAATGTGAGATATAGCAGTAAATCTGTACAAAAAACGTTGTTATTCAGGATATGCGTGTGGATATATTAGAAATAATATAAATGTGTAATAATTATTAATGTCAAAATGTAAGATTTTCAGATTTCTTTATTTGCACCCAATACACAATTAGTATGTCAATAAGAGGAATAAAACATTTACAATATATACAACGATGCATATAATCATAGTGATTCACATTACAGTTAAGCAAACTATATTTGATACAAATAAAAGCAGAGAACAATTATATGAACGTCAATCCACCTAAAGACAACTAGAAAGAGGTAACCATATAAACAATTGCTTTCTCCTCAATCCTACATGTATGTACACATTATGTATACTAGACTATGTATATTCAAAGAAATAAATATTGTTTATACTAATTAATAAACTGGATGTTGTGCTTCTATCCGGGAGATCAACATTTATTCCGCAGGGTTCCATATTAGGCCCTCATTTATTCTTACTATTTATTAATGATATTGTTGTGAAAGCTGGGGTCAGACGAGCCGAGGCTGAGCGAACTACGCTTCGTGAGCAGAAACGACAGAAGCGCAAGGCATCAACCAAACTGGATGACTCGATATTCACCTGCGATGACTGCAACAGAGACTGCCACTCAAGAATAGGCCTACTCAGTCACCTCAGAAGATGTTCCTCAACAGGAGCGCAATCTATCGTCTCATAAGACGGACGGAGGCTGATGATCTGATGATGATGTTAATGAAATACAAACCAATATACGGTTTTTTGCCGAAGATACATTTTTGTATATTATTGTCAAAAATATTACATTAGCTGATGTTATTCTTCAAAGTGATATACAGGCAATATCCACATGGGCTTTAAACTGGTTCGTTACAATCAATCCTTCTAAATCAGAGCTCGTCACTCTTCCACATGTACATTCTTCCACTCTCCAACATGTCCATTCTCCCACAGGTCCATTCGTCCACTCTCCAACATGTTCACTCTACCGCACTCTCACAAGTCCATTATCCCACTCTCCCATAGGCCCACTCCCCATTCTCCAACATGTTCACTCTACCACATGTCCATTCTCCCACTCTCCTACATGTTCACTCTACCACTCTCCCATAGGCCCATTCCCCATTCTCCAACATGTTCACCCTACCACTCTACCACATGTCCAATCTCCCACTCTCCTACATGTTCACTATATCGCTCTCCCACATGTCAATTCTACCACTCTCCCACAGGTCCATTCCCCCATTCTCCAACATGTTCACTCTACCGCTCTCCCACATAGTTCCATTCTCCCACTCTACCACATGTCCAATCTCCCACTCTCCTACATGTTCACTATATCGCTCTCCCACATGTCAATTCTACCACTCTCCCACAGGTCCATTCTCCAACATGTTCACTCTACCACTCTACCACATGTCCATTCTCCCACTCTCCCACAGGTCCATTCCCCCATTCTCCAACATGTTCACTCTACCACTCTACCACATGCCCATTCCCCCATTCTCCAACATGTTCACTCTACCACATGTCCATTCTCCCACTCTCCTACATGTTCACTCTACCACTCTCCCACAGGCCCATTCACCCATTCTCCAACATGTCCAATCTCCCACTCTCCTACATGTTCACTATATCGCTCTCCCACATAGTTCCATTCTACCACTCTCCCATAGGCCCACATATACATCCTACCATTCTCCCATATGTTCATTATACCGCTCTCCCACATAGTTCCATTCTCCCACTCTCCCACAGGCCCATTCCCCTATTCTCCAACATGTTCACTCTACCACACTCACACAGATCCATTCTCCCATTCTACCATAATTATGTATATTCACACAGACTCCCATGGATCCATTCTCCCACTCATCCACAGGTGTATTCTCCCACTCACTGACAGGTCCATTCTCCAACAGGTTCATTATACCACTCTCCGACACCATGTCCATTCTTCCACTCTCACACATGTCCTTCTCCCACTCTCCCACATATTCATTCGTCCACTCTTCCACAGGTCCATTCTCCAACTCTGCCACATGTATATTCTCCTACTCTCTGACAGGTCCATTCTCACATTCCCCAACATGTTCATTCTACCACTATCCCACAACATGTCCATTCTCCCACTCTCCCATATGTCCTTCTCCCACTCTCCTACAGATCCATTCTCCCACTCATCCACAGATCCATTCTCCAACTCTGCCATAAGTCCATTCTTGCACTATCCAACAGGCCCATTTCCCCACCGGCCCAATCTCCCACTCTCCCACATACCCAAGCTCCTACTCTATCACGCGTCCATTATCCCACATGTGCTTTATCCCACTCTCCCACCGGCCCAATCTTCCATTCTCCCACATGCTCAATCTCCTACGCTCTCACATATCCATTCTTCCACACATCCATTCTCCTACACGTCCATTCTCCCATAGATACATTATCACAATCTCCCACACAAATGCTCATTTTCCCAATGTCCAACATGCTCATTCCCCCACTGTCCAACATACTCATTTCCCCCAATGTCCAACACGCTCATTTCCCCACTATCCAACATGCTCATTTCCCCACTGCCCAACATGCTCATTTTCCCACTGTCCAACATGCTCATTTCCCCCACTGTCCAACATGCCCATTTTCCCACTGTCCAACATGCTCATTTCCCCCACTGTCCAACATGCTCATTTCCCCACTGTCCAACATGCTCATTTCCCCCACTGTCCAACATGCTCATTTTCCCATTGCTCAACATGCTCATTTTCCCACTGTCCAACATGCTCATTTCCCCACTGTCCAACATGCTTATTTCCCCCACTGTCCAACATGCTCATTTTCCCACTGCCCAACATGCTCATTTTCCCACTGTCCAACATGCTCATTTCCCCACAGTCCAACATGTTCAATTCCCCATTGTCCAACATGCTCATTTTCCAACTATCCAACATGCTCATTTTCCAACTATTCAACACAGTGACGGGTGTCATTTTTAAACTTCCTTGGAATGGTGTAAAAATGCATGTATAGTGTCAAGCCAATAGTGTATCATAGTGTTCTTAAAAACCAATTTTTTAAAAATTAGTTGTGTTGTTTTGAACCCGCAAACAAGCGCCTGTGGCTAAATGCGACAGGCGGGCAACACAGTCATCGGCGCGCTTGACTGATTAGCATAAAGGCCAACCGATGGACGATACTTCCGTTATCAACGAGTTAAATATTGAGCCGGTAATAAGTAATTCGGACTGTACTATAAATCTGGATAGTAAGGATTCGTGGCCATCTGGCCGGAGGATTGTTCAATTGGGGGCACCGGGTAGACCAGTTGCGAAGCTGCGTGGATTGTGGCCAGCAGTTGAATCTGGTAAACACTAAAGGAGACAAACTCTACGGTTTCTGGTCTGTGTTGTCGGTGGAACTTGAATTTTGTTGTTGCTATATATGATTTGTTTAGTATTCAGAAACAATATCTCAATGAAGGCGTTTAAGGAGTTATTAACGTTGAGAATCTTGAGTTGAGAATAATTTGAAGTTGAGATGTTCTATGGAATATTAGTTTATACAAATTTATCTTAGCTCGATTGCGAAACAAGTTCTTACAACTTATATTAATCCCTCTCAATAACTCATTCCTGGTGGATTCCATCTCCACGAGGGAGATAAAAGAGCCACTGTGGAATTTAAATGCCTTTCCTAAGGAAACATAATGGCTACAAATAGACATATATATGTATGAAGGTGTAAGCGAGGCTAGTTTCTATCTTCTTATTTGAAAACTTGCTTCTTTCAGTATCGGCAGAAACCTAACTAGATAGGAATTTGAAACTAGCTATCTAAACCACAGCAAATCGATATATCTCTGCCGTAAATTACAGGGCTTATATATATTTATATATATCCGTTGGTGTAGATAGACGCATTATATTTCAATAAACCATAATAATATTTAGAACTCTCAGATTGAAACAGGGTCATCTCCCTTCTTATTTGTGCTCTTCTTGAAGTCTTTCTTCTTGAAAATGGTGATCAAAATTATACGTGGAATGGGCGGTCAAATATTATTTTTGAGCAAATACTGTCATGACATATATCAAGTCGAATGTGTCGACAAGGCGATCGCTTTGATGCAATTGTTGTCAAATTCAAATGATTTTGTCATCCAAGATAGCCACCGAAAGGTCAAACAATTGTTGTCTAAAAATAACATTCTTCAAGCATCTTCTCACGAACCACTAGTCTGATTTAAGCAAACTGTGTAGGAATGTGAGCGATACAGTGCCATCATGGCCCTCTTGTATCCTATGCTTACTTGTAAACAATGTTATTCACAATGAGGCCCTTCTCACGAACCACCTGCCAGATTTTCGGAACAGTTGGTAGAAATGATCGATGTACAATGCTCTTTCAGAGTTGTTAACATTGTAGCCTCTGGGTAAACAATGTAGTCATGTGAGCGTTACAGGGCCACCATGGCCCTCTTGTATCCTTTGCTCATGTGTAAACAATGTTATTCACAATGAGGCCCTTGTAATACACGTATCGTACGATGTCAGTGTGTTACATTATTATCATTATGCCTACTTATATTTCGGGTTTTACGCCTGCATCAGCACCATTTTGGGCTATATCGCCGGCGGGCAGTTTACTTAACAACACCTTTCCTGGGCAGGCTCCAGCGGTTAACCAGTACTTGGGTGCACCAACCTCCGTAAGAAACTGCCAACTTTTTCATATAAATGAGACACGGCCTGAGCGGGGCTCGAACCCGTGACCATCAGTGACATTATGCCTACTATAATGTAAACATACGCATGCGTTTGTATGACAGTTACATGCTAATTTCATAATCTCACTTAGCTGTAATGGGTTTATTATTGTATTATCACCATTAATGATAAAGAATGTTTGACAAAATACTGATGTAGGCGAAATAAACTATCATTATTGTTTATACAGAACAGTGTACTGCCAACAACGTAACCCTTACGAAATCTATCAATTTCAGATTGCGTTGCTGTTAGCTACATGTTTGGAACACAGTCGGGCATATAAATCGCACGTGTATCACCAACAATATGTGTGACGAACGGATACGAGAACGACAATATGAATGTGAATTCTGCAAGAAAGCGTTTACTCATGCTTCAACTCTTCAGAGGCATGAATGTATTCATACCGGAGAACGTCCCTATGATTGTAAATCATGCTATAAATCTGTTGCTGATTCTTCAGATCTTCGGAGGCATGAACGTATTCATACCGGAGAACGTCCCTATGAATGTAAAAGATGCGATAAGTCTTTTGCTGATTCTTCAAGGCTTCGGGTGCATGAACGTATTAATACAGGAGAACGACCCTACGAATGCGATGTCTGCAATAAGGCATTTACTGAAGCTTCATCCCTTCGGAGGCATGAACGTATTCATACAGGAGAACGTCCCTATGAATGTAAATCTTGTGATAAGTCTTTTGCTGTTTCTTCAAACCTTCGGGTGCATGAACGTATTCATACCGGAGAAAGACCCTATGAATGTAAATCATGCGATAAGTCTTTTGCTGTTTCTTCAAACCTTCGGGTGCATGAACGTATTCATACAGGAGAACGTCCCTATGAATGCGATGTCTGCAATAAGGCATTTACTGATGCTTCAACCCTTCGGAAGCATGAACGTATTCATACAGGAGAACGTCCCTATGAATGCGATGTCTGCAATAAGGCATTTACCGATGCTTCAACCCTTCGGAACCATGAACGTATTCATACAGGAGAACGTCCCTATGAATGTAAATCTTGCGATAAGTCTTTTACTGATGCTTCAACCCTTCGGAGGCATGAACGTATTCATACCGGAGAAGGTCCCTATGAATGTAAATCATGCGATAAGTCTTTTACTGTTGCTTCACACCTTCGGAGGCATGAACGTATTCATACAGGAGAACGTCCCTATGAATGTAAATCATGCGATACGTCTTGCTGATGCTTCATCTCTTCGGAGACATAAACGTATTCCTACAGAAGAACATTACATTAAATGTCAAATCTGAAATAAGTCATTTACTAGGAGAACGTCCATATAAATGTGAAGTATGCCAGACGATTACATAATTATGCTTTACATGATGACTTCTATCGATAAATTACTAAACTGTTATATCTAAATTGATACTAATTTCTTTCCCACCTAATCTATGGACCGCAGATACTTTTACAGTTTTCATTTATCTGATAGGGTGTCTTTTGACATCGTAATTCAGACTTTTTTCATTTCCCCCGTTCTTCAATTTTGTATCGTTAAATTCAACGTGACTGATCAAACCACGTGACACAGGGGACAGAGTAATGAGTGACATCTGGATGTCTTGGTACATCCCTTAGCAAGTAAAACCCGATTTATCCAGAAATGCATGGCGGTCTTTGTAGTTATAATCCATTGATTTCACTATTATTCTCTAACCAGATGTGATAATTTTGAATCGTGCTCTTCTAGAGAATTGCTTTCCTAAGGGGTGGGTTCTAGTGTCTACTCCCATATACAGTAGAGTCGGTCAAAAGTCGTCGACTTGCCCACTTTAACTCTGCAGCTATGTCGCTTTCTTCAAATAATGTCACACCTCTCTTTCGAGTGTTATGGTTAGAAGTGCGTTCCATAGGATTAGTGAGAGGAAATATTAAAATGCATAAGGGGAATTTCCGTGTATATATTGAGTGTTGAAGATAATACGCACATAGCTTGCTAGGTATAGCATATCGTAGAAGTGAGAAAAATAAACTTGTAAAAGCACTCGATATACTAATGCATTTGTCAAATAACCCATTGTAAATGCCTTTAAAGCTAAATTTGTAACACGTTGCTTAATTTACCTTGGCCAAGTTTTAAATGAGATATAACGTGTTACTATGTTACTAACTATACAAGTCTGTGAAATACTTAAGAAACACCTGAGTTGATGTTAGTGTTATATTCATTTGGAAATTAATCTACTTGATGTTCTTGTAACTACGTGCGTGAGATAATTTGTGATTGTATCTAACGTATGTTGTATTGTTTGCATTTGTCTCTAGGATTATTGTTCAGATGTATTATTCACCGAACCCGTAACATATTAAAGTTAGTAAGGTAGATATTGATGTCATGGATACACGACGTCACGGATGCACGATGTCACGATTACTCGGTGTCACGGATTATACGAAGCTTTATTACATTACACGTATATATTATATACAATTTGGAATTAATAATTATGCAGTGATTGTATAATTTGGAACCTATAAATATGCAGTGTGTATTCCATTGTGCATCAATATGCTGTGTATATACCATTGTGAATCAATATGCTGTGTATATACCATTGTGAATCAATATGCAGTGTATATACGATTGTGAATTAATATGCTGTGCATATACCATTGTGAATCAATATGCTGTGTATATACATTTCTGAATCAATATGCAGTGTATATACCATTGTGAATCAATATGATGTGTATATACCATTGTGAATCAATATGCAGTGTGTATTCCATTGTGCATCAATATGCTGTGTATATACCATTGTGAATCAATATGCAGTGTATATACCATTGTGAATCAATATGCTGTGTATATACCACTGTGAATCAATATGCTGTGTATATACCACTGTGAATCGATATACAGTGTATATACCATTGTGAATTAATATTGTGATGCGCCGGTGTTCCCCATAGTATTTAGTATTGTGTAACGTTTTTATTCAACGTTCTACTCGCTTACTTATGTTTATAGCAATATTCTTTGCACATATTGTTATCTAAGTAATTTTCCGTAACTATATTAAATGATCTACCCGTTAATCTAACGGTATTCCTAGTTATTCCCGTTTTCTGTTCATTCGTGAACACGGAAATAACTTAAGTCAGCCATGTTTCTACCTCACGCGCTTGTGACGTCATGCAACTTTTACTTCTACGTCATGTCGCGATTACTTTAATAGTGGGGGGTAACTTATGGGAGTTGTGGGATTTTAATATTCGTTTGTTATCTTGTTTTAGCGCTTCACACTTGCTCTGCTCCTTATGTTTGTATGTCATATAACAAGTGTAATTGACTTTTCGTAACCATATGCTTATCTTATGTGTTTTATATCAGGCATTGCGTTAGGTAACTTTACCGTGGGAAGTGTCGGACGTGTGGGATTCCCAAATGGGCCTCTTTCCCACAGTTTTCCTACATTTGTGTATCTGGTGGGAACGCTGGCTATAAAAGCGAGTTCACTGTGGGAAACGGCACTCCACAGTAGGCCACACTTATCATAGAGGAACCATAGTTGTTCGCAGACTTATCATTGCACTTGGTAAAGGCTTATTCTACGTTGCGATATTCATTCGTTAAATAACTTACTTAAAGGAAACCTTGTTGTAGAGAAATCTTATAGTAATAGTAAAGCGTTCGTCTGCTGAATAAATAGTTATAGTGTTTCGTAACTCAGCATATTAAACTTAATGTCCACAGTAATTAACCACCTATCTTACGCCATTCATTCCTTTGTCGCCGACACTTCCCCACATGTTTGTTCCGTGTAGAGAAGCTTGATACTATTGCATACGATCCATTTATCGGAACATCACCGTTAATATCTATTAAACGCATATAACACTCAATATCTCTTACGTTGTTCCATATCCGTAAACTGCGGAGTCATTCCTCATCAGCAATCAGTTACCTGTGCCTGGCGGTTGCTCATCTCACTTACCTGTCTATCGGCCTGTCGGCTAATCGTATATATACACGTAGAAGCTGTACAAACAACGATCTAGAATATTGTCCGTTCTAGTGGGTCAATCCGTACGAGCCAATTAGGGGACGCTACCAAATGTTAACCCTACTGGCGCGTAGCAATATGCTGTGAATATACCATTGTGAATCGATATGCAGTGTATATACCATTGTGAATCAATATGCAGTGTATATACCATTGTGAATCAATATGCAGTGTATATACCATTGTGAATCAATATGCTGTGTATATACCATTGTGAATCAATATGCTATATATATACCATTGTGAATCAATATGCTGTGTATATACCATTGTGAATCAATATGCTGTGTATATACATTTGTGAATCAATATGCTGTGTATATACCATTGTGAATCAATATCAAGTGTATATACCATTGTGAATCAATATGCTGTGTATATACCATTGTGAATCAATATCAAGTGTATATACCATTGTGAATCAATATGCTGTGTATATACCATTGTGATTCGATATGCAGTGCATATACCATTGTGAATCAATATGCTGTGTATATACCATTGTGAATCAATATCAAGTGTATATACCATTGTGAATCAATATGCTGTGTATATACCATTGTGAATCAATATGCTGTGTATATACCATTGTGAATCAATATGCTGTGTATATACCATTGTGAATCGATATACAGTGTATATACCATTGTGATTCAATATGCAGTGCATATACCATTGTGAATCAATATGCAGTGTATATACATCTGTGAATCAATATGCAATGTATATACCATTGTGAATCAATATGCAGTGTGTATTCCATTGTGAATCAATATCAAGTGTATATACCATTGTGAATCAATATGCTGTGTATATACCATTGTGAATCAATATGCTATGCATAATTCCATTGTGAATCGATATACAGTGTATATACCATTGTGAATCAATATGCTGTGTATATACCATTGTGAATCAATATGCAGTGTATATACCATTGTGAATCAATATGCTGTGTATATACCATTGTGAATCAATATGCTGTGTATATACCATTGTGAATCAATATGCTGTGTATATACCATTGTGAATCAATATCAAGTGTATATACCATTGTGAATCAATATGCTGTGTATATACCATTGTGAATCAATATCCAGTGTATATACCATTGTGAATCAATATGCTGTGTATATACCATTGTGAATCAATATGCAGTGTATATACCATTGTGAATCAATATGCTGTGTATATACCATTGTGAATCAATATGCAGTGTATATACCATTGTGAATCAATATGCTGTGTATATACCATTGTGAATCAATATGCTGTGTATATACCATTGTGAATCAATATGCTGTGTATATACCATTGTGAATCAATATGCTGTGTATATACTTGTGAATCAATATGCAGTGTATATACCATTGTGAATCAATATGCGTGTATATACCAAAGTGTATATACCATTGTCAATATGGTGTATATACCATGTGATCAATATGCTGTGTATATACTTGTGAATCAATATGCAGTATATACCATTGTGAATCAATATGCAGTGTATATACCATTGTGAATCAATATGCAGTGTATATACCATTGTGAATCAATATGCAGTGTATATTCCATTGTGAATCAATATGCTGTGTATATACCATTGTGAATCAATATGCAGTGTATATACCATTGTGAATCAATATGCTGTGTATATACCATTGTGAATCAATATGCTGTGTATATACCATTGTGAATCGATATGCAGTGTATATACCATTGAATCAATATGCAGTGTATATACCATTGTGAATCAATATGCAGTGTATATACCATTGTGAATCAATATGCTGTGTATATACCATTGTGAATCAATATGCAGTGTATATACCATTGTGAATCAATATGCTGTGTATATACCATTGTGAATCAATATGCTGTGTATATACCATTGTGAATCATATCGTGTATATACCATTGATCAATATAGTGTATATACCATGTGAATCAATATGCTGTGTATATACCATTGTGAATCAATATGCTGTGTATATACCATTGTGAATCAATATGCTGTGTATATACCATTGTGAATCAATATGCAGTGTATATACCATTGTGAATCAATATGCTGTGTATATACCATTGTGAATCAATATGCTGTGTATATACCATTGTGAATCAATATGCTGTGTATATACCATTGTGAATCGATATACAGTGTATATACCATTGATCATCAATATGCAGTGTATATACCATTGTGAATCAATATGCTGTGTATATACCATTGTGAATCAATATGCTGTGTATATACCATTGTGAATCGATATGCTGTGTATATACCATTGTGAATCAATATGCTGTGTGTATTCCATTGATCATCAATATGCAGTGTATATACCATTGTGAATCAATATGCTGTGTATATACCATTGTGAATCGATATGCAGTGTATATACCATTGATCATCAATATGTAGTGTATATACCATTGTGAATCAATATGCTGTGTATATACCATTGTGAATCGATATGCAGTGTATATACCATTGATCATCAATATGTAGTGTATATACCATTGTGCATCAATATGCTGTGTATATACCATTGTGAATCAATATGCTGTGTATATACCATTGTGAATCGATATGCTGTGTATATACCATTGTGAATCAATATGCTGTGTGTATTCCATTGTGAATCAATATGCTGTGTATATACCAGTGTGAATCAATATGCAGTGTATATACCATTGTGAATCAATATGCTGTGTATATACCATTGTGAATCAATATGCTGTGTGTATTCCATTGTGAATCAATATGCTGTGTATATACCATTGATCATCAATATGTAGTGTATATACCACTGTGCATCAATATGCTGTGTATATACATTTGTGAATCAATATGCAGTATATACCATTGTGAATCGATATACAGTGTATATACCATAGTGAATCGATATGCAGTGTATATACCATTGTGAATCAATATGCTGTGTATATACCGTTGTGAATCAATATGCTGTGTATATACCATTGTGGATCAATATGCTGTGTATATACCATTGTGAATCAATATGCTGTGTATATACCATTGTGAATCAATATGCTGTGTATATACCATTGTGGATCAATATGCTGTGTATATACCATTGTGAATCAGTATGCAGTGTATATACATTTGTGAATCAATATGCAGTGTATATACCATTGTGAATCAATATGCTGTGTATATACAATTGTGAATCAATATGCTGTGTATATACCATTGTGAATCAATATCAAGTGTATATACCATTGTGAATCAATATGCTGTGTATATACCATTGTGAATCAATATGCTGTGTATATACCATTGTGAATCAATATGCTGTGTATATACCATTGTGAATCAATATACTATGCATATACCACTGTGAATCAATATGCAGTGTGCATTCCATTGTGAATCAATATGCAGTGTGCATTCCATTGTGAATCAATATGCTGTGTGTATTCCATTGTGAATCAATATGCAATGTATATACCATTGTGAATCAATATGCTGTTGTAGCGGGTCGGTTCTGTGGGGATAAGTGCCCCATTACCAGTTAGCAGAAGAAATAAACTCGGGGTAGGTTCTCTATCCACTTTATTGCATGTTTGGTGTCATAATACTCTGTCTACTATACGGTTATTAAACAATTAACAACCAACCAATCGATGTGACCTGAAAATATATAACAAGCCAGCCTAAATATAAATAATAGTACTCTGGTCCTTCTTCTGAAAACAAATATATAAATACTTGTTTGCACTTCCAAAATGTATATGATATCTGGCATACATATAGCATAACCGTTACTAAATAACACGTTTACTCTTTCACAATTTACTAGTGACCGACTGATTGTATAGAACCATAATAATAGTAAAGTAGTACAAAGGTGAAACTAATAAAATCAACAATAGCATATGTACATTCCATTTTCATTATTCTACACTTACCAGTATAAGGTACTGACCACCTTTCTTCCTCACACACACGCACGCACGCACACACACACACACACATTGATGTCCGAATCAGCTCATTTCTAGAACAAACCAACTTAAACGGTGTAACCAATAGACAACACCAGAAATACGTACCATTATAATTTATCCAGTACTATTGTACTAATTTAAAAGATTTTACAAGACTGCCTTTGAAGATCACTTCTTCAAATTTTCCACAACCCAGTGACGTGATATCATGAAACGAGCACCAACCAATCAAAACGCTAGAATCCCATAGTCCAGGTAAGAAGGTCAAAAAGGTCATTAACACATATATGCGGTCTCACATAGACCAAACAGAGAGGTCTCACATAACCAAAATATGAGCCTGCCACACTGTGTATATACCATTGTGAATCAATATGCTATGCATATACCATTGTGAATCAATATGCTATGCATATACCATTGTGATTCGATATTCTGTGTATATACCATTGCGAATCAATATGCAGTGCATATACCATTGTGAATCAATATGCTGTGTATATACCATTGTGATTCGATATGCTGTGTATATACCACTGTGAATCAATATGCAGTGTGTATTCCATTGTGAATCGATATGCTGTGTATATACCATTGTGCATCAATATGCTGTGTATATACCATTTTGAATCGATATGCAGTGTATATACAATTGTGAATTAATTTGCAGTGCAGATCTGACTAGTGATCCCGTGATGACCTGCGTACATATTTGCCCATGGGTCCTGTTGAAGCGTGACATTGTACATACTTATACCCAACGTGTTCTATGTCTGTTCTGTAAACTAATAAAATAATGATTACAATTTAAAGGTAAAGTAAACTAATAAAACAATGATTACAATTTAAAGGTATAGTAAACTAATAAAACAATGATTACAATTTAAAGGTAAAGTAAACTAATAAAACAATGATTACAATTTAAAGGTAAAGTAAACTAATAAAACAATGATTACAATTTAAAGGTAAAGTAAACTAATAAAACAATGATTACAATTTAAAGGTAAAGTAAACTAATAAAACAATGATTACAATTTAAAGGTAAAGTAAACTAATAAAACAATGATTACAATTTAAAGGTAAAGTAAACTAATAAAACAATGATTACAATTTAAGGGTATAGTAAACTAATAAAACAATGATTACAATTTAAGGGTAAAGTAAACTATTAAAACAATGATTACAATTTAAGGGTAAAGTAAACTATTAAAACAATGATTACAATTTAATGATAAAGTAAACTAATAAAATATGATTTAAAGTTAAAGCTTAAGAACAAATTCAAAGGACATATTAATAAATTAAAGTATTATGCAGAGAAGCCACCCTGACCAGGACAAGGATAACGTCACTTACCATTACCACAAGTTCTTAAACCCTTCAAGGAGTAACTCCTTTAAGGGGGATAAACAAATGTACTCTCATGCGATCTCAATTGTCTTCTAGGTTGATACACCTCTAACGTGTGTTTGATGCATACTGGTGCTGGGTCGTGTAATGCATTGTCAGTTAGAGTAAGACATTTATACTGAACTCTATTCTACACAGGTAGCCAGTGAAGTTTTTTCAATACAAGTGTAACATGTTCATAGCGAGACAGTTTAGTAATAAGACGAGCTGCGGTGTTCTGTACATTTTTAGTTTGCCTAGAATGGTATTTGGTACTCCGTAGATTGCAATAGTTCATTCATGATGTCACTAAAGAATTTGCAAGGGATTTTGTTGCGTTATCTGTCAAGTATTTTCTGATGTGACCTATTTGGCGCAAGTGTCCGTAACATGATTTGCTAACCGTATTGACATGTTGTTCCATGCTCATGTTGGAGACTTTCACAGATATTTATTTGACATTTTCAGCTTACCTGTTTGCACTAAACACAATGACTTCTGTCTTATCTGTATTTAACTTAAGCATGATATAGTGCATCCAAGATAATATTTCATGAAGACAGTTTTCAACCCTGTTTATTGTATCTGATTGATTTGACTTATCAATAGGTTTAAAAGAAATGGCGCCCACTGGTTTCGTGTACATTGTATAGAACTTATGACCAAGCACTGCTCCCTGAGTAACACTGAAATACATATGAACAGGTTCTGACAATTTGCCATCGATACACATTGTTTGAAAACGATCACAGTAAGGTACGATTTCATCCATGACAGAGGCTTGTCCACAATTCCAAAATGGTATTCAAAGCGGTGTCAACAATGTCGCGTAATCTATTATATCGAAGGCAGCTGTCCAGTCATAAGTTCATGTAATTACAAATATGCATATTTGGAATAAAATAATCCTAAATCATGAATGTTCCATGTACTTGATTTTGGTGAGATTTTTTTGTATTTTTCATGTAATATTTAGGATATAATTTCAAACATTTTTTTCCACAATAATAGAATTTCTTCAAATGTTGCATATCATTAGCTCAATGTATCCCTAAGTAAACCATTAAATACAATTGGTATGCTAATGACTTCGTTTTTGTATGAATTAATTTGTTACATGCCAATGTTCCTACTTTTTCGTTAAAACTGTTGGAAATCTATGTATCTCGTCAGTAAGCTTACAACAGGCATATTATTATATAAAAATAACATCTACAACCTTATAGAAGATCTAATTATGTCCATGTGTATTCATTAACATCATTGTTGACACAGGAAATAGGTAACGTAAAGTAAGGGAGATAATTTTTCTATCATAAAGATGAAAAATACAAATATTATGATATTTAAAACTAGGCACCATATATGATAACACTGATTAATACAGTCAAACCTGCTCAAGAGAATACCTCAATAAAGATACCACATGTCCTAAGAGGCCAAATTAGGTGTGTATTGAGGTAATAACTAGCTAATAGTGTCGCATCAGGTGCGAAAGATCCGGAGTGTTCGCGCCCAGCTGTAGCCATTACGATTCTGTCCTTAGGCAAGGCATTTAAATTCAACATTGACTCTTCTCTCTCCCCGTGGCGATGGATTCGATTCCATCAGGAATGAATTCTCGAGAGGGATTAATATAAATGTTAAGAACTTGTTTGAAAGAGTTTGATGAAAGTAATGCCAGAGAGTGACAAATAGCCCAATTCAACAATCCTCCGGCCAGATAACCACAATTCCTTACTATCCGGATTTATAGTACTGTCCGAATTACTTATTACCGGCGCAATATTTAACTCGTTGATAACGGAATTATCGTCCATTGTTGGCCTTCATACCATGCAGTGAAGCGCGCCGGTGACTGTGCTGCCCGCCTGTCGCCTTTAGCGGATGAAAACCTTTTTGTATGGTTAAACGGCATGTTAAATCAAACATATGGTTAATTTTGTTGTGATTTGACAGGCGGTGTGAGCGTAAAATGTACACGTCGTAATAGGTTTCTATCGCGAACGTCTTTACCAATTCAAGACCTCCTGGGAGTCTGGTGTTGGTCGATTTCTAATGGTGTTTTCAACTGCTATATTTAGGTATTTATGTTTGGTATGGTATATCAGGATCAACGCAATACAATATGATTAAGCAACCTATATATCTTCAACAGTTTTATAACAAACATCATTATTAGGATCTGTATAAAGCACCTTTAATTAAACCAACAAAGCTGCGACCTCTCCAAATGTTACAGGACAATTAGTAGAATCCTAAATACATTGGGATATTACTGCCTCAATGCGGAAAACTTTCTTTTCTTGATTGCGCATGGTCATGTCATGTTAACGTTACAATTAATGATGAGGTTATCTGTATTAAAAGCCAGGGGTATCGTACCTTCAATACTGGAATATTGATGGCTCTAGCATTGATGGGTCTATACGATACACAAAATGTAACACATGTTGTATATGTAGACATTTCTATCAATAGCGTAGAGTCCGCCTCCGTGGTCGAGTGGTTAAAGTCGCTTACAGTAAACGACTGTAACCTAGCATCACTGATGGTCACGGGTTCGAGCCCCGCACAGCTAATGTCTAATTTATATTAAAACGATGAGTTTCTTACGGAGGTTGGTGTACCAAGTTATCGGGTAACAGTTGGAGCCTGCCTATGAAAGGCCTTGCTAGGCTTACTACCCCCGACGATGTAGCCCGAATTGAAGCTGATGCAGGCGTAAAACCCGAACAAACAAACAATGTATAGCGTAGCACATTTCATTGCATATGACAGTACCGCTCCGTGTCTGTCCTTCGAAACCATTGAACAATAAGACATTGTCGGAGTAGTAGCATCCAACAATGTTTCCGAATGGGACGTAGTTCACAGTAACGAAAATCAGTAAATGGACAGTCGACCTATCCGTTATACTACGAACATTGTAATGCATGCAAGAAATAATTTGACATGTTTCTTGTTCAATGATTTCGACGGACATCGGCTTCGGCTTCCACACACTTTAAGCACGCCCAATGTAGTTCATACCCCGAAGGAAACTATTAATCCGCGATTCATTCCTTATATTTACATTAATTATTCTTTTCAATGACACAATGAAAATATAGCACACTTTTCATTTAAAATGTGTTCGTCCAGATTTACAGCTTACCGTGTCTCGGAAGAGGTAAATAGAACACGCATGGAACAGCGTTATATATAAGACACACATTTTTTCGAGTAGAACGTGGCTACTAATGCGAATGCGCATGCCCGTAACTTCGAGTGCGCATGCATGACAGCTGCATATCATTAGTTTGGAACCCTCATGCGAAATTGCATACAATCAGAGCACATACGTTCATCGAATAAATGCAATAGCGATGTTAATATAGTCTTATGAGTGATGTAAGAAATGTACTGATTATTTAGGTTACCAGGCAACCAGGAACGATGGTGCGTCTATGAGTGTGATGCATATATATGGGGCTAGTAGGAAGGTATATGGATACATCGGTCAAGGCTTGTGATTAGAGCGGTCAGCGCAGTGCCCACTCCAATTGAGTTCAATAGTAAACTACCAATGCGTGTAACTCGCAAACCAAGCAAAATAAAAACATATGGACATATAAGACACCTATTGTAAACCTCATGACCTTTCAATTAAGTCACACACAGTAACATTGAGGTCAAATGAAGGTCATGTGAAAATCACTGACTGTAGACAGGATGCATCAAAATGTTGTTTACGGATTTTGATAAACCTTTGTGGATACATAGATGATTTGTCTAAGAGGAAGTTGTATAATTTTGGGAATAATCGATCATGCTGTTTATTCAGTGCGGTCAGTGAAGTGTCCACTCCCATTGACTTCATAGCAAACTATGCATTCTTGTAAAACTCGAGGAGAAAGAAGTATGATATACATATAGTTTTAATGGAATATCTATAGGAAGAAGCCTCGTATGACCTTTCAAATAGGTCATACAATGTGACCTCGAGGTTGACCTTCTGATGTATATTGAAGGTCATGTGAAATCGAGCGGCATCCTCATATTCCAACTCTCCCACATACTCATTCTCCAACTCTCCCGTACACTCATTCTCCAACTCTCCCGTATACTCATTCTCCAACTCTCCCGTATACTCATTCTCCATCTCTCACGTATGCTCATTCTCCCACTCTCCCACATACTCATTCTCCAACTCTCCCGTATACTCATTCTCCAACTCTCCCGTATACCCATTCTCCAACTCTCCCACATACTCATTCTCCAACTCTCCCGTATACTCATTCTCCAACTCTCCCACATATTCATTCTCCATCTCTCCCGTATAGT